>JAUJPP010000005.1:1014031-1622297 GCA_030562195.1 Nipponacmea schrenckii | reverse complement strand
TGTGGTCACGTGTCCGAGTTGATTGCCCGATTCTGTCATAAAAAAGTAGGTCATCAAGGTCGAAACCATACCTTAGCTGAGATTCGTCAACATTATTGGATTATTCGAGCTGGAGTGTTGATTAAGCACTTAGTGAGAAATTGTGTTATGTGTCGAAGATTAAATTCGCGTGTCGGCCAGCAAAAAATGGCAGATTTACCTTTTCATAGAGTGCAACCTGATAAAGGTGCTTTTAGTAGTGTCGGTGTCGATTTCTTCGGACCGTATGAAATAAAAGTTGGAAGATCATTGAAAAAACGTTACGGAGTTATTTTTACTTGTCTTAGCACCCGTGCTATACATATTGAAGTGGCGAACTCGCTTGATACAAGTTCCTGTGTAGATGCAATTCGTAGGTTCATTGCTAGACGTGGTGTTCCGAAAGATTTCTTTTCAGATAATGGTACGAACTTAGTTAGTGCCAATAAAGAACTTCAACAAAGCAGTAAAGAATTAGATTTAGATACTTTGAATAATTTTGGTGTTTAGGCTTTCAGTGGCATTTTAATACCCCTACGGCGTCTCATCATGGCGGCGTCTGGGAGAGACAGATAAGGACAATTAGGAAAATCTTACAATCCATACTCGGTGAACAATTTCTTCGAACTAGTCAAACTGAAGAACAATTACAAACTTTAATGTGTGAAGTTGAGTCAATAATCAACTCAAGACCTCTTACGCGTGTTTCAGAGGACAGTAATGATTTAAGTGTTATAACTCCAAATTCGTTATTATTATTA
Organism: Nipponacmea schrenckii; assembly: GCA_030562195.1. Classification (NCBI taxonomy): domain Eukaryota; kingdom Metazoa; phylum Mollusca; class Gastropoda; family Lottiidae; genus Nipponacmea; species Nipponacmea schrenckii. The sequence continues at coordinate 1,621,518 of JAUJPP010000005.1, read as the reverse complement.
CAACCAGTGATGTATCCTCCTGGAACATTTGTAGAACGTGACATTTATGCCAAACGTCGCTGGCGCCAAATTCAGTACTTGGCATTTTTATTCTGGAAGCGATGGACTAGGGAATACCTTCCCATGTTGCAACAGCGTCAAAAGTGGTTCAGACCACAACGTAACTTTGAAATTGGTGACATTGTAATTATTGTGGATGACAATTTACCTAGGTATTCATGGCCCCTTGGTAAGATTATTGAGACATTTCCCGACAAGCAAGGACTTGTTAGAAGTGTGAAAATTCGAACTGAAACATCTATGTTAGTTCGGCCTATAGACAAAATCTGTTTATTATTAGAACAGGATGAATAGAAACAATGTGAACATTAATAGTTAATGCGTGAACTATAAAATTGAACTGTGAACTAGCGTGAACTGTAGTAAAACTTGAACTATTGTGAACATAGATAATCAATATCAATATTGAACTGTTAGGACAGTGAATGTGAAAATCTAAAGTTTAAAGATTTATTGGTGAAATATTAGTGTTTATTTGCATATATGTTTTCATTTGCATGTTTGAATTTTCTTTCCGAAGCAAGGATTAGTATTTTAAGTTTTATCTCATTTTGAACATGTTTAATATTTTATATCTTATTATTTGTTATAATAAGCTAGGGGCCGGTATGTTATGTTCAAAATACACGTGTGACAAATATCGTCGACCCGCACGACAAATAGCGTCTGCTGTTAGTAGAACGTCTGGTTAATCCAGTCTTGAGTCAAGTATATTTTAAGTTTAAACTGTATGGCTGGTTATTCGAATAAAAGGTCGCCGTTACTTAGCGACAGCGTGCATGATGGGATTGTGAAAAATGTGAGACTGAGAATTTGGTCGAAAGAGAGCCAGAGCCATACAATTTTTTACCGTTTTTTACCGTTGCTATCGTTTTCACCGCCCTTGAACGTTTATATTTTGTCAATGCCTTGTGTACTGTGAATTTCGAACGAGTAAAGAATGAATACTTCGTCATCTCTCTTTTAGACCCAATACCGCTGATTAGGGAATGCCTGTAATATGTCATTGATAAGGATTTCTTTCGGTATGTACCCCACTACAACTATAGCTACCAAACGTTTATCAAGGTCATAAGAGAAAATACACAAAGCAATTTATAAATAACAAAAATTATTTATTATTAAAAATATAAAAATAACTTTCTTCAATAGTAATAAACACATTTCGCGTAGAATAAATATACAAATATATACAATTATTTGAATAATTAATAATTAATAATAATAATAATAATAATAATAATAATGATAATGATAATGATAATGATAATGATAATGATAATAATAATAATAATAATAATGATAAAGGAAACTTGATTTTTATTTTAAAAAATGGCCGAAATACAATTGTCCTGTAAATTCAACAATACAATACATTGAATTCCCCTTTTTTGATTACATAATAGCTTTAAGCTTCAATTGTGAATGCATGGTATTACAATAATAATTATAATTATAATTTCATGATAGCTTTAAGCTTCAATTGTGAATGCATGGTATAACAATAACAATAATTATAATTTCATGATAGCTTTAATTGCGAATGCGAACGAAAATGCAGCGAATAACAATAATAATAATAACAAAATAATAAAAACTTAAATCAGGGGATAATTTAGTGACATGTATTGCTTTGGTTGAGATCATTTCGTAGAATTATTCATAATACTAAAACTTAATGCTGCCCCACCCCCTCGTCACCTGGACCAATATACACAGATTCTTGACTCTTTGTAAATCATAATGCTGCCCCAACAACTCGTCACCTGGACCAATGTTCACAGATCCTTGACCTATTGGTAAAGCATGATATTTTTTGACTATTGTCACTAGACGTGAAAAGTTGGTTGGACTAGGTCCCTGTCATCTCCATGAAGAGCTTATCTCCTTTACATTATTTAAATACCTTCCCAAGTATACCAAATTCAAAACCACGGATATCTGAGACCACCTAGAAATGATTTTAAGGATCTGGAAAGTTCTCAAATAATCGAAAAGAAAGTGTTTTCACCTGGAATACTGGAACAAGAAGATATTTTTAGAAGATAACTCTTCGGAAGATATCTGAGTAAATATTGCCGGCTAACGGTTTCACAGAACCAATATACTAGCATCCTATAAATCCAGTCATTAAAGAAACGCACAATTTAACCCATGGTCTCTTAGACTAGCATGTACAGCAACACCTTCAAACAGATAAGCAGCAAGTGTTGATATATCATTGTAACCGAAGACCAATCAGGCTCGAGGCTACACGGGGCAATAGGAACTTAAGGCAAATTGGATTCGTCTATTGACAACCAACCGATTTCATTTCTTCAACTAAGACCCATTGCCCCATCCGATATACTGCTTCTCCGAACAATCAAGTTTGGTTTGTATATAATCCCGCTCCTTTTATTTTTCACACCAATGGAGCCTTACTTGGTATTTCACCAGCCTCTTTTGCATACTCAAACGTTTCCATGGGATTCTCCCTAATGTGGGGGTAGAGCTCTTTCTCTTCTTCGGCGGTGGCGTCATGTTTGTATAAATGACTCTTCTTATACAAGTTCCATAGTTCCTCGACCAGGTCCCTCATCACCAACGGAGTAGAGTTCGTACACACGACACGCAACAAGAACACACCATCATCTCGGAGATACCGATTGACGAAGGTCTTCACGTGTTTGCGGTCCTTGGAGACGTTCACGAACATCCCTAAATACTTCTCTACGTACTCGATGCGGTTCTTTTGGAAGGTTACTTTATAAAACCACATGATTAAACTGTAACAGTTTGCGGCTGCGACTATGAACAACCAAAACCAAATGAAGATGAAAATCTTTTCTAAAAATAGATTTATTGGAAGGACACATTGGGTGGTATGTAGTTGAACGTTCGCCAGTTGTCGTATCTTGTAGTCACAGAAGGTCACCTTCGGGAACCTCTCGGATTCCGGCATTTCTCCATCCTGACTTAAATAGTGAATCACCTCAAACCCATATACACTAAAATTCGTACCTAAGAAATGATTCAACAGGAAAAACTGTCCGACGACGTTTGCAAAGTACAATATTTTGGTAAAGAGGTATAATCCGACTAGATATGTTCCGTTTTTGGATCCAAGGAAGAAAAACACGATTCCTAAACGGCTTATTTTACTTCGTAGACGCGAGATAAAATGATAGTGATGTTCTCGCTTGTAGATCAGCCATTTTGAAATGTGCTCTGCCAGTTGTTTGATAGTGGTGTCTCGTGATTCTGTATCGCCAAACTGCGTGCTTTCAGCTAAAGATCCGATCTTGGTGATGTTGACTCCAGAGTTGGTATTCAGAGCACGCCATACCAAATTTGGGCACTTGAAGAGTAATATTTGAAACATGATGATGACAGGAACCCATTGATAATATTTGATCTCGTTCATCTGTCTCTCCTTCTCATACTGGGGAATTGGCTCGTCAAAATTCACCCGATACGTGTTCTTGATCCAGCACAGGTTCTCCACATACTCTTTCTGAAAAGAGAAAGAAGAATGACACTATAAATCAAATTATATCACACATTCCCATAATAGAGAGAGACAATAAAAAAAATGTACTATTGTCCTGTCGTCTAACGTTTCAGCTAAATACCTTCTTCAGAAACACTTAAAGAAGCTAGATCACGTCTATCTCGTCCTTTTATTAACTATCCAAATTTTAGAATGGTGAAGATGTCAATGCTGCCTATTATGACGGGTAATCGCTTTAAAATCCCATTGAAAGTTCCAGCCCGATTTGACTCATGTGCTAATAATATTTAGAAGCATCTACAGTACAGATTTTCTACCCTAGCTGGATATGGTATGAGATTTCAGAACAGGGGTATGAACTCTTCAATTCAAGTGTGGAACCCCAGGAATGTCAGTGGTAGATTGTCTTGGATACATTGATATGACGATTATACCAAATACAGTCAGTAATTACACCACAAACGTAGATCTGACAGATGCCTACGGTAGCAGGTGCTCTGAAAAAAAAAACCTGGGGGAGTAGACATATGCGCATATACTTACTCGATCCTTTTCAAGGCATTGGATTGGATCACCAGCAAATTGTTTGGTGGTCACAAAGACGGCAAACAAGCCAAAAATAGCCACCGTGATGATATGGTTTAACCTATCAACAAAGTCATCGTCTTGTATGGTGTTGTAACCAGTAACCTTGGCAACAGATCCAAATACTGCAGAAACGATAGAAAGCCTGGAAATAAAAATATATCATTGTTTAAAACTTTTCAAATATATGGTCCACAGTGGGAAGTTTCAGCATCAAGGTGGCCAAATGACCGCAAGTAGTCTTAGACTACTAGTTTTTGACTCTTCGTTGACAGGGAATCCTTAAATCGTCTTTCAAAGTGCCCCGTAAGTTATCTCTCAGAGTGCCCCGTAATTGTCTTTCAGAGTGCCCCGTAAGTTGTCTTTCAGAGTGCGCCGTAAGTTGTCTTTCAGAGTGCCCCGTAAGTTGTTCTTCAGAGTGCCCCGTAAGTTGGTCTTCAGAGTGTCCTATAAGTTGTCTCTCACTGTGCTTCGTAAGTCGTCTTGACAGTGCCTCTGTAAATTGCCTTTATCTTCGCCTCCCACTTATCTTAAAGTTTAATGTCTTCGGCATCACCACTCAAACCCCCACATGTGACCACATAGACCATGTGGGTTAGTGGGTTTAATTAAGAAACTGTACTGAAGACTCTACATGCCATTGAGACCTCAAGCGCAGAGTGGGATAATGCTGTGAAATAATATAGATGACTTACATTCCCTATTAATCCTTGAGCGATAATGTAGATTGTTGAAACGTTGTCTGTAATAAATCTAAATACAGTTTCTATTATACCATAAAATTATGTTTCGTTATTTAAAATTCCTTAGTCAGTAATATAATATAGTAAATGATTCACTTCACTCTTGTTCAAGAGTCTTTCAATTAATGCCGAAATAGTTTAAAACCGATGTGTAAAGTATACAGTATAGCGGCATGTGTCCGGTCACGTGATGTATGACGTATAAGGAGTGACTGTCAATTTCGTAAGGGGTGTGGCTTATTTCATCATTCTTTGTCAACCAGACTTTTTTTTTATTAAAGGTTGTCATTGTATTATGCTAAATAGGATCTCTAGGTCTACCAGTGACCGAATTTAGAAATGGCTTAGTAATTTTCCTGTGAATATTGCGATGCTATTTCCGATTGACACTTGATATTGGTCTAGAAGTTACTGAGAAATTTAGTTCAAATTCTATATAAGTGTATTTAAGTTGTTCTAAGTATTTCTGATAATATATAGCATAATATGTAGATTATAACTTTAAAAAAAGATGCCTAAATTCATTTTATTTCCGATTCGTCTGCGATCTACATGTTGGTCGCTTATGTTTATGTCTTTTTTTAGGACCGACGAAATTGTTTTGATCTCCTATCAAAATATAATATCTAACCCTCAATAGCTAGCGTTGAATTGAAATAACTTTATTGTTACTTGCCTATTGTGAACAAGGTTTACGTCAAAGCGAACCCTTTAGTCCTTCTCTTTTCTACTATTCTAATAATGAATACGACAAAATATGGCAAATGTATTGTTGATGTTTTTTGTACTCGATTTCTATGATATTAAAGTGGGGGAATCGACAAAACCTAGTATTTGACTGACTTAAAAATCTAAAATTCGGTTTAATAAATTAGTATAAGACAAAACGAACTTCATAATCCTCATTTTTCCATTTAAAAAAAATGACACCCGGATCAAAATTATTAACTTTGGTTTAACAAGAGAAACCTCCCGAAATTTTTAACTTTGAAAATTTGAGGTTCTGTGCCTTTAATTAGAAACGTAAGCAACATTTTTGAACCTTCGCATGATTTCGGACAGGTAAAAAATGTAACTGTTTGGAATTGTGTAACCTCTAAGAATCATAATGTCCGTGAAGACGATGCTGATGATCCTTAACCTATGTTTATTTGTGGATTTATCTCTTGGAATGGTAAGGTCTTGTTGGTTCAAACATTGGCTCTGTTGAAGGAGCTATCATTTCATGTGTCGGGAAAGGAGATTATGTCATTTGATTCGATTCGAGTTCTTTAATACTGCGATTATTTCATATGACAAAACAAAGTGATTTGAAAGTTGGAAAATCAGTTCGATTTGAACCGTCCCCCAGTATGTTCCAGTATATTTTTGCTGCCCAAGTCGATGTGTATAATTTTGTTAACAGTGTCGATAGGCGTCTGAAGTTAATCTAATTGTGATACAGGACATTTGTAAAATCATGTGTCACGTATATATCAAATTACTATTATAATTTAAAAAGAAGGATCCGATTGAAAAGGATGGGGTGGGACGTCCGAGCCCATAGAAACAACCAGTCCATCCTGCACATTAATTAATATTATATCGAACACAAACCAACCAAGCAATTATGCTTTAGTGACCCGAAACACGGATGGCCTCATGTATGATTTGCACGAATTCAATGAATTTAAAATTAGATTTTTGTCTGAATCCGTGTTCATTCAGTACAATCGTATGGAGCTAGCATGTGGACTGTGAGAAAGTCACGTCGCTTGAAAACTAACAGGATCTGATACACTGTGCACCCTATTATTGGGGGGTGCAGTCCACTAATAGGAAATTCTTGCTTTTAGTTCTAAGAATGTCATTTTAATTTAGATATTCGATGTGAAGAGAAGTTTTACGCTTAGTAAAAAAAAAAAGAAATTAAAAAAAATTAGAAATAAAGGCAAACCTCGTATATTTAACAATTCTAAGAAATTTTGATCGCGACATTTTTTAAAAACTATTTGGCATATTTCAGAAAAAATATCCTAAACTTAGCAAGATACTGGACCAGTATGCCCGACCCAAAATGGCAACCTATGATCTTTCAATATTCAAACTTATGAAACAATATTATCTCCATTAACACAGACCTTCCGTTCTATCAAGTACGCCTTGAAAAACATGACGACAACGGAAAGTTAATTCTCCTTGATGGCGGTTTCACTGACTAATTTGGAGACGGCAAGGACAAAGTGTACGTCAAATATTATATTAAAGGAATACTGTGTCTTAGAATGAACATAAAATTTAGTTCTCAAAAAAGGTCAATATGAGTATATATTCATCAGTGAACTTACCTGGTGTCATAAAGTCATAATCTCTTAAAATATTGAAAACTCGCAATACTAAGTTATTTTTGAAAAACGCTTAATCAATTCATTCAGCGTTTTTCAATAATCAAATGCATCTTTATGGATAATTACTAAGTTTTTTGGATATTTATTTATTTTTTTATGTTATTTATGGCAGCAGGTATATTTACTGATATATAGAGCTCTTATTGGCCAAGTTTAAAATTTTCAAAATTCATGTTCATTCTAAGACACAGTATCCCTTTAAGAATCTATTATCTATTGCTCTTTAAACCCTGGGCAGTTCATAATACACCCTGATATTAAATAAAGTCACATTATCTGTTCCTTGGAGACAATTATAACAACGCTTAGTGAAAGTTGACAGAGTAATCAAAATTCATTTCAGATTATAAACCCTGACAAAATGTCCCTTATTGAACACTGAATGGCGTTGTCCGTTTCATTAGATCAATCAAGTGAAAGAGATGTAGGACGTAAAACTCCATTAAAAACTGGCAAAATGTTCCTCATTGAACACTGCACGGCGTTGCCCGTTTCATTAGATCAATCAATTGAAAGAGATGTAGGAGGTAAAACTCCATTAAAAACTGACAAAATGTTCCTCAGTGCTCAGTGAATGGTGCTGTACGTTTCATTAGATCAATCAAGTGAAAGAGATGTAGGACGTAAAACTCCATTAAAAACTGGCAAAATGTTCCTTAGTGCTCAGTGAATGGTGCTGTACGTTTCATTAGATCAATCAATTGAAAGAAAAGTAAGACGTAAAACTCCATTAAAAACTGGCAAAATGTTCATTATTATACACTGAATGGCGTTGTCTGTTTCATTAGACCAATCAAGTGAAAGAGATGTAGGAGGTAAAACTCCATTAAAAACTCGCAAAATGTTCATTATTATACACTGCACGGCGTCGTCCGTTTCATTAGATCAATCAAGTGAAAGAGATGTAGGACGTAAAACTCCATTAAAAACTGACAAAATGTTCCTCAGTTCTCACTGAATGGCGTTGTCCGTTTCATTAGATCAATCAAGTGAAAGAGACGTCGGGCGTAAAACTCCATTAAAAACTGACAAAATGTTCCTCAGTTCTCACTGAATGGCGTTGTCCGTTTCATTAGATCAATCAAATGAAAGAGAAGTAGGACGTAAAACTCCATTAAAGAGTGACAAAATTTCTCTCATTGAACACTGCACGGCGTCGTCCGTTTCATTAGATCAATCAAATTAAAGAGAAGTAGGACGTAAAACTACATTCATTGCATTATATTTCATATAATGATACAGAATGAGTTGGAAATTAACAATATACGTTGTTTTTATTTCTTTCCAGACCCATACCATCACTGCTGGTGCAGATATACCATGGACGATTAAGGAGAGCGAGAAGTCACCCCAGACGATTTGTTTCACTTGTACCGTACCCGTGTCCATTGTTACCATTACCCCAACCTACTGCTCGGCTTGTTTTGATGCATGGGAAGACGGTAAGTGTTCAGGGGTATTTGTTGATTGGGGGTGTTGTCTCAAAGTTTTAAATATGTTGCCCCCCCACCACCCCATCCCTTTTAAATGAGGATAAATCATTTCCAACCCCCCTATTCAAGGATTTTTCAAAAACAATTTTTTATTTTTTTTACTTAAATGAAAATATGTATCTCCTAGTGAGTTTCTCCGCCCACTGAAACAAGCGCGGACTGGCACGCCTATTTTTTCGAATGTGCTTTTCTTACACATGTGATATCGTTGACCACGAATTTCAGGGTCCGGCAACTGCGTCTACTACCTCCCTAGAACGACCATGTTAGATTACACTAGAGCGCCGTCTTATAAGATTGACGTGAAATGCGAGGATACTGGATCCCCAGTGGAAGCAACGGTCAACCTGAACGTCATACCCAACTTCCCGCCAACGTTTGACGAAGAGTCTGGTCAGATTATCTCCCTTGATACGTCCTTGAAGGCTGGCAGCCTTGTCAAGACGATCGCTTTCACTGATGCAGATGACACCATCTTTACATTCACCTTATCGGAATCTCCGGATAACGGATTTTTCCGGATTACAAGTACGTATCTCTATAAGTAAATTTGTGTGAAGACCCAGTCTTTCTCTCCTCTGCCCTCGATTAAATCAATATCACCGATTCGAGTAGCCTTGATAGTATTTGGTAGATCATTAAACGCAAATATCTTTGGTTCCCTGAACACCTATCATACAGAAGGTCTTTGTGCCCAATATACATGTATGTAGATACCCACTAATCGAGAAGTTTACTGTCAGTGGATTGAATTTCTAAGTTCAGTGTCAGTGGACTAAATTTCTAAGTTCAGTGTCAGTGGATTGAATTTCTAAGTTCAGTGTCAGTGAATGGTATTTCTATTTTGACCTTAGTTTGATTACCTTTGTGTTGCTTCACTTGAAGAACGACAAGTGATCAATCGTCCATTTTTATAGATCCTCTTAGGTACATTTCATTTGGTAGATAATTAGACGCAATGGCTATGGTTCCCTTGCACCTATCATATGGCGTTTTTATATGGCCAAATATATTATAGACACCTTCCAATAAGAAAGCTCAGCAGATCGAATTTCATTATGACCTTCTTTTGAGGTAGTTCAATTGCCTCCGTTGCGTCTTGTGATCAACTATCCATTTTTGTAGATACTGGTGAAATAAGAGCCGTCAAAGACCTGAACACATTTTGTGAAGAGGAGATCGTGGAAATATTCCTCTCTGACAACCACAACTCTCCTGTTTATTTCTCTATCAGATACGACCCAGGTGAGTGGCCATAACCGACATCTAAAAGTGATACTTTGTCTTAGCATGGACATGACATTTTAGTTGTAAAGAATAGTCAATATGAGTATATATTCATCAGTGAACGTAACCCGGTGTCATAAAGTAACTGAATCACTTAAAATCTGGAAATTATTATCAAAGATGGCATATATTACATATCTGGTTTGACTATCATATACCTAACACTGAGCAAACTGTACCGGAAAATGCGTATACCATGCAGCAAAACAAAACACTAAAAGAGGCACTGTCTGTTCCGTAGATTTAAGATGAGTTGGATGCAGATGTTGTTATTATTTTCCAGGGAATAACGTGCGACCAGTTCTCAATGACTGGAACAGAATTGTCAACTATCCAGAAAACAAAATGGTGGTCCTGTACATCGATGACAAACTGGCATCTGGCAATGGTGCGTCGTGTATCGTCAGATCGGATCCTCCCGGACTTTCCGATCTATCTGGCGATTTATCCATGGGGTATTGTCCGAATGGCTTGAACGCAAGTAAGTTTCATACCAGTGTGAGTTGTGGCTTTTGTATTACAATTATGTACTTCGGAAGGGAGAAAGGCAATGAGCGGTGATCAAAGCAAACTAAAAGGACCTTGCAAGACGGATCCAGGCTCTAATTTTTCGTTCCATAAGCATCAAGGCACATAAACGTAAAACTCCATTTCATTTTTCAGGATCAAGAGTAACAATAATAAATCCAACTAAGTACAACTACGAGACGGATCCGCCTATTAATCTGACGCTGCAGTACGACAACGGCAACTGTCCTTCAAATACTCGCTGGTTATCCATCAACTGGTTGGATGTACCCGAGAGACCAATCTTGGAGGTCACAAAACCGGAATACAACGCCAATGAAGGATTTGTGAGTTCTTATTTGGATTTTTTTTCCTTTTTTTGCGTTTTGCTCCAAACTGATCCGTGTTGCTGCGGATTCCTCACAGACAGGATTAGTTATTAGCATGTTAGTCAAGCTATCCCGACCACCTCCTTACAAACTGGATCCAGTGAAAAACTTCGCCAAATCAGCTATGTAAACGTTAACGTATTCGTTGTTTTCTGTAGGTACAAGTGAAGCCCTCGTATGTCATCATTGACGAAGACCTGAACGAGAAACATACGTTCCGTTTTACCGGAACGGTAAATAATAACTTTGACATAGATGCCAATACTGGTAAAATCTTTACGAAGACGTATCTGGCAGCTACATCCGAAGTTGATGTCTACACGTTTAGCGTGAAGGTCAAAGATAAAGACGGACTCGAATGTTTGCAAGCTGTAACGATCACCATCCGAGTATCGTAAGTTAAAAATTTTCTCTATGGGCTTGATCTTGGTTGTGGTGTAGGCTAACCATCTAAATGACAAGGGCTCTAATAAAATTGTAAGTTTTTAGAAAAGACCATGGAAATATGGAAACTAGGATTGTCAGCCCAAATAGTGATTTTCTATTGTCATAACATAACATCGCTAAAAAGAAAAATCCGCAGGTATTGTTTCATTCTTACAGAGACGTGAATGACCATGCACCAGTGCTCGGTGCAGTTCCAGTGAGGTACCAAGCTACAGCATGTGATGGTCCACAAAAGTTCCTCGTTTTAACTGCTACTGACGAAGACTATGGTTCCAATAAGAAATTTAAATTTGTATCGACCACATCTGGCAGTCTGTTCCTGAACGAAGCTGGTGAACTGTATTTGATTAAACCTGTGATTCCAGGTGAGTTTTAACGCTGCTCAGGTTGTAGCAAATAATCAAATAATGGATTACCTGTTCGCACTTCGACTGGAGGAATGATTTTGCTCTTCCTGAAGTAACTCATTGGTCTATGACATCGTTACGTCATCAGACATAATACTCTGTTGACATCGTGCCATCATCATAGATAATAGCCTGTTGACATCGTTACGTAATCAGTCATAACACTCTATTGACATCGTTACATCATCAGTCAGAATAATTTATTGCCATCATAACATCATCTGTCATAATACTCTATTGACATCGTTACATTATCCGACATAATACTCTATTGACATCGTTACATTATCCGACATAATACTCTATTGACATCGATACATTATCCGACATAATACCCTACTTACATCGTTACATCATCATACATAATACTCTATTGACATCGTTACATCATCATACATAATACTCTACTGACATCGTTACATCATCATACATAATACTCTACTGACATCATTACATCATCATACATAATACTCTATTGACATCATTACATTATCCGACATAATACTCTACTGACATCGTTACATTATCATACATAATACTCTATTGACATCATTACATTATCATACATAATACTCTATTGACATCATTACATTATCATACATAATACTCTATTGACATCATTACATTATCATACATAATACTCTATTGACATCGTTACATCATCATACGTAATACTATGTTGACATCGTTACATCATCATACATAATACTCTACTGACATCGTTACATCATCATACATAATACTATGTTGACATCGCTACATCATCATACATAATACTCTACTGACATCGTTACATCATCAGTTATTCCCATTAATTAAAACCCCTGTTTTAAAGATTCTGTCGTTTGTAGGTCAGCAGGATATACTGAATGTTCAAGCAGTAGATCGAGGCGAACCAGCTCTCTACAGTATCAAAAAGACAGTCACTCTTTACGGCATAAACTGTCCAACAACGACCACATTACCACCACCGCCGACCACACCTCCCTACGTTCCCCCACCTACTCCTCCGCCCACGACTACAATACCGACTACGGCCAATGCACCACAACAGCGGTCTGGCGGAGCATGTACTATTGTTCATTTTTGGTCTCTAGTAACTGTGTTATCAGCAAGTCTGTTGGTATAATTTAATGAACGAACACCCCCCCCCCCTCCCCCAAAGTGTTATCCAATAAAACGATTTAAGTCGGACTACGTCACTACTCCCGAACTAGAAATCGAGATATTTTTTTTCTGTGATATTATTATTTTCTATATAGCATTAAACCATTCATAGCATGCAAATCCTTCTTTAAAAAAAAACTCCGAACTCTTACGTTTCCGTCTAGTCAACGACCTACTACTGCGTGTTAACGCGATATATGTTAATATTGTTAACGAATCATGGGCGTTGAAATGTAAACTTTAAATCGACCGATTATTTGAGTTCTCTTTTTAAAAAATCCTGAAACTGCTGTGTGGGTCGGCTTGATTAAATTTTAAACAACCCAGTATATATCAGTTTTGATCTTCCAAAATCAGGGGCGTATGTTTTGATGGGCCAGGGTGTATATTTTGATGGGCCAGGGCGTATGTTTTGATGGGCCAGGATGTATATTTTGATTGGCCAGGGCGTATGTTTTGATGGGTCAGAACGTATATTTTGATTGGCCAGGGCGTATGTTTTGATGGGCAGAACGTATATTTTGATGGCCAGGGCGTATGTTTTGATGGGTCAGAACGTATATTTTGATTGGCCAGGGTGTATATTTTGATGGGCCAGGGCGTATATTTTGATTGGCCAGGGCGTATATTTTGATGGGCCAGGGCGTATGTTTTGATGGGTCAGAACGTATATTTTGATGGGCCAGGGCGTATGTTTTGATGGGTCAGAACGTATATTTTGATTGGCCAGGACGTATGTTTTGATGGGTCAGAACGTATATTTTGATTGGCCAATAAGGAGAACGTATATTTTGATTTGGGCATGGCGTATATTTGATGGACCAGGACGTATTTTGATGGGTCAGAACGTATATTTTGATGGGCCAGGGCGTATGTTTTGATTTGGCTCAGAACGTATATTTTGATGCCAGGGCGTATGTTTTGATGGACCAGACGTATGTTTTGATGGACCAGGGTTATATTTTGATGGGCCAGAGCGTTATTTTGATGGACCAGGGCATATTTTGATTGGCCCGGCGTATATTTTGATGGACCAGGACGTATATTTTGATTGCCAGGGTGTATATTTTGATTTGCCAGGACGTATATTTTGATTTGGGCAGGGGTATATTTTGATTGGCCAGGGCGTATGTTTTGATGGTCAGAACGTATATTTTGATTGGCCAGGGTGTATAATTGCCAGCTTTTTTTGGCCAGTAAGTATATTTTGATGGACCAGGCGTATATTTTGATGGGCCAGGGCGTATGTTTTGATGGGCCAGGGCGTATGTTTTGATGGGCCAGGGCGTGTCGAATTCGCCAGTCATGGCATGAAATAAAACGACGATTATTTTGCAAAAATTGTTTTCTTCAACGTAACAACAACAATAAAGAACGTCCACAAGTTTCGTGTGAGCAATTTCACTTACAACAACGTCTTTAAAGGCCTGTAACGAATCCTCTTTCTTAGCTGGGGTTTGCGGAATTCTTATTGCTAAAAACCAAAGTTAAACCGGATTTTGAACACCCAAGTTCAAACCGTTATCATTTTGTGCGCGAGCAGTCATTAATAACCATTCTTTGATTTAAAGAAGCACGCTCAAGATATCCAATCATCATCTTGTTGATTATAATTCGAGTAATGTGATTGGATAAATTGTAATCACATAGTTAATATTCGTCCAATCATATTAGCTAATCCAGCTGGAGGTGTTGTCATAAAGTCAGCTTTATCCGTAAACCATACTTTTATAAACGTATTTTAAAAAAGAAGTGTGTCTCGGTGCAATGTTCGTTTTGTTTTATGAGTTTATTCGAATTTCGATAACTGGATCTACACCTGAAGGCGAAGGTATACTATACATCTTGTATCCTAAACGAAAGTCAATCGCGAAGCTGTGGTGGTCCTACCATATCTTAAGTTCATATCCATTCGCATTAACGTACAAGTAACACACCGACTGTAAAGTAAAGTTAACATGGATGAAATGCTCGCAAACGAATGCCTGTGGGCGCACTTAAATTTTCGAAAAGTTAAGTTGTTACACATATTCATTGCAATGTCGACTTCCCGGATTTTTTAAAAATCAGCCTAAATATTGAAGCCTCTGACGGAGTTCCATGGTTTCCATTCGATCCCGTCGCTGATTTTCAGACACAAGAAGATCCGCTAATGATGACAAGGCGCCGTTTATCGACAGACGTCCAGCTCGTTTAGGATTCCCCACTTCCGTTTTGTAACCGGAAATGACATTGTCTCTGCCGTTTTCTGGATCATTTTTAGACCAGGTTTTCACGACGGTTTTTATCCGTACATTCTCATCGTCATCCATATCCGGTCGTTCCGTCTTCGATAATTTTCGTATACGATTTGATGTTTCGTGGATAAGATTTATAAGGTTTTTAAGAGAAGCTTGCTGTTGATGAATGTCCGTTCTTTTCTTTTGGTCATTGAACATGCTTTCCAATCTGTCGCGGAAGAGATTTTGATGGTCTGGATCCGTTCCGAAATAGTTTTCATTGTTTTCATTGAATGACGCTTTCGAGTCCTGGATTCTATCGTCTGGTATGTCCGAGACTGATCTAATATGTCTACTACTTTCACTTTGCCTATTTATAGAATAGCTATGAGCGTCATCTACCACGAGAATAAATAAACAGATCACCAAGACGGCCAAACTTTTGTTGACATGGTTCCATTCCATCTTCAGAACTGAAACGATAAATTAAGACATGTTAACCTATATAATACATGTAGCCTATAACCTACTATGGAACATCTATATTTTACAAGGATAACAACTTAGGTTCACAAGTCCGCCGTGACAGGGATCCTTTCTACCAGCAGGTCCTTGGCCAAACCTCTTGGCATTGATCTTTCCCGGATTATCCGTACCCATTTACAGCTGGGTGGACTGGATTTATGAGTGAAGATGACTTATTGAAGGTCATCGAACTTTCACACACCAATCGAGATTAGAACTCACGTCCGAAACTTTCAACATATCCAAGCAAATGATGTCATGACGTAAAGTTTCAACGCTCTAACCGCTGTGCTATAGATCCCTCAATGCCCGATAATGCAAGTATTCACAAATAGAAAGTTAAAGCAATCTGAAACAATGCAGCCATCATTTGATTGACAAGTTCTCTCTAATTAAATAACGTACATTTCCAGTATGAATGGATAGCGAGCGCAAATAGATAAATCGAACAAATCCTCAAGCTAATATTGAAAACAAGGTATCTTCGATTGAGTTAAGTAACAAATAATCTTCCACATCGTCAACTTTGATTGACTAACATCATTTCATGCTATTTATTAATAAAAAAGAAAGGTTCCTAGTTTAAATACGAAATGCATGCACGAACATATCCATCGTTGTTATCGAAAGCAATTTCATTTGCTGCGTTCGATTGGTGAGTTATGAACAGGTTTCGTCTGTTCTTATTCTGGCCTTATTATAACGGTAAGGGAACATGATATTCCAAAGTTTCCCTTCTCATCTTTTTCCGCTATTTTTAAATCTACGTTTATTTACGGCACACGTCGAATGCATTATGGTACCTGTTCCAATTTGTTTTAACTGAACTTCCTGTTGATCCTTAAATCCCAAACGTGCATACCATACCAATCGAGTGCCCCCACAAAAATGGTTGAATGAAAATTTCTTCGCTTAAAAAAGCAAGTGTATTTTGACCTGGTGTTCAGTTCTATATTTACTTCCTAAATAAGTGAGCGGTTAGTGTATCAATGGTAGTTATGGTGAACATTATTCTAGCAAAATCGTAAAGTTATTTTTAACTGACCTAGTTAACGAATGATGCACGTGTATTTTGGCCAGCTACACTGTTCTTTATTTACATATTAAGAGAGTGACAGAGTTCTGACAGCATAGTCAACATAACGGGTAAGTTATTATTAACTGAATTTATGTGTGACCTAGTTATCACATTATGCACGTGTAATCCTGTTGGATTCATATGTTGTGCTCTTATTAATGTTATTATTATTATTCCCTATGTCATTTAGATATATTATCTGACCTAGTAATCAAATGATGCACGTGTTTTCGAGTTTGGTTCGATTTTTATATCTCGTCTTTAAAGAAGGTTCTTTTAAACATGTGTTTCTCAAATCTTAAAAGACTGTCCACGTGATTTATTCCTGACCTAGATACTAGAAAGCTTTGTCCCGGGGGTATGCCACCCACCGTCCTTCCTCTAGATCTGATTTCCTATTTGATTGATGATTACTTGAGATAGTAGATCTAATACGATTTTCCTCCCGTTAGTCATATAAGCTTATTTCTGATTAACTATGGAATAATGCGATATAGAAATTTTAAACTGACTGTTGTACGTGCATGATGAACATTCTTGTCCACACGATATAAATAAATAAATAAATACCTAAATGAAATACTTAAATGAAAATATAAATAAATAAATAAATAATTAG
Organism: Nipponacmea schrenckii; assembly: GCA_030562195.1. Classification (NCBI taxonomy): domain Eukaryota; kingdom Metazoa; phylum Mollusca; class Gastropoda; family Lottiidae; genus Nipponacmea; species Nipponacmea schrenckii. Next base: position 1,604,112 of record JAUJPP010000005.1, on the reverse strand, counting down.
ATAAATAAATAAATAAATAATAATAAAAAAAATAATAAATAAATAAATAAATAAATAAATAGATAAATAGATAAATAAATAAATAAATAAATAAATAGATAAATGAAAAAATAAATAATAAAAAAATAGCAAATAATAAATAGATAAATAAATAAATAAATAATAAAAAAATAATAAATAAATAAATAAATAAATAGATAAATGAAAAAATAAATAATAAAAAAATAGTAAATAATAAAAAGATAAATAAATAATAAAAAAATAATAAATAAATAAATAAATAAATAAATAAATAAAAATAGTAGAATAAATGAAATTATTAAACGGTATGATATAACTGAAATGCAAAACTGTATACTTTAAGAGTCCGCCATCTCCAATAACTTGTTGTTGACTTGTAATTGTCATGGTTTCAATGTCTGTTTATTAGAACATAATTATCTACATGTATAACGACGGGTGTTATAAGTTTTATTTCTTATATAACAAGATCCAGGGTCACATTCTCTTTGTTATTTTATGTCATTTTACCGAACAGTTAGAAAGAAGTAGTCGTTAAAGAGAAGCTGACATGCCACAGGGTTGTCCCGTACAATAAATAATAAATATAAAACGAAACAAAAAGATATGAAAATTATGATAAATAAATAACTTATAATGACAGTATTGGTGTATTTAATATTCGCGTGAGAATTTTCCAGATCAAATGTTCATTTTTTAGACTTTTTCTTCTAGTCTGTGATATTGGATGTATATTTTCAACAAGCAATCCGTATATTTTTGGATACAATGTATAACAGAGCGTGATAACAGCTTATATTTCGATATACAGATTTATCACTTTCTATATAAAGGGGGGTAATTCAAACCCACTAATGTGTTAAAGACACTGTAAAACACTGTAAAAGAGGACGACAGCTTATGTATATTGAATTCCGTTTCCCTGTTATCTTTCTGTTGATGGTTGAGCATTAATTCAATAACAACTGTTGTATATGCACAGAATCTTTACTCCCTATTATACAAGAGGGCCCGGGGGGGGGGGGGGTGATCTCCGTGTGAGATACTACTTAATTCTTCTGCTAAATTGTTCAAGCAATTCATACGTTATTGTATACCATAACAACTATGCACAGAATCTTTACTCCCTATAAAGAAATATGGCCCGGGGGGGGGGGGTGTTGATCTCCGTTCAGATACTTTATCTTTCTAATGTCAATTATTGTAATACCATAACAACTATACACAGAATCTTTACTCCCTATAAAAAATAGGCCCGGGGGGGGGGGGGGGGTGTTGATCTCCGTGTGAGATACTACTTAATTCTTCTGCTAAATTGTTCAAGCAATCATACTTATTGTATACCATAACAACTATGCACAGAATCTTTACTCCCTATAAAGAAATATGGCCTGGGGGGGGGGGGGGGGTGATCTCCGTATCAGATACTACTTATTCTTCTGCTAAATTGTTCAAGCAATACATACATTATTGTATACCATAACAACTATGCACAGAATCTTTACTCCCTATAATGAAATATGGCCCGGGGGGGGGGGGGGGGGTGTTATCTCCGTATCAGATACTACTTATTCTTGTAATTGTCAACAATAATATTATTGTATACCATAACAACTATGACAGAATCTTTACTCCCTATAATGAAATATGGCCGGGGGGGGGGGGGGTTGATCTCCGTATCAGATACTACTTTCTTCTGCTAAATTGTTCAAGCAATACATACATTATTGTATACCATAACAACTATGCACAGAATCTTTACTCCCTATAATGAAATAGGGCCCGGGGGGGGGGGGGGTGATCTCCGTATCAGATACTACTAATTCTTCTGCTAAATTGTTCAAGCAATACATACATTATTGTATACCATAACAACTATGCACAGAATCTTTACTCCCTATAAAGAAATATGGCCCGGGGGGGGGGGGGGTGATCTCCGTATCAGATACTACATAATTCTTCTGCTAAATTGTTCAAGCAATACATACATTATTGTATACCATAACAACTATGCACAGAATCTTTACTCCCTATAAAGAAATATGGCCCGGGGGGGGGGGGGGGTGATCTCCGTATCAGATACTACTTATTCTTCTGCTAAATTGTTCAAGCAATACATACATTATTGTATACCATAACAACTATGCACAGAATCTTTACTCCCTATAAAGAAATAGGGCCCGGGGGGAGGGGAGAGGTGTTGATCTCCGTGTCAGATACGTTATCTAAGTCAATTATTGTATACTATAACAACTATGACATCACAGCGTTTTAAATGGTTGAAGGTTCATGTCGCGTAGTTCAATTTTATTATCATCGATAGAAACCGTCTTCTATCGCGTATGTTTCTGGTGCGAGTTGTTTTTGTGTTAAATTGGCAATGAACGCTAGACTATTAGCAATGTAGTTAATTTGGTTAGAGATATTGTCTTCTGTCTTTATATGTTCAAATTAAAGGTATAAATAGATTACATAATATTATCCCGACCGTCCTATTGATGAGATTGATCGCTTTATAAGGGATGTTGGCGTTTAATTTTCACTTGACTTGCTGATAGACGAATCAGACACCCAGTTGTATAGAATTTTGAAACGTAATTCAATCTGATTTTTTCAAATCATGAACTAATCTAATCCAATCAAATTTGGTTAATTTGCCTCAATTTACTTCCGGTTTGTTTTTTATTTCTCCGAAAATTTTCTAGTAGTGTATCCCTTTAGTTTTTGATCTTCCAAAATGGTAACAAATAAATTGAAAATTTTTCGCGAATGCATCCCTTTAGTGACGCTAATTTAAAATTAACAAAATTGAAAAAGAAAAGAGTTTTGTATTTTTAACTTTTTGAAAACGTTGAATATGGATAACAATTTCATACTGAGTCTTGTCAACTGTAAAGCCTCGAATCAATGGAAAGGAAATGAGTTTATTATAGACGCCGTGTTTAACCTAGAGGGCACACTATATTCTCCTTTCAAATCTTTTGTTGACAGATCTAACAGACATTTCTTCGGATTATCAAATGTTGACTTATGTAAAAAAAATTAGAATTGATTTTACATCATTATGTAAAGATAATTTCCCCGAGGTCGTTTAAAATTGGCGGGATGTAGCTCGGCGTTAAAGTTTAATGACGTCATGGTCGTTGAATGGATGGTGGTCGTTGTGTTGGTATCTTTATTTTACATAGGTCAGAATTAGGTCCAATACACAAGGACATGGTCCTGTCTAACATTTAGGCAATAGAGACAAAAGACTCTTTATTTTACATGGGTCAGAATTAGGTCCAATACACAAGGACATGGACATGTCTAACATTCAGCCCATAGAGACAAACATATACTTTTTATTTTACATGGGTCAGAATTAGGCCCAATACACAAGGACATGATCCTGTCTAACATTCAGTCCATGGTGACAAACATAGACTCTTTATTTTACATGGGTCAGAATTAGGTCCAATACACAAGGACATGGTCCTGTCTAATATTCAGCCCATGGGAACAAACATAGACTCTTTAGTCCAATATACAAGGACATGTTTCTGTCTCAAATTCAGCCCATAGAGACAAACATAGACTCTTTATTTTACATGGGTCAGAATTAGGTCCAATACACAAGGACATGGTCCTGTCTAATATTCAGCCCATGGGAACAAACATAGACTCTTTATTTTACATGGGTCAGAATTAGGCCCAATACACAAGGACATGATCCTGTCTAACATTCAGCCCATAGAGACAAACATAGACTCTTTATTTTACATGGGTCAGAATTAGGTCCATTACACAAGGACATGGCCCTGTCTAACATTCAGCCCATGGGAACAAACATAGACTCTTTAGTCCAATATACAAGGACATGTTTCTGTCTCAAATTCAGCCCATAGAGACAAACATAGACTCTATATTTTACATGGGTCAGATTTAGGTCCAATACACAAGAACATGGCTCTAACATTCAGCCCATAGAGACAAACATAGACTCTTCATTTTACATGGATCAGAATTAGGTCCAATACACAAGGACATGGTCCTGTCTAACATTCAGCCCATAGAGACAAACATAGACTCTATATTTTACATGGGTCAGAATTAGGTCCAATACACAAGGACATGATCCTGTCTAACATTCAGCCCATAGAGACAAACATATACTTTTTATTTTACATGGGTCAGAATTAGGTCCAATACACAAGAACATGGTCCTGTCTAACATTCAGTCCATAGAGACAAACATAGACTTTTTATTTTACATGGGTCAGAATTAGGTCCAATACACAAGGACATGGACATGTCTAACATTCAGCCCATAGAGACAAACATATACTTTTTATTTTACATGGGTCAGAATTAGGCCCAATACACAAGGACATGATCCTGTCTAACATTCAGCCCATGGTGACAAACATAGACTCTTTATTTTACATGGGTCAGAATTAGGTCCAATACACAAGGATATGGTCCTGTCTAATATTCAGCCCATGGGAACAAACATAGACTCTATATTTTACATGGGTCAGAATTAGGCCCAATACACAAGGACATGATCCTGTCTAACATTCAGCCCATAGAGACAAACATAGACTCTATATTTTACATGGGTCAGATTTAGGTCCAATACACAAGGACATGGTCCTGTCTAACATTCAGCCCATGGGGCAATACATTGGGAAAAAAAGTGAAAATACACTATCCTTCAATATACAATTCTTCCGAAAATACACAAGTACACGTGCATCAAATGGACAGATCTATCTTCAATTGAAAGCGGTCGTTGTGTTGGTATCTGTCAACGTTTAAGAAGTCATATTTTCTCAGTATGTAGAAAATTGCCCTAGAATTCTAAAAAAGGGTTTTGTTTTCAACTTTGATTGGCACAACTAGTCATATTTGAAAAACAAAAGAACGTGGATAACAGTGTTTAGAGATCAGAATATCGATTAGTTGGATCAAGAGACTTATTATCATTTATCTTGACAAGAACGGTCTGTCGTGGATCATCCCACTCTTAAGCGGTACTTAGAACGGATAATGGCCTGTCCAAAGGTCATCATGTCTAAATTCACTGTAAATACTACAAGTCGACATCATACGAACGCAGCATGTTTGAATTTGGACTATCATTGAAGTTGCATATTTTATAGTACGTAACAGGCGGTTTTCCGTGACCAAAATTGCATAATTTATAGTAGATAACAGGCGGTTTTCCGTGACCAAAATTGCATAATTTATAGTAGATAACAGGCGGCTTTCCGTGACCAAAATTGCATAATTTATAGTAGATAACAGGCGGTTTTCCGTGACCAAAATTGCATAATTTATAGTAGATAACAGGCGGTTTTCCGTGACCAAAATTGCATAATTTATAGTAGGTAACAGGCGGTTTTCCGTGACCAAAATTGCATAATTTATAGTAGATAACAGGCGGTTTTCCGTGACCAAAATTGCATAATTTATAGTAGATAACAGGCGGTTTTCCGTGACCAAAATTGCATAATTTATAGTAGATAACAGGCGGTTTTCCGTGACCAAAATTGCATAATTTATAGTAGATAACAGGCGGTTTTCCGTGACCAAAATTGCATAATTTATAGTAGGTAACAGGCGGTTATCCGTGACCAAAATTGCATAATTTATAGTAGATAACAGGCGGTTTTCCGTCACCAAAATTGCATAGTTTATAGTAGGTAACAGGCGGTTTTCCGTGACCAAAATTGCATAGTTTATAGTAGGTAACAGGCGGTTTTCCGTGACCAAAATTGCATAGTTTATAGTAGATAACAGGCGGTTTTCCGTGACCAAAATTGCATAATTTATAGTAGATAACAGGCGGTTTTCCGTGACCAAAATTGCATAATTTATAGTAGGTAACAGGCGGTTATCCGTGACCAAAATTGCATAATTTATAGTAGATAACAGGCGGTTTTCCGTCACCAAAATTGCATAGTTTATAGTAGGTAACAGGCGGTTTTCCGTGACCAAAATTGCATAGTTTATAGTAGGTAACAGGCGGTTTTCCGTGACCAAAATTGCATAGTTTATAGTAGGTAACAGGCGGTTTTCCGTGACCAAAATTGCATAGTTTATAGTAGGTAACAGGCGGTTTTCCTTGATCAGTGCTTGAAATGTCGCCTTCGTCTAGATCAAGAAGCTCTTTTCTTGGTTCCTCAAGAGGCGGGGCACAGGTTTTCCAAAAAAAAAAACTGAGGTTTTGTTTGTTTTGAAGCATTCCTTTAAGTACAACAATGTATGTAGGTCTATCATAATTGTAGCAGGATTTCAGATTGGCACAAAACACATTTCGATTTGGCATGCAAGTCACTCTTTAATCTGACACCAGAATGGCAGATGTGGACTTTAACGTCGACCCTTTACATTTCAACTGGTGGTAGAGGTTCTAAATACACTCAACCAAACGTGATCAAAAATACAACAATTTGATTTAAGAGATCCCGTCTTCGTTTGAAGCAGTTTAACGTTCTATTGAGACGACAGGGTGTCATCTTGTGTTCGTGCGATTGAATCGATTTGCCCAATGTACACTATTATCTCAGGAAAGGATCAAGGACCACCAGGAGGTGGTTGGCTGGTTAAGAACCTAAGTTCTTATCCCATTATATAACGGTGGTTCGGAGGCGCGATGGCTAAGTGAGTAAGACACTTGCTCGCTTACCTGAAGGTCTAGGGTTCAATCCCGGCAAAGGTCGAGAGGAACTTTTTGATTTTTCAGCCCAGTTTCCCCTTGTCAGTGATGCAGATCCATGGGACCGACATGGAAAAAGCGTCTAGTCGTTCGGACGGGACAAATAAACTAATGCCCCGTGTGTTACAGGCTTTGTTAAAGATCCCTCGACGCTGTCCTGGCAAACTTTCCCTCATTGCACACTGCATGGCGTTGCCTGTCTTCATTAGCCCATAAGGTGCAGAAGAATATGACGTAAAACTCCATTCACTTCATTCCATTTCCGGTTACGTTCGACTGAAACCCAATCTGGTAAGTAACTGCGAAGTTGGATTCTGTAAGGTGGTTAAGACGAACCCGAAGTCTCCTCGATTTTCCCCACGCAGCTGACGTACCGGATAATGTAGGATTAATCTTGGTCACATCCTATAAAACTGGATTATTTTTATGTCTTAAGAATTATTATTTATTACTTTATCGTTTTTCTTTAAAAAAAAAGAAAGAAATTATGCAATAATTGAAGACTATAGCGGAAATGTTTAAAGGAATCATAAAATTGAAGAACACGTAATAGGAAAGCAATAAAATCCATTCCGGATTGATTGAATTGTCACAGGTCCCTGAAGTAAAGGCAGATTTTGATTCTAAAGAGGCATAGACGAACAGCTACAAGCTTAAAGCTTTGAGCTTTTCAGTTAAAGTTTGAAAATGTTAAGGTTTTTAAAGAGTCATTGATTTTAAGCTTTGTAGTCCCAGTTGAACAACAGTTGAACAGCTACAAGCCTACAGCTTTGAGCTTTTCAGTTAGAGTTTGAAAATGTTAAGGTTTAAAAGAGTCATTGATTTTAAGCTTTGTAGTCCCAGGTGAACAATAGTTGAACAGCTACAAGCTTTAAGCTTTGAGCTTTTCAGTTAGAGTTTGAAAATGTTAAGGTTTAAAAAAGTAATTGATTTTAAGCTTTGTAGTTCTATGTGTACAATATTTTGAACTTCAGTTTAGCCTCATGTTATTTAAAGGAGGATTTCTAATTGGATGCGCTATATTTTTTTAACTTTTCGGTTTCATTACAAATCCCTTTTTGAGCTTAAACTATTTACAGCAGATGGCAGTGATGATTTTCATTTGATGCTGAGATACTGATGTTAGCTTTAAGCTCTTTTCAATTCCTTTTCTACACTTGTATGTAACTTCATCTTGAATTTAAGCTTTATGACTATTTTTGATTGGAAACTGAGATTATAATTATTGGTTTTAAGCTTTTTTGCCTCAGTTCTTTACTTTTATGAACTTCACTATTGCTTTAAGCTTTCAAACTATTTTTGATCGGATACTGAGATATATTTATAGATTAAGCTTTTAAGTTCCATTTCTTTACTTTTGTAAGCTTCACTATAGCTTTAAGCTTAAGGATTCGTAGGTATGGTTAGGTTGGGTTTTATTTTACATGACTGTACATATATATATCTGAATACCTCCGTAACGTACACGTTTCCGTACACGTGTCGTCTACGTTCATGTTACCTGCTCTGTCAATTACTATCGCAGTATGTGTGAACCGTACTATAAATGGTGGATGAAAAATAAAACGTGTTTCATTTCCTGTACATGATAGTGTTATTGATGAATAATGGTAAAAATAGAGAATTATAAAGGAATGGTTGTAATGGATTTACTTTCGTTTTAAAAGTGACAAGAATGATGTATTACACTCTCTTTAGTAAACTGATTTTTTGTACCATTGCAGCTGCACGTATATCTCGCTAGAGTAAAATGGTTGTTCCATTGCAGCTACACGTATATCTCGCTAGAGTAAAATGGTTGTTCCATTGCAGCTACACGTATATCTCGCTAGAGTAAAATGGTTGTTCCATTGCAGCTGCACGTATATCTCGCTAGAGTAAAATGGTTGTTCCATTGCAGCTGCACGTATATCTCGCTAGAGTAAAATGGTTGTTCCATTGCAGCTGCACGTATATCTCGCTAGAGTAAATTGTTTTTGTTCCATTGCAGCTGCACGTATATCTCGTTAGAGTAAATTGTTTTTGTACCATTGCAGCTGCACGTATATCTCGTTAGTAGTATATTGTTTTTGTACCATTGCAGCTGCACGTATATCTCGTTAGAGTAAATTGTTTTTGTACCATTTTTGTGCAGCTGCACGTATATCTCACAGGAGTAAACTATTTTGTGTACCATTGCAGCTACATGACGTATAGGTCGCTTTAGTAAAATGATTTTTAAAGCATTGCAGCTGCACGTTTATATGGCTGGACTAAACTGAAGGGCAGGGCGGGTAAACATTATTTAGTCTTAGAGGTTTGAAGTTTCAATAGATATATTTTTGTGTTTATAACGTGTAAACATCTTTTGACTTTGTAACGAGAGCCGAAGGCCATAAGGACAAATGCTACTTCCGATTTCATAATGCTTTTCTGGTGTTTATCTTGGGAAAAAAAGAAATTAACAAAGCTTTCTTAAACATTCATTTTTTTTTAATTATATATTATTAATACATTTTATAAGAATACGATTTTTTTTTTTTGTTGTTGCTGAAATTGCATTTTTATTCGAAAGCATCATAAATGGTGGTTGTTTTATTTCGAAGTGGGAATTTGTGAACAAAAGTTTCCGAGTTATGACGTCAGTTTGAATTAAATATTAGACACGTCACGTGACACGATGTTATGCAAATTCGGCATATTTACCTAATAGAGCGCATGCGTTCATTATAAATACCGGAGTGGTAATTTCCACTTTCCAATGGGAAACCTACCACTTCTTAGAGCTTTCTACTATAGAATTAATTTCTGAAAAACCTAACGGAAGCACGGTCACGTTCTAAAGAGAAAGTCAAATACTACCAATTGAAGATCGGTAGAAATAAAACAAACACGACCATTGATGCTATAGATTCTACAGGCAGGTGATTAAGTTTTAATTCAGACCTTTTGTGATGGCGCATCTCTTGTAAATACGAACTTCAAACCCACTGTGTCTGTTAACGACATATTCCCTACAAGGGGCTAATACGCCTTGAATGATTTAGGTAACTTTTCTGCAGACAATAGACAAATGTTGTTTGTTAAGACTAAGCGATACAAAGAATGGATTTAAACTGTGGCATGCTTCGAGGTTTTTGTCTACATTATGCCACAAAAAAACGTGTGTGACAAAATTACACAATTAAACCTACTTTTTACTCCTTTGAACGTCGGGGGGACTAACATGGAAAAAGCGTCTAGTCGTTCGGATGGGAAAGTTAACCGAGGCCCCATGTGGTACAGGCTGTGCACGTTAAAGATCCCTTGACAGTTGGAAATCGCAAAAAAGTGTAGGCTAATGCCGCTGTCCTGGCGAAATTCTCATTGAACACTGCAGGGCGTTGCCTGTCTTCATTAGTCCATAAAAGTAGGACGTAAAACTCCATTCATTTCATTTCATTTACTTCCTTGAACAATTGAAATAAAAGACGAAGTCCCCTCCCCCGTTGTGTTGTGGTAATGTTATGTTATTTGTGGGTAAACGGGACCTTTTCAAAGGGTTAATCCATTTTTCTTGGAGGGCCATCGCCTCCCTTCCTCCTTGGCCTTTTTTGTTTTAAAATCACAAACGAAGAATGGATGAAAACTACCCCACAATCAATTCAAATTAACAACTCCTCTGGGAGAGTTTTAAAAACGACCTCAAAATTGAACGCGATAATAGACGAGACCAATTTAAATTTTATCCGTGTACTTTTAATCTTATGGATTGGATTTCATTGATTTTAATCTACTCTCTCGAACAAACTTGTCGAGTTGTCTCAAAAAATTAACTTAATTTAAATATTAAATTGTCACCCCCATTCAAACTCCGTCTGAACAGGTTGATATTGGTTCGTTTGAATAGGTTGTTGAACAGGTTGATTTTCGTTTGAACAGGTTGATATTGGTTCGTTTGAATAGGTTGATATTGGTTCGTTTGAATAGGTTGATATTGGTTCGTTTGAATAGGTTGTTGTTGTTTCGCTTGAACAGGTTGTTGGTTCGTTTGAACAGGTTGTTGTTGGTTCGTTTGAACAGGTTGTTGTTGGTTCGTTTGAACAGGTTGTTATTGGTTAGTTTGAACAGGTTGTTGTTGTTTCGTTTGATCAGGTTGTTGGTTCGTTTGAACAGGTTGTTGTTGGTTCGTTTGAACAGGTTGTTGGTTCGTTTGAACAGGTTGTTGTTGGTTCGTTTGAACAGGTTGTTGTTGGTTCGTTTGAACAGTGTGTTGGTTCGTTGAACAGGTTGTTGGTTTTGAACAGGTTGTTGTTGTTTCGTTTTATCAGGTTGTTGGTTCGTTTGAACAGGTTGTTGTTGGTTCGTTTGATCAGGTTGTTGGTTCGTTTGAACAGGTTGTTGTTGGTTCGTTTGAACAGATGTCGTTGGTTCGTTTGAACAGGTTGTTGGTTCACTTGAACAGGTTGTTGTTGGTTCGTTTGAATAGGTTGTTGGTTCACTTGAACAGGTTGTTGTTGGTTCGTATGAACAGGTTGTTGTGGGTTCGTTTGAACATGTTGTTGTTGGTTCGTTTGAACAGGTTGTTGTTGGTCTGTTTGAACAGGTTGTCGTGGTTAGTTCGTTTGAACAGGTTGTTGGTTCCTTTGAACAGGCTGTTGAACAGGTTGATGTTCGTTTGAACAGGTTGTTGTTGTTGGTTCGTTTAAACAGGTTGTTGTTGTTGGTTCGTTTGAACAGGCTGTTGGTTTAGTGAGCTGACTGCTCAATATTCCAATATTCATACTATAGGAATAACCAGACCAAATATTTACGACACCCCCCCCCCCTTTCCATTACAGGTCCTTACTTTATCATAAATGAATTTAGGGGTAATGACGTCACTAATTTAATAGTTAAGAGAAGAAAATTTTTATCTCACCCTTTCATTTAAAAATGATTTTCCAAAACCTAATAAATATTTTCTTTAGATTAGTATGAACGCGGACCTATGAGTATGCACTTTAAATTGTTTTATTTCCTACTCTTCGCCTAAAAATATATTTTGGAAAGCTAAAAATAGAACGGATATAGTATTTCTGATTAAATAATTATGATGAAGGAAGAACGCGGACCTATGAGAAAGCACTTTTAAAATGTTTCGGCTCATTACAGTCTTGCTAATGATAAATTTTTATTAGATGTAAAATTGTTTTAAAGGGATACTGCATCTTAGCATGAAGATAAAATTTTAGTTTCCAAGAATTGTCAATATGAGTATATATTCATCAGTGAACTTACCTGCTGTCATAAAGTAACAGAATCTCTTAAAATCTGGAAAACTCACAAAACTAAGTAGTTTTGAAAAGCGCTTAATCAATTTATTTAGCGTTTTTCAAGAATCATATGCAAGTTTATCGATAATTACTTTGTTTTTTTGGATATTTATTTATTTTTTATGTTATTTATGGCAGCAGGTATATTTACTGGTGAACAGAGCTCTTATTAGACAAGTTTAAAATTTTCAAATTTTATGTTCATTCTAAGACCTCTTATCCCTTTAATGTAATTTCTACAAATAGTTTTTGGAAGTAAAAAAAAATTTGGAAAGTATGTTATTTTCTGTAATCCTGTTGTAGGGGATTTTGTTCGTTATTTTCTGTTGATTCAGTCAACAGTTCACAATAACCGTTGCATCCTTATAGAAATTATGTAAATATTTGTTATATGCTTTTGATAGCAATATTTCAAAATAATTTTCTTTTCTCTTCACCAACTAAACAATTAACGCGGACCTTGCAGAAAGCGCTAACAATGTAGATTAAACAAAAATAACATTTGTTTTCGATGCTAAACAGTCATTGTGTATTTCTTCTGAATTTCTATTCTTAATGGGAATGGTAGAAAAACGAAGGACTTCTTCTTGTGAACAATAGAACCTTATAGCAACTTTTTTTTTCATAATATATTAGAAGAAATAAATTCGTTTTGACACTAAACACTTAAATATTTCATCAAGATTCTGGACACGTGCGGTTGATGATAACGATATTGATTCGTACAAATCGGTCGGGACTTAAAATTTTCAATCCATTTTATTATGTCCGTTCTTGGGTTCTCTTTTTTATTTCACTGTCCCAAGTCGTAAACTATAAAATGGGTAAGGATTCTCATAATTCCAGTCTACCTAGCTGTTAACGGGTTCAAATAATCTAGTAAAGATCAATACCAAGAGGTTTGGTCAAGGACCAGCTGGTAGAAAGGATCCTCATTATTCTACCCAGCTGTAATTGGGTTCAGATAATCCAGGAAAGACCAATACCAAGAGGTTTGGTCAAGGACCAGCTGGTAGAAAGGATCCTCATTATTCCAGTCAACCCAGCTGTAAATGGGTTCAGATAATCCAGGAAAGATCAATACCAAGAGGTTTGATCCAAGGACCAGCTGGTAGAAAGGATCCTCATTATTCTAGTCTACCCAGCTGTAATTGGGTACAGATATTCCAGGAATGATCGTTACAAAGGTTCAGCTGGTAGAATGGATCCTCATTATTCCAGTCAATCCAGCTGTAAATGGGTACAGATATTCCAGGAATGATCGTTACCAAGGATCAGCTGGTAGAATGGATCCCCATTCTGTTGAGGATCGGATAATCCGCTTAAGATCATCCTTAAAACTAATAAGGAAACATGGTCTTTAAGTTTTTATCCTTGTAAAATATGGTTGTTTCTAAGGATGGTGTTGACAAGGACCGATCTCTTAACCAATTTGTGCAATATTATCTTAATGGTTTTATTATCATCTTGTAAATCGTCTGCCCCTAAACGCTTTATTCACAATTTCGATTAAACTTCAAACAATTAGTTTAAAGAAGATAGTCTCGCACCGACTTGCATTTAACGCAACCCAATCATATAACGCGGGATTATTTGCTGCGGACTGTGATTTGAGCGGAAATACAATTCCCCACCGTCCTATTTTCAATTCGAATTACGGTGTATTATTAAACATTAATATGTTTATAAAGGTGCATATATTCCCAAGGTGTCTCCAGGGGATTTCGCTTTATCGTAGACAAATTTGTTGGCTGAGTGATGTATGAGTTGGTTTTCTCAAACCACAGTGATCAAAAGACATTTATGTCTCAAAACGGTAGGTGTTTGTTGTAAAGAAGCTTGTATGGTTAATAATTTGGTGACGCTGTTTACTGACGCATTGATGAAGGGTGTAGATAGTTGTCCGTGTTGGAAGGAGGCAGGGGGTAAAATTCGGGATAGGGGACAAGGTACGTCACAGAATACAGCCATGTTGTGTGAAGTAATATATGATGCAATTTTCAGTTCGACGGTGACCAGGAACCTGTTTCACGAAAACTTAACTCAGGATGATTTTAGTGTTCCAATGGTCAGATTGGTCAATCACTAAAATTGAGTTTTAATTAACCAATCAGGTTACTGTATTTCTTAAAATCTTGATTGTATCTTTGTTAAAATTTTGTGAAACAGTCCCAGAAATAGAAGATTTACTTTTGGGGAGACTATCCCTGCCCGCTTCCCCGTGTCCACTCTCACTTACTCTTACAAACTCGAAGCATCGTCCATATTTCTGGCCATTTGTTTTAAAGCAAATCATATTTTATGGATATATAACTTTATATGATGGTATGTATGGTACAATTCTACTTCAAACAGATCAGCGGGGTGGTTATAAAATTATAAAACACATTAGACGCCCCTGACTGTGTTACTCTAACAACATATCTCGTAATCTAGTCTCTGGTGCTAATTAGGAAATTAAAAAGTAATGTTAGTTAGCAACGACGGTCATAGAAGGTGATAGAGAGGGGGAGTTAGAGGGTAGAGGGTACGTGCAGATGAAAATTTATAAAGGATCGATAGGATAGGATGTATAGAAAAACAGATATGCATAATATTAGAGAGCAACGACTTTCACGATTAAAAGAAAGGGTATGACAAAGAGAGGATAAAAATGATATAGAATCGGTAGGTAAGGGTCACGACTGTGGGTGGACGATTTTTGGGGTGTTGGTGGTAGGTTAACGTCACACAATCATGAGCATCTCTTTAGAGATACCAAGGTGTTGAAAAAAAATAATTGAAATGAAAAAAATATATATACTACGTATTTATTTTCACTTTTTTTTTTATTCATTGGATTATATGTCTTCGAATGAACATAAAATTTGAAAATTTTAAACTTAGCCAATAAGAGCTCTATTCATCAGTAAATAAACCTGCTGTCATAAATAACATAAAAAATAAATAAATATCCAAAAAACTAAGTAATTATCCATAAAGAGGTATTTGGTTATTGAAAAACGCTTAATAAATTAATATAGCGTTTTTCAAAAATGACTCAGTTTTATAATTTTTTTCTGGTTTTAAGGGATTCTGTTACTTTATGACACCAGGTAAGTTCACTGATGAATATATACTAATATTGACCATTCTTGAGAACTAAAATTTTATGTTCATTCTAAGACGCAGTATCACTTTAAGTATTAATTAGCTTAAGATGAAAATTACATATTTAGAGCGGACTGGGCAGCTCTGGCCCCGTGGCCAAAGGAATTCCTAGAGGACCTACCCTATAGCCTAATTGCCTCTCCAAGCTTGTTCTTCCAGACCCTACCTCTATTTCTTTTTCTCTTCAGACTGATTTATTTTTCAATAAATTTGAAGAGACAATAAAAAAAATATTCGAGTCACTAAATATATACATGTTAAAATTTTACTTACTTTCCGGGTGTTTATTGTTCCTTTTAGAAGTAGTTCCGAATTCGAAGTGTTTCAAAACGTCTCTAATGTCTTAATATGTCGATGGCTTCTTAATTATTAAGCTGGATTGATTAATTAATTACTTCGGATCGTTATAATACTCGAGCGATTCTCATCTTTGTACAAAGCCGTGACACCTGTATTCGTGGGCTGATCTCTATCCTCGAAGATGACGTAACGATTAGTTTCAATCTGGAACCCACAGCTTTGCACGTCCGTACTCTCCGAGTTGCTGGCCACAGTTTGGAATTGATTCTGTCACATCTTTTAGACTAGCTTGTCAATCAAGTAGGAGTCGATACCACGTGAATATATTCCACCTTCTGATACCGTCGTTATTATATGACTGTCCTATACAGGCGTGTCCAAGCGTTGTCGCCATTTCATAACGTACGAAAAAAAAAACCAACGACCATTATGATTGGACGATTACTAACAAGGTTAAATAAGATTGAAAATTTAATATAATAGTAATCACGTAAACAAATTAAACAAGATAACTTAGGGTGCGGGCTCTCGGCAGGGCTTTGTGTGTGGGGGGGGGGGGTAGCTGGTGGGTGGGTGTTGCACCACAGAAAAATTATAACAAACCTACTCATTTCATCACTTAACACCATACCCTACTGCCCTTCGGATATATAACTCCACCCCCCCCCCCCCTGGACCTTCGGACTCTCTCTGTAACTTAACCCCAAATAGACAAACCGTCTAGTTTTATAACTGAACACCATACCCTAGTGCCCTTCGGATAATATATATATCTTCCTCCTGGACCTTTGGGCTCTCTGGTGGTAAATGACTAGTTAACGTCCTTGTGAGCTTAAGCTGATACCAAAGACTATTCGGGCTCTCTGTAACTTTACCCCAAAAAAGCATGACGATGGATGAAAACGAATGTACAATAATGTCTTTATCATCCAGCCCCTCTGTGTCTTTGTACAGTTTTGACGAAAGAAATCCTCGCCGCTGACGGGAAAAGACTGGATATTGGAGACGATACAATATAAAGAGTTAAGAGATTTAGAGGAAGTTTATGTATTAATTTCCCACCTTTGTCGATCCAATGACGTCATTAACGACGGTGAATAATCACTCTGGGATGACTGATTGCTTGTAATGTGAAAAAAAAGGTAACTTTTATCGCCAAACTGACAAATCTCCCATTATTAGCAGCAGTGGCATGATATGCTAACACTTCAAGACACATGGCAACACCCCCATTATGCAATATTTCCTCATTTATGACTGATATACTAACTCGTATGTAAGTTCATAAGCTGTTATCAATGTAATGCTGATAGTTCATTTCGATCTTGGGGATTTGTTTTAAGGTTTGTGCCTTTTCCTAAATGCGGCTAATTACAGAAGTTGTTGCTGACCACCTTAGCCACTTCCGTTCGAAGTTACCAATAATTCGGGGGAGCAGTGGTAGCTCAGTGAGTTACACGTTGCTCGCTAACCTTAGGGTCCAGGGTTCGATCTCCTCAAAGGTCGAGATGAACTGTCGGATTTTTCAGCCTGGTTTCCCCTTGTTAATGATGCAGATCAGAGGGACTGGCATGGAATACAGGCTGTGCACGTTATAGATCCCTCGACAGATGGAAATCACAAAAGAGAATGCCGCTGTCCTGGAAATATTTCCCTCATTGCACGCTGCATGGCGTTGCCGTCTTCATTAGCCCATAAGGTATAGAAGAGTAGGATGTAATACTCCATCCATTTCATTTTAATGGTCTTTGCTAATACAGTCTTCATTAGTCCATAAGGTGTAGAAAAGTAGGACGTAAATCTCCATATATTTCATTCTAACGGTCTTTGCTAATACCTTCTTCATTCGCCCATATAAGGTGCAGAAATGTAGGACGTAAAACTCCAGTTCATTTTATACGAATAATTCAGACCGTTGCGGAGAACACAACTGGGCATGCTCTCCTTAATTGCACAATAGAGCTCGAATTGTCTTTGTCTAAAGACGAACAAGTCGGTGTAGGTTGTCGAATATTGTGGTACCCTACGCAACAGCGAGGTGAGTAGGTCATAATGTTGTTTGTAAATACCCAAATGGACCTGTCTGTAGCAGCCATCCAACAGGGATGCAACATTGATAAATGACTTGCGTAATACGACTGGATAATGGAGCAAGAGAGGACCTTAGGGGATGACTAAGAGGATTATCACGCCATCTTTAATCTGTGCGATATGCTCACTGTCTTGTAAAAATGAAACCGTTGGGGGGAATATATTATGTGCACTTTTCAACATTTTCCGGGATAAAATAACACGGCGGAAATAATGACAGAACGATGTCCTTTTGATTAAATAACCAAAGAAACAATGACAGTCATTTGCTCAACTTTACCTATACTTAGCAGAAATTCGGGACGTAAAACTCCATGTCGTAATCTGTAATTACATTCGGAATCAGTTTCGTCATTTGAAATCACGGCTCACTCGTTATTAATTATTACTACAATGACCCTTCGTAAGGTAATAGTCACTCATATACTCTCTTATTGGTCCACATTCTATGTATATTTTTTATAAGGTATGTATTAATTGATTGTATAATAACCACGTTATTTTCTGGAATACGAAAAGCACCATATGGGGTTCTATAGCACAGCAGTTAGAGCGTTGGTTCTATAGCACAGTCAGTTAGAGCGTTGGTTCTATAGCACAGTCAGTTAGAGCGTTGGTTCTATAGTACAGTCGTTAGAGCGTTGGTTCTATAGTACAGTCAGTTAGAGCGTTGGTTCTATAGTACAGTCAGTTAGAGCGTTGGTTCTATAGTACAGTCAGTTAGAGTGTTGGTTCTATAGCACAGTCAGTTAGAGCGTTGGTTCTATAGCACAGTCAGTTAGAGCGTTGGTTCTATAGCACAGCAGTTAGAGCGTTGGTTCTATAGCACAGCAGTTAGAGCGTTGGTTCTATAGTACAGTCAGTTAGAGCGTTGGTTCTATAGTACAGCAGTTAGAGCGTTGGTTCTATAGCACAGTCAGTTAGAGCGTTGGTTCTATAGTACAGTCAGTTAGAGCGTTGGTTCTATAGCACAGCAGTTAGAGCGTTGGTTCTATAGTACAGTTAGTTAGAGCGTTGGTTCTATAGCACAGCAGTTAGAGCGTTGGTTCTATAGTACAGTTAGTTAGAGCGTTGGTTCTATAGCACAGCGGTTAGGGCGTTGGTTCTATAGCACAGTCAGTTAGAGCGTTGGTTCTATAGCACAGTCAGTTAGAGCGTTGGTTCTATAGCACAGTCAGTTAGAGTGTTGGTTCTATAGTACAGTCAGTTAGAGTGTTGGTTCTATAGCACAGCAGTTAGAGTGTTGGTTCTATAGCACAGCAGTTAGAGCGTTGGTTCTATAGTACAGCAGTTAGAGTGTTGGTTCTATAGTACAGCAGTTAGAGTGTTGGTTCTATAGTACAGTCAGTTAGAGCATTGGTTCTATAGTACAGTCAGTTAGAGTGTGGGTTCTATAGTACAGTCAGTTAGAGTGTTGGTTCTATAGTACAGTCAGTTAGAGTGTGGGTTCTATAGTACAGTCAGTTAGAGTGTGGGTTCTATAGTACAGCAGTTAGAGTGTTGGTTCTATAGCACAGTCAGTTAGAGTGTTGGTTCTATAGTACAGTCATTTAGAGCGTTGGTTCTATAGCACAGCAGTTAGAGTGTGGGTTCTATAGCACAGCAGTTGGAACGTTGGTTCTATAGCACAGCAGTTAGAGCGTTGGTTCTATAGTACAGTCAGTTAGAGTGTGGGTTCTAGAGCACAGCAGTTGGAGAGTTGGTTCTATAGCACAGTCAGTTAAAGTGTGGGTTCTATAGCACAGCAGTTGGAACGTTGGTTCTATAGTACAGTCAGTTAGAGCGTTGGTTCTATAGCACAGTCAGTTAGAGCGTTGGTTCTATAGTACAGTCTGTTAGAGCGTTGGTTCTATAGCACAGTCAGTTAGAGTGCGGGTTCTATAGCACAGCAGTTAGAGCGTTGGTTCTTTACGTCATGATGTCATTTGCTTGGATACGTTGAAAATGTCGGACGTGAGTTGTAATTTCGATCGTTGTGTGAAATTCCAACGACCTTCAGTAAATCTTCACTCACAATTAAAGCGTCTAGTGGTTCAGATGGGACAAAAAACCGAGACCCCCTGTGTTACAGGCTGTGTACGTTAAAGATCCCTTTACAGTTGGAAATCGAAAGTAGGTTAAAGCTGGGTTCCCCCATTGCTCAGTGCACGGTGTTGCCTATTTTCAATACTGTAAGGCTAGAAATTAAGGCGTCAACAAATTAATGCGACATGGGGTATAGAGACTAAAATGCGAGTACAAATTAATGCGATCCGTGTCTACAAGTGTTTAATGAATGAAGACCTGAACAATGATCAAGATTTTACCTTTAAATAGTTAAGTGTGAAAATCTTTTGTTTTGTTAACGTCATTGATTGCTAATCAGCTTCAAATTAAGAGATAATTACCTAATTACTTAATCCCACCCGGTCTCAATTTAAATACTTAACTGCATATAATTCATTTGCAAATATATATTTTAAAATGCGGATACAAATTAATGCGATCGCGGATAGGTCGCATTTAACGCATTAATTTCTATCTCGCAATAATTTGTAGCCTTACAGTAGTCCATTGAGAGTAAAAAGCGTCTAGTGGATCAGATGGGACAATAAGCCGAGGCCCCGTGTGCTACAGGCTGTGCACGTTAAAGATCCCTTGACAGTTGGAAATCGAATAGAGTAGGTTAAGGCTAATGGCAAGGGTCCCTTATTGCTTAGTGCACGGTGTTGCATATTTTCATAACTCCATTAGGTGCAGAAGAGTAGGACGTAAAACACCCTCTAGTCATTTTATTTCATGTGTTTATATAATTTACATGTATATAAAAAAAAGTCAATTAAATAATATCATGAACGTCTAAGAATAGGTTCATTAACTTTATATCCGTCAACATCTTCATTAATCCAGACTAGAATACATTACATATCAGATATCTGGAAAACACGACGGTTAATCTGAACTGGCTACCATACACCTGATCGTTATTAGGCATCAAATTCCACTGATCGACTCGGCTTACTTTTATATAGAGTGCCTTCAACTGTATAAGTGGCAAAACGACTCCATTCTGGGACGTTGTGTGCCTTGGTTCCGGATGCTAAGCGTTCTGTTTAAACAGTCACCTACAACAATGAGTATCTTGAATAAACGAGGTCCTTCCGATCTATGCTGTCTTACGGTTACTTGTGCCTACTCGATACCTTTCTGTCAAATATTCTTCTACAGCAGGGGTATTCAACCTGTCCCCATTTTTTGGTTAATGAAAAGTTCGCGTCCCCCATTTCATTTCAAATATTGACTTACCATAACTGTCGAATAGAATATATAAAAATTCATTAAACTATCTTCCTATAATCATATTGTATAAATAAATTACACCCGGCACGGCCTTGTATTAAATCTTAAACCATAACATGTTCACAGACACAACATTTTATGATAATATATGTTCGCGTCCCCCCCCCCCCCCAAAAAAAATATTCCGATGTTCCCAGCTTGGGGACGCAACCCCAAGGTTAAAAAGCCCTGTTCTACAGTATCCGATTCATAACAGTTTTTATCTACTGTCAACTGCTACCAGGGTGGGGTCAACAGGGGCTGGGTCCCAGCTAGTGAGAATTTAGCCCCACCAATTGTCACCAAATCTTCTTCAGTTAGCAGAGATTGGTTAATTTACCAAAATATCAAAAAGATGACCATTTTGATTGGGATTTTGGTGCCCCGGAATCTTCAGAAATTCGTTCTCTGGGCTTCTCGCTTTCACAATTTCCTGCAGAGGGGGAGAGCCAGGGCCCCAGTACTAATTAAGTTCTGGTGGCGGGGCTGTCCACACAGCAAAGCTACCGCAGCCTTAGAAAGAAATTCATTTCATTTGATCGATCTAAATTCATCCGGTTTCAAGGCTTTGGTAATATAACGGGGATATTGCTTCTGTAAATAATGTGCTGGTAGGCGGAGTAGAACCCACAGGTTCTCTGACCCATGTAAAATATAGAGTCTATGTTTGTCTCTACGGGCGAAATGTTAGATAGGACCATGTACTTGTGTGTTGGGCCTAATTCTGACCCATGTAAAATAAAAAGTATATGTTTGTCTCTATGGGCTGAATGTGAGACAGCACCATGTCCTTGTGTATTAGACCTAATTCTGTCCCATGTAAAATAAAGAGTTTATGTTTGTCTCTATGGGCTGAATGTGAGACAGCACCATGTCCTTGTGTATTGGACCTAATTCTGACCCATGTAAAATATAGAGTCTATGTTTGTCACTATGGACTGAATGTTAGACAGGACCATGTCCTTGTGTATTGGACCTAATTCTGACCCATGTAAAATATAGAGTCTATGTTTGTCTCTATGGACTGAATGTTAGACAGGACCATGTCCTTGTGTATTGGACCTAATTCTGACCCATGTAAAATAAAGAGTCTATGTTTGTCTCTATGGCTGAATGTTAGACAGGACCATGTCCTTGTGTATTGGACCTAATTCTGACCCATGTAAAATATAGAGTCTATGTTTGTTTCTATGGACTGAATGTTAGACAGGACCATGTCCTTGTGTATTGGACCTAGTTCTGACCCATGTAAAATAAAGAGTCTATGTTTGTCTCTATGGACTGAATGTTAGACAGGACCATGTCCTTGTGTATTAGACCTAATTCTGACCCATGTAAAATAAAGAGTCTATGTTTGTCTCTATGGACTGAATGTTAGACAGGACCATGTCCTTGTGTATTGGACCTAATTCTGACCCATGTAAAATAAAGAGTTTATTATTATTAGGGCCTTACAAGCAATTCTTTTCCAATGTAATAAGATATTTTACGGTTGAATCTTCTCTGATTGTTCTGTAGTCTGATGTAAAACAAAGCCGACAGTTTATCATCGCATCTTTGATTACGAAGTACGAATGCTGGAGGACAGAAGCCGTATTACCGGTTCTTTTACATTTTTAATTAACAGTTGCTCATCGTGGACGATTATGGCTTCCCTAGCAACTATACCCAGAGCAGTGTTGTCCATAGTTACGACCTTTTGATGATGTTGGTTTGGTACTGTACAGAAGAGAGTAAATAGTTCAAGCCTTGATTTCAAGTGACCACAATAACATTTCACTCAAGAACAGTTGATATTCAGTATCATTTCCGGGCAAAACTGTGCTTTTTGAATCATCTAACGGCTATAAGGCTATTTTTACCCTTAACTGTTGGCCTTGGTCACCATTATTGTCTACCCTAGTCAGGACTTACTGGTCCGTCACGAGGAGTTTCAAACCAACCCCTTATAGAAATTTAGGCAATCTTTCTTTCCCATATTAGTGATACTGGGTCCTAGAATGAACATAAAATTTTAGTTCTCAAGAATGGTCAATATGAGAAAATATTCATCAGTGAACTTACCTGGTGTCATAAAGTAACAGAATCCCTTAAATCCACGAAAACTTAATTTATTAAGCGTTTTTTACTTATCAAAGACATCTTTATGGATATTTACTTAGTTTTTTGAATATTGATTTATTTTTTTATGTTATTTATGGCAGCAGGTATATTTTTGAATAGAGCTCTTATTGGCCAAGTTTAAAATTTTCAAATTTTTAATCATTCTAAGAGCTATTATCCCTTTAAGGCGATATCAACGTCTCTGATTATTCATCGTATTTCGATTCATTTTTAGAAAATGATGAATCCACAATTTTTGAAATTTTGCCAATCATTGTTTCCGTATGGCTTTGGCAGGTGGGCTGGGTGGTTGGTATTTTCTACCCAACCAGCTTAGGCCATTAAGTAAATTAAGATTCTTATATACCTGTTCTTAGATCAAATAAATCGCATTACAAGGCATTTGACCTTTCATGTTTCAATCCAGCTAAAATCTATGATTAAAAAATCCCATAAATATAGATGATGATAAGAGATAAAGCTTCGTCTCATCATAGTTCATCACACTTTCTGTTATAATCATGCTTTCTCAATTCCCGGTGTTCACGGTTCATCTCCGTCACACTCCTGGTCCGTCACACTTCAGCTAATTCACACTCCATCTCCGTCTCATATCATCTCCGCCACACTTCAGCTTCGTTACAATCCTGCTCGTCACAGTTCATCTCCGCCACACTTCAGTTCCGTCACACTCCATCTCCATCACAGTTCATCTCCGCCACACTTCAGTTCCGTCACACTCTGGCTCGCCACACTCCATCTCCGCCAAACCCACTCTTTGTCACACATGAAATTAATTAGGCTAACAATCTATCTAATGATAGCCTAATCATTGGTCAAATCAAACCCCAAGAACTGATATGATCAACGAGTTTTTTTTTTTCGAACTCTTAATGATATCGGCGTATAAAAGTATTAAAAAAATAAGCTCGCTTTTTTGCATAATCTGATTTCAGTCTTGTCACAATGATAATCGAAGCCATATTTCAAAAGATAGGACCAAAATATCCTATATTGATTTCTAGATACCTCTAGATTGAGAGGGATAATACCATCGAACTTTTCGCTTTACCAATTGATAGGTCTTCATTTGAGCTGTGCATAATATATTTGATATATAACTCTTGGCATGTTTGAAAAGCTTCTAGTATATGCTGATATTTAGTCCCGTGTGGCTCTTGGCATGTTTGAAACGCTTCTAGTATATGCTGATATTTAGTCCCGTGTGACTCTTGGCATGTTTGAAACGCTTCTAGTATATGCTGATATTTAGTCCCGTGTGACTCTTGGCATGTTTGAAACGCTTCTAGTATATGCTGATATTTAGTCCCGTGTGACTCTTGGCATGTTTGAAACGCTTCTAGTATATGCTGATATTTAGTCCCGTGTGACTCTTGGCATGTTTGAAACGCTTCTAGTATATGCTGATATTTAGTCCCGTGTGACTCTTGGCATGTTTGAAACGCTTCTAGTATATGCTGATATTTAGTCCCGTGTGACTCTTGGCATGTTTGAAACGCTTCTAGTATATGCTGATATTTAGTCCCGTGTGACTCTTGGCATGTTTGAAACGCTTCTAGTATATGCTGATATTTAGTCCCGTGTGACTCTTGGCATGTTTGAAACGCTTCTAGTATATGCTGATATTTAGTCCCGTGTGACTCTTGGCATGTTTGAAACGCTTCTAGTATATGCTGATATTTAGTCCCGTGTGACTCTTGGCATGTTTGAAACGCTTCTAGTATATGCTGATATTTAGTCCCGTGTGGCTCTTGGCATGTTTGAAACGCTTCTAGTATATGCTGATATTTAGTCCCGTGTGGCTCTTGGCATGTTTGAAACGCTTCTAGTATATGCTGATATTTAGTCCCGTGTGACTCTTGGCATGTTTGAAACGCTTCTAGTATATGCTGATATTTAGTCCCGTGTGACTCTTGGCATGTTTGAAACGCTTCTAGTATATGCTGATATTTAGTCCCGTGTGACTCTTGGCATGTTTGAAACGCTTCTAGTATATGCTGATATTTAGTCCCGTGTGGCTCTTGGCATGTTTGAAACGCTTCTAGTATATGCTGATATTTAGTCCCGTGTGACTCTTGGCATGTTTGAAACGCTTCTAGTATATGCTGATATTTAGTCCCGTGTGACTCTTGGCATGTTTGAAACGCTTCTAGTATATGCTGATATTTAGTCCCGTGTGACTCTTGGCATGTTTGAAACGCTTCTAGTATATGCTGATATTTAGTCCCGTGTGACTCTTGGCATGTTTGAAACGCTTCTAGTATATGCTGATATTTAGTCCCGTGTGGCTCTTGGCATGTTTGAAACGCTTCTAGTATATGCTGATATTTAGTCCCGTGTGGCTCTTGGCATGTTTGAAACGCTTCTAGTATATGCTGATATTTAGTCCCGTGTGGCTCTTGGCATGTTTGAAACGCTTCTAGTATATGCTGATATTTAGTCCCGTGTGACTCTTGGCATGTTTGAAACGCTTCTAGTATATGCTTATATTTAGTCCAGTGTGACTCTTGGCATGTTTGAAACGCTTCTATAATAGGCCACAATGCAAAATTAACATGATAACGATATCAAATCCTTTAGTGTAACAAAGAGAGAAAAAACACTCAATAGGAAGAAATGTTTCGAACAAGACACTTGCTTGGCAGATGGTTTTATTTTTAAAAACATATCTATAGCCTAGAGATCAAATACACTTGCAAAGAAACTAGGACACTTCCGCGTCCAAGTGGTATCAACATCAATTTCAATTTTACATTACGAAGATACATGAAGATAATTACGATGTAAACCTATAATGCTCCCCTAACACTAAAATCAATCATTTCTTTTTAAAAGGCTGTTTGTCTGTCCTTGGTCCGCCATATTTACTATAAGTCGGCATACTTGTTGAACATAAAGCTATTATTCGCTTCTAACAAAAAAATTAATAAATTCAGCGGGTGCTGATATCCTAGACAAGGTAGATGATAAGTTAACTTTCGCTTCCAGTAGATGCTGATATCGCAAACTAGGTAGTTGTTGGTAGATGATAAGTTAACTTTCGCTCCCAGTGGATGCTGATATCGCAAACTAGGTAGTTGTTGGTAGATGACAAGTTAACGTTCGCTTCCAGTGGATGCGGATATCGCAAACCAGGTGGTTGTTGGTAGATGACAAGTTAACTGATATCACAGTCTAGGTAGTTGTTGGTAGATGACAAGTTAACGTTCGCTTCCAGTTGATACGTATATCGCAAACTAGGTAGTTGTTGGTAGATGACAAGGTAACGTTCGCTTCCAGTGGATGCTGATATCGCAAACGAGGTAGTTGTTGGTAGATGACAAGTTTACGTTCGCTTCCAGTGGATGCTGATATCTCAAACTAGGTAGTTGTTGGTAGATGACAAGTTAACTGATACCACAGTCTAGGTAGTTGTTGGTAGATGACAAGTTAACGTTCGCTTTCAGTGGATGCTGATATCACAAACTAGGTAGTGGTTGGTAGATGACAAGTTAACGTTCGCTTCCAGCGGATGCTGATATCGCAAACTAGGTAGTTGTTGGTAGATGACAAGTTAACTTTCGCTTCCAGTGGATGCTGATATCGCAAACTAGGTAGTTGTTGGTAGATGACAAGTTAACGTTCGCTTCCAGTAGATACTGATATCGCAAACTAGGTAGTTGTTGGTAGATGATAAGTTAACTTTCGCTTCCAGTGGATGCTGATATCGCAAACTAGGTAGTTGTTGGTAGATGACAGGTTAACGTTCGCTTCCAGTGGATGCTGATTTCACAAACTAGTAGTTGTTGGTAGATGACAAGTTAACGTTCGCTTCCAGCGGATGCGCATATCGCAATCTGTCTAGTTATTGAACAAATGCATCCGCCATCCATCCAATATTAAAGTCCGCAAGAAACACCCCGTCTTCATTAGTCCAATTCGATGAAAATAAACTTGACGTAAAGAATTAATTCAACGTCACTAAGATTACGCTGTGTACGAACTAATTGATTAGGACTTTATTAATGAAATATAACACGACCCCGTGATGACACCTTACAACTTAATGACTTTCTATATATATTACAATAATAATAGACTCTTTATTTTACATGGGTTAGAAATTATAGGTCCAATACACAAGGATATTGTCCTGTCTAATATTCAGCCCTTGGAGACAAACATAGACTCTATATTTTACATGGGTCAGAATTAGGCCAAATACACAAGGACGTGGTCCTGTCTAACATTCAGTCCATAGACACAAACATAGACTCTATATTTTACATGGGTTAGAAATTATAGGTCCAATACACAAGGATATTGTCCTGTCTAATATTCAGCCCTTGGAGACAAACATAGACTCTATATTTTACATGGGTCAGAATTAGGCCAAATACACAAGGACGTGGTCCTGTCTAACATTCAGTCCATAGACACAAACATAGACTCTATATTTTACATGGGACAGAATTAGGCCCAATACACAAGGACATGGTCCAGTCTAACATTCAGCTCATAGAGACAAACATAGACTCTTTATTTAACATGAGTCAGAATTAGGTCCAATACACAAGTACATGGTCCTGTCTAACATTCAGCTCATAGAGACAAACATAGACTCTTTATTTTACATGGGACAGAATTAGGTCCAATACACAAGGACATGGTCCTGTCTAACATTCAGTCCATAGAGACAAACATAGACTCTTTATTTTACATGGGACAGAATTAGGTCCAATACACAAGGACATGGTCCTGTCTAACATTCAGCCCATATAGACAAACATAGACTCTATATTTTACATGGGTCAGAATTAGGTCCAATACACAAGGACATGGTCCTGTCTAACATTCAGTCCATAGAAACAAACATACATTCTTTATTTTACATGGGTCAGAATTAGGTCCAATACACAAGGACATGATCCTGTCTAACATTCAGTCCATAGAGACAAACATAGACTCTATATTTTACATGGGTCAGAATTAGGTCCAATACACAAGGACATGATCCTGTCTAACATTCAGTCCATAGAGACAAACATAGACTCTTTATTTTACATGGGTCAGAATTAGGCCCAAAACACAAGGACATGGTCCTGTCTAACATTCAGGAAATAGAGACAAACATAGACTCTATATTTTACATGGGTTAGAAATTATAGATCCAATACACAAGGACATGGTCCTGTCTCGCATTCAGTCTATAGAGACAAACATAGACTCTTTATTTTACATGGGTCAGAATTAAGTCCAATACACAAGGACATGGTCCAGTCTCACATTCAGTCTATAGAGACAAACATAGACTCTATATTTTACATGGGACAGAATTAGGTCCAGTACACAAGGACATGGTCCTGTCTAACATTCAGCCCATAGAGACAAACATAGACTCTATATTTTACATGGGACAGAATTAAGTCCAATACACAAGGACATGGTCCTGTCTAACATTCAGTCCATAGAGACAAACATAGACTCTATATTTTACATGGGTCAGAATTAGGTCTAATACACAAGGACATGGTCCTGTCTAACATTCAGTCTATGGTGACAAACATAGACTCTATATTTTACATGGGTCAGAATTAGGTCCAATATGTATTAAGTGGTAGGTATTTTTTTTATTAGAAATAGTAGATACGAAACTAAATGTGACTGACACAATTGTGGAGTCGATCTAATTTTTTAAACAAGCCGTGCTTTATTCTATTTGAAAGTATCGTGCGTGTGTTCAAATCTACAAAACAAAACCTACAAATGGTCCCATACAAGCGTGTAGATATGCTGTTTAAAGCGCCGATTTTGTAAAAGCTTACGACACTTTTCTTTCAATTAATTACTATATGGACAAGCATATTTAAAATCGTTTGAATTATTACCAAATTCCCTTACGATATTTTTACCGTAGACTTCCAGGCGCTTCAGAGAATATTCCTGGCATTTTCTGCATGTTTGTTTCACCAACCGTTTCAATCGTCTCATCTCTGGCTATAGATAATTCATACGTTATGAAAGTAGCGGAATGATGCAAATTTTGACGTGTGGATGATTCGCAATTTCAAAACAAAACGCACCACGATCCGACGGTTCTTTTGTTCCTTCGCCATAAAAAAGAATGAGAAATTTGAGTGATTAATTTTAGGCCGTCCATCCACACACACGTTAAGTGAAATCAACAAACTTAATGACTCGTCTCTATTATTAGTCTTTATTTCGTTTTATTGTTTACTTTAATACTGATTTTTAATCCACCGAAACACGGATCGCATGTACTGACTTATTACCCGTATAAGAATGATTGAAAAGGATATCCGCAAATTTCCGACCGAGAAAAATCAATAAAAAAACGAATCGGATAAAATATGACAACATTGTTAATGTCATGTTTGAAGAAATTTATTATTTCATTTTGTGTTCAAGTGTCGACTGGCATATTTAAGAAACCGGAACTTCTGTACCTCAAAAATTGCATTTCAACTCAAGTGACACAGGTAGGTGGTGGCCGACCCTTGCCCTTCTCTCATTGGGTAGGCGATTCGAACGTAGCTTTTTCAAAATTTTCAAAATTGATTCAGAGCATTTCAACTACGGTTTAGTAATATTTACAATAACAATAACAATAATAATAACAACAATAATAATAAACAATAACAACAACAACAACAACAACAACAACAATAACAATAACAATAACAATAACAATAATAATAATAAAATAATAATAATAATAATAAAAATTAAACTCTTTATTTTACATGGGTCAGAATTAGACCCAATACACAAGGACGTGGTTCTGTCTCACATTCAGTCCATGGTGACAAACATAGACTCTTTATTTTACATGGATCAGAATTAGGTCCACTACACAAAGACATGGTCCTGTCTTAACATTCAGTCTATGGGGCAATACAATGGATAAAAAAGCAGTAAAAAACCCACAATATACAATTTGTCTAAAAATGCACGAGTACATGTGTATTAAACCGGCGATAAAGTACATGACCACAAAATAAATATACAATACTTCAACGTACAATTTGTCTAAAAATGCACATGTACATGTGCATTAAATCCGATTTAAATCTAAAACAAATTGTTAAAGCGAGGCGTTAAATATATTTTGAAACTTCAAATATTAAAAAACGACCTCCGCAAGAACATTTTGACGATGGGTTCCATTAAAAGAAAAAAATGCGAAACGTCTCGATAAAATGACGAAAGTTACGAAATATATGTATAATATGACGCTTGACTGCTTTATCAAGCTGGTAATTCCTATCATATCCACTTACAATGTCAATTTCTATCAACGCTAACTCTTTAATTAGGTCTATAAAGCTCAATGTTCTTACTATCACTCAGAAAATCAGTTAAGCGATGTCAGTCGTGCAGAAACCATCACGAACCATTTCCTTAACGGAAGTGACGTTAACACCGACGCGGACCCACCAGGGTTTCCGCTTCCGGTTTGTTTTCAATGCGTTAAATAACCATGTCATGTTTTCTTTGAAGTTGTTTTGGTCCGTGTGTTGAGTAGAAACGCATTCGACGTTAATCACGATTAAAAACTTTGGCTCATCACGCAAACACGGCGAAGAATAATGGCTGAACGGCGGGAAGTGTCTTTGAGAGGAAAATGAGAGGTGTGAAGCTAATTATTGGAAGCAGTAAGGGGTGGCAGTGATATTGGCCGCATGATTACGTTTTGAATGAAGTCTAACGGAGCATTTTATGAACGTTATAGCCAACGAGGCAATGATTATGAAATAAATTATAGGAACGTACAGACGTCTATTGGTCTGTAGAGGCTTAAAGAACACGAATCTCGGAAAGCGACCAATCCATGTCAATATGGCGAAATATCAGAGTGTATTTTACTCAATTTGACAAAGACATATCAATTATTCAATAGATTTGGGGTTATAGAAACGCCACTTCGTCACTTGATCCAAACGTTTGTCTTTTAATTTTAACTGCCACAGCACACCTCATTGTGCACTTAGATACTAAAATATAGTATCCCATGAGCCCAATCTGTTATACTCCGTTAATTTCCTAATAAACATATATAACAGTTGATTTCTTATACCTAAAAGCAGCGCTACGATATCCTTTGGGTATTTAGTTTAGCTTCACCTCATTAGGTATACGGTACGTTGTTATGACAATGAAACTTTGTTGACATACGGTTGCCTAGCAATAAGCAGAATGGCAGGCAGTTTGAAATTATATTTTGAAATGTTTGATTGGCAAGTGATTATTCTGGTCGAATGTTTTCACATGGTGTTTGTTACATAACGCGGGATGGGGAAAAAGAAATGGGGGGGGGGGGTCATTTCAGTTTTAGGCCTACCCTCTGTTTTTATCTGGGTTGACGTGGGGTTGTCATTTTAGTTCCGCTTCCGCTTTTCTGATCTCTACTGGACCTCACCCGCGACTATGATGAAGTTATCGGATCGGTCGCTATTTTGCATCTGCAGCAAAACGAATTGATATCTGGACTGGACCGGGCATTGGAGTGTGCAATGAGGAAAATTGACCAAGAAATTAGTCTACTGAGTTATAGGCATACCCCTTTTGGATATGCTGTCTCGGGCACATTCTGTAGAAAATTTGATTTGGATGTATTATTTGAAGGAGACCAATAGATATCATCATGCCCTATGACTTGAGCCAAGGATTTCAACCTTGTTCTTTCTACACACCCAACCCTTCTTGAATCCGGTTTACCCTTGTCAGTGATGCAGGTCAGAGGAACTGACATGAAAAAAGCGTGGTCTACAGGCTATGCACGTTAAAGATCCCTTGACAGTCGGAAATCGCAAAAAGAGTAGGCTAATGCTGCTGTTCTGGCAAAATTTCCTTCACTGAACATTGCATGACGTTGTCCGTCTTCATTAGCCCATAAAGTGCAGAAGAGAAGGGCGTTTAACTCCATTCATTTTTCAATTTACCTCCCCGCCCCACCAACCCTTGATTGATTGAATTCGGGACATTTTTATTAGATTCAAAAGAATAATTTAAATAGTTTTTATTGATTTGTTTCTGAATTTGTCTTCAATATTCGGGTTATCTGTTATTTTTATCTCAATAAATAAATAAGTTGTTGAGCTGCTATCAATTTGTCTGTACGTGTGTTGTTTCTGATTTCGGGTTTCGTTTGGAGTTCGGATCGTTTCAGCATGATAGAGTGACGAGTAGCAGTAGCCGTGCCTGTGAAATGGCACCTGTTATCTTTTATATCTCGTAGGGTAAACGTTCTTGTCCTCTGTATTCAGTAGCTTTCGTTGACGGCTCATCTCTCGCCAAAAACTGGCCAATGATATACGTCATTTCCTTTTTACTTATTTCCGGAAATAATTTGAATAATATTGTTAATAACGAGAAGTCCCGATCAGACACTGGGGTTTCTTCGATAATATTGCCCTGGTCATCTTCATCTTGAATTTGGGGCCGACTTCGTTTACCTAAATTTATCAATCTGGATCGAAGATTTGTCTCCTGGACCTGTCGACGCTTGTTTTCACGCATCATAAGAAGGTTGGCTAGAGACTGAAGTTCTTGATTGATTGACAGGCGGTTACCTCTTTTCATTCGGGGTGTGGGCATAGTCGTAGTGGTTGTGTACCTAATTTTCTCCGTTCGAGCATGTGGTTGCATAGATCTTAGTTCTCGGAGTCCGTGCAATATAGCGTTTAATGGTTCATAGTAATTTACAGTTGCGTCCCTTGATTGGTCGCCGGAACTCAATTCCTTGAACTCCCGAAAATGGCTTCTCGGCATTGCGTTACACGTCATTATGACGTATGCTAAGGTCGCTGACCAAACCGCTAGCTTCAACATTCTGTTTTCTTATTGGTATTTTCTGAAATGAAAGAATCTCAGATTATTTCAAAGTTGCAAAATTGTGGCAACATTTAAATTATATACATTTTGAACAGACGCTAGTCTTATATGAATGCTTTTTGGACATGATTTATTTTTACGAAGATCTCCATTACAGCCTGAACTATGCATCTGTCCAAGCGATATGTGTTTTTCACAACAGCAGTTGTGCATACATTTCAGTGAAACTATCAAATTGTATGTTATATTATTTTTAAAATTTCCAAATACAGACAGGGTGTATTAGCTTTAAAAAAAAGTACATTATCGTCGTCGTTATTTAACGAAATTCCATTTTCTTGGCATTAGGAGTCTAGTAGTATAACAACTGTTATACGCATTGGGAAACATCAATCCTTAATTGAAATCTGATTGGATAACAGCGTACAGCCTGGCAGGATATCCGGCTTCACGTTCCTTGATTCCGTCTTTCATTTCCCGCCAGATTCACGAATATCCAGACCGGCCAAAATAGAGCGTGGATGCCGTGATTATCCAGACAATGAAATTCAGAGTGCAATTATTGCACTATAACTCATAACTGAATGAATGATCGAATGAATGAAAACATTTTGCTGCACCGTTTCATCTTCGTTTTGGAAATGTGCGCAGAATTTGAGTAGTATAGCAAATGTATTACCCCTTTAAGGTGAATTAATATGAATATTTGCTATGATCAAAAGTAAGCGCTCTCGAAAGCGTTCACCATGGATAAATAGATCATGCTTCACTTAAACATGACAAAAAATAAGTTAGTCACATTTACCTTTCAATCGTTATAATGATTTCCAATCTTTGTTTCCAATTGCGTCTTTAGGTCCAGTATCGTAAGGTCTTTATGCTGCAATGACAAATATTTTGGTGTCATTTATACTCATGTAGAATAAGATCCGATCAATACGGGCACCTTGCTAAATATGTCATCAATTTGTTTATGTTAATTATCGTAAATTAGCATATATTAACACTTTACGATCATAATCGAATATATTAATTGTTGGGCTTTGTTCTATTTACAAATTTGGACTTTGGCAACGTTCGTGAGAAAAAAAACTGTGCTGCATTATCAAGCAACCATAAAAAAACAACACTCTGTTGATCACAGTTTAAGCATTGAGCCCAAGGCTTGATTTTCAGCTGCAGTGTGTAAGACTTTGATTTAACAGATTAACGCTTTTTTGCCACTATTTTAATCCGCTCGTTGATTATTACATACGATATTTGAACAAACAATGAAGCAGATGTTTTGTATGGCTTTTCTAATGCGTTTGTTTTCGTTTTGGCACAAGGTATTGCACGTGGAGACGGGAGGACGTCGAATCAGCGGCGTGTATAACTTGGCCGTAATGATGCCGGAAATAGACTAGGTACTCTGTCTTATGAGAGTAGAGGAGAACTAGGAGGACGGGCCCACAACATGTCCGGTCTCGGAATAGCAAATGTTAGATGCGCTACCTTTACTCACGTGTGGAATTCACATCTCCCGGTATACTGAAGCATGCCAGTTTCCTCAGAGAATGTCAGCTCGTGACATTTGCCAAATAAAGGGATAATAGGTCTTAGAATTAACATAAAATTAACATACAATTTTAAAAATTGGCCAATAATATATTCACGAGTACCTGCTGCCATAAATAACATAAAAAAATAAATAAATATCCAAAAAACTTAGTAATTATCCACAAAGATGCATTTCATTATTGAAAAACGCTTAATAAATTGCTTTATAACACCAGGTAAGTTCACTGATGAATATATACTTATATTGACCATTCTTGAGAACTACAATTGTATCTACATTCTAAGACCTATTATCACTTTAAGTAATCGAAACGATCAATTTAACTTTTCTTAAGCAAGGACGTTAATTATTCGTTTACCACCACCACCGATTGCTAATTATCGATTAGCAACAGTCCGGACAACTCAGTGTTGGTAGTCGACGTGAATGTTGACTAGAATCACTTCTCTTGTTGTGGACAGGAGTTTCTCCCCGAGTGTTTTCTCATCGTCGATTGTTTTCTCATCTCCGAGTATTTTCTCATCTCCGAGCATTTTCTCATCGTAGATTGTTTTATCATCGCCAATAGTTTTATCATCGCCGATTGTTTTATCACCGCCGATTGTTTTATCATCGCTGAACTTTTCTCATCGCCGATTGTTTTCTCATCGCCTATTCTTTTCTCATCGTCGATTGTTGTCTCATTGTCGTTTGGTTCTCATCTCCGATTATTTTCTTATCGCCGATTATTCTTTCATCAACGACTGTTTACTCATCGCCGATTGTTTTTCTCATCTCCGATTGTTTTATAATCGCCGATTGTTTTATCATTGTCGTTTGTTTTCTCATCTCCGATTGTTTCCTCATCTCCAATTGTTTTATAATCGCCGATTGTTTTATTATCGCCGATTGTTTTATCATCGCCAATAGTTTTGTCATCGCTGAATTTTTTTCATCGCCGATTGTTTTGTCAACGCCGATTGTTTTATCATCGCCAATAGTTTTATCATCGCCAATAGTTTTCTCATCGCCGATTGTTTTATAATCGCCAATTTTTTTATTATCGCCGATTGTTTTATCATCGTCGTTTGTTTTCTCATCTCCGATTGTTTTATAATCGCTGACCTTTTTTCATCGCCGATTGTTTTGTAATCGCCTATTGTTTTGGTATGAATTATCTCGATTATCAGACCTTTTCAAATTTATTATTCTACCGTAACACATTCCATAATTTGATACTCGAAAGATTCAAACATTGTCTAATAGGACGGAAAACAGAAAGGGAAGCAAAATTGATAAACAATTAATAAATAACGTTTACATACAGTCTTCTAACCATATCTTTGATATTTACTCGCTTACTGCGATTAAATGTTTAAGAGTGTGACGGATTATTATAGACTTCAAACTGGCTTGTCCTTGATTGGGAATTTAATTATTATTCTCATACTGCTAATCTGTACTTACTGGTCGATTATCAAAGTGATTACAGAATGGTATCTTTACCTATTTATTTTATTAACGACAACGGTAGGATATATTGGCTCCAATCCGGTGTATGATCATACATCTGTGCTCCGTGTAATTACATATAAAATATATATGGTTTTGACCTACTTCAAATAAGCAACAATTTTTATAAATATATTGTATATTAGCAGCTTTTGTGAAAGAGACGTCATTCGTTAACGCATTTCAAAGCCTATTTTAGACTTGTTATAAAATCAACCGGAGGGGCAATAGCCTTGTACTTAGTTGATGGTATGAAATTGGTCGTTTGTCAGATTCAGAGGTGTGTGTAGGGGGGGGGGGGGAGTTGAAGGTCCATATGGGGTCGGGATGTAGTGAGCATGCGCATGTTCCATTGACATTTGCTGTGACTTTTAATGAAAAATAAAATTAGACATTTAGAATTTTTAGGTGCGATAAGAAAGAAAGAAAGCAACTATATTTCCAAGCATACACTAAGGTTCATAATCAATCCTTCTACCAGCTGTCCTTGGCCAAACCTCTTGGCATTGATCTTTCCCGGATTATCCGTACCCATTTACAGCTGGGTTGACTAGAATAATGAGGATCCTTTCTACCAGCTGGTCCTTGGCCAAACCTCTTGGTATTGATCTTTACTAGATTATCTGTACCCATTTACAGCTGGGTTGACTAGAATAATGAAGATCCTTTCTACGAGCTGGTCCTTGGCAAAACCTCTTGGTGTTGATCTTTCCCGGATTATCAGTACCCATTTACAGCTGAGTGGACTGGAATTGTGAGTGAAGATGACTTATTCAAGGTCATCGGACTTTCAGACTCGGGTCGAGATTGCAACCAATAAGTTATTGATGATTGTTTGGGTATGAAGCCTTGTGCGATTTTTATTGATTCGCCTTTCTCCATTGTTCAGTCGGTTTTTGGAAAGGAAGTTGTAGATTATTTGATAACGAAATTTAATAGTTGATAATTGTGTCTAACACTCTCGATTATCCAATTGTCAATTTATTGTACAGGAATTATCACATCGGGCATTGTGTCAGGCTATTTTGAGAACCAGCTCGTCCTAGATTCCAGATATACGTGAATTGGAGAAATCTCTTCTTTTATCACCTACTGAATCCAAGGAATATGGCGAAATGTGTGCAGTGTGCATAGACAGAACTTTCGTCAAGGAATTTCCACATGGCTAATCCTTGTCTATTCCTTTCAAGATGCATTATCCATAGATACTGTTAGGTTAGCGTTGAGTTACTTAGAAAAGGTTATATCTGGCGAACTTTTGTAAGGATCTAAGAACCAAAATAAGGCATTATAACCCAATAACCCAATACTAGCCAGGGTCAGTTAGTTCTAGATACATCATTCAAAGATACTGTTAGGTGAGCGTTGGGTATACGTATAAGTATACAATACTTAATTTAGGTTATATCTGGCGACCCTTTCTAAATAGAGTAGGTTATATCTGGCGACCCTTTGTAAATAGGCTAGGTTATATCTGGCGACCCTTTCTAAATAGGCTAGGTTATATCTGACGACCCTTTGTAAATAGGCTAGGTTATATCTGGCGACCCTTTCTAAATAGGCTAGGTTATATCTGACGACCCTTTCTAAATAGGCTAGGTTATATCTGACGACCCTTTGTAAATAGGCTAGGTTATATCTGGCGACCCTTTCTAAATAGGCTAGGTTATATCTGGCGACCCTTTCTAAATAGGCTAGGTCTGTCATATCTGGCGAACCTTTCTAAATAGGCTAGGTTATATCTGACGACCCTTTGTAAATAGGCTAGGTTATATCTGGCGACCCTTTGAAAATAGGCTAGGTTTTATCTGACGACCCTTTTAAATAGGCTAGGTTATATCTGGCGACCCTTTGAAAATATAGGTCTAGAGTTATCATTCTGGCGACCCTTTGTAAATAGGCTAGGTTATCTCTGGCGACCCTTTGAAAATAGATTAGGTTATATCTGGCACCCTTTGTAAATAGATTAGATTATCTCTGGCGACCCTTTGAAAATAGATTAGATTATATCTGGCGACCCTTTGAAAATAGATTAGGTTATATCTGGCGACCCTTTGCTGAAAGATCTAGGTTTATATCTGGCGACCCTTTTGTTAGGATCTAACCACCAAGGTAACACATCATAACCTGCTAGCCAAAGAAAGTCATATGTTCAGTTTAGTATAAATCTCAGGGTTTTATCTTGTTATTGTGTTCGCTTATCTTTAAGGAACAGTAGCCAATTAGATTAAGCCATGGGAGATTTGTTGTGTACCAACCTGTGATCATAACATCCAAACCTACTGCTGAGTCACCAGACCTTGAGTGAATTTGGATTAAGGTTGTTCATGCTGATCAATTGCCTCTGTCTCTTATCTGCACTAAGATTAAACGATCTAAAGCTTTTTACTCACCTTTAACAGCGATACAGCATCAAATCTTGTCCGACGTTTTCAATGAGCTCAAAGATGGCTGTTGAAATCTGTTTTTTTTTTTTTTTTTTTGATTAAATGGCACACATTTGAAAATATAAATTAGTCCAAAAGTAATCCGTAAGTAATCACTTATAAAAAAAAATTATTTCATATTTTATATGCGTTTTGTTTTTATAAGACTGAGCGCCTTCGATTTCTGAAATTGTACGAAATGCGCGGGCCGGTCCTGTTGCGTCTGTCAGGTAAAACTCCCGCCATTGATTCAGACGTCACGCGACATTACGAGCAATAATCCCACTTAATGAGGCGGTACCGGTTTAGATTTTTTAACCGCTATTTTAATAGTGTAACTGAACATGCCACAAAAGAAAACTTTTATCGCTTCATCAAATTTATCGAGCTTGGCCGGGAGACATGTTGTTTTTTTCTCCATTTATACTTCCGTCTTTTAGATAACTTCGTGAATGCAATTTTGCAAACAATAATCATAAAAAAATCGTGATAGTTTTTAGTATATTGAAGTAATCCTCTTGAATTGCTATATCTGTATCTAGTTTGACATGGTATTGATTTTGGGGATTGTTTGAGATTGACAGGGGCGGAGTAGCCAACTTAGATTTGTAGGAAGCCGAAATATTTTACATCTGGTTTGGGCTAAGAGCGGACCTATATATATAGACTCGTGGAGAATAATGAATACAAGGCCTTTTGTGGTAAAGGAGGTACAGCTTCAAATGGTTTCACCACGCCTCGTTCATTGACGTAACATCTTGTACCTACTCTCTCCCCATCTGGACCTACCAGGGGCCTGTTTCACGAAAACTTAACTTAGGCTGATTTTAGTGTTCCAATGGTCTGATTGGTCAATCACTGAAATTGAGTTTTTATTAACCAATCAGGTTACTGTATTTCTTAAAACCTTGATTGTATCTTTGTTAAAATTTTGTGAAACAGGTCCCAGACCATCACGAGTGTCTACGAGGAGCGACCCATTGCGGTGAGCAATTATCGGGTTTTGATATCGTAGTTTAACATATACATTTGAAAACACTCATTCAATAACTACATGATTTATGTAAACCATTGCGCTACTACGTTTCATATCGAGTTTCAGAAAAACCTGAAATTAATGACCCTAATGAAATAACCTTGTTACAAATGACGTAGATCGGAACTATTAATCATAGTGACAAATTAACACGTCACCGCTACATTGATAGTACATAACAAAACGGTGTCAATGATTTTTGTTCCTAAACATTTTTAGGTCTTTATCATTTTGTTGATTGTGTTAGATTACGAGTGCGTGTTGAATGAGATTATTTATGGTAGGCGGGCGAGAAAACTCGAACAATTTGGCAGAAGTAAAGCGAAATTACCGACCAAGCCCGTATATAGCTGTAAGACATACGTTTGTCCTCCGGTCGTCTAGAAATAACCCTGGCTTAGTCCTCTTTTAGTCATGGCGAATTTCTATAGATTCCTGTACTTAATCCGAAACATTCCTTGATACCCAGAGTGCAGAAAAGTAGGACGTAAAACTCCATTCGTTTATTTTTGTGGAAACTCAGTGTAATTATCAAAGTCCAAAATGTCGCAAATAAATTGGCAGTAACGACATACATGTACTATATCTCCCTCATAAGCTCATTAACTCTCTCTCTAGTTGATCAAGGGAAACTACTCTGAATAACTCATATCCTGCTTTTTGTGGACTCGGTCCAGCAATTCATTTGCCATCTGTTTCTATACAATCATTAGCATAAAATGTTTTTGTGGTCCGAGTCCTTGTAATGGGCGCATTGGATTGGTTCAAAGGAACCTTATCGCCCAATCAAACCCCACGATTTATTTATTCAAATATGCATATAAGAGGCTAATCAACGTTATACGGGACTCCGAATCTTAAATAAACCACCAGAATTAGAAAATGTTGGTTAAAAAAGAGTTATCCTGTTCTTCGTGAAGCAAGTTAGACTATTTCAAACTATGCTAGAAGGAGAAATGCCAGCCCGGAGTTGGATATTTTTCTGGCTTCCTAAAAAATGTGATCTGTTAATTATATGGCGGCTGCAACCAAAATGGCGTTTGGATGCCTCAAGTAATAATCTGTTAGTTTGTCAAGTATTTAAAATCATTTTGTCCTAATAAATTTGATTTTTTTTTCTATTTTTCTATCTTTCTAGATTTTTCGATTTTTTTCTAATTTTTTTTTTCTAATTTTTCTAATTTTTTTCCTAATTTTTTTAATTTTTTCCAAATTTTTATAATTTTTTCCAAATTTTTATAATTTTTTTTATTTTTTTCATTTTCATACCTTATATAATTTAATCTTCCTTCCAGGAATCTGAAGAACGCTTTAAATGAAAGTTTCGAGATCATCGCATGGATTATAATTACTTGATAATTTCGATTATCCAGTACGCTACAAGGAATGTCAACACTGACAGTTATATTTGATATTAATATTCAAGGTAAGCAACAGAGACGAGGTCTCTAACACCAAAACGTGTCAATCAAATATTTCAAAAACTTGTCAATTGAATAAGATACAACATGTCAATCAAATATGTCACAACATGTCAATCGAATAAGTCACAACACGTCAATCGAATAAGTCACAACATGTCAATCGAATAAGTCAAAACATGTCAAATATGTGTTTAAAGGGATAGGCCATCTTAGAATGAACATAAAATTTAAAATTTGAACTGCCAATAACAGCATATATTCATCAGTAAATATACCTGTTGCCATAAATAACATAAAATTATTAAATATCCAAAACACTTAGTAATTATCCATAAAGATGCATTTGGCTATTAAAAAATGCATAATAAATAAATTGATAAAGCGTTTTTCAATAATGTCTTTGTTTTGTGAGTTTACAAGATTTTAAGGTATTCTGTTACTTTATGACACCAGGTAAGTTCACTGATGAATATATACTCATATTGACCATTCTTGAGAACTAAAATTTTAGTAGATGAAATAGCCTCCTTTGTATATGTGCAAGTAAAGATTGTTTCATAAATTTTGTAAAAATTCCGGGTAATAAGAAGTCTAATCGGCCAATTTTCATCGCTTGGAGGTCATCTGATTTTTTTGGAGGTGAGAGTTTGATTTTTTTAATGGGATCCCCTAAACGTCGGGGAGGGGGGGGGGGGCAATTAGTTCAATAACTCACTCTCCAAATACAGTATTGGTCCCATGATTTGACAGTAAGATTTTTTTGAGATATGCTCTGATCCCTTCGGAAGTCTGCAATTAAATAAGAACATTATAAACATCACACAAGACCACAAACGGTTTAATATCACAGCGAAAATTTATAATATCTAAAAAAATACAAAACATTGTTATGTTTCAAGGCACAAAGAATGCCATCAACAACTTTCTCAAAACGAAAAATAGATATTTGAACATTTGATGCTACATGCGACTGACTGTCAACTCCGTGTCCCTTTCTAGAAAGTCCACAAGCTTTAACGAAGGTACTATGTTTAATACTATTTTGAATATCATCGATTGTGGTTTTTTTTATAACAAATGATTACAGTAATTGTATATTTTGTTTTACATTGTTAAAGGGACGTAACTCCATTTAATTCTTTCCAGAACACAATGGTTTCTATTGTAGATTTTTCTAATCTAATAAAACATCAAATTTTTGCTATTTTATGGGGTTTTTTTTATCACAAACGATAACAGTTTACTAATTTTTTTACATTGTTAAAGGGACGTAACTCCATTTTAAATTCTTTCCAGAACACAATGGTTTCTATTGTCGATTTTTCTAATCTTATTGAACAGATGTACAATATATCAAATATTAATACTGTTTTTTAGGAAACCAAAATAAGACAAACGGAGCTTCCTAGATGGTCGCGTTGAAGAAGAATCGACGTTGACAGTCGCATTGGCAGAATTATATCAAGTGATCTAGAAAGTGGGTGATTTTATTTTAATCTTTTTAAAATACGAATCAAGTCTATCATCGAACAATTAATTTAAGTTGAATTGCAAGGACTACAGACATCTGATTGAAAATTAGAATGGTGTAAATTGATGCTATCAGTGTCCCTGATACACATACAAAATTTACAAAACCTCTTTACAATCTCTTTAAATAGTTGAATTACAAGAACCACAGACATCTGAATGAAAATTGGAATGGTGTAAATTGATGCTATCAGTGTCTCTGATACACATACAAAATTTAGAAAACCCTTTACAATCCCTTTAAATAGTTGAATTACAAGAACCACAGAAATCTGATTGAAAATTGGAATGGTGTAAATTGATGCTATCAGTGTCCCTGATACACATACAAAATTTAGAAAACTTCTTTACAATCTCTTTAAATAGTTGAATTACAAGAACCACAGACGTCTGATTGAAAATTGGAATGGTGTAAATTGATGCTATCAGTGTCCCTGATACACATACAAAATTTAGAAAACCTCTTTACAATCTCTTTAAATAGTTGAATTGCAGACTGATTGAAAATTAGAATGGTATAAATTTTAATGAGAGTGTAAAACGATATTAATCAATAGGAATGAAAAAAATAATTCGAAATATGTCATGATATATCCATACTTAATTACATATGGTTCTTCTTAATTCAATATAAGAACCGTACAGTTAGCTCGTGGTATAAGCTTCATACATATTCAATAGACGATCCTATACATGTATAACAACTCGGACATCAATATCAATAATAACAATCGCAACATAAGACACTATATATCAATGTAACTTGTGGACGAATTTTTGATGTTTCAGCTTGCCAAATTTACAGGAGATAATTTTATATCAGAACATAACGGTCGAAATTTTAAAAAAAGGACTTATAAGTCCAATAATGTTCATTAAACAGGGCAATTCAACTACAAACAAAACTAAATACAAAGTTAACTGAGGTTTTCGATTTACTTTATGACGTTAACCAAGTCAAGGTATACTAGTTTCCCTTCGACTTTGTAATTGAATCCGACTTCATTATATAAAAACAAAAGGTAGCCTAACAAAGAACAAAAAGGCGTTCGTAAATAAATTTAACCAATTATATGAGATTCGATGCTAAGAAGTCTAATATATAAGAAAAGGAACAGAAATGCTAAGTACATAGCAACTATGCAAATGGTATTACAATATACAACAAAAATGAAATACTAAGTTATAGTTATCCCTGTGATGGTTATAACAGGATAATGAATAATGTTTATCCTCTGTTATCCTCTGTTATCCTTGGCAGTTTTTTTGATGTAGTTCTTTAAACCCAATAGATTTGGTAACTTGAAAATGTGTAGATTAACCTTAGTAACGCTGAAACTTCAGAGTTAACCCCCTTGGTAGCGGCAATTTAGCTGAAAATATATAAGATTACGTGAGATTTAAAGCCTTGGTTAAAATCATACCAATTTTCAATTTTCACCAATCGGCCGTATTATCATTGAATTGTGCATTATAAGATGTTTTTGTTTTAATCCTATAGATTTTGTATGAAAGAAAGGTCTGGTAATAAGGTTTTGCATAGATTCAAGAAACGCTATTACAATAATGTTTTCTTTTCCTTCATCTAATAATTCGCCTTGGTGCCATAAAGTTGAAACGTTTGGAAAAAGTGAAATGAATGGAGTTTTACGTCCTTCACCTTTTGGGCTCATGAAGACGGGCAACGCCATGCAGGGTAAAAGAGGAAAATTTTGCCAGACAGGGGTCATTAGCCTACTCTTTTAGCGATTTCCAACTGTCGGGGATCTTAAACGTGCAAAGCCTGTAGCACACAGGGCCTTGATTTATTGTCTCATCCGAACGACTAGATGCTTCTTTTTCCATATCAGTCCCTCCGACCTGCAACCCTAACATGAAAACCACGTTAAAAAATCCGAAAGTCCATCACGACCTTTGCCTGAATAGACCCGCGGATCAGGTTAGGGAGCAACCGTCTATCTCACTGAGCCACCGCGGCTCCCCGAGCGTTTAAGATGTTAACCATTACAATGGCCACTGAAAAACAAACTTACAATTTCTAGATGATTTAGGAGGTTAAACTTCGCTCGGGCTGAAAAAAGTTGTCAATAAAAAAATGTTAATTTTCGTTTAACTTGACTTCATTCTTTAATGATGCACTGTTCTGTTTGTGAGAGTGTCTTTAGTTTGTACAAGTATATCATTTCCACTAATCACTAAAACGTCTCGTTTAAAGCATGACATAATCGTAGTGACCTCC
This sequence comes from Nipponacmea schrenckii, assembly GCA_030562195.1. Classification (NCBI taxonomy): domain Eukaryota; kingdom Metazoa; phylum Mollusca; class Gastropoda; family Lottiidae; genus Nipponacmea; species Nipponacmea schrenckii. The sequence continues at coordinate 1,559,591 of JAUJPP010000005.1, read as the reverse complement.
TCAAACGAAAATAACCATCAGGTGTTTGGAAAAGAGAAGCATGCAATCGGTTATCATTGTAAAAAGCTTTTCCATAAACATGCAAAATACACATATGACAAATGACATATACATGCAAGTAAAAAATATTTTTAAAGTTTGCTGTGACTTTATTTATGTTATTTTGTAGCGGAGAATTATTTTTAAAAAACACACGGTACGGAAAAACAGAGTGAGGAATGGGAAGAGATATAGAAGAGAGCACCTCTAGTTCCTTGGAAAAAATACCTCTATAGTCTGAATCAGTATCACGAATCCTCATTTAAATCATTTTGGTTTAAAGAAACTGCGTTATCTTTTCCAGGTGTTCCACTTGATCTTGTTTCACTTGATCTTGTTCCACTTGATCTTGTTCCACTTGATCTTATTCCACTTTTTCCATTTGATCCTGTTCCACCTGATTTTGTTCCACTTGTTCCACTTGATGTTGTTCCACCTGATCTTGTTGTACTTGTTCCACCTGATCCTGTTGTACTTGTTCCACTTGATCTTGTTCCATTATTTGTTCCACTTGATCTTGTTCCACTTGACCTTGTTCCACTTGATCCTGTTCCACCTGATCTTGTTCCACTTGATCGTGTTCCACTTGTTCCTGTTCCACTTAATCCTGGTCCACTTGATCTTGTTCCACTTGTTCCTGTTCCAATTGATCTTGTTCCTCTTGATCCTGTTCCACCTGATCTTGTTCCATTTGATTTTGTTCCACCTGATCTTGTTCCACTTGAACTGCTTCCGTTATTTGTTCTACCTGGTCTTTTTCCACGGTTTGTCCCACTTGGACTGCTTCCGTTATTTGTTCTACCTGGTCTTGAGCCGGTATTTGTCCCGCTTGGTTTAAGTCCACTGTTTGGAATATCGGGTCTTGAGCCGGTATTTGTCCCGCTTGGTTTAGGGCCACTGCTTTTGGGAAAATCAGGTCTTGAGCCGGTATTTGTCCCGCTTGGTTTGAGTCCACTGTTTGGAATATCAGGTCTTGAGCCGGTATTTGTCCCGCTTGGTTTGAGTCCACTGTTTGGAATATCAGGTCTTGAGCCGGTATTTGTCCCGCTTGGTTTAAGTCTCTTGTTTGGAATATCAGGTCTTGAGCCGGTATTTGTCCCGCTTGGTTTGAGTCCACTGTTTGGAATATCAGGTCTTGAGCCGGTATTTGTCCCAATGGGTTTAAGTCCCTTATTTGGAATATCAGGTCTTGAGTCGGTATTTGTCCCGCTTGGTTTGAGTCCACTGTTTGGAATATCAGGTCTTGAGCCGGTATTTGTCCCGCTTGGTTTGAGTCCACTGTTTGGAATATCAGGTCTTGACCCTGTATTTGTCCCGCTTGGTTTGAGTCCACTGTTTGGAATATTAGGTCTTGACCCGGTATTTGTCCCACTGTTTGGTATATCAGGTCTTGACCCGGTATTTGTCCCGCTGTTTGGTATATCAGGTCTTGACCCGGTATTTGTCCCGCTGTTTGGTATACCAGGTCTTGACCCGGTATTTGTCCCGCTGTTTGGTATATCAGGTCTTGACCCGGTATTTGTCCCGCTGTTTGGTCTATCAGGTCTTGACTCGGTATTTGTCCCGCTGTTTGGTATATCAGGTCTTGACCCGGTATTTGTCCCGCTGTTTGGTATACCAGGTCTTGACCCGGTATTTGTCCCGCTGTTTGGTTATCAGGTCTTGACCCGGTATGTTTTCCCGCTGTTTGGTATACCAGGTCTTGACCCGGTATTTGTCCCGCTGTTTGGTCTATCAGGTTTTGACTCGGTATTTTTCCCGTTGTTTGGTATATCAGGTCTTGACCCGGTATTTGTCCCGCTGTTTGGTCTATCAGGTCTTGACTCGGTATTTGTCCCGCTGTTTGGTATACCAGGTCTTGACCCGGTATTTGTCCCGCTGTTTGGTCTATCAGGTCTTGACTCGGTATTTTTCCCGTTGTTTGGTATATTAGGTCTTGACCCGGTATTTTTCCCGCTGTTTGGTCTATCAGGTCTTGACTCGGTATTTTTCCCGTTGTTTGGTATACCAGGTCTTGACCCGGTATTTGTCCCGCTGTTTGGTCTATCAGGTCTTGACTCGGTATTTATCCCGCTGTTTGGTATATCAGGTCTTGACCCGGTATTTGTCCCACTGTTTGGTCTATCGGGTCTTGACTCGGTATTAATCCCGCTGTTTGGTATATCAGGTCTTGACCCGGTATTTGTCCCGCTGTTTGGTCTATCAGGTCTTGACTCGGTATTTGTCCCACTGTTTGGTATATCAGGTCTTGACCCGGTATTTGTCCCGCTGTTTGGTCTATCGGGTCTTGACTCGGTATTAATCCCGCTGTTTGGTATATCAGGTCTTGACCCGGTATTTGTCCCGCTGTTTGGTCTATCGGGTCTTGACTCGGTATTAATCCCGCTGTTTGGTATACCAGGTCTTGACCCGGTATTTGTCCCGCTGTTTGGTCTATCGGGTTTTGACTCGGTATTAGTCCCGCTGTTTGGTCTATCAGGTCTTGACCCGGTATTTGTCCCGCTGTTTGGTATATCAGGTCTTGGCCCGCCATCGTTTGGTATATTAGGTAAAATCGGCCTTTCACCATCAGTCGGCATGTTAATTGTAGAGCCATCGTCAATCGGTATATTGGATGATAGTGTGCTCGAACTAGTAGTTAAAGACATAAAGCCTTTGCTTGAGCTTGTACCGAGTTCACTTTCTTTATAGAACTTCGCACCGTCTCCATCATCCTCTTCTTCTCCGTTTTCTTGATCAAGCGTGTCTACTGTTGTCTTGCTCCAAGCTTCTGTGTGGTACAGATATCTGGTATTCCGACCATGATCACTGGTTTCTTGAGTTTTAAATTCAATTTCGTCAATATTTGAACTCCATAATCCTGAGTGAAAGAAAAATATCATATAAATTAACAAAGGAATTTTTTATCTAGATTTCCATTCAGAATTGATTCTGCATCATTTTTGAAAATGCTAATAACCATTTAAATAACAACCCTTACTGCATCTTCTTGCCTACTCCCTCAATGACTCTGCTTACTTCCTGTCTCGCTTCTCCTTCTCTCCTTGCCTGCTCTCACTCTCTCTGCCTACTCCCTCTGTCTCTGCCTACTCTCACTCTCTCTGCCTACTCTCACTCTCCCTGCCTACTCCCCAACTATCTCCAACTACTCTCACTCTCTCTGCCTACTCCCTCACTATCTCTGCCTACCCTCACTCTTTGCCTACTCCCACTCTCTCTGCCTACTCCCACTCTCTTTGCCTAATCCCTCTAATAACCATTTAAATAACAACCCTTACTGCATCTTCTTGCCTACTCCCTCAATGTCTCTGCTTACTTCCTGTCTCGCATCTCCTTCTCTTCTCCTGCTCTCACTCTCTCTGCCTACTCCCTCTGTCTCTGCCCACTCTCACTCTCTCTGCCTACTCTCACTCTCCCTGCCTACTCCCCAACTATCTCCACCTACTCTCACTCTCTCTGCCTACTCCCTCACTATCACTGCCTACCCTCACTCTTTGCCTACTTCCACTCTCTCTGCCTACCCCCACTCTCTCTGCCTACTCCCACTCTCTCCACCTACTCTCACTCACCCTGTCTACTCTCACTCTCTTCCTACTGTCACTCTTTCTGTCAACTCTCATTCTCTTTGACTACTCTCACTGTCTCTGCTTACTCTCACCCTCTCTGTCTACTCTCACTCCCGCTGCCTGCTCTCACTCTCTCTGCCTTCTCTCACTCCCTCTGCCTACTCTCACTCTCTCTGCCTGCTCTCACTGTCTCTGCTTACTCTCACCCTCCTGCCTACTCTCACCCTCTCTGCCTGCTCTCACTCTCTCTGCCTTCTCTCACTCTCTCTGTCTACTCTCACTCTATATGCCTACTCCCACTCTCTCTGCCAACTCCCACTCTCTCTGCTTACTCCAACTGTCTCACTCTCTCTACCTACTCTCACTCACTCTGTCTACTCTCACTCTCTCTACCTACTTTCACTCTCTTTGCCTACTCCCACCCTCTCTGTCTACTCTCACTCTCTTTGCCTACTCCCACCCTCTCTGTATACTCTCACTCTCTATCTGCCGTCTCCTACTTTCTCCATGAAGACCTATTATGAGATCGTCTAAGTGGATGGGGGGGGGAACAAGAGATAAGAAGAAAATAATTTTATTTAAAATATATTACAATATATATAAAACAATATTAACATTTGAAGGAAAAAAAATAAAGTCGAATTCTGAATCATATCATTCCGTTTTAAGACCTTAAAGATACAATATAATCAGAACTTAATTTCTCTGGTAGAATAAAACTAATACCATTGTGTCATGCTACAACATAAATCACAGACAATGTAGACCGGGAGGGAGGAATCCAACTTTAATATTTCATAAAGAAAGATACTATTTTATTACAACACGATTGATTCAAATCCTCATATAACATACAGGGATATCTGCAGGTGCTTAAATGTTCAAGGGTGCACTTCAACAAGTGGGTGACATTTGCATGGGGATCAAAAGCACATTAATTAATTAATTAATTGATTGTGAATTTAACAATAAAAATGTGTCACGTAAAAATATATAAAAATGCAAAAACAAAAAAAAAATTGTGGGTACAACAACAGCTTAGGTTGGTTTTAGACCTGAGCCCCGTAACACAACACTTCTTACGATAAGGATTTTGTCATGGGTATACTAGGTTTACCTTTCTAAATATCTTTATTTCCTGCGTTTACTGTTTCTTCTGAAAGCAATAAAATCTTTCTAAATAACAGAAAAATCACAGGTTTATTGTCTAAATCAGTAAAAATCAGTTCAGACGTTATTTTCAGTGCAAGGCATGATGGATTTCTCGCTATATAAATAGTTATTGCCTTGTCCATAACGATCTTAATAGGTCAAAGGCGTTACCTTGCGATTCAGTTGTGATGTGAATGATTGAAACTGCTGTAGTGGTTACATTCACTGTATTTCTATCGTCAGTTGCTGATGCTGGTACTCCAAATGTAAAAAGGGATCTCCACAGTTTTTCACTAACAGGTTCAATCGTTTGCACTGGTTGCTCGGGACGTTCTCTTAGAAGGTTTGAATCGATCCCTTCAGCTGTGGTCTCTTGGGCTATGGGCATTTTTGTGCTCGTCGCGACAGGTGGACGTAGTCGGCCTCTTAGCGATTTAAGAGCAACGTTTAATTTTCCAGGATTAACTAAAGTCGTTGTAGTTTGGGTTTCTGCCGTGGTTGGTAGATTTTCGATCGTGGTCGTGGTAGCTACTACAGGTGGTCGTGGTCGGCCTCTTAGCGTCTTGAGATTAATCCCATCTCCAGGATTAACTAAAGGCTTGGTAGTTGGATCTTCTGTCGTTGTCGTGGTAGCTACTGCAGGCGGTCGGGGTCGGCCTCTTAGCGTCTTGAGATCAATTCCTCCTCCGGGATTAACTAAAGCTTTGGTAGTTGGATCTTCTGTCGTGGTCGTGGTAGCTACTGCAGGTGGTTGTGGTCTGCCTCTTAGCGTCTTGAGATTAATCTTATCGCCGGGATTAACTAAAGGCTTGGTAGTTGGATCTTCTGTCGTTGTCGTGGTAGCTACTGCAGGTGGTCGAGGTCGGCCTCTTAGCGTCTTGAGATTAATCCCATCTCCGGGATTAACTAAAGGCTTGGTAGTTGGAGCTTCTGTCGTTGTCGTGGTAGCTACTGCAGGTGGTCGAGGTCGGCCTTTTAGCATCTTGAGATTTATCCCATCTCCGGGATTAACTAAGGGCTTGGTAGTTGGATTCTCTGTCGTGGTGGCTACTGCAGATGGACGTGGTAGTGCCTTAAAATCCAATCCTCCCCTGGGCACATTTGATGGCACGGCAGTTGTAGTAGCGGTTATTGGCTGTCCATTTGAATCACCGCCGTTTAAAAATCGTGTCGATTCATCTTCTGACGTCGAAAACACTATTTGGATTCAAAAAGATTAACAGTGTAATTCAGAGAGCCAAAAAGGTTCACCCAGAATGATATGCTTTCTTTCAACCTATTGCTCAGATGCCCCAAGGGAATGTGGGGTGATACAGGACCAGCTTTAACTTAAACTCCCCATGCCATTATCCGATGCTCAGGGTTTGCTGATCAATCCCCCCTTTATGTGACCTAATGAGAGTTAGTTTGTGAAATGGTTTCAATGCCTACCTGTACTTCCAGTTGTTTCTGTTACTCCGGGTAAACCTGTCATAGAAAACCATTATTTTACGCAGTGTGGTATCATATTTCATAGAACAAAATTTCACTCACTTAAAGCTGTCTTGCTTCATAAAAATTGCATAAAAAATCCCAAAAACGAAAAAACTTGGAGCTGCCATTAGTATAAAAAATACTCATATAATATTGAACTTGCAGTTTTCTTGATTCGATTTTAAACCAATCAAAACTTCAAAATGGGATCGAAATGAAGGAAAAGAAATAGAAAAACAATCGAAACTTACCTACGGCTGCTGTATCGGCTTCACTGTTTGTATTTTCCTCGCCGGTCACTACGACTAAATTAAATGTAAAGAACTGTTTGAATTTGCAGCAAAATGTACTATGATGTCAAGGTATGAGACATTGTGAAGAGGGAGGATTTTTAGGAATATAGTAGATAATTGAAACTTACCAGTAAAATAGATGACGGTGACTAATACCACGACTCCAATAAGAACACCAAACGTTATGAAGATGGCGGTGAAGAACCTACACCTATCTTTAGGCTTCCCAATGCTACCGCTTTCAATGGAGTCATCCCTGACCTTCCTCTGGGTCGCTTTTTGTCCTACAAACATAAAATTAGATTTAAAACACTGGATTAATTAGTTGGTTGGAAAACGATTTCGCAGTTTGATGACCATCGTAATACGCCCAAATTAATAATGGCAGCAAATTTGTCCGGGAGATTGACAAGAATTGTCGGTAAATGGAAGATTTTTTTTTTAAAAATTTTTTATTCACGATCATCCTTGGGTGGGAACCATCACAATAAATTTCATCAAAATCCATCAAGAAAACCAGCTATCTATCGTGTCCACAAAGTATCCAAGAACAAGGGCAATAACTCATTAAATATATTTCGATTTCGTAGGCTGTAGGTAGTAGCGGATTTAAAGAGGTGGTCCAGTTGTAACAGCTGGTCGTAGACGGAGACATTTTTTTAACCATAATCTAGTTCAAACCTTCAGGGTGAAGTTGGGGCATATATTGCGTTTTCAAGTTTTAATACAGATGTATAAAAGATATAAAATTGTCCGAACCATTTGACAGTCAAAGAGAGAAGAAGGTACCATCAGGTCGCATGGGTAGCACCGGCTTCAGCTAGATCTACATCATTTCAGGCGTGACCCAGTAAATCAGCCAAAATGCAAGAAGCGTATATTAACATTTGTCCAGACTGTGATGAGTATGTTTCTGCTAGTCTAATTTCTATAATGCACGCTAGTTTGTTTGAAATGTGACTGAATATTATTAATTATCAAACCTTGAAGAGATCGTTGGATATCATATTATCACGTTACCATAGTAACTATTTTAAATTATCCTTCTATGTTTTTCTTATGGCTGAACAATATCATTCTCATTTCACAAACAATTTTTTTTTCATTAAAAAAGACTATGGAAACATTTAAGAAAGTTGCTCTTTTTGCCATTCTTTGCTCGAAAAGAATTTTCTGTGAACACTATTAGCTACGTGCGATAGCATATAATTTGACGTATACTCTCTAAGTCTTGCGAAAGAGTAGGACGTAAAACTCCATTCATTTCATTTTCATTTCAAGTCTTGCGAGCACCCATTCTTAATCTCTTGCGAGTGCTGTAGTATTATCTCTTTCGAAGTCCATTCTTAATCTCTTGCAAAGTCCATTCTTAATCTCTTGCAAAGTCCATTCTTAATCTCTTGCAAAGTCCATTCTTAATCTCTTGTGAGCGCTCATTCTTAATCTCATGCAAAGTCCATTATTAAGCTCTTACAAAGTCCATTCTTAATCTCTTACAAAGTCCATTCTTAATCTCATGCAAAGTCCATTCTTAATCTCATGGAGCGCTCATTCTTAATCTCATGCAAAGTCCATTCTTAAGCTCTTATAAAGTCCATTCTTAATCCTTGCAAAGTCCATTCTTAATCTACTGCGAGCGCTCATTCTTAATCTCATGCAAAGTCCAATCTTAATCTCTTACGAGGTCCATTCTTAATCGTTTGCTAACGCCTATTCAAATTTGCATGCGGACGCTCACGAACTACAATATGCGCTTACAGTGTGCGAACTTTCATTTTTTACAGACCTTCTTCTTTAGATGGGTGAGGAGGAAGTTCTTTCTGTACACCATTTTCAGCTGAGGGAGCCTCCTGGAAAAAGGGAAACACTATTCAAAAGCATTAAACCTTAGGCGCATAAGCAATGGGAGTGGTGGTAGCAAGCCGAAGTAAAACGTAAAACTCCATTGATCTTGGTCATAAGAAATTAATTAGACTGCCACTAAAGCCATATCCTGTCCCAATTATTACCAAACGTGTATCATTGATTGAATGTCAGGTATATAAAGGTGTGAAAAATTAATTATCGCTATAAGGTGGGCAATTTACAGAAGGAAATTATCAACTTTAACTACATATATCAGAACATTAGGCCAGGGGTTTTCCAGGTGGGTGGGGAAATCAAAGGACCCTACAGAAGTGATAGAAAGGAAACAACTGAAAACACCTTCTTTAGACAGAGTTGGTCCCCGTATATTTTTTATTGTATGTACGGTATGTGAATTTCGCGAAGCGATACGTTACGACGGATGCAATGTAGTCCGTTATAAAGTCGCCTTTCATGTTTAATCTTTGAAACAAATCCCATATGTTAATTGCCGCAAAATTAATACATTTAAAAAAAAACAAAAAACAAACAAAAACAACAACGTAGCAAATATAACAAAAAATGATGAATAAAATGTAATAATGATGAATTAAATAAATAAAGTTAAATAAATAATAAATAAATAAATAAATAAATAAATAAATAAAAAATAAATAAAAAATAAATAAAAAATAAATAAATAAATAAATAAATAAATAAATAAATAAATAAATAAATAAATAAATAAATAAATAAATAAATAAATAAATAAATAAATAAAATAAATATACAATAAAAAATAAATACATAAATAAATAAATATTAAAAAATTACCTCATCAATTTTATAATCGTCCATGTCGACGAGAGTTGGTAGTATTCCAATAGAAAACAACGCTGTGACAGATTCGGCCGACGTCGTCGTATGTATCCTAGGGACTAATCCAATAAGCAGGCGTGGCCGGGGTCGCGCTTTTATATGGCGTTGCCATTTGTGTACGTCAGGAAAGGTGTCTCTTTTCCTGTGTGTAGCTACAAATCGATCGATGATTTGTAATTAACGTCCTTTTGTTGATTTTCACCTGCACAAGTAACATAATAGCAGATCAGTCGGGAGCCGAAATCCGCGAAAATAGCTATGAAGCGATTCCACGCATGACCTTATGTAAATTTTGGGTTGATTATCTAATCTTAGGATACCGTTCAACTTGTCATTTCCACTTCACCTGTGGATATATGTTATTATATAAGACTAGTTAAAGAGCCGATATCCGCGAAAAATAGCAATCAAGCGAGTCCACGCATGACCATTAACCCTTATATAATATTTGGGATACCGTTCAACTTGTCATTAACACTTCACCTGTGAATGTTTATAATACCAGAATAGTCAGAGACGAAACCCACGATACCATGTTTTACTGTATTACTGATAGAATGGCCATGTCGGATTTACCCTGTCAGTCCCTCTGACCGACCGGTGGGGTTGGAAAATCCGAGTTGCTTAAACCTACCAAGTCCATGTGTCAAGCTCAATAAACCCGAATCCAGTCAAAATTAGTAATTTGGTATGTAAATTAAATAAGTAGTCTCGAGTCGGCATCGGAATAGTTTGGAGTTGGGTGGGTGACGCCGGGGGGGGGGGGGGGTCTCATTATTGTAAATTGAAAGGGAGATAAGAAGCTCATGAACTCACTAATTCCATCTGCCGCCATCAAATTAATATATTGATGTATGCTAACGCAACGTCGAGATGTCGCCACACACCAACTGATGTCAAGCTAGTCATGTCAACTGTTGCCTACCAGCTTCAAGATAGCGATGTCAACTGTTGCCTACTGACGTCAAGATAGCGATATCAACTGTTGCCTACTGACGTCAAGATAGCGATATCAACTGTTGCCTACTGACGTCAAGATAGCGATATCAATTTTTGCTTACTGACGTCAAGATAGCGCTGTCAATTTTGTCTGCTGACGTTAAGATAGCGATGCCAACTACTGTCGACGCATGGCAATAAATGTCAAGATCCGGGTACTTCAATCAAGGTCAAGGTGATATATTCTAAAATTGAAATCTAGTAGGGTAAACTGGAATCATCCGTCCTTCACCCTCACATTGTAGTTCAATACCAATAGAAATACAGTACTATTTATTCAGAATTTACAGCAAATAATACATTGAAATTTGACGACATATAAACAAACCGGTAGACTATCGTTCCTTTTCAAGTGGATAATCAAATCTTCAAGCTCATGTTGCTTCTACTGCAGAACAACCAGTAAATCCATCACAGATACAATATATACAAGAGGGCTGCATATCCATATAGATTAAAGGTAGTTTAATCGATGGCAGGAAACAAGTTTATTTACATCAGATTAGAAACCAGACTTGATGTTTGAAATGTCAACATTGCTGTGTCCTAAATTCAAAATGGCTGTGTCCTAAATTTCAACATTGCTGTTCCATTGACCACTTAAAACAATATAGTAAGATAATTGGATCTCCCTCCAAAATATATATTCAACGTTTCCAACAAGTATCAGGAGGAGGTTGACCCAAACTACTAAACAGTCTGCAGAATTCATTCCATAATTCCAAAAGATCACCCTGTTTCAAATGTCCTTCCCATAAAGTCAGAATTTAAATCAAGAATAATATATTGTCTGATAACATAATCTGATTGGCTTCCATCATTTTGTCCACAGCTGCTTTGATCTCATCCTCAGTAAACTCATCACCAAACCGCTCCTTGTTGATGTCCTTTCGAACTTTTTCCAACTCCAAAGACTGAGCATGAGCAGCTTTGAACACATTGAAGAGACAAGTTCGGAATGTTTTGAGTCTGAAATTAAATAAGGTATTATCATTATTTTGAAGGTTTGGGCAAGTTGTAGCTCTGGAGGTTCACAAGTAAGAGAATCATCGTCTTTAAGGCACAAATGATTGAACATTCGAGGAACGCAAAATTAAAATCCACAAATTAAGTCCTCACCTGTCTTCACTGATGTCTCCTTTGTCACCACCAGAGGGAGCTGCTGGTGCCTCATCTGTTTCCATAGCAACATCATCCTTCTTCTTTCGTTTGTTTCGAGATTCTTCTAAGGATTCTGGCGTTTCTGCAGAGACACAACAATAATCAATATGACTAATAAGACTTGGGGATCTTTATTCCTACCATCCGCTAGTGGCAGTAGAAAAGGAGAAATTGTCCACAAGGTTACAAGACCAGGGCTCCTGTACTTACCATCTTCACTAGCAGTATCTTCAGCAGATTCAAAGTCGTATGGATCATAACCATCTTCACCTTCCTTGAGTGCAGGTCTTTTCTTGGCATCTCGAGATTTCCTGAAAGATCATCACAAGTTCCAAATTATTACAAGCAAAATGGTTAGGTGTTTTTTGATTAGGATCCACCTCCTACTTCTGATTCAAAGCATAGGTGAAAGACACATAGGGCTGCCACCACCCAGGAGGAGCAATGATCTCTTCTGCTTAAGGAAACCCAGACTGCTATGGGTGTAGGAAAGCTGTAGGTTCGTCAAAAAAGTCAACTTACTTTTTACGTTTTGGCCTTTCTACTTGTTCTTCACCTTGACTGTCTTCATCATCAGAAACCTGCTTCTTCTTTCGTGTCTTCTCCAAAACCTGAAAGTGGCAGATAAAAAGACCTGAATCTCATTACTTAGTCTGTATCCATGAAGAACAGGTCCAGAGATTGGTTCCTCTAGAGGATTGACTCTATTGGCACTGCAGACATCATATCTTGTAGTATCCATGACTGCAGTTGCATCTATCTTAATCACAAGGCTCTATCTTAATCACTGGGCTCTATCTTAATCACTGGGCTCTATCTTAATCACTGGGCTCTATCTTAATCACAGGCTCTATCTTAATCACTGGGCTCTATCTTAATCACTGGGCTCTATCTTCATCACTGGACTCTATCTTAATCACTGAGCTCTATCTTAATCACTGGGCTAATCTTAATCACTGGGCTCTATCTTAATACGTATCTGAATCACTGGTTTCTAATCACTTGAGCATCTTAATCGGCTGTTTTAATCCTGGCTTTTTAGCATGGGCTGGATAATCATCACTTTGGGCTCTAACATTTATCACTGGGCTCTATCTTAATCAACAGGCTCTATCTTATCACTGGGCTCTTAAATTTTTATCACTGGGCTCTATCTTAATCACTGGGCTCTATCTTAATCACTGGGCTCTATCTTAATCACGGCTCTATCTTCATCACTGAGTGCTCTATCTTAATCACTAAGGGCTCTATCTTAATCACTGGGCTCTATCTTAATCACAGAGCTTTATCTTAATCGCTCTAAATTCTTTAATCCTTTTGAGTCTATTTAATTTTCAACAGAGCTTAATTTTTAATCGGCTGGAGAGTCTGGCTTTAATCAGTGGATATCAAATCTTAAAATCACTGTCACTCCGTCTGCAAAAAAACAAAAGCTAAAAATGTTAATCTTCTCATGATTTGAATAAAAATGGAAGACTTATTTTGTTACTTTAAACCTTCTTGAAGTAGGGCAAATTAAAAGGGAGTTCTTACCCCCCACTTTTTGAGCATCTTCTTTAAGTCGGCTTTTTTGGGAAGTCGGGCACAATGAAATCAATGGAGTTTTCCACCCATCTTCTGCACCTTACTCTTCATTAAAAAACAGAACCAAATTTTGCATTCTATGAAATGAAATGGAGTTTTACACCCTTCTCTTCTAAACTAAATGGGCTAATGAACATGGTGAAGTGTGGAATGAGCAGACGAAACAACTTTCCAATGGTGAGGAATATCAAGTTTTGAAAATATGACTTTAAACCTACTCTAGCAATATGATCTTGAGAAAGGTTGTCTTGGTTACGTAGTTTTGTGTATTCATCAGATATATAGTCAGCTGCTTCTCTGGTTAAACTTGGTTTCAACGCTTTGGCCACATGGACGTACTTTCTCATGAATTCCATACTGACAATTCTATCTCTGTTAAAAGAAAAAATACATTTCATCTCTAAGTACAGATATGGTGGTAACTGATTCTTATCTTGGTCAGCTTGTATGTGACTACACGCGGTTAACAAGTGTTAAAGTCAATTTCATTCATAAAACTTGACCGCCTGTAAATTGATACAGATAATCTTGAAAATCCAAGATGTTTTATCCAACCAGCTGGTAGAAAGGATCCTCATTATTCCCAGTCTACCAAGCTGAAAATGGGTACGGATAATCTAGGAAAGATCAATGTCAAGAAGTTTTGCCAAGAACCAGCATGGTAGAAAGGTTCCTTAATTGTGAACCTAGTTTTCAAAAAATGTGTACCTACTTTTTTGAGCGGGTGGAGCCGTGTAAAAGAGCATCATATTTTTCATACATTGGTGTCTCTTCTTCTTCATCGTTTCTTTCTTTATCAGGATCTTGTGTTGCTAGGAGACTGGCAGAATTACCCATTGTCATGGCTACAAAAGAGTTACCATGAAATTTAGTTTCTTTGATAATATGCATGATAAATTCTCGAAGACCATGATGACAATACTGATGAACCAACTTTAAATGAACCAAAGATCCACAGCTAAATGATTTATGAGTACCTACCATCACCATCTTGCTCTTGTGAAGATCTGTAACGATGCATCCTCAACACATGGTCCGAGATCTTCCGGTCATGTTCAGGATCCATCTTATCCAGAACAATAAACAGCAGATCAAAACGAGATAGCAGAGAGTCCTGTAGACCAATATTCTCCATAGGAGTCTTGTACTGGTCATACTGAAATACACATCCAGTTGTGGATTTTAAAGATGGGTTCCCTTATTTTTATATAGTCATAAACATATTCTTTAATTGGACTGCTAATACTTATATCAATTGAAAGTAGAGATATTCTAATGATCAGGAATAATACCAGTTTGTCTCACAAGTCCCTAATTAATTGAATTGTAATGAGCATAATTAAGAAAAAAAATGTTAAGAAACATCACTAGGTCTCAAATTGTCATTCAAATCTTTGTATCTTTCTTGATTACCCAGTGCATGGTCACGAGACCAAACATATTCATTTCTAAGTGCAATTAATTCTATTCTATTGAATTACCCAAATTTTTATACACCCACATAGTTTGTCTTATTTAGCTTGGTACTTGTGGGTTTTGAGAACTTAAAAACTCACCCGTCCATAAACAGGATTGGCTGCAGCTAAAACACTACATCTGGCATTCAACTTGGCATGGATACCAGCCTTGGCGATAGTGACTCGTCCCTGTTCCATCACCTCGTGGATAGCCGTTCGATCAATGTCAGACATCTTGTCAAATTCATCAATACAAACGATACCTCGATCGGCTAGGACCATAGCACCAGCTTCCAAACGTCTGTCGCCTACAAATATTTAAATGAAATGAATAGTGTTGTCATCATTTGTGGCTCAAGACAGGCAACAACATACAGTGTGCAATGAGGGAAATCCACAACTGCTTCCTCAACGATCACTCACCTGTTTCGTTGTCCGTAGTAACAGCAGCAGTTAAACCCACACCAGAAGAACCTCGACCTGTAGTTGGTATAGCACGAGGTGCTGCATTCAGCACGTAACGTAACATCTGAGACTTGGCTACTGAAGGATCTCCAATTAGTAATATATTGATGTCTCTGTAACCAAGGAAACCAAAAATAATTAAGCATTATAGAGCTATATATTTCGATGTCACTTCTTTATTGAGCTGAATTATTGGCTGTCATGCCGATTTGAACTATTGATTTGTTTGTCATGTCCATTTCTGGTCTGGCTGTCACAGGTGAAATGTAGAGATTGCTGCAGTTGGAGCTGTAGATGGAGCTGTTGGGTATCAGGCTGTCCAATTGAGCTCTCAATTTGGCTGTTGTGTCCATATTAGCTGTACATTTTGCTGTCAATTTAGTCCTGTCGTCCATTAACCAAGCAGTTAGAGCGTTGTTTTTATATGTTATGTCATTTTCTTGGATACGTTGAAAATATCGGACATGAGTTCTAATCCTGACTGGAGTGTGAAAGTTTTATGACCTTGAATAAAGCTTCATCACTCATAATTCCATTCCACCCAGCTGTAAATGGGTAAGGATAATCAAGGAAATGTCAATGCCAAGAGGTTTGACCAAGGATCAACTGGTAGAAATGATCCTTGTCACGGCAGACTTGTGAATCTAAGTTGATATCCATGAAAAATTTAGTTATTTCTTTCTTTTTTCTGAACTCAAATCAGAAATAGAGTACATACCCTCTAAGTCTTGTTCCATTTTCCAGAATCTTTTCAGTTCCTCCCAGAAGCATGCACAAGACAGCTTTTTTGATGTATTCATGTCCATGGATGGAGGGAGCTAGAGACTTGGCCAACACTTCAAACACATCCTGGATAGAAGAGAGATGTACATATAAAGATGTTAAACAACAAAGCAATATAAAGTTCTAAGCCATAAGCACAAAGGTTCAGTTCCTTGAGGATTTATAAGGGCAGGTTACTATAATAATCACAGAAAACAATAATATAGTTTTGGACACAAATTTTACTTTCACTGTGGTTATTAAACAATCTAAATGAAATGAAATCAACAAATGAAATGGAGCTTTTGTCATGCTCCTCTGCATCTTACAGGCTAACGTAGACAGGCAACGCCATGCAGTGTGCATTGAGGGAGATTTAGGCAGGACGGCGGCATTACCCTACTCTGCCATTTCCAAATGTTTAGAGCACAGGGCCTTGTTTATTGTCCCATCTGAATGACTAAGACGCTTTTTCCATGTCAGTCCCTCCGACCTGCATCAATGACAAGGGTTGAGATGATCTTTGCCAGGATTGAACCCTGGACCCTCAGGTTACCAAGCAAGTGTCTTACTCGTAAAGCCACCCTAGCTACCAAATAGTTTCAAAATCAAAATAGCTTACAGCACTTTTCTGCTTTCCGAATTTCTTTATCTTTGCCACGTCGTCTGCCGAGAAGAGTGGAGCTACCTCTTTACTCAATAGTTGAATATTGTTGGCGATTAAAATAGTTCTGAAACAAAATCGACATCAATTGAAGTTAAAAATCCTCCGTCCATCTTACACAATATCCATGCTCAAGATGATTTCAGCAGGACTAGGCCGTCTGGTAAATTGACTCAAGCCTGAACAACAAATGATTAGACATTATCATCCAGTTGTTATTTTGAAACCAGAAATAATTCAACATACCTAAAGGTGCCGGAAGTGTAGCCATTTTTCTTGGCCGGTAGACATCGGAATAAACCTATCACCTGAACCCTATCACCTGGCTGAAATATATATATTTAAATACTGGAGGAAGTAGAATTATCACTGGGAGTAAAAGTAATTGCTGTGAGTTATATACTATCAGTGAGTAAAAGTTATTATTGTAAGTAAAAATAATAGTTCCAAGTATAAGTAATCACTGCTAGTTTGAGTAAAAGTATTTACACCAAGTAAAAGTAATTAAGAGTTATGTAATTTCTATGAAATGGAATCAATGTGTGTAAAAGTTATTATCGTTAGTAAAAGTAATTGTACCAATCAACACTAGTATTTGAGTTAAGTAATCACAGTGAATAAAAGTAATCACTGCTATTATTTGAGTAAAAGTAATCACAGTAACAAGTAAAAGTAATCACTGCTATTATTTGAGTAAAAGTAATCGTACCAAGTTTAAGTAATCAATGCTAGTATTAAGGTAAAAGTAATCACAGCAAGTAAAAGTGATCACTGCGAGTCAAATAATTCATACATACCTTACAATTGTCCACAAGATCATTATCAGCAATGATGTCTACAGATCGAGGTAGCTGTCCTGGAGGAGCTTTTTCTGGCATCTCTTGGATGCTGAAAGTCTGGTGATCCTTATACACAGATAATCCAAATTCTGTTTCCAATAAATTACCATCTTCATCCTGAAAATACAAGAACCGTCTTGCATAATTGGAGGACCAAGCTAGAGAAGTTATGCCATGCCCAACGAGGGAAACATTACAATGAAAGATGCATGTGTCTTTTGGGGATAATGATCCTAAAGAAATTGTTATCCATACCTTCGTGGGGTAAACAGCACTAGATGGAACAGCCTCTAACGAGGTCATGTCAGTGTAACGTCTTTCTATAGTTTTTTGAGTGGCTGGACAATAGTGTACACTTCTGACTATTTTAGTCCGGATCAATGAGCCTGCAATAGATAAAGTAAAATGAATACTTGTTGAAAACATTCCAGGCATGGCAATTAAAAACAATGGAATTATTCACTTGAGATTGAAACTGGACTTAATTTAATTCTACTTACACTTTGTGACAATACCTTCCAGACACACCATGTTGCCAAGGAAACGAGAAGTCAGGGTTCTGGGGTTAACATGCTTTGCTCCAAAACTGAAAGAGAGCAAAAACGATTAAACACAGCTCCAAAATGTCTCCTCTTCGTTACCTTTTATTTGTGATGAAAATCCAGAGAAGATCATTGTCAAGATGTTTGGTCGAGGACCAGTTGGTAAAAAGGATCCTTATTATTCCAGTCAACCCAGCTGTAAATGGGTACAGATAATCTAGTAAAGATCAATGTCAAGATGTTTGGTCAAGACCAGCTGGTAGAAAGGATCCTCATTATTCCAGTCAACCCAGCTGTAAATGGGTACAGATAATCTAGTAAAGATCAATGCCAAGAGGTTTGGTTAAGGACTAGCTGGTACACAGAATCCTTATGGAGCAAAGCTGCAATCCATGTATTCAATGCTTTTTAAGTCGGTAAAACAGCTACTCACCTTCCATCAAATCCCACAAAGAATTCTTCATGTTGTTTGGCATAAAGAGGATCAGCTGAAGCCAGCAACTCTTTCAGGGCTCTGTTAAACGCTATCAATTCTTCAAAACTGTCGTTCAATATGCTAAAACGAAAGAGTAAAAATGAATTTCATTGCTGGATTAAAACTGAAATTTCCTTAAGAATAGAATGAGGTGCTTTAAGTTGGCTTGCAATCAAATCCATGGATATATTCTAATGTCTCTATAGCTATAATTTCCCTCATTGCCCACTGCAATAATGAATACCAGTCAATTCATCGACATGGCAACTGGTTGACACAATTTCACGAGAGAATTTGTGGACAAAATCATATTCGGATGCTATATATCTATGTTGATTTATCAGCATCTCGGACCTTTCCGTTAATTGAATGATCGCTCTGAATGTTGTTGACGTTGTGATGTGGCGACCAGATGACATGTCATTGAAGTGACTGGACACAGCAATAACAACCTATATTAGTAATAATAATAACCGATATTAGTAATAATAATAACCGATATTAGTAATAATAATAACCTATATTAGTAATAATAATAACCGATATTAGTAATTTAAAAATAACCTATATTAGTATTAATAATAACCTATATTAGTAATAATAATAACCTATATTAGTAATAATAATAACCTATATTAGTAATAATAATAACCTATATTAGTAATAATAAAAACCTATATTAGTAATAATAATAACCTATATTAGTAATAATAATAACCTATATTAGTAATAATAATAACCTATATTAGTAATATAATAACCTATATTAGTAATAATAATAACCTATATTAGTAATAATAATAACCTATATTAGTAATAATAACCTATATTAGTAATAATAATAACCTATATTAGTAATAATAATAACCTATATTAGTAATAATAATAACCTATATTAGTAATAAATAACCTATATTAGTAATATAATAACCATATTAGTAATAATAATAACCTATATTAGTAATAATAATAACGATATTAGTAATAATAATAACCTATATTAGTAATATTAATAACCTATTTTTAATAATAATTAATAACCTATATTAGTAATAATAATAACCTATATTAGTAATATTAATAACCTATATTAGTAATAATAATAACCTATATTAGTAATATTAATAACCTATATTAGTAATAATATAACCGATATTAGTAATAATAATAACCTATATTAGTAATAATAATAACCTATATTAGTAATAATAATAACCTATATTAGTAATAATAATAACCTATATTAGTAATAATAATAACCTATATTAGTAATAATAATAACCTATATTAGTAATACCTATATTAGTAATAATAATAACCTATATTAGTAATAATAATAACCTATATTAGTAATAATAATAACCTATATTAGTAATAATAGTAGGATGTATAACCCCTATTCTATAAAGACTTACCATTGGGCTCTTTTAGGATTTTTCTTGCGTAGATCGTTGATGTTCACATTGAGTCTTATTTTATTGTCTAAAATCATATCTCGAACTTTTTGTTGATAAATTCCCTGATCCTCCTAAGATAAAACAAACATTTAACACCACTATACAATAGAAGCTTTGAGTATGTCATAATAGGAGCATCTTGGGCAAAGGTGTCATGCCAATATAGGGATGTGGCCATACAATAATCATGACAAGGGGTACAAGGATGGTTATATAGGCATCAAGGGCAGTGCTATGGGGTGACAAGAGTAGGGTAAGGGATAGCAAGGCCTATGGGGTAACAAAAGCAGGGGGAAATGGATAGCAAGGGTAAATGCCTGGGGTGCAAGAAAGGACTGGGGCAAAGTGACAGTCATGAAGTTAGTTGGATTAGAAGATAAATCAATTACTAATTCGATTTAAGCTATAAAGCTGGTAATTAGTGCTAATTTAATTAACAAGCTAATTAGCCTATCTAAATAGAATGAGCCTGTAGAGCATGGACTTTACAAAAACCCATCCAAAATAAAGGACAACATAAAAGCGTTGACATAGTTTTACTTTTTGGACTACGGTTTTTAATCAGAAAATCTAAAGTTTTTTGACTCAAATTTACTTACGTCATCGTCAAGAAAGTCGAGATATTCTCTCTGAATGTCTTTCAAACGCTGATCCAAGTCTTGGTTATTCATTTTACGCTGTCTCTTAAATTCAAGTCCGAGAAATGATCATGTACCCCTCACCAAAACAAAGCATTTCCCGCAATATTGACCACGTGATAATTTCGCGGGAAAACTCACGTGGTGTCAACATAGACTGAAGTATCCAGTCTTTACTGTAGTCTTCATTGATATCGAATTATGTCTTGGTAGAAAGAGACTAAAAGTGCAATGATGCCCAACATTTTTAAGTTTCCAATAGAAATGGCTATGCTTAAAAAATAATTTTCACCTCCCTAACTTAATTGGCTACTTTGTTTACACTTATATTCGATGATTTTACATCTTTGAAGCATAAAATTTGTATTCTTTCTTTTTGTTTTGAAAATTTTTTTTGTTGATATGTTGTGCATCGAAATCCAAGATGGCAGCCCCCATGTGAATGTTCAACTACATGGAATAAACAAGTTTCTTTTAGTAATTATGCCTTGTTTCACTCTTGATAAGCACTGACAATGTGTTTCTTGGATGAGGTATAATTTTGACGTTAAGGACATGTAGCCAGAAGCCTCGTACTTAAGTGACAATGCGCCATTGCTCTTCTCTAAGTCTTGTTAGAAGTTCTTCTGGCAGTGGTGTCGCACGCCTTTGCTGTGTATGAAAATATTCCGTCATTGGCATAAAACATGTCCTAGGTTCACTGACTGTCATATTGCAAACATCTTTTAAAAATAGCAGCAGTTGATATCGCTATAAATACCCTAGGTAGGCCAGGCCTAACTGCATATTGTTTTTTGTCAGCAGTCTTAACATGGAAGAAGAAGGGAGAGAAAAGATCCGACTGTACTACACTCATGGTAAAATATTTGTCTGGAATCATAAAGGTATGTTCCCCCACCCCAACCCTCACCCTGTAGTCCTGCCTTTATTGTTCCCTACCCCTTACGTTTCCCACTCTCTATGTCTCCTACTGCCTGTGATTCTGTCTGCTACCCCTAACAAATAGTCCTGCTATTGTTGTCCTATCACTGTTCCCACTGTCTGTGTCCCCTACTGCCTGTGATTCTGTCTGCTACCCCTAACAAATAGTCCTTATTGTGTCTATCACTTTGTTGGTCCCCTGCTTGATTCTGTTGACCCCTAACAAATAGTCACTATCACTGTTCCCACTCTATGTGACATTTCATTGTCCCATCTCACAGCCTGACTGTGTATCTACGAAAAAAAAAATGCATAAGGCTTATCCAATACTAGAAGCCAAGCTATCATTGTGCTCTATGCCATCCTTGGTGGGTCTATTTGTTAGTTTGTAGTGGAACCCCACCTTAAATAACCAAGTATATGATATTAATTTCAGATGTAATAACACTGAGAAAGGACCATAGAATAGTTGGTAATTTAGTTGGGTCTTTGCCTCGTGCTCCCAGACAAAACATACATCTAGGTCTACCGTTACAGCTGGCTTGTTATGAAGCTAAACTACTAGTTGATAAAGGTGAGGCCACATATATTAAAGGGATAATAGGTCTTAAAATGAACATAGAATTAGAAAATTATAAACTTGACCAATAAGAGCTCTATTCATCAGTAAATATACCTGCTACCATAAATAACATAAAAAAAATTAAAAAACGTCAAAAAAATTTAAGTAATTATCCATAAGATGCATCTGATTATTGAAAAACGCTTAATAAATTGATTAAGCTTCTTTCAAAATGACTTAGTTTTGTAAGTTTTCCAGATTTTAAGGGATTCTGTTACTTATGACACCAGGTAAGTTCACTGATGAATATATACCCATATTGACCATTCTTGAGAACTTAAATTTATATTCATGCTAAGACGCAGTATCACTTTAAACTGATGATTAATAGCATTGATTACACCATTCCGATAATCAGTCAGATATCTGTGGTTCCTGCAATTCCAATTAACCTAGCAAGCCACATAAAAGATATTTAGATATATTATGGCTTTTGTGAACTAAAATTAAAAGGAGTGCGCTTACTGAACAGGAGATAAAATGAACTTAACTCTTTCAGGAGTAGGTGAAATTGTTAGAAGTAAAAATCTTGAGGAATATGCAGATGAAAACAAAGTTCAGCAGTTTAAAGAAATGAGACAAAAATCGTATGAAGACCAGGTATTATTGACTTACTGTATGAAGGGCAATCAGAGTTTATAATGATCAACCCTTTGATGCAACTAGCTGATGTAATTTTCATTCAATTTGACAAGTTGAGGATTTAGTCCCAAGCAATAAGAAAGCTACAGTTAATGATCAAGTTTGTGGGTTAAGAGCTCGATCATGAATACGCCATCATTCTTCATTATTCCAGCTCTAAATGGTGAGGGATAATACAGGAAAGATCAATGCTAAGCTGTTAAGAAAATGTTCTTTCTTTGTTTTTTGTTCTTTTTCTTTGAATGGAAATAAGTTAGGTTCAATGCCAATAGGTTTGAGTAAGGAACAGCTGATAGACAGGATCTTTGTGAAAAGAAGGAAAGAAACAACTATATTTTACAAGGATAACAACTTGGGTTAACAAGTCCGCCGTGACAGGGATCCTTTCTACCAGCTGGTCCTTGGCCAAACCTCTTGGTATTGATCTTTCCTGGATTATCCGTGCCCATTTACAGCTGGGTGGACTGGAATTGTGAGTGAAGATGACTTATTCAAGGTCATCAGACTTTCACACTCCAATCAAGATTAGAACTCACGTCCGACATTTTCAGCATATCCAAGCAAATGATGTTAAGAACAAACTCTCCAACTGCTGTGCTATAGAATCCCACAAAAATAAGTCAATGGAGAAAAAAAGAAAAATGCATCCTTATTTGTCGTCTGTTGAACTTCCAGATTACCTTCTTTTTAGGTTCCATTATTTAAAGAAGCCAGAAGAAAAGAAATTCACCAGCATAAACATATAATTATTGAGGGAAAGAAGGCTAAAAAACGTAAACTTGAAGAATTGAGACAGGCGGAATTACAAAATGAAAGCACAGAGTCGAATGAAGCACTTAAACCAGCAGATAGTGTTGATAAAATAACAGAACTGAAGAATAACAAAATAGACCTTAATCTATCTATGCCTGGAAGTAACAAAACAGAAGAGATGGGTTCCAAGATGGCATCTTCCTGTTTAGAAATTCCAGGAGAAATCAAAAATTCTGAAGAAGATATTGAGCTAATGAAAGATGGTGACCAAGACAGTGTAAAAAGTTCAAATATGGACTCCTCTTTAAAAACTGAAGAAGAAGAAGAAGAAGAAGAAGATTTTGATGTTGACCAAATTGACGTTCCAGACATCAGACCAGAGCATGCCATTGTTCAACTTTTTACAGGTATCTGACTTTTTTCCATTCACGTATATTAAACATGTACATTAGTTTCTCAAGGTTTAAGAAAAAGGCCTGTCCATGGCCAATGCTGTTGGGAATCAGGCTTCAACCCAACCTGACTTACCAGGAGCCTGTTTCACGAAAACTTAACTAAAGATGATTTTACTGTATTTCTTAAAATCTTGTGAAACAGGTCCCTGCGATAGAACTCTTACTTTCTATGATAAGTTCTTGAGTCCGAAAAACTAATTCTTTTCAGAGAGTCTTTGGAATGGAGAATCTACAGAACCTTACCAAAACTGGCGCTACCCCCTCACGGATAGAGAAAGTCTGCAATATCATGTCTTTAAGGATCTATGGCACCAGAATTATTTCATCACCTCTGGGAATAAATTTGGTGGAGATTTTCTGGTTTATCCAGGTAAGATTTCGTTCAATATTTGTTGGATCAAGTTTGATATTGATGATTATTCATAAACGGTTTTCGAGTTATTGCCCTTGACTTAGTTAAAATGTGTCGAAATTAGCTTCTGAACGTGATACAGACGACAGTTTTCTATTGATGAGATCTTGGACAAGTTCGAAATTGGTGATTTTTTGATGGTTTGTGAGTTATTGCCCTTGCACAAAATGTGCCAAAATTAGCTTCTGGACATGACAGTGACTAGTTTTCATCTGGTTTGAATGAAATTTGGTTTGTTCATTTATATTGATGAGATCTTGGACTAAGCCCAAATTGCGGTTCGTTTCGAAATTTCAACCAGTGTTAAAACAAAAAATATACTTTAAAGTGGGCGAATGTTGCTAGGCAACACCTATAGCTTCTATGTACACCATTCCTTTTTTCATATCAACTAATAGAAATAATTTTAATATTTTTTTTCTATAGTTTCCGTAATGGTAGACATATTTGATTAGGATACATGATATCCTTGATTTACATTGAAACACTATTCTCTCATTATTCTTACATTTTCTTTTTTTCAGGCGATCCATCTTTATTTCATTCCTTCTATATAGCAGTGTGTATCCCCCATGATGAGGCCTTGACCTCCCTAGAAATAATAACTCTTGGACGTCTTGGCGCCAATGTCAGAAAAACTGTGCTAGTGTGTTCAATGTCTGGAGATAAAGTCTTGTACACTTCCTTACAATGGACTGGCATCACATGAAAAAGGAATTGGGAACTCTTGGAGTCAATGTCAGGAAAATGGTGGAACACATAGTTCTATGTCTTGTACATTTACTTACAATGCACTGGAATTACTGGCAGCTCTTGGCACCAGTGCCAGAAAAATGGTGCTAATCTATTCAATAGATAAACAGTCTTGTATAATTTTCTTACCATGGACAGACTTTAATTGAAATTGGCGGTTGTGATATCCTTTCAATTCATGAATAAATGTTAGTTTAAGAAATGTGCCAATTTGAGTGTGTGTCTCCATTATTTGAATTGCCTAGTCCATCATACACGTTATCCCAAATTATGACAGAAATTGGACAATCAGACCCCCATAACTTATCTTCTATCACCCTGAGATAGAACCTTGATTGCTGCATCCCTTGATGAAGTTTTTTGGAATTACGAAAAACTCAAAAGTTCAGAAATTTATTATAAATGAAACCCAAACAAGCACTTTTCTGTAGCGTCTATTTTCACGACAAGACACATCACTTCTTGTGATTTACTGCTTGTCTTTTAATCGTGATCACTCTTCGTGATTAATCAGTCACTTGTTCACTGTTCTTATAAAGATGTTGACTCTTGCACATAACTCCTTATAAGGTTATCACCATGATTGCAGCAACAACAAATGTAGTCAAGTTTCAACTCTTTGACATTGAAGATGATAGTCATTTTAAAAGATAGTATTTTAGTTTTAATTTCACCACCTCTTACTAATGATGTTGCACTATTTACATATTTTACACATCTTCCCCTAGTCAGGAATACTGTTTCACCTGGCATCAAACACAATCACTACAACTCTGGTTAAGGGAAAATAATATACAGCCATTCACTGCTCAGTGCTCACTTTCTACTGCTTACAAAAATGCTATACTTTTTAGTGTCAGCAAGGTAGACCAGCTTGACATGGACAAATAACAAAAGCCTAATGGCCATTCTAACAAAAAGAAGGCCTATAATAAGTCTAAACAGTGTGAAATGGGTTGAACCCAGTCACTCGGATGGAACAAAAAACAGAAGCTTCTATAAGGCTAAATAGTATGCAATTGACTGTACATGCTCAAGAAATAAATGAAATGAATAGCTAATATCCTCCCAAAATTTCCCTCATTTCACACTGCCCTACTTCATTTTCAGGGCATAAAAATAAAAATTTCAACCTGTACTGAGTAAATTGAACTGTTGTTGTTTTCTAATCAGTAATTATTAACCCTGGACTAAACCATAATCAAATTACAAATATAATTAGGAATTACAGTCGCTGTAAATTGAGCGCTATCGAAGAATATTATGTCCTTCAAAATTATAGTGATGGAAGTCTATGAACTTTAAGTCACCAGGCACCTGGGATGTGATAGAATAAATATGGCATTGAAAAATGAGTTCAATGTACATAAAGAAGACAATTTGAAAAAGGATACTGCGCTTTGTTCTTTTCTTGTACATTATTCTATAACCACACTCGCGACATCTGATAGGATCTCGGGCTTTGATTTCGTTCTCCTGATGACACTCTGGAATTACAACACAACTTCATTAGAAACCCAACACCTTATCATTATATTCTCAGTTGAACAGAAAAACCTAGAAATTAATCTGGATATACCTATACAGATATCATATAGCCTCTAACTAGTAATATAATTCTTATATACTTCACTTTCATAATAAACAATTTCCCAACCAAATGAAATGGAGTTTTACATCCTACTTTTCTGCTCCTTAAGGGCTAATGAAAACAGGGAACAACAAGCAGTGTGCAATGAGGGAAATTTTGCCAGGACGAAGCATTAGCCTAATCTTTATATGATTTCCAACTATAGAGGGATCTTTAACATGCACAGCCTGTAGCACACCGGGCCTCTTTTTGTAGGCATCAAACTATATTATTTAACCATTGGCTTCGGAGTATGATAGAGACTCTAGTTCTCATACAATGGGTGGTGTCAAATTCAGTGTTAGTGTTAACACTGGTGTTATTGAAGAATCAGAACACTAACATTGTAGTTAGATATTAACACTGAGTGTGTAACACGAGCTAATCCTTGGGTGTAAAATATCACATAGAACTAATCTGCATATTTGTAGACTTGGATTTAAGTTTCTGGAATGTTTTTAATTATTTGATCAAATCTATCAAAGCCTTCATTGACCTTATATGATATTTTTTAACGAGGTTTATATGGCGTTAACATGGAGAAGGAGTTCAAAGGTCGTGTTATGTCAAGGTTTTAACATTACCACAAGATTTGACCTCGCCCATTGTAAGAATACCAGTCAACTCGGGGACAAGTCAACTCGGGGACAGTTAACTCGGAGACAAAGTGAGTTAACTCGGGTACAACCATAAGTTAATTCGGAGACAACTTTGAGTTAACTCGGAGACAATAATATATTATTGGAATAAAGGTGATATCTTAAAAACCTTTTGGTTTCGAATTCCCGATCATGCGATCGGAACTTCTTTTAAACATGCTTTCGGTAGTAAGCGAGACCAACGGTAGATTATTTTTCCCGGTTGGAACTTCCTTTAAACATGGTTTCGGTAAATCTAGGCCCGATTAAACGATTAACAAACTAATTAATTAATAAAGAAAACATTATTACTGATACGTGTGATCGGAACTTCTTTTAAACCGAGATCAGCGGTAATGTACTTGTCCGATGCCCGACTTATGAAATTTTGTTTGTCGGCACATTTTATGAATAATGTTGAACTTGTTTGACAGTCTGTTTGGAATTTGCGGCGTTCGATGCTTTCTTCGTATCATTTTCTATTGAAACCGCTCAACAAAATTCTAAATTGCTATCAAATTTCGACCTATAGACCAGAAAACTACTATTCAATACATGAATTAATTCGGACGCTTGATAATCCATTAATTAACAATGATCAGCCATCATTTAATTAACTGAAAGAGCAGAAGCATTTGAACTTTGACATCTACAAACCAAAAGTAGAATATAATGATTAGCTGATATAAATAGATAGATCTTTTATTGTTCAATCAGATTAAATTGTTCACAAGTATCGATGGTTCTTCATTGATTTATTCTCCAACAAGATGTGATTTATCCACGTTTTCACGGCTACATCGTTTAACCTGAGGCAACCGGAATGTAAAATAACAATGAATAATCTTTATTTCAATGACCTAAAAAATGAACTAAAGATATGATAACGGCATCGGTAAATTTGTCCCCGGGTTGACTGGAGAATATTGTCTCCGAGTTTAATTTTGTCTCCGAGTTAACTAACAAAAATGTGTCTCCGGGTTGACATGTACCCGAGTTGACCGAGTACCTATTGTAACTCATACCCCTCAAGCCTTGAATGGACTCTACCTAAAGAATCAATACTGCAGATCAAATTATATATAATATGAAGAGTTTATTTAATAAAGGAAGACCAGGTGTGCTGTTAAAGGGATAATAGGCGTTAGAACGAACATAAAATTTTAAGTTCACTCAAATTTGGACAATAACAGCATATACCCATCAGTGGACTTACCTATACATCAAAATCCCTCTAAAATCCGATAAATCCCCAAAATAAAGTAGTTAATCATAAAACGCTTGAGCCATCCATCAAGCGAGTTTTAAATCGTGTAAATATAAAGGGAAGTAACTCTAACATGAGTTTTCACGCGTCCTTGACCCCTACTGTTGAATTCACAATGATGTTTTAGCTCGTTTACCAGAGCTTTTATTCTCAAACTGAATGGATCGTCGCTGGTCACTTTTTTTTAAAATTCCGAATATTTTTTATTGTGGCTTTTAAATTTGGTAAATGTGGGTGACAACTTATTCAATAAATATGAAACTAAATTTATTAGACAGGATACCAACGCTTTGTGCCTTTAATAAAGAAAGAGGTCAAAGGTGTAATCAAGATGGCATACAACAAAACGACTTACCACCGCAAATGTAGATCATAATTTGTGATTTTGTAGGATTTCCTGCATCCTTCCCCTGATCCATGACTAAATGATCGAGGCCTGGAAAACAAATTTTATGATTTGCATTGAAAAAAACCTTCAATTAATGACGGAGTATCATAAAAATGGCTCGAATCTATAGAAATAAGTCCTTAAAAACCAAAACTAACAACGTCTCCCCCCTCCCCACCTTTTTTTTTTTTGTTTGCTTATCTCTATCTCCGTCATATTTCTCTTATTTAATTTAGATATCATTTTCGAAACTTATTCATTATTATCACTCAATATTTAGGACAAAACTGGACTAGAAGATTGTTATCAAAACTTACTCTTCTTTCAATATCCAATAGTTTGCGAGAAATATCTAAATTTTGACAAAATAAGTAATTTTTTTTATATTTTTTCAACACATGGACCGGAAGTTTACATTTCTGATCTCGTCCTAGTTTTTAAATCTCGCGAGACCGGAAGTTGACATAACAAGCGATTTGATTGGCTGATAAAATATTGGCGAATAATTTGAATGGCTGAAGTTTGATGCAATACACAGGAATTTTTTTTTATCAAAATCACATTTACAGAAAGATTGGAGGAAATATTTTATACTGAATTTGTAAGTTAACATTCAATTTACCTTGTCCTCAAATTTGGAAGCAATCGGTTTTGGATTTGTGTAGAAATGGTCTCTTTTTCAAACGCGGGTGTTCCCGCTTGGATTTTGCAATATAATATGGCGACATGTCTAAACCGCTTTCATCATAAACAATTTTTTTTTGGCTCTTCGTTGGGTCCATGTTTATTGAATGAAGCTGTTCTGGTTTGTCAAATTCCCTTAACAGTCTTAACGTTTATTCTAAATTTAGGACTGGGCCTATTCATCAGAGTTTGTTTTATTTCACTTCCTTTGTAAACACTACACTAGAAGAAAACTCATCTTGCTTAGTTGATGTGTCATGGTGACCTACTTTATATTTGG
Source organism: Nipponacmea schrenckii (assembly GCA_030562195.1). Lineage (NCBI taxonomy): Eukaryota > Metazoa > Mollusca > Gastropoda > Lottiidae > Nipponacmea > Nipponacmea schrenckii. Next base: position 1,529,856 of record JAUJPP010000005.1, on the reverse strand, counting down.
CTCCCTAAATTAATTTAGGGCTTTGTAAAGGGGGTAAAATTGCAGAGCTTTTCATAAAAAATTTAAGAGATTCGAATCCATTGTGATCTGTATAGATGTAGCTTATGGGGAGGGAAGAGGGAGGGAAGGCTGAAAATTTTTTTTATCAAATGTTTTCTTTTTGCAGATGTTCCATGTATGTTCTTAGATAAGCTTAAGTTAGGAAAATGGCAGAGGCAGGATATATAGACCCAGAAGCAGCTAGAGATTTCGCAAGAGAAGTAGAAAAAATGCGTTCAACCAGCACAAGTACTCCTATGACCGTCACAAGCCTTTGTTCCAGTGTTTTTTCAGACAGTGGTTTTGAAGATGTAACCGCTGATAGCTGCTTTTTGACGACAACAACTTCAAGCTCAAACTATAGTTTTGACAGTGACTCTAACTTCAGTTTTCATTCCAAATCATTGAGTGGACCTGGGTTATGTTACAGCCCCATCTTGAAAGAGCAACCGTCTCCAAAGCAACCAGAAAAGGAGCAGAACTTACGTATTTGGGAAATTCCAGAGGAAGAAGACATCTTTTTGAAAATAAACAATCGGAATTTAACAGACTTACCCTGTCGAAATTTAAGTTTTGAATTTGATAGTGGTCTACAGAGTTCCAGTTCCAGCCCCTCCATAGAACTTCCAGAACGATTCCAACAAGTTTTAAATACCTTCTCGCCCTCTGTGTTAGACCGTTTAATCGGTCGAAAAATGGGACTGGAAAACGTGGACATAGTTTCAGAACTCAGTGCCAGAAATGTGATGGCATTATCCAGTATTTTAAGTTATCTAGAACCACAAGACTTATGCAGGTTCGTAGCCTAAGATGTTCTACTGTTTTGAATTTTTTTTTAGTATGGGCAATAGCACAGTCAGTGAGAGTGAACATTGAAATTTTTGCCAAGGTTACTGTCTTGCTTTGCCTTGCAGAGATCTCAACGTAAATCTACATTGAATTAATGGCATTGTTTTCTATTTGCAGGATGTGTCGGGTCAGCCAGAACTGGAGAAAAGTTGTTCATCTCGATACCAAAGCATCAAAAATCAGAAAGAAATATATGAAATACAGTCAAGAGACTTCGCTAGGAAAGGTAGGCTGACCCTATAATGCCTAATTGGTCTAAGGCTAACTGACATAGATACAGAAATAAAAAGAGAGAGAAAGAAACAACTATATATTACAAGTATAACAACTTAGGTCCACAAGTCTGCTGTGACAGGGATCCCTTCTACCAGGTGGTCCTTGGCCAAATCTCTTGACATTGATCTTTCACGGATTATCTGTACCCATTCACAGCTGGGTGGACAAATTCAGAACAGTAGAATAGTGGTCAGAGCCTTTGAAATTTACTTTGAGAGGCCTTCAGTTCTCCTTCAATATTCTCAAATTTTTGTTTAGACGTCACGCTTGAAAAAAGCAAAGATTTTTGCTCTAGAAAGTTTTAGAAATTATCAGTGCTTTCTTATTTCCCAAAAATTTTAAGGTGTTGTATGATCTCTTTTAATTTCAGGAGAATTCTTCTAAGTCTGTTCGCTACCGATCGATGCGAGGTTTGACTGAGGCCAATCAGTTTGAGACAATACAGCTGACTCAGTATCAGAGAGCCTCCACACCCTATTCTAAACTTTCAACTACTGATATCTTCTCTATGGTATGTTTGTTTTAGAGAGTCCACATGTTTTTTTTTACTGTTCTTAGTCTCATTCCAGACAAATAAGTAAGGTGTTTCTTGTAGACTTATCTGACATCAAAGAAAAGAGGAAAGTCAACGTCAATTGTCTTGAAAAATTTTACCTCATTGTTCACTTCCCGGCATTGCTAAACTTTACCTCGATTGGACATGAAAGTTGGATGTAACTCTTTGATTTATTTTCTTTCAGGCAGCAGAATCATTGAGAGAAGGTGAAGAGTTAAGGAAATGTCCGAAATGTTTTGGCGCCGCTCGAGTACTTCCAGGATATGATCAGGGTACCTGCTTTAATAAAAACTGTAGTTTTGAATTCTGTTCCAAGTGTTTCTGCCATTACCATGGTTCCAAGCCCTGTAATCTTATTGGTGTGTGTAAAAAACAGAAAAAGGACATTGGCAGCAAAAAGGCAAAGAAAAACTTGAAGCGACTTAGCGCCTTATAGCGACCATGAAGCGATTTCTAGTGATCTCAATAAACCACGGGTTCAAAACCTGCATGCTAGTGCTAGCCAAAGACAGAATATTTTGGAAGCTGTTTCTATTGGACCATATTCAAAAGCGACTCATTTCGTTGGACCACATTTAAATTTGACTCATTCATTGGACCACATTCAAAAACAGACTCATTTCATTGGACCACATTCAAAAACAGACTCATTTCATTGGACCACATTCAAAAACAGACTCATTTCATTGGACCACATTCAAAACAGACTCATTTCATTGGACCACATTCAAAACAGACTCATTTCATTGGACCACATTCAAAAACAGACTCATTTCATTGGACCACATTCAAAACAGACTCATTTCATTGGACCACATTTAAATTTGACTCATTTCATTGGACCACATTAAAGACTCATTTCATTGGACCACATTCAAAACAGACTCATTTCATTGGACCACATTCAAAAACAGACTCATTTCATTGGACCACATTCAAAAACAGACTCATTTCATTGGACCATTATTTAAGATTTCGACTCATTTCATATGGCACTGTAAACATTTTCATGCCATTAAAAAAAACTATGTCTTGACATATTTCAATGTTGTATTAAACAGGACCTATCATTCACAGTTTTTAGTTGAAATTTCATTAACATAAAGTCATTTCTTTGCTACATTAGCAGCTAACATTTTTGTCAGTTGGACATATACTTGAATTTACTATGTTACATTGACTCAAATTAAATTATGCATTCATGTGGACAACATTTGTCATGCCATTTACATGGCCTGCATTAAACTGTGTCATTTACATTACACATGTAAAAAAAACTTGTTACATTTTCACAGTTCATTAATTTGTCAGTTTTCATTGTACTGTAAATCAGCTTCCATTTCTTGCATTAACATCTTCATTAACATTCGCTCAGTGTTCATTCACTTGTAATATTACTTGTTACATTGTGACATTTACTTAAATACTTGTCATTGTGTTGCATTTACTTGTAATATTACTTGTTACATTGTGTTGCATTAAACATGAATCATTATGTTCATTGTGTTACATTTACTTGTAATATTACTTGTTACATTGTGTTGCATTTACTTGTAATATTACTTGTTACATTGTGTTGCATTTACTTGTAATATTACTTGTTCATGTGTTGCATTTACTTGAATATTACTTGTACATTGTTTGATTTACTTAAATTATGTTCATTGTGTTGCATTTATTTAATATTACCTGTTACTTTTTCATTTACTTGTAATATACTTGTACATTGTGTTCATTTATTGTAATATTACTTGTTACATTGTTTCATTTATTGTAAATTACTTGTTAATTTGTCATTTACTTGTAATATTACTGTACATGTGTTGCATTTACTTGTAATATTACTTGTTACATTGTGTTGCATTTACTGTAATATTACTTGTTACATTGTGTTGCATTTACTTGTATTTACTTGTACATGTGTTCATTACTTGTAATATTACTTGTTACATTTGCATTTACTTAAATCTGTCATGTGTTGCATTTACTTGTAATATTACTTGTTACATTGTGTTGCATTTACTTGTATATTATTGTCATGTGTTGCATTACTTGTAATATTACTTGTTACATTGTGTTGCATTAATTTGTCATGTGTTGCATTTACTTGTAATATTACTTGTTACATTGTGTTGCATTAACATGTTGCATTCATGTGTTGCATTTACTTGTAATATTACTTGTTACATTGTGTTGCATTAACATGTTGCATAATTGTCATGTGTTGCATTACTTGTAATATTACTTGTTACATTGTGTTGCATTTACAATGTTACTTACATGTGTTGCATTTACTTGTAATATTACTTGTTACATTGTGTTGCATTTACTTGTAATTAATTGTCATGTGTTGCATTTACTTGTAATATTACTTGTTACATTGTGTTGCTTACTTAATTTTGTCATGTGTTGCATTTACTTGTAATATTACTTGTTACATTGTGTTGCATTTACATGCTGCATTAATGTGTCATGTGTTACATTCACTTGTAATATTACTTGTTACATTGTGTTGCATTACATGTTTCATGTGTTGCATTTACTTGTAATATTACTTGTTACATTGTGTTGCATTAAATCATTACTTGTCATGTGTTACATTCACTTGTAATATTACTTGTTACATTTACATGTTACATTAATGTGTCATGTGTTGCATTTACTTGTAATATTACTTGTTACATTGTGTTGCATTAACATGTTGCATTCATGTGTTGCATTTACTTGTTACATTGTGTTGCATTTACATGTAATTTATTGTCATGTGTTGCATTTACTTGTAATATTACTTGTTACATTGTGTTGCATTAATTTGTTAATTGTCATGTGTTGCATTTACTTGTAATATTACTTGTTACATTGTGTTGCATTAACTGTTGTCATGTGTTGCATTTACTTGTAATATTACTTGTTACATTGTGTTGCATTTACATGCTGCATTAATGTGTCATGTGTTACATTCACTTGTAATATTACTTGTTACATTGTGTTGCATTATGAGCAGTCATGTGTTGCATTTACTTGTAATATTACTTGTTACATTGTGTTGCATTTACATGTGCTTTAAACATGTGTTACATTCACTTGTAATATTACTTGTTACATTTACATGTTACATTAATGTGTCATGTGTTACATTTACTTGTAATATTACTTGTTACATTTACATGTTACATTAATGTGTCATGTGTTGCATTTACATGTTGCATTAATGTATCATGTGTTGCATTTACATGTTGCATTAATGTGTCATGTGTTGCATTTATGTATAAGTAAGTTCCTTCCTTTCATCTGTCTTTATAGTGCTGTCTCATTTCTTATTCTAACTTTTTCTTGGAAAAAAATCTTTCTAAAATATGCTAGTCTGAATTGTAAATACGATTTTCTAAAAATATTTATAAATTAAAGTATGGTTTGACTTATTATTATTTTGAAGATGATTTCTGGGTTTGATTTTCTTTATTTTTAAACCGATCAGGTTTAGGCATTTGTACTAAATTTGTTAAATATCAAGACATATAGTATATTTTTAATAGAATTTTTAATAAGCATCCATATTTTCTTACCTCTGCCAGTCCCTTTGGGTTGAAATATAAGATTATTGGAAATAATTAGATAAGAAAAACTGGGTTTATTATTGTATAAAAGAGGGTGATATTTTTTATTTTTATAAAAAAAAAATGGAATCTCTGATCCCATACTTACTACTATATTTTCATTTTGTAGAGGTCACAGTTCAAGGTCATAAAATGTCAGTAGAAAGTTCTATTTATCAAATAATCTGCACGATTTCTAAAATGGAACATTAAATATTTTATTAGAATCAAATAGAAGTTTTTTCAGAATTTTTAAAGATTATGTGTATTGAAGTATTTTTAAATAAGGTTTAATTAGAGATGACGGCGCAATGTTGCTGAGGTTAAAATGGCGTTTTGTTATTTTTTTTTATCGTTTGCTAATTGATTTCATGATTATGCATAACAAAGTTGACAATTATTGTGTTCAAAATGTTGAATTAATATATTTTAATAAAATTGGTTATTTTATTGATAATATTCGTTTTGTTTTGGGGCTATGGTGGGCATAGCGAGCTGCAAGTCCAAACGAGTGTCCACGTGATCATTCCACAACCCTCGGTGCTTTTCGTGAAGCTAAGCGCTGGTATACATTGAACGGTAAGCCGTTTGGACTCGAATGTAAGAACTATCAGGATCACATGATAGTTTGGACAGTACAGATAACCAATGGCTTCCAATGAAATAACAGACCATTATATATCGCTCTCTTTCCGCATCCGGACCCCTCAAAGAGGAACGGCACCATATTCTGTGGGGGATAGATTGCAACTGACTGACACGTCATTTGATTGGCATATTGAGACATGTGATTGACATGTTGTGGTGTATTTGATTGACATGTTATAATATGTGTCTTTTTAATTGACGTGTTTCACAACTAAAAAAAAAAAAAATTTTTTCTAATTTATTATTCTATTATTTTTTTTTTGTAAAATGGCCTTTATAATTATGTTCTTTTTAGATTGTGTAGTTGGTTAACGGAATTTTGTATGATTTTTTTTTGGGTCTTTTTATCACATTTTTTTGTGTGTTTTATGTTTTATTTATATTATGCATATTGATTGTATGTTATGTTATTTTATTTTCGCATTTATTAATATAAATTCTTACCTTCTACATTCTTTACAGGAGAGTCGAACCCGGGTCGTTAAATTTCACCGCTTTGTTAACTTTACGGACACGCTATCGATTGAGCCATCGCAGTTGGCTGAAATTGTCTGGTGATTTTAACCGTCTTATCGCTACTCAAAGGGCCAGTTCAAGAAACCAGTTTCAGTTTGGGTTGCGAATAAGTACTGGATAATTGGATCCTAAACCACGTGATATTGCCACGTGACATTGTACCGTTATCTCAGTTTTATGATTTGCCTGAAAACTATTCACTACCAGGGTACAGGTCGTCATCTGATCACAGTTGAACCAATCCTTCGTGGCTCAGACGCTAGCGACTCGGTCTTGTAAGGTAGAGGTTGTGGGTTCGATTCCCACGATGGGCAGAATGATTTTTATCAATTATTTACATTGCTTGTAAGTGTGATATATCAATTATATCTCCCGATGTTTGCATGGACTCGGTGGTCTAGTGGTAAAGGCGTCCGCCTGATACTGCAAGGTTCGGGGTTCGAATCCCATGGAAATATTGAGCTATCTTTTGATTTATTTCAAACTTCCAAATCAGCTATATAAGCAAGTAAATTAGTAACTGCAACATCGAGTCTCAGTGGCTCGGTCGGTTAGAGTGTTGGTAATATCTCTATCTGTTGGGTCGTGGGTTCGATCCCCAGTGGATACCGAGGAAAGATTTTAATAAAATATTTATTGAAGGTACGAATGATATCTATTATTTCCTCCAGTTTAGACATGACCACGGTGGTCTAGTGGTAGAGGCGACGGTTTGAGACACAATTGGCGCGGGTTCGAATCCCGTGAAGAGCAACTGTTAAGTTTTGATAAAACAAATCTTAAGGTTACCTTTAAATATGTGTTTTAAATCGACATTTGGAACGGGTCTCCATGGCCTAGACGGATGGCTGGATGGACTTGTGTCAGAACTCTGCTACGACGGTGAGGGTTCGAGACTCAAGTTGGACACAGGGATTTTGAGAAAAATTCCTAATGTCTGCCCAATCACTTCATTGACAGAGGTTCTCTAAAGTAACCAATCAGAGTCCAATCTCTGATGCTTGGTTGAGGCGTTGGGCCTGCCGCAGGCAAGACAGTTACAATAGAGAGAACGAGGGTCAAAGAGGAAGAGAGAGGGTCAAACAGGGGCCCGGGTTCCCTAACTGTCTAAAAGAGAGTGGAGGGAGGAAGATAGTTACTAACTATAATAGGTTTTTACTTTGAACTTTAAATATGACTTACATACACATTTTTGAAGCCTGCCTTTTTGGCCGTGATCGTAGAGATGTTTATCCCTCCCTACATTTTTCTATCGTTCAAACGTCCCGGGTTCGATTCCCACTCAAACCCAACTTTCGGTTTTTAAATATCTAGCCAGACATTTTTGCAGATCGTACCTCAGATTTGTTTCAGGCTGGGGTAAAGTCAACAGCCTAGGATGTCTTGCCACCCATGGGATTCGAACCCACGCATTTCGCCACTCCGTGGCTTTAAGTTGACTAACTAACCCATTGGGCCAGCTCGTCGAACTAAGAATTGTGAATTTTTATCCATTATAACTGTAACCTTAAGATTAAATAATGTAAAATTACATCATATATAAATCTTAACATTCGCCAAATAGGGGAATCGATCCCGGGTCGACCAACTATCAGACCAACACTCTACCACTGAGCCATCCAGTCCGACACTTTATGTCTAGCCAGACCATGTGATATATTACAACAAGGATAAAGATTTATGTCGCAAAGACAAGTGCAAGCTCAATAGAAGATATAAATATGCTAATGTATGATTCTATAGATATTTGGAGAAATATATATAATCTTGTAAAATTTCTGAAAATGTAAAAAGAATCCCTTTTCTTGTAGTTTAATAAAATTAAAAATTATTAAAGAGATAATAGGTCTTAGAATGAACAGAAAATTTGAAAATTTTAAACTTGGTCAATAAGAGCTCTATTCATCAGTAAATATACCTGCTACCATAAATAACATAAAAAAAGACAAATATTCAAAAAACTAAGTAATTATCCATAAAGATGCATTTGATTAAAAAAAATTGCTTAATAAATTGTTTTTAAAAAAATGACTTAGTTTTGTGTGTTTTCCAGATTTTAAGGGATTCTGTTACTTTATGACACCAGGTAAGTTCACTGATGAATATATACTCATATTGACCATTCTTGAGAACTAAAATTTTATGTTCACACAATATCCATGTAACATGTCCCCATACGAAATCAACATTTTAATAATTAATTGAAAAAATTGTTTAAAAATCTGCAAAAATAAAAAAAAAGATATGATAAATATGACGCATCTGCCAAGGATTGAACCACGGATCTGCATTACTTCAGTCCAACGTGCATCTGACTGGGCTATGGAGTTCGCACGTACTGTTCGCTGTGATAACTGACCTATTCTCAGTTTGTGGCTCGATTAAACCAGACCGTTTAGCCAACTTGAGCATGAAATAGGTTATATCTGTATTTGCACGTACGACGCGCTTTGCGTTTATTGGCTCAATAGTTTATCGATATTTATTTCTTTATTATTATTAGTTTATATTTTTAATTCCGTCTCTTCTATTACAGCCCCTTGTGCATTCGTCAAATTAATCCTGCTTTTTTACTTATTACATAGTCATATTTTGACTTATTTGGTTGACATGTTTTGACCTATTTGATTGGCATATTTTGAATTATTTGATTGACATGTTTGGACAGATTTGATCGACATGTTTTGACTTATTTGATTGTCATATTTTGACTTATTTGATCGACATGTTTTGACTTATTTGATTGACATTGTTTTACTTTTTAGATGTTTATATTTTGACTTATTTCATTGGCATATTTTGACTCATTTGATTGACATGTTTTGAAGAATTTGATACACATTTTTTAACTTATTTGATTGACATGTTTTGACTTATAATGTTGACACGTTTTGACTCATATGATTGGCATTGACTTATTTGATTGACACGTTTTGACTTGCATGTATTTGATAGACATGTTTTGACTTATTTGATTGACATGTTTTGACTTATTTGATTGACATGCTTTTGGACTTATTTGATTGACATGTTTTGACCTATTTGATTGACATGTTTTGACTCATTTAATTGACATGTTTTGAATTATTTGATTGACATGTTCATTGGATGGATGCAAATAAATGTTGTGTCCAAGATGCGAATAAAATGAATAGAGTTTACGTCCTACTCTTCTGAACCTTAAGGGCTACTGAAGACGGTAGTGTGTCCACCAAGATGTATGTACAAAGACTCTCCTGAATCCCTTTACCAACCCGGACTCAGATACGCAAATACAGAAAAACAATTTACAAGATAACTTTTAATTATGAGCACAAATTTACAATTTGCATAATTTATTTGCAATAGAGTGGAATAAAATCAAATTATCTGCTGTATATTTATACTATAGAATCAGTTGGACGGCTGCTTTATTAAGATCAAGGTTCTGCAGTCTGTGTCCTATCTTACGTTTGAAAATGAAGGTGAATTGAACGCTAACACCAGGGGTATTCAACCTGTCCCCATTTTTGGTTAATGAAAAGTTCGCGTCCCCCATTTCATTTCAAATATTGACTTTGAAAATGAAGGTGAATTGAACGCTAACACCAGGGGTATTCAACCTGTCCCCATTTTTGGTTAATGAAAACTTGGCTTCCCCCATTTCATTTCAAATATTGACTTACCATAACTGTCGAATAGAATATATAAAAATTCATTAAACTATCTTCCTATAATCATATTGTATAAATAAATTACACCCGGCACGGCCTTGTATTAATTCTTAAAACATAACATGTTCACAGACACAACATTATTTTTTGGGATTATATGGTGTTCGCGTCCCCCAAAAGTTTTCCGACCTTCCCAGCTTGGGACCCCTGGCTTACACTGTAAAGCCAAACAAAATCGCTGCCTTCATGTATACAAGAAAGGTGTCTATTGCAGTCAAGGTATAATAGATAGAGTGATTCATTCATAGTAAGACTTCTATTTTTACTACCAGATATAGATGTCAAGAATACATATTTGCATACTTTAAAGTGATCCCTCCGTCTAATAAGACGCAGCCTTATTTAAGGCTAAAAATCTCCTAATTTCAGAAACGACAGAATCTGGTATATCATTTCCAGGGGTCAAGGTTATGTCAAGTAAGGTCGTGTTACGTTTCAATAATTCCAGCAGCATACGCCCACCACGCTCCCCGATATGGGTTTCCTCCAAATCTAGAGCTGTTATAGAACGATTATCTTTCAACCCTCGACATAGAAAAGTCATAGCGTCGTCCCCTATTATATTAAAATCTAGAGTCAAATTCTGCAGACGTCGATTCTTCTCCAAGGCCTGTCCCAGACGTAACCAACCATTCTTTGACACTCCTGGGTTAGAGCTAAGGCTTAAAGTTTCCAGATAAACATTTGCTTCTAGTAATAGAGATATGAATTCAATGCCTTTATCCGTCAACCCGACATCACCAATATCCAGTTCACCCAAACGACAGAACCGTGCCTCCCTAGCCGGGTCGAACAAACTGCTGCGTCGTTTAATATTAAGTGCTGGCGGAATTCTGTTGCCAGCTTCATCAGCGTGTATCTGAACACTGTCTTCCATCTGCAGTTGAGAATTCTGGCGAAGCAGTGATTGTTTTCGTTTCTGACGGGCCTCGTGATGAATTGAAATGATGCCTTGGCATAAAATACGGACGCCTTCATCTCCTATATAATTTCCCTGAAGTCTGGAATGAAATTTTGTTAGGCTAAGTACTCATTGTTAAAGATGGTGTTTTATGTGGATTTGAGGCTTTGGCAGAGTTGTTAATTCATGAAATTTAATTTTTTTGTTCAAGTATATTTTTCCATAATATACAAAATGGCAATTACCTTAGCGTAAACTTTCATAAATAAAAATAATTATAATAATAAATAATAATAATAGTAAAAATAAATAAATAAATAAATAATAAATAAAAAAATAAATATAAATAAAATAATGAATAAATAAAAAAATAAATAAATAAATGAATAATAAATAAATAAATAAATAAATAAATAAATAAAAAAAAAAAAAATAATGAATAAATAAAAAAAATAATAATAATTATTATACTTTATCTATATTTAAAAGTGCAAATACCCATAATAAATCAAAAGTAAAACAAGTAATCTTGCTCATAAAATAACAAGAATAAAACATAGCTTACAATAGAATATCTAAAGTTGGTTCATTTTTCATGATATCTACTATACAGTGCATACCATTACTGGTTAAATCATTCAGGTTTAAATTTAACATCTGAAATATACAATGTATACAGTTATCTCATCTGATGTAGAGCCATAAACTTACATATTAATATTGATGCATCTTTATTATCTTTCAAAGGAGGTGTACAATCCAGTCAAATACTAAATAAACCTTGGATACATAGAAAGGTTAGTTGATAGCTTTAGTCATATTCTAGAACAGTGAAATAGCCCTAATAGAATCATTTAAAGATAAAAAAGAAACAGTGTTTGAAGATAAGACCCTAGGATATCCTAGAAACAGTGTTAGAAGATAAGACGCTAGGACATCCTAGAAAAAGTGTTAGAAGATAAGACGCTAGGATATCCTAGAAACAGTGTTAGAAGATAAGACCTAGGAATCCTAAAACAGTGTTAGAAGATAAGACCTAGACATCCTAGAAAAGTGTTAGAAGATAAGACCTGGACATCCTAGAAAAGTGTTAGAGATAAGACTTGGACATCCTAGAAACAGTGTTAGAAGATAAGACGCTAGGACATCCTAGAAAAGTGTTAGAAGATAAGACGCTAGGACATCCTAGAAAAAGTGTTAGAAGATAAGACGCTAGGACATCCTAGAAAAAGTGTTAGAAGATAAGACGCTAGGATATTCTAGAAACAGTGTTAGAAGTTAAGACCCTAGGATATCCTAGAAATAGTGTTAGAAGATAAGACGCTAGGACATCCTAGAAACAGTGTTAGAAGATAAGACCTTAGGACATCCTAGAAACAGTGTTAGAAGATAAGACCTTTGGACATCCTAGAAACAATACATGGCCAGGGCGTGCTGCAGTCATGGATACAATTGGTGATAGCTTGACATTGTGAAGAAGATATTTGCTATGCTGTACTTACCACGGGTTCTGAAGGGGAGGTAATCAAAGCTTCAGAGATATTCTCTATGTCCTCATCCTTCAAATTACAATTTCTTAAACTCAAGGTTTTCACTTCTGATTTGGACTTAATATCATCACATATTTCTTCCATCTTAAATTAAACACACCTTGAAGTTAAGAACCAGAATACATCCATGATTTTATCTGCCTCAAACCATGCAGTGAACAATGAGTTAATTATGTACACCAGCTTGAATTAAGCTTTAGATTTCAACTGTTCACATTGGCCATCGTTAGATTTTCTGACCAGTTTGATAACAGTCCGGATGTTAAGAAATGTAGTCTATATTAACCAGATGTTTATCTAAAGAGATGCTATCTAGATGTATATCAGTCTGGATGTTAAGAAATATAGTCTATATTAACTAGTACTCTACCTGATGTTTATCTAAAGAGATGCTGTCTAGATGTATATCATTCTCATCTTGCAGTAAGTGTTTAATACTACCACCATGTAACTTAACGCTTGTGTTCATAGAGGTAGCAGGTCGTTGTCCAGGTTCACCATCTCCAACTTGATCTGGATCATTACCTGAAATGAAATCATATGAAGCTATCCAGTGAGAAGATTTGATAAAACGGTCAATCTATTCCCAACTGTGAAGGGATCTTTAAGAGGAACCTGTAGCAACAGTTCCAATGAAATCCCAAGTTGACCTACAATTCAAAATCTGATCAGAGAGCTTCGTTCTTTGTTGCAAAGATACAACATAAATCTGTAGCATAAGGAATCAAAGTTCCAAAGGATCAAACGGATTCATGATCTTGTGGCCTAGCTCTATCAACATACCTCCATATTGCATATTATCACTCTCAGTGTCGCTGACGTGGTATGTAAAAGGTTCCGGAGTATTCCTGAAAGTCACAGATTTCATGGGTTTTGCATTGGTTTCTTTTGATTCTTCCTTGATCTGTTCTTCATCAGATTCTAAAATACAAAGTGAAAGAAGACAAAAATAAATAGGAAAACACACTTATGATAAAATGGATTTAGTAAGATACAAGTGCATATACTGTATTATTTCGATCATAACGCGCACCTTTCTACCCTCCAGTTAATCTGGAAAAATCTTTACCACCCTAAGTAATATGCACCCCTTCTGAATGAAAAAAGGGTGGTGTAATGCTGATACCCTATGGGAATTCCTTGATTAAAATATACCAGAAGAAGAATGGTCACAGAGTCACAGAGTGTATCATCAGATACTCTGCCAATAACTCAGTTCCAGGATCTGCCGGAACTAGCAAACACAATCCTTCAGAATATAGAAATGGTCTTTCTGTCTTTTATTCCCAAGCATTTAAACTGATAAAGATGGTGCTTTCTGGTCTCATGTAATTATTAACTTAGGGTTATGGATGAACAACCTATGGGTTTCTAATGGGTAACTTGATTATGCTTCTAGAATATCCTTACGCTTGCAGCCCTTTTTGGGTGCCCCGTGCTTAGTGTTTTGACCAAATACCAAAGACTGTTTGTGAATAAAAAACAACCAATTTAAGAGTAATTCATTATCACAGATCATCCAGACATTCAGTTACAATAATAAATAATATCACATTTCATTTCAAACAAAGCTTTTTTTATATTTCAAACTGGTTTTTAAAGAGATACTGCGTCTTAGAATGAACATAAAATTTTAGTTCTCAAGAATGGTCAATATGAGTATATATTCATCAGTGAACTTACCTGGTGTCATAAAGTAACAGAATCCCTTAAAGTCTGCATTATTCAATTATATAGTAAAATGCATCTTTATGGATAATTACTAAGTTTTTTGGATATTTATTTATTTTTTATGTTATTTATGGCAGCAGGTATATTTACTGATGAATAGAGCTCTTATTGGCCAAGTTTAAAATTTGAAATTTTATGTTCATTCTAAGACACAGTATCAGTTTAAACCACTAGAGTCAGAAAACATATTTCCATTCCAGGGCCTGGCTTTCTCAAAAATTCTTATACGAAAGTCGAAATATCTCAAATTCAACAAGTTTCTAATACATCTTAAATCTATCTTTTTCAATTTGAAACATTAACTTGGTAGGAGATAGTGGTCTGTATTCTTAAGAATATATACAAATCTAACTATTAGAAAATAGGCTTGTTTGTATTACAAAATTATCACAACACTGTTTCAGGCCAATAACAACCTGAATGGGACTATATCAAATATTGAAATGCTTCATTTCAAAGCTCGAAAGCTTAAAATCTAAATTTCTATAGCTAATATAAAGTTGTATTTTTGATATGACAAATGTTGTGCTCAATGCCAAAGCTCAAAAGCTCAAAATTTAAAATTCTAAAGCTAACACAAAGTTGTATTTTTGAAATGACAAATGTGTGCTCAATGCCAAAGCTCGAAAGCTTAAAACTTAACATTTGAAAGCTAAGATAAAGTTGTATTTTAAAAATAAAAAATGTGCGCTCAATGCCAAAGCTCAAAAGCTTAAAATTCTAAATCTAATACAAAGTTGTATTTTTGAAATGACAATATGTGTGCCCTATTTCAGAGCTTGAAAGCTTCAAATTCTAAAGCTAATTCAAAGTTGTATTTTAAAATAAAAAATGTTGTGCTCAGTTACAAAGCTTAAAAATTTATTTCAAGCTCAAAAAAATGTTTTTTCAATATAAATATATAAATATGCTTTATAACAAAGCTTAATAAATTATAACATTTCAGTTAAAGATATTTGAGCCACCAATATCACTACTTAATAAAAGCTTATTTAAAGGCCTTGAAAAGAGCTGAATTTATCTGCAGTATATAAACAATACCCTGGTCTAATGAGGTATTTTATCACTCTGGGTTGCCTAAATGATTCAAGCTTTATTAACAAACAGTGCCTTATTCAGATAACTTGTTAGTATATCTAGTACTAAGTCACCCAATAAACCATAAACCACCATTGAATAAACACCATAATATAACCAGTTTTTATGGAGTGGAAATAAAAAGGGTGCATATCAAAAACTCACTGCACCAGTAAATATATCATTGAAAGTGCAATATATGTGCTTATTCAAAAATTCAAACTCAAGTATATTAAAGGCCTTCTAATATACATACATATATATATATGTTTTATGAAACTCCTTTTTTTCTGAGTGGAGAAAAAATTAGTGTACCAATCCACTGTTCTGATTGGATAAATAAATAGTGTTCAAATCCACTGTTCTGATTGGATAAATAAATAGTTTTCCAATCCAATGCTCTGATTGGACAAATAAATAGTGTTCCAATCCACTGTTCTGATTGGATAAATAGTGATCCAATCCACTGTTCTGATTGGATACATAAATAGTGTACCAATCCACTGTTCTGATTGGATAAATAGTGATCCAATCCACTGTTCTGATTGGATACATAAATAGTGTTCCAATCCACTGTTCTGATTGGATAAATAAATAGTGTTCCAATCCACTGTTCTGATTGGACAAATAAATAATGATCCAATCCACTGTTCTGATTGGACAAATAAATAGTGATCCAATACACTGTTCTGATTGGACACATAAATAGTGTTCCAATCCACTGTTCTGATTGGACAAATAAATAGTGATCCAATCCATTGTTCTGATTGGATAAATAAATAGTTTTCCAATCCACGGTTCTGATTGGATAAATAAATAGTATTCCAATCCACGGTTCTGATTGGATAAATAAATAGTGTTCCAATCCACTGTTCTGATTGGACAAATAAATAGTGATCCAATCCATTGTTCTGATTGGACAAATAAATAGTGATCCAATCCACTGTTCTGATTGGACAAATAAATAGTGTTCCAATCCATTGTTCTGATTGGACAAATAAATAGTGTTCCAATCCACTGTTCTGATTGGACAAATAAATAGTAATCCAATCCACTGTTCTGATTGGACAAATAGATATCTTTCCAATCCACTGTTCTGATTGGATAAATAAATAGTTTTCCAATCCACTGCTCTGATTGGATAAATAATTAGTATTCCAATCCACTGTTCTGATTGGATAAATAAATAGTTTTTGAATCCACTGTTCTGATTGGTTACCATTAAATAGAATGAAATCTTTTATTCTCATTGGACAGAACATATAAACTGTCATCCAATTCACTGACTGGATGTGACAATTCAAAAATTGACATCACAGTTAAAAACAATATCTAAGTTGAAAAATAAATAAAAAATCTAAAAAAATCAAAACTGATTTTCTAAAAGGTGGGAAACCTCGTAATAAAATTGAAAACGTGCACAGAGTATAAAAAAAAAGGACTCATTTCACAAAAACTTAAATATATATATCAAAAAAATAATCTGCAACTATTTGACAGTAATAGCCTAGATATTTTGGATGACAGTGCTGTTAGTGAAACAAGTCCAAGGTTTTTGAAGATGCCATCTTGATAGAGGTGATGTTAGTATTTTTAATTTACTCTTCTATCTTCTAGCCTAATAACCTGAAGAAAGAAAGAAAAGATTAGAACTTGAAAGTTAAGGACTTGATTAAGAACTTACAGCTAAGCTGCTCCAAGTCCTTGATTTTGCGGTTAAACCAGAAGTAGAACCCAGTTTCACTCATGTTTCTAAAGCAACGTTTGGATATATAGGCCTACATGAACCAACTGTTGCTTTCACAATCCCAGATTCTCAGTCAATAATTTTGATTGGTTGAGAGTTTACTCTTCTACCAATTAGATTCCTTGCTAAAATTATTAGGAGAAAATGTTTGATTGACCAGACCCAAGATGTTAAGTAACAGTTTTATTTTGGGATAATAGAGTCTAGAAGGTCAAGGCGGTATGATGAAAAAAATGGCTGACCGTCTAAGTTTTAGCTGAGGAGCGATTATGAGCACACAAACTGGATGCCGCTATTTTGAATTAGTTAAAATGTTACGAGATCACTGATTGGATACATTGAGTAGTGACGTATGGTTTGCCAAGGGAGATTATTAGTCTCCAAGGACGATCTATGATTGTGAAAGCAACAGTTGGTTCATGAACATATCCAAACGTTGCTTTAGGAACATGAGTTTCATGGACCTGAAGGCTAAGTTTCTTCAAGTCCTAGAAGTTTTAACGAAATCATAAAGCAAAGTCTAACAGTTCATCTGTACCAATTACAAAAGATCATTAAGAATATAAAAGGTTCTAGTAGACAGATAAAGCAGCCAGTTATTATTCAACAGTAAAGCCCTGCTCTTATAGTTTCCAAATGATTAGTATTTGTTAGTATTCGTAAGTATTTGTTAGTATTTGTTAGTATTTGTAAGTATTTGTTAGTGTATCAAGCATTTAGAGTGGAGTGCACATATTGTTTTAGTTGGATTGGTTTGAGAAAAAATGATATGAAATGAATAGAGTTTTACATCCTACTCTATTACACCTTATGGGTTAATGAAGACGAGCATGCCATGCAGTGTGCAATGAAGGAAATTTTAGCCCACTGTCTTTGCGATTTCCAACTTTTGAGGGATCTTTAACATGCACAGCCTGTAGCACACAGGCGCCATGGTTTATTGTCTCATCCATGTCAGTCCCTCCGATCTACATCACTGACAAGGGGAAACCGGGCTGTAAAATCCAAAAGTTCATCTTGATCTCTGCCAAGATTGAACTCTGGATCTTCAGGTTAGCCAGCAAGCGTCTCAGTCACTGAGCCACCATGGCTAATGGATTGGTTTCAGAGAAAACTAGTTAAAAGGTTATTGTCATTGACTTACAAATTGGTTAGTGAGTATCTAATATTAGAAGCATATGACAAAGCCAAATAGCCCCAGTTCCCAACACCCCCCAAAGAATTTTTGAAGTATATGGTATACATACCGATTTCTTTATCAGCCACAGTTTCATTGCTTGTCTTTCTTGACTCATTGCTCTGTGGTTTCTGCTCTGCCTTGACCTCATTGTCTGCAGGTCTTGGTGTTCTGGCGCTGGTATTAGTGTTGGTTTCTGTGTCAGACTCACTGGAACTGCTGGTTGTCAAGGAACTCTCAGAATCACTTTCAGAAGTTGTATCAGAATCAGAATCAGAGCTGGTATCTTCAGAGTCTGCAATTACACAGAATGGAATGGTTGAATAATTCCAAGAATTTCAAAAAAAATCAATCTTAACTTCAGAATTATTAACTTATTGAATTCTAGTGTTTCCTTAATCTACATTTTATTGACCGCTAATATTACAGCAAGAGGACCTAGTGTGTTATGTTCTTTCTGTCATTTCAGTTGAAATTTTGACCAAAAAAAAACAACAAAACTTCTTAATTGTTTTTAATGAAATTTGTACAAACAACAACATAAAAGAAGTGTTCTCCACTTTTAAAGATTTATTAAAGTGATACTGCATCATGAACATAAAATTTAGTTCTCAAGAATGGTCAATATGAGTATATATTCATCAGTGAATTTACCTGGTGTCATCAAGTAACAGAATCTGGCAAACTCACTAAGTCATTTTTGAAAAATGCTAAATCAATTAATGAAGCGTTTTTCAATAATCAAATGGATAATTATAAAGTTTTTTGAGTATTTACAATATTTATTTTTTATGTTATTTATGGCAGCAGGTATATTTACTGATGAATAGAGCTCTTATTGACCAAGTTTAAAATGTTCAAATTCTATGTTTATTTTAAGACACAGCATCCCTTGGAAAAATTGAAGTTACTAATTATTTTGATCATTAATTAACAAGACAAAGTAATTAAAAACAAAAGGTAAAAGGCAATAATATTTACCAGAGACTGATGTAGCAGTTTTTGAGCTCTCAGATTTGGTTGTTGTGGATGACTCCTGTGTCAAGGTGTCTGGTGTAACAGCTGAGCTCTGAGTTGATGTGGAAAGTTCCGAACTCTTCACTGTCAGAGAACTTGACTTCTTAGTTATTTCTCCCTCACTCATTGAAGAGTCTCCTATTTTGGATTGTGATGCTTCTTGTTGTTGATTCCTTATCTCAATTGCTGGCTGGAAGAATTCTTGGGATTCTCTTTTCTTGTTCAGAATTTCCTTTTCAGTTGATGTCGTGGACTCAGAGTAATCCGAATTTTGTTCTTCTACTTTCAAAGAATTTTGTTCATTTTCAAAGGAAACTGTTTTTTTTACTTCTGATTCTGTTCTCCATTCTCTGCTTGTTGATTCTTTCGGTTTATCAGAAGAAATGTCCTGATCCTGACCATAAAGCTTGACTATTTCTTCTGCAACTCTTTCATTCTTATCATTTCCTCCAAACTGCTTCAAAATCTCTTCACTAATTCGTGCGTTAGTGGGCTGATCTTCCTCAAGTTTCGGCTTCACAGGATCTTGTCCAAAGTGCTTTTGCATTTCCTCTGAAATTCTGTTATGCTTTTCTGGATCCAGTTGCTGAGTGTCATCATAATTGATTTTTGGACTAGAGTCACTTTGAGAATCTCCTCCGAATTGCTTCAGGATTTGTTCTGTGATATTCTCTTCTGGAGCATCACCTTCTGGAGCTTTAGCATCTTCTTTAGATTCTGCATCTTTCCCATATGTATCAATAATAGCACTTGCTACAGATTTCTGGCTCTCTTCATTATATGTCTTTGGATCAGTTCCATAATTTTTAAGAATAGCTTCTGCAATGAGTGGCACCTTAGACTGGGAATTGGCCTCTTTGTTTTGTTCTGTATCTCTTTCATACGTATCTATGGTGGCACTTGCAGCACTTTCACTTTCGGCAGCACTTTCACTTTCTGACTCATCACCTTGCTCTTGCTCCATGCCATAAGTATGAAGGAAAACCCTTGCAACAGGCTCATTTCCTCCCTCAGATGTTCCTTTGTCCAGAGTTTGTTCAGTTCTTTCTGTATCCTCATCATCAGCCATATAGGTTAGATCATCCTCCTTTTTACCAAACTCTTTCATTATCTGTTCACCGAGTTTCTCCTTCTTTTGGTTCCAATCTTCAGTAGTGTCATCAGGAGATTGGACAGCTTCAGTCTCCTCATCCCAAACTGTGTGAAGAAACTCAGGTGAAGCTACTGGACTTGGTTTGGGATCAGGCGAAGGTGATTTGGACACCTTCTTGGGAGAATCTTTAGGTTTTGTTTGACCCTCAAGGTGTTCGTGAGTTCCAGGAGATCCTGGTTGATTTTGTGGACTTGGTGTTCTGGAACTCTGGTCTGTGGAGAGTGGAGTCAAGATCTGCTGACGGCGTGGAGTCAGTTCTTCAGATTCAGATGACTCTTCTGTTCTTTTCTTGGATTCTTGTGCCTTTTTCTTTTCACCTCCTGATGTATTTGATGGTGCTATCAAAAATAACAATATTACAGTATGAAATATAACAAAGACCAAAGTATTTTACAAATAAAATGGAAGAACTTTAAATGTGCCTGAAGATGTTGAAGTGTCTTTGAGACAAATATTGAAGAAAATGGTCAATATGTTAATTTTTGATTATCTTAAAGGGATGCTAGGTCTTAGAATGAACATAAAATTTTAAAATTTTAACTTGGCCAATAAGATTTAAAATTCATCAGTAAATATACCTGCTGCTATACATAATAAATATATATCAAAAAAACTAAGTAATTATCCATAAAGATTCATTTGATTATTGAAAAACGCTTAATAAATTTTTAATTGTTTTTTAAAAATGACTTAGTTTTGTGAGTTTTCAAGATTTTAAGAGATTCTGTTACATTATGACACCAGGTAAGTTCACTGATGAATATATACTCATATTGATCATTCTTGAGAACTTAAATTTTATGTTCATTCTAAGATGCAGTATCCCTTTAAAATTAAAATGTACTAAAGAAGATAAAGAAGGATTTTTTTACCTGATTTACTAGTCTTCATCTGCTTGCGTTTCGCTTCTTCTTCTTCATTTTGATCCTTTCGAGATTTTTCACCGGACGATTGGCTCTTGCCCTTTTTAATCTTAATTGTCATGGCAACTAGAGATAAAAGAAAGAAAGAAAAGGACACTAAAATCTACAGTGCAAAACAAATTAAACATAAAACAAAAAGAAAGCTTAACAGACTGATATTTACGGCTTCTTGGACTCTCTGAAACTAATGTTAATATTGAACTGACAAGCGCAGCAGCAATTTATTATACACACAACTTTTTCAAGGTAAGCTTTTCATATAAATTTGATGCTACGAAATGATTAGACATGGCATCCAATATACTGAATATCAAACTGAATGAATATCAAACTAAATGAATATCAATCTGAATGAATATCAAACTGAATGAATATCAAACTGAATGAATATCAATCTGAATGAATATCAATTTGAATGAATATCAAACTGAATGAATATCAATCTGAATGAATATCAAACTGAATGAATATCAATCTGAATGAATATCAAACTGAATGAATATCAATCTGAATGAATATCAAACTGAATGAATATCAATCTGAATGAATATCAATTTGAATGAACATCAAACTGAATGAATATCAAACTGAATGAATATCAATCTGAATGAATATCAATCTGAATGAATATCAAACTGAATGAATATCAATCTGAATGAATATCAATTTGAATGAATATCAAACTGAATGAATACCAATCTGAATGAATATCAAACTGAATAAATATCAATCTGAATGAATATCAATCTGCCAAGTTAGGTTAAAGAGACTTTATGCATACTTATCATAAATAAATTCACAAATAGCACCTGAACTTACTTTAAAATTTTAGGGAAAGGGGGGGGGGGCAGGGGAAAAGAAAGGGGGAAAGGAGGGGAAAGGCGAGGGGAGGGGGTAATGTTTATTTCACAGCTGGGCTAATTTATCATGGTTGAACAGAGCTTAGCTTACATTGCTTGCTTTGCTTGCTTAGCCTGCTTGCTTAGCTTGCTTGCTTGCTTACCTAACATGCTTGAGGTCGGGTATTTGACACCTAGATAAGTCATTTAAAAAGTCAAACCAATGACTTTTATAGGTGTTCTAAAGTTAAAAGCTTTATTGCTGACACATACTGCACTCTCATAGCACCTACCTGAATCTCTATTTACAATATTACATGCTCTACAATTTTATATTTATCTGTCAGAAATAGCTATGTGGACACCCTATTAGAAAGTAGTATCAAGTGTTCCAAAGGGATTTACCAACACACTTACAGATAAATGAATGAATGAAATATTTTTAATTAAAGGGACGTTCTTCTTTGAAATGCTCAAGTACAATAATTTTTTTAACGCATAAAGTCTCTTTAAAGCAAAACCAAACATAAAAATAAGCAGAAACAAACAAAAAATTGGTGAAAAAACTAAAACAGAATGAGAATTTACAACACAAATTTGAAAGAGAGAAATCTGAAAAGAAATTTGACAGACTGACAAGACTTGGCATATCAGTTCCAAGCTGACGCCAAAAATTCACGAAGCATCACAGACAGATGATAGGCATAAGACAAATTTGACAAAATGTCATCTTATTCAACATAAAATTAAAAAAAGTTCATTAAAACACTTAGGTAATCTATTAAAAAAAAAAAAAATAATAATCAAAAAAAAAAATGTGTCAGAAGATAGGCCTATTTTTGAATTTAAGCAAGATTTGGCAAGCAAATAAGCGCGAAGTAGATGCAGGCTTAAAAAGGGAACTTTTCACTTTACTTGCAAAAAGTTTATTAATAAAAGTTTTTATGGATATTTCATAAAAAATGTTTTTTAGGTTAAGAAGTGTCCACCAACCTTCATCATCCTGTTCAACTTCCACAATTTTACTGTCAGGTCCATTTAAATCTTCTTCTTCAGAGGAATAAGCATCAATCTAAAATATGTCAATAAATAATATGTCAATAAATAATATGTCAATAAATAATATGTCAATAAA
Organism: Nipponacmea schrenckii; assembly: GCA_030562195.1. Classification (NCBI taxonomy): domain Eukaryota; kingdom Metazoa; phylum Mollusca; class Gastropoda; family Lottiidae; genus Nipponacmea; species Nipponacmea schrenckii. The sequence goes on along the minus strand of JAUJPP010000005.1, from coordinate 1,506,413 downwards.
TAATATGTCAATAAATAATATGTCAATAAATAATATGTCAATAAATAATATGTCAATAAATAATATGTCAATAAATAATATGTCAATAAATAATATGTCAATAAATAATATGTCAATAAATAACATGTCAATAAATAATATGTCAATAAATAATATGTCAATAAATAATATGTCAATAAATAACATGTCAATAAATAATATGTCAATAAATAATATGTCAATAAATAATATGTCAATAAATAATATGTCAATAAATAATATGTCAATAAATAACATGTCAATAAATAATATGTCAATAAATAATATGTCAATAAAAAATATGTCAATAAATAATATGTCAATAAATAACATGTCAATAAATAATATGTCAATAAATAATATGTCAATAAATAATATGTCAATAAATAATATGTCAATGAATAATGTCAATAAATAATATGTCAATAAATAATATGTCAATAAATAACATGTCAATAATAAATAATATGTCAATAATAAATAATATGTCAATAAATAACATGTCAATGAATAATATGTCAATAAATAATATGTCAATGAATAATATGTCAATGAATAATATGTCAATAAATAATGTCAATAAATAATATGTCACTAAATAATATGTCAATAAATAATATGTCAATAAATAATATGTCAATAAATAATATGTCAATAAATAACATGTCAATAAATAACATGTCAATAAATAATATGTCAATAAATAATATGTCAATAAATGATAAATCTGTAGAAACTAGTACCTTGTACACACCAATGAGAAATTCACTGATTGTTCAATTGACTAATTGATTCAATAACCATTTTATTTCTTTTTATATCAATGCCAGTAAAACAGATCTACATCAAAGTTATCAAGTAAGCAGAGATGATATTCAAAACGTATGATCTCATAGAGAAATACAATAACAAGCAAAAGCCACATAAACAGAGTTTCCACTTTGGACAAAAACCAAATGAAAGGTAGCTTTAAGCTCAGTGGAAACACAAAACCTGGCTTTTGGGTGAGCAACCTTCTACCAACCAAACCCATAATCTGAGCAAAGGTCACCTAGGTTTCCCTTATCCTGCCCAGGCCACTTTTAAACTTTTTATATATGTTTGTGTACCAACCTTTCGTCCATACACCTGCTCTTCCTCCTGTACTTTATCATCATCTGGAGTACGATTACCAGAATCTCTGGGTGAATCCAAAGACATTCCTCTAATCCTTGCTTCTTCTATCTCTAGGTCATCCTCGTTTTTTTCCTGGAGTCCCTGTTGTTCTTCTTGTTTTATCTGAGATTGGGCTTCATCTGGAACAGAGAGATGGTTTATTTATTCCACCATTGCAAATGTACTTATCAGGGGCATAGGTTAAAGTGGGGTATAGGAAGCTGTAAAAACTTCCTTTATAAGGACCTTGGACTTCGGAGGAAAGACCTTCTTTATAGGAGCATATTTGGTAGAAAGACCTCCTTAACAATAAGCATAGAAAGTGGAAAACTTCCTAGGTGGAAAGACTTTCTTTATAATGAGCATAGAAGGTACACAGACTCTTTTATAAGGGCCCAGGTGGAAAGTCCTTCTTTATAATGAGCATAGAAGGTAGAAAGACTCTTTTATAAGGCCTAGGTGAAAAGATCTCCTTAATAATGGGATAGGTGGAAAGACCTCCTTTATAAGGGTCCTGTCCTAGTAGGTGGAAATACCTTCTTTATAATGAGCATAGAAGGTACAAAGACTCTTTTCTAAGGGCCTAGGTGAAAAGATCTCCTTAATAATGGGGATAGGTGGAAAGACCTCCTTTATAATGGTCCTTGTACATGGAAAGACCTTCTTTATAAGGGTCCTAGTTGTGGAAAGGCCTCCTTTATAAGGGCATAGAAAGTAAAAAGACCTCCTTTATAAGAGAATAGAAAGTGGAAAGATTTCCTTTATTAAAGCATAGAAGGTAGAAAGACTTCCTTTATAATAAGGATAGAAGGTGGAAAGACTTCCTTTATAATAAGGATGGAAGGTGGAAAGACTTCCTTTATAATAAAGATAGGTGGAAAGACCTCCTGTATTAGGGCCTAGAAGGTAGGAAGACTGCCTTTATTAGGGCCTAGAAGGTAGGAAGACCTCCTTTATAAAGCATAGGTGGAAAAACCTCCTTTATTAGGGCCTAGAAGGTGGAAAGACTTCCTTTATAATAAGGATAGGTGGAAAGACCTCCTTTATTGTGGGCCTAGAAGGTAGGAAGACCTCCTTTATAAGATCATTGAAGGTGGAAAGACATCCTTTATAATAAGGATAGAAGCTGGAAAGACTTCCTTTATACAAAACATAGAAAGACCTCCTTTATTAAGCAGTTTAGAGAAAATGGATGGACCACATAAATCTCTCTTCATAAGTCTTTTATAATGGGCATATTAAAAATGGAAAGATCTTTATACAAGGCATAGAAAGTACAAAGCCCTCCTTTAGAAGATAGATCATAACTAGAATGTCCCATGGGTTTGACATCCACTGTAATAAAAATTTCCCAGAACAGAGTAAGCTTACTCTCTTTCAACAATGAGGTTTTTGACTTGATTTGCCCAGAAGCATGAACATCTTTGGAAGATTGTAACATTGGCAGCAGCTCAAGCTCACTATTCCAGAACATTTGGATGGGTTTACTAAGTGTCTAAAAAAAGACCATCTATTTATGTGAAAATAAAATTTTATTAAGAATAAATTAAATATTAAAATGTGCATCAATTTATTATAACAGGGATAAAATATTTAAACCAATATAAATATAAATATTAATGAAAGCAGTATATGTTGTTATCAGCCATAATCAAATTAAAATTGAAGTAAAATGGCAAATTTAACAGCGATATCACTTTAGAGTTGCTAGATCAGTTTATTTATCAAAAGAATAATTTGTCATGGTACTGTCAATGATGTCACTTCTTTTGTCTTCATTGTTTTTAGAGTTAGATTCAGTCACTTCAGAGTCACTCGAACTGGACTCTGTATCACTGGAATCACTTGACGACTCCTCAGAGTCACTAATTGGTTTGGAATCAACTTCAATAACGACAGTTGGAACTGGGATATTGGTTGAGATTCCTGCAGGAGTTTCTTTATTGGTTGAATCCTGGACTGGTTCAGAATTTTCAGATCCAGGTGGCTCAAGATAAGTTGGACCAGCATCAGTTTGATTAGGATTAGCTGGATTAGGTTCTATGTCAACTTTAGTGTCAAATGAAACCGTTTTCGTAACATGTTTTCTTGGGGAATTCTCAACCTTCAAAGAAGACTTTAACAAACCATCTGGTTTCTCTATCTGCTTAGGAATTGCAGAAGCTTTAGCATCTTCAACAGGGCTTAGTAAGGACTTCTCCCTTTTGGCAATTTTTCGTTGTTCTTCATCTTGTTTGGAGATTCTGTTACAATAATCATCTGTATAATCTGCTTCATTGATCATGTAGTCTTTACTTTTGTCAGGACCTTCAGTTATCAGCTTTGTGTGGTTTCCCACCAGATCCTTGGCCTCCTCCATACAGAGCTGAAGTAACTTGTCAATCTCTTGGTCAACTTCTTTATCAATAGAGTCTTCTATTTTGAATGTCCTATCAGGGGTAATATTATGATTGTTTTCTTCATTTTCAGGAAGAATTCCAAAAGTGTTAGAAGTGGTACCATGAGGACTTTGTAGCCTGTCATTGGGACTGGGAGATCCATCAGGGTTATTTGACTGTCCATGAGATAGTCCTGCTTCCTCAGACCTGGATTGTTCTTGGTCCTCCTGGTCCTCACCACGATGATCAGAATGAGGACTGACTATAGATGACTCTTCATCTTCTACAAACACTTGAATGGATGCCTGGTGCTTGATCTTGGATCTTGGCATTGGTGGTTTACTTGTGACACGCTTTTCTTTCTTCAGTTCCACACTTGCTGATGATTGGAGTTTTGGAGATTCAGGGTTACTGGTCACTGGTTCCTCATCTATTGCAGATGATGCTTGTGCTCTGTTTGATTGTTCATGAGTGCCTATATCTGCAGCAACTGATGATGGTTTATCATTAACTTCTTCAGATTCCGCATTAGATTCCTGCACTTCATCTAGTTCTGGCATATACAAGTTCTCTCTGGAGCTGTAGATGTCTTCTTGAACTCCTGAAGTTCTTGAAGGAGAGAGAGGCATCAACAAGTTTGGATTTACATCAAGGCTCTCTGACCTCTCTACAACATCACTAGCAAAGGAAACCTCTTCCCTGAAGGTGACTTTACGCTGAGAAGATGGTTCTTTAGGATCAGCAATTGATCTTCTGGGAGATTCAGCTTCAGTCTCTATATCAGAAACCTCATCAGCAGTGTTGACCTCAGTGTCTGAAGACTCTTCATCTTCTTCTTCTTCATCATCAACTTCCTCATCTTCTTCTTCATCTGAGGAATATTCGTCCTCTTCCACATTATGTGAACTGCTTTCTGAGGATGAACTTCCAGACCCTGAGGATTTAGAGGAGTCTTTACTTGATTTAGAAGCATCACTTGACCTCGATGAACTTTTGGTGATGTCTGATTTACCAGCATGGCTACTCTCTTCCTCTGACTTGGATGAATCAAGTTTCTTCTTTTCGTTTTTTCCATCCCTTTTCTTCTTTTTGGCCTTCTTGATCTTTTGAGTACTGGTGTCATCCTCATCTGTTTTTGTATCATCTTCAGATTCATTTTCAGAAGTCTGGTTGTTCTCTTCTACCTCTGTCTTCCAGTCATCTCCACGTTCCTTGGATGATGGATTAATATAGGTGTAGTCTGAAACGTAATGAGAAAAGTTCATTACAAACTATAAAACTGATAAACAAAATCAAATGAACTGGTATTGATCCTGTCTGAAGATAAGGTGTTCTTTCAGGAGTTCTTTGATTCCATTTCTTCAACATGTACAGTCCAAGTTTTTATTCAAGCTGCAGTGAGCAGAGAAATCCCTCTCTCAACATAAATCCATAGTTAAAGAGATAATAGGTCTTAGAATTAACATAAAATTTGAAAATTTTAAACTTGGCCAATAAGAGCTCTGTTCATCAGCAAATATACCTGCTGCCATAAATAACATAAAAAATAAATAAATATCCAAAAAACTAAGTAATTATCCATAAAGATGCATTTGATTATTGAAAAAGGCTTAATAAATTTATTAATCATTTTTCAAAAATGACTTAGTTCTGTAAATTTTCCAGATTTTAAGGGATTCTGTTACTTTATGACACCAGGTAAGTTCACTGATGAATATATACTCATATTGACCATTCTTGAGCACGTAAATTTTATGTTCATGCTAAGACGCAGTATCACTTTAAAAGCTGTGTTTCTTGCAATTAGTGCGGGGTTAAAGAGGTTAATTAACAAAACAAATTACCTGTTTAATTAGTGCTGTGAACAACATTCCTGGAGGTGAAAATATGTGTTGCTAACATGCATATGTTATAAAAATCCTCAAAAACATGCTATATCCATGCAAATCATTCCATTCTGCAGTTATTACTGTGATATAATTACATATCATATATAAAAGAGACTGGATAAAACATGCTTTCTGGTTTTTATTGCAGTCTATATTATTTTTTATAAATTGTCAACGTTCTAATAAAGTCATCACTATGATATTGTTTGCATGCAAAATAATAGATTCACATTTAGAATTAAACGTTGGTCTCATTAGCATTATTGGTGTGTGAACACAATAGATCACGTGACAAACTGAATAAATGATAAAGTCATCTTTGTATGTTTGTAGCTGTGATCATATTTACACACCAATAATGCTAGAAACGTTTAATTCTTATATTTACATTCAGATACTTTTATTAATGCAATTTTCACTTTTTTATGATCGGTTCCCTTGAATTTGCCACAAATCTTAGATTGTGTCATTATGTGGTGCCTTGACAATGTCAATCACGTCATAGTATCACGTGACAAACTACAGTTCATCGAAAAATGAACGCTAGTTTGTTTAACTAGTTCATTGAAGGGAGTGATAGTAGAAATGTAAATATTTAGAATTAAATGTTGGTCTCATTAGCATTATTGGTGTGTAAACGTAGTTGATCATGTGACAAACTGAATAAATGATGAAGTTTTTCTATATTTTTAAATAATTTGTGAGCCAATTTAAACCCATATTTATTTTTTTATACAAATTTATGCTAATGAGAATTTCAACAATTTAATATTATATTTTTATTTTTGCGTACAAATTTACTTTTTTAAAAACACCAACTGATGGTTTTTAACAGTTTAGAGAAAGTTAATATTGTACAATAAACACCATTTGTGTCACAAGGGAATAAGTATAAATTTTAATATTGGAAAATAAACACCAGTTTGTGTAACTGGTTTATTGAAGGTAGTTATAGTAGAAATGTTAATATTGAAAAATAAACACCAGTTAGCGTAACTGGTTTATTGAAGGCAGTGATATTTTGAAACATTTCCAAACTTAAGTAGGGTCAATTAGTTATTTTGTTCACATTAGGGGAAAATTTTGAGGGAAATTTTAGGGATGTTTTAGTTGTGCTTTACTTACCACAGGCATAATCATGTGAGTGAAATATCTTTGTATTGAAATTAGTATTCAAGGGTGGTCAATTTGTAAAAAAATGTGTGAAAATTTGAATTTGGTACCATGCTTTAAATTCTAAGCTTACCTTCATCTTCATTTTGTCCACCATCTTGTTTCTGTTCGTTATCAGATTGTTCAAAATCATCCTCATAGTTACCAGTGTCTACAAATAGATCAAATGAATGGAGTTTTACATCCTACTCTTCTACACCTTAGGATAGGCTAATGAAGACGGCATGCAGTGTGCAAAGAGGGAAATTTTGCCAGGACAGCGGCATTAGTCTACTCTTTTTGCGATTTCCAACTTGCACAGCCTGTAACAAAGGGGGCCTTGGTTTATTGAGTATCTAAGAATAGATATGATGGAAATTGTGATAGGCCTCAATTCCAGTTATTTGTATCACTTTGCACAATGGAATACAAATACTAGTTTGCCTACAATCAAATAACCATAAGCATTCTACAGAACAAATTTACACATATTGAGTCCCTAGAATTTCTTATGAAAGTTGCCTTCAAAAATTTTTCATAAATACTGGCTTAAATGGAATGAAGGTAAATATTCCTACAGGTCGAATTAACCTGGGATACATTAACTATGTTTCACTTAACTCCCCTGGGACAACTGAGTTGTCACAACTCTAATAGATTGATTCTAACTATTAATAATGTATGATTTATACTGGATGATCAAAGTATGATACTTCAAAGGGAAAGCACTCATAGTGCCATTGTCTTAAGTCAATTACCTTTCATGAAATAAAACGGAAAGTAATACAGTTGCCAGCGAGATTGTTAATAAAGGCTTTTATATATCAATTATATTTCAAGCATGTAGGATTCAGTTAAAGCAACACAAACACAGACACAAGAAGCAGCATTTTATTTGCAGGTTCTTGGATAGATTGATAGCCAAGACAATAAATGCCCACAAGCAGAATTTTGGATCATTAATATCTTTACATAAACAAAATGAAATGAATGGAGTTTTTCGATGTCATGCAGTGAGGAATGGGGGAAATTGCTAACAGCAATAGTCTACCAATTCCAAGTGTAAAGTGTTCTTGAATGGGAATCATGTCAGCAATATTTGTGCAAATCAAACATGTTGGTGTAGGTCATCATTCCTTGCATTAGATTTTAATTAAATGTATCGACATCATGCTAGACATTATGCTAAACATCATGCTAAACATCATGCTAGACATCATGCTAGACATCATGCTAAACATCATGTTAGACATCATGCTAAACATCATGCTAGACATCATGCTAGACATTATGCTAGACACCATGGTAAACACCATGCTAGACATCATGCTAGACATTATGCTAGACACCATGCTAGACATCATGTTAGACATCATGCTAGACATTATGCTAAACATCATGCTAAACATCATGCTAGACATCATGCTAGACATCATGCTAGACATCATGCTAGACATCATGCTAGACATCATGCTAGACATCATGCTAGACATCATGCTAGACATCATGCTATGTCTTGTGTCTAAATGAACCTTTCATGCTAGTAACATATTAGTGAGCACCATTCCATCAAAGCAAATTAACTTCAGGCCATGCCAGAGACAGATATTCTTTTTTGATTTTGATAAGATTTTAGAAGTTAAATGAAATTGAACGCATATCCATGCTCTTCATAGCATTATAAACGAAATGAAATGAAATGATACTGATTATATGATCTAATGAAATGAATTGGAATGCAAGGTTTAATCAGATGCACCTTAACTGATCCATAGATGAAATTAAAGGAACATATGACCAAATGAAATAAATTAGAGCTGGTTATTTTTTATCCTTAAAGGAACAATGAAATGAAATGGAATGTGATCAAATGATATAATGAAATGAAACAGAGCTTGTTGTTATTAATCTTTAAAGGAATAATTAAATGAAATGGAATGTGATATAATGAAATGAAATAGAGCTCCATATACCAGAATGAAGTATAAAGGAATATCTGTCTCTTGAAGCTTATATTATTTAAAATTCAAGCTGAAAACTTGGAGGATATATACCAAGATCATAGTCTCCTGTTATTTCACGAGGTGTATCAATCTCAACAGGTACTACTGTCTCCTTCTCTATAATATCAAATTAAATGGAGTTTTACACCTCATTACTTGCCAGGACTAGCATAACCTTTCTTGCTTTACAATTCAGATTCAGGGATTTAGACAAACACAGTCAAATATATACTGAAGCCTAATGCAGTGGATGGTTGTTGGCCAGGCCTTTAGGTGCAGTTGATTCAAATCCATATCAAATCTCTGATGCCTCTACCAGTACCTTCGAGAGTTAGCCAGAATTTCATCCTCCCATACCCTACTATCACACTGGGTGAAACAAAAGTGTCTACTTGTTCAACCACCACTTCTCCTTTTCAAGCAAAATCATACAGATGAAATCCATAAGTAAAACTAAAAGGTGGATGAAAAAAATTACCTTCACTTTCTGTGTCAGAGTTTTTTTCTTCCTTGACTGACTCACTGACGGATTTTTTGACAACAATCTCTTCTACCATTGGCTCTGGCTTGCTTCTTTTCTTCTTCTTTTTCTTACCACCCCTTTCCACACGGCATCTAAAGCAAAAACCAAGTGAATATTAAAAATAAAATTGAACTTTTGATTTTATATGGGTCAGAATTAGGTCCAGAAAAAAAAGAGACATGGCTCTTTTTAAAGTTAACTCCCAAAAAAAAAATTATTAAAGGGATAATTGGTCTTAAAATGAACATGGAATTTGAAAATTTTAAACTTGACCAATAAGAGCTCTATTCATCAGTAAATATACCTGCCATAAATAACATAAAAAAATAAATAAATATCCAAAAAACTAAGTAATTATCCATAAAGATTCATGTTATTATTGAAAAACGCTTAATAAATTGATTAAGCGTTTTTCAAAAATGACTTAGTTTTGTGAGTTTTCCAGATTTTAAGAGATTCTGTTACTTTATGACACCAGGTAAGTTCACTGATGAATATATACACATATTGACCATTCTTTAGAACTAAAATTTTATATTCATGCTAAGACACAGTGTCACTTTAAATTAAAAATAATATATCTTTTTCAGTAGATTTCAGATTGAGGACCAGTGTGACATAACAGTAAAAAACAATAAGTTAAATCCTTGCCTTGCCTACACTAATGATAAGACAATTACCTTGTTTTCCTGCCGAGCACTAATTAAAAACTATTGATCATATACAAGTTATACCATAGAATAGAATCTTAATGAGTTAATCAATAACAGGACATAAGTAGATAATTATAACTGAATTCTGTCTGTGAGGAAATATATTGATATTTAATACTATGATATTTACATTGATATTCATTAAGCCACAGTAGAATCGCAAACCTACATAAAACCTTCTCCTATCTCCAACCTGCACAAACCTTCTTCAATCAACAACCCTGCACAAAAACTTCCTCAATCAACAACCCTACACAAAACCTTCCTTAATCACCAACCCTTCACAAAACCTTCCTCAATCAACAAACCTGCACAAAACCTTCCCCAATCAACAACCCTACACAAAACCTTCCTCAATCAACAACCCTACACAAAACCTTCCTCAATCAACAACCCTACACAAAAGCCTTCCTCAATCAAAAAACCCTGCAAAATAACCTTCCTCAATCAACAACCTTTAACAAAACCTTCCTCAATCAACAAACCTGCACAAAACCTTCCCCAATCTACAACTTGCACAAAACCTTCCCCAATCTACAACTTGCACAAAACCTTCCTCAATCAACCACCTGACATAAAACCTTCCCTAATCAACAACCCTGCACAAACCTTCTCCAATCAACAACCCTACCCTAAACCTTCTCCAATCAACAATGCTACACAAAACCTTCCCTAATCACCAACATGCAGAAAAACCTACCCCAATCAACAACCTACACAAAACCTTCTCTAATCTACAAACCTACACAAAACCTTTTGATATGACATACTATGAGTAAATATTTGTACTTACTTATAACAAGGAGTATTGCCTTTAACATCCACGATGCTGAAATGACCATTGGCGCCACCTAGACGCACTTTTTTAGCGTGCCGATATTCACAGCAAGTGCTGACTCTGGAATCCATTCTACCATCTACGTAAATTGTTAAACTGAATGGATAGCCTCGGTGACGATGGGAAACGAAAGTAAAATCACCTGGGATACAAAAAAAAAAATCCATTTATTATTTATCAAGATATTGGATGGATTTGGAGTTTTACATCCTTCTTTTCTGTTTTCTTTTAGAAAGGATCAAATTTGAGGAGCCCAATCTGGTAAGGAGTTAAGTCTACTTACTTCCTGGATATAATTTCTGTTTAAAAACAGTTAAAGTATTGCCTCCACAATGTTGCTGTTCGACGACCACCAAATTTCTAGGGTCAATCTCATCACGAGCCAAAGATAAATTCCATCCATGATACTTCATCCGTACTTCTACCATGGATTGCAGCTGACCAGGGTGGACGGTTACCAAATCTGCTGTGTGCAGATGATTCTTGTTGGCAGCCTGCAAAGATGGTCAAAGGATTACAACTAAGGACATCTCGACAGTGTCAAGCTATTACAAACTTCATCTTATACATCTTCACAATGTCAAGCTATTACAAACTTCATCTTATACATCTTCACTATGTCAAGCTATTACAAACTTCATCTTATACATCTTCACAATGTCAAGCTATTACAAACTTCATCTTATACATCTTCACTATGTCAAGCTATTACAAACTTCATCTTAAACATCTTCACTATGTCAAGCTATTACTAACTTCATACTTATACATCTTTACAATGCTTTTACTAACAGCATCTAACTTATCCAATGATGCCAAGAAATACAAAATAGCTTGACATTGTCAAGATGTCAAGAAGTGCAGAAGTACCCAAACCTTACACATCTTATGGATTAATCGGCAGATCCAAAAACAGACAAGATAATGAGTTAAATTCTAACTTACTGAATTTCTTTGAGGAGATCTATCTGAGTTGGCGCCAGAGTTGTATTTTCGGCGCCTAGCTGAAGTGACATTTCTGGGAGATCTGGGAGGCATCGGTATCGTTGATGCCGTGGTGTAAGGTGACATTCCATTCTGTCCTTTCTCCAGTCTAGCTAGAGTCATGGCATATTTTCTCAACGCTACAGTGTTTAACTGTAAAACAAATCAAAATCAGTTGAGTTTATATGGCAATAAAAAAAATAGAAAAATAACAAACAGACTGGTGCCGTTATTTCCTTTTTCGGTAATTAAAAGTCAGTAAAATACAATTTACAAGGAAGTAAATCTAATCTTAATGATAAAGATGACTTTCCAACATCATTACAAATATAAGTAAAGATCAATACCAAGAGGTTTGGTCAAGGACCAACTGGTAGAAAGGATCCTCATTATCCCAGTCCACCCAGCTGTAAATGGGTACAGATAATCTAGTAAAGATCAATACCAAAAGGTTTGGTCAAGGACCAGCTGGTAGAAAGGATCCTCATTATTCCAGTCTAGCCAGCTGTAAATGGGTACAGATAATCTAGTAAAGATCAATACCAAGAGGTTTTGGTCAAGGACCAGCTGGTAGAAAGGATCCTCATTATTCCAGTCAAACCAGCTGTAAATGGTCACATAATCTAGTAAAGATCAATACCAAGAGGTTTTGGTCAAGGACCAGCTGGTAGAAAGGATCCTCATTATTCCAGTCAAACCAGCTGTAAATGGTCACATAATCTAGTAAAGATCAATACCAAGAGGTTTTGGTCAAGAACCAGCTGGTAGAAGGATCCTGAAACTAAGTTGATATCCCATACTTACAGTGTATAGCTGGTTGAGATCTAGCGTATGGTCTTCTCTATAACTGTTCTGTCTTGGACTAGAAGATTCTCCATTTACATCAATGTATTCCACCTGGAAATTGGAAAACGAAGCTAAGTTGCATCAATTCTTATAAAAGGAAACATGACAGAGCAGTGTGCAATGAGGTAAAATTATAAAAAATAATGATAATAAATATTAATAGCTATGTGAACTCTACCAAAAGAATGACAAAGGAAAAAACACTATCACACTTGACTTGTCCAATATTGCTCGACTTCAGAGCACCGCCTGCCACTCTGAAACAGGCTTGGTCATCTCAGCATTTAATTTCAGAGAGTCCACATATTTCTTCATACTTACATCTCCTTCATCATCATAGTCATCATAATTGGTGGACGTTTTCGTTGAGCTTGACGTAGGTCTGGTATTTAACGGGGCACTGATTGGACGATACTTTCCTTGAGTTGAACTTCCTGTTTTATTTGGTGCAGGACCAGAAGTTGGTCGTCGTGGTGACCGAGGCGATAGATACGGCAACATTTCTTGGTTTCGTTTTCTCAATTCAGTTTCTGAAGTCTTAAAATAAAAAGGATTGATTTAGAAATTCAAACAAGGTCAGATAGAAATGTCTAGTTCTTCTCAACTTTTTGAAAAGCAGAAGATCCTGTATTTCTTTGAGACAAGTTGAGTTCTTATTTACATCAATGACAATACGATACGATTCTCAGAGGAAATTTAAGAGCTTGATTAGAAAATGAAATGAACGGAGTTTTACATCCTACTCTTCTGCACCTTAAGGGCTAATGAAGACGGGCAACGCCATGTATTGTGCAATGAGGGAAATTTTGCCAGGACAGTGGCATTAGCCTTCTACTCTTTTGCAATTTCCAACTGTCTTTAAAGTGTGCAGCCTATAACAAACAGGGCCTCGGTTTATTGTCCCATCTGAACGACTAGACCCTTTTTCCATGTCAGTCCCTCCGACCGGCATCACTGACAAGGGGAAACCGAGCTGAAAAATCCGAAAGTTCATCTTGACTTTTGCTGGGATTGAACCCTGGACCCTCAGGTTATCGAGCTCTCTTGATAGGAAGAGACATTGGAGGGAGATGTGACATTCCTACTAAAGCCTACAAAGTTATAAGGCATAATTTTTAAAAAATAACTGTTAGTATATGATATATTTATAAGCAATAAACTGTTACCCTAGGGCAGTTATGGTCGTATATCAGGACATAGGTTGACATGAAAATTGCATAAATGCGGGTTTACTTTTCAAATCAAACACAACAAATTTCGTGCTTTGCATGAAAATTTCATAAAACGCAATTTTAGGCTGTTAAAACTAACACTAGTAACTAGGTCAAATAGGTCTGGATGTTATGACTGCTCCTAGACAGGACTCTTCCAGCCCTAAATGTTATTGACTAAATTGTTTATCATTATTATTGATACTGCTTGATACTGGATGTTATATAGATAAGTTAGCGTTGGTGAAGAAACTGGGGTTTAAATGTAAAAATGGTCGCCCTCTAATGCTGTGACGGCCATGTTTGTTTACATTAGAGACCGTGTATCACTATGCTCAATGTCATGGTGATGGGGCAATGGCGGTTATCTTGTATCATGTTCGACTAATGGAGTAAAAATTCGCAAATCTATGTATATGAAGATAAGACCCGAGAACATTCTAACGGTAAGATCGTTTCGAGATTAACGGGCAATATTTTCTTTCCTTAGTAAATCCATTCACGTCAAAATGAAAAAAAATTAGCTAATGAAAATATGATATATTATAAGTCTATAATGATTCTAATCCAAAAAAAAATTATAATCGTAAAAATCTAAAACAATACAAATATCAAAATCCAAGCTAAGAAAATATTAATTATTCCTAAAATCTAAAATCAATCGTTAATTTGAATTGAATTCTAATCAAGTACCAGTGGAGCTGTTTGAGGCCTCGGTGAATAAAATCTGGATGGTTTTTTGGTGATGGGGCGCTGCAGCTCTTCATCCTAAATAAAGTCAAAATCTTTAAAGGAATTCAAGGAATATTTCATTTTAGATTCCTCTATACAGATCAGTGAGTTTAACCAGTAGTCTATATTCAGAAGCCTTATTTCAGCAGCTTAACCTAAATTTTCAAATGGGCATTAGCATTTACAATTTTTCTGAATCGGGGATATTAACTTTTACAATTTTTCTGAATCGGGGATATTAACGTTTACAATTTTTCTGAATCGGGGATATTAACATTTACAATTTTTCTGAATCGGGGATATTAACATTTACAATTTTTCTGAATCAGGGATATTAACGTTTACAATTTTTCTGAATCGGGGATATTAACGTTTACAATTTTTCTGAATCAGGGATATTAACATTTACAATTTTTCTGAATCGGGGATATTAACGTTTACAATTTTTCTGAATCGGGGATATTAACATTTACAATTTTTCTGAATCGGGGATATTAACGTTTACAATTTTTCTGAATCGGGGATATTAACATTTACAATTTTTCTGAATCGGGATATTAACGTTTACAATTTTTCTGAATCGGGGATATTAACGTTTACAATTTTTCTGAATCGGGGATATTAACGTTTACAATTTTTCTGAATCGGGGATATTAACGTTTACAATTTTTCTGAATCGGGGATATTAACGTTTACAATTTTTCTGAATCGGGGATATTAACATTTACAATTTTTCTGAATCGGGGATATTAACTTTACAATTTTTCTGAATCGGGATATTAACTTTACAATTTTTCTGAATCGGGATATTAACGTTTACAATTTTTCTGAATCAGGGATATTAACGTTTACAATTTTTCTGAATCGGGGATATTAACATTTACAATTTTTCTGAATCAGGGATATTAACGTTTACAATTTTTCTGAATCGGGATATTAACTTTACAATTTTTCTGAATCGGGATATTAACGTTTACAATTTTTCTGAATCAGGATATTAACGTTTACAATTTTTCTGAATCGGGATATTAACGTTTACAATTTTTCTGAATCAGGGATATTAACGTTTACAATTTTTCTGAATCGGGGATATTAACATTTACAATTTTTCTGAATCAGGGATATTAACTTTACAATTTTTCTGAATCGGGGATATTAACATTTACAATTTTTCTGAATCGAGGATATTAACGTTTACAATTTTTCTGACATCAGGGGATATTAATCTTTACAATTTTTCTGAATCGGGGATATTAACTTTACAATTTTTCTGAATCGGGATATTAACTTTACAATATTTCTGAATCGGGATATTAACTTACAATTTTTCTGAATAATATTAATTTAAATTTTAACTCTACTCGGGGATATTAACTTTAAAGTTATTTCTGAATCTGGATATTAACTTTAAATTTTTCTGCCGGATTAAATTCATTCATCAGTATATTAACTATTTACAATAGTTCGCATCAGGGGATTTGAACATTTAATTTTTTGACCGGATATTAACTTTACAATATTTTGAATCAGGGGATATTAACTTAACAATTTTTCTAATTTTCAAATTTAACTACGAACTCTTGAATAGTAACATTATACAATTTCTTCCAATTCTATTAATCAATTTTTCGTCGCAATTAAGCAGATTTTTCTACATTGCAAGTGTCTTAATTGAGCTGCGACTTTTTTAGCCATATTTAGGAAAGTATTTTCAGATTCATACCACTTCTACTTACTACAAATAAAAATAATAAAAAGGAGTTTTACATCCCACTAGGCATCATTACCAAACCCATTGAGCAAGTTATTTTCTAATTTCAGATCAGAACAAAACCATCCAACAGATCCAGATGCCCATTTCTCAATAAAATATTTGTTCCACCCTAGGCCTGTACATCTAGGAGATTCAATCCCTCCCTTCCCTGAAACCTTATTTAATTGTAGAATAACTATATACTGGATTTATATTTTGAAAAGAGAGTTTCCAAGAAAATGAACTTACCAATCCAACTTTCCGTAAATGTCTGCGTTTCCTTGGACTGGCATAAAACCCAGCTAAATGTCCATCAGTTAAACTATTATAAGTGGCCAGAGGACTGAAAATAATAAACATAAATTTTGAAAGGGATACTCCATCATTAATGAACATAAATTTATAAATTTTAAACTTGGTCAATAAGAGCTCTATTCATTAGTAAATATACCTGCTGTCATAAATAACATCAAAAATAAATATATATCCAAAAAAATTAATTATCCATAAAGATGCATTTGATTATTGAAAATCGTTTAATAAACTGATCCAGCGTTTTTTAAAAATGACTTAGTTTTGTTAGTTTTCCAGATTTTAAGGGATTCTGTTACTTTATGACACAAGGTTAAGGTAAGTCTGATGAATATATACTCATATTGACCATTCTTGAGATCTAAAATTTTATGTTCATTCTAGGAAGATGTGTCTCTTTAAACACTTCCCATATATGCTCCCCTGGGAAAATCTTCAATGAAAGAGTTCAATGAAAGAACTTCATTCCTTCTGCCCCCTCACAGTAATTGACCCCCCCCCCCCTTCTAAGTAGGCTATGTAGGCTGGCTACCAACATCAAAAATTAAGGTCTCAGTAACTTGGGCCTAATGTCATCTCAACTTAAGTTAATGGTATGCTATGCAATTA
Organism: Nipponacmea schrenckii; assembly: GCA_030562195.1. NCBI lineage: Eukaryota > Metazoa > Mollusca > Gastropoda > Lottiidae > Nipponacmea > Nipponacmea schrenckii. The sequence goes on along the minus strand of JAUJPP010000005.1, from coordinate 1,489,297 downwards.
CTGTCAAGGCATATTGGTAGCTCTGGCCTACATCAAAACAGTGTATACTGTTACAACTATATATCGAATTTCCATTCATTATTAGCCTAGTTCCCTCTACCGCCCGGTACAACTGTCACCGCTGACACTGAATAGAATTCAATAGCCCGACCCCCTCCCTTTTCGGCAAGAAATTAACCCAATCTTGAGCCCTTTATCAGTTGCATGATGTACAGCTATGTTGACATTGAGTTAAACACACAATAACAGACGACATGACAATGTCATTGTAAAATTTCTCTCGAAAGCAAGTCCTATCCTGATTTTTAATTTTCGTCTGGACAAAATATTCCACTTACCTGACCCCAGGATCCATTCCTATTGTTCCGTGGCTCATTTTCAAAACAACAATCAAATCAACACGGAGTTAAACTTTCTAATTTCCCATTTTTAAGCTATTCCTTTGAATTCCTGTTACTATTTTCTTTTTAAAAACACCTTTAAAACATCAATAAAATCTCTTTGCTTACATTCCTAAACATCTCGTCGTTGAGGTAATCACGTGATCAAACTCGGCGCGTTCGTTGATCTGCCCGAAACATGTTCAAGAGGGTTTCTCTTAACACCGACACGATGTGAACATAAGAAATATAAGAAATTGTAATGCTTGGGCAGTGTTTTCGAGAACATTTTGCCTTTAAAATGTTTTGAACATCGATGTAGCGTTCCTCATGAAGAACAATTCAATTTAATCGTGAACATTGATAGAGCCTCTTTGATTATCATGTTCAAGACAGAAGTTCGAACACACCATAGACTCGATTGTTCAGCTTACTCCAATAACTCCTTGAGTCTTGCACTTCCAGAGACATTCGCTTATGATGCACAGTATAATATTGTTATTATTATAACGAGTTCACTCCCACGTTATTCATAACCGTAGACAACGGTCCGGTGGACAGGACAGGAGGTTAACGCACTGGTGCAATATCGCCGAGGTCGTGTGTTCGCAACCCAAATATTTTGTCTTTTTAAAAATTCAAACATTTTCTACTATATTTAATTTTGTTCACAACAAATTTCTAATCCTAAAAATAATTATAACAGTTTTAAAAATAAAGAAGTTATGTCTACCCTTTCCCTGGCGCTCGCTCAGTCCAAGTCACGGTGGTCTAATGGTATCCTAACAATCTTTTTAACATAAAGGTTAGCAGATCGGATCCCGGATAAAACTTTTGAAAAGACAAACACTGAAATTTGATCATTTTTAGTTTACCACAAGTTTTGTGGCCTGGACCCAAGACTTTTTGAAAATAAATTAACCTAACTCCAGCCACTATTGTTCGAAAATAATTGGACACGGTGGTCTAATGGTTTCCGTCCTTTCTCAGCAACCCAGTGGTTAGGTGTTCAAATCCCACTTGTAGATTCTTTTTCTTCCTGCAAAACACAAAAATCTTACAAGATAACAAAAATATTTATTGTATCAGTTTTTGTCTAAAAACGAGTTTTATAGCTTTTTACCTCAGAATCATAATAAATAAATTAACCTACCCCAAACCTAGCTGTTCTATAGAACTCTATGGTTTAGTGGTTTCCACACTTTATCACTAACTTATACGTCGTGTGTTCGAATCTCAGATAAAGTATTTTTTTATTTTTATGCCAATCAAACACTGTCTTTTTCTATCATTTTTAGTATAAAAACGAGTTTTATGGCCTTTTACCTTAGAATCATAATAAATAAATTAACCTACCCCAAACCTAGCTGTTATAATCTAGAACTCGGTGGTTTAGTGGTTTCCACACTTTATCAGTAACTTATACGTCGTGTGTTCGAATCTCAGATAAAATTTTTTTTATTTTTATGCCAGTCAAACACTGTCTTTTTCTATCATTTTTAGTATAAAAACGAGTTTTATGGCCTTTTACCTTAGAATCATAATAAATAAATTAACCTACCCCAAACCTAGCTGTTCTAAAATCTACAACTCGGTGGTTTAGTGGTTTCCACACTTTATCAGTAACCAATACGTCGTGTGTTCGAATCCAAGATAAAGTTTTTTTTTATTTCTATGTGAGTCAAACACTGTCTTTTTCTATCATTTTTAGTATAAAACGAGTTTTATGGCCTTTTACCCTAGAATCATAATAAATAAATTAACCTAGCCCCAAACCTAGCTGATCTAAAATCTAAAACTCGTTTGTTAGTGGTTTCCAGACTTTATCACTAACTTATACGTCGTGTGTTCGAATCCCAGATAAAGTTTTTTTTATTTTTATGTCAGTCAAACACTGTCTTTTTCTATCATTTTTAGTATAAAACGAATTTTATGGCCTTTTACCTAAGAATCATAATAAATAAATTAACCTACCCCAAACCTAGCTGTTCTAAAATCTAGAACTCGGTGGTTTAGTGGTTTCCACACTTTATCAGTAACTTAAACGTCGTGTGTTCGAATCCCAGATAAAGTTTTTTTTTATTTTTATGCCAGTCAAACACTGTCTTTTTCTATCATTTTTAGTATAAAAACGAGTTTTATGGCCTTTTACCTTAGAATCTTAATAAATAAATTAACCTACCCCAAACCTAGCTGTTCTAAAATCTACAACTCGGTGGTTTAGTGGTTTCCACACTTTATCACTAACTTATACGTCGTGTGTTCGAATCTCAGATAAAGTTTTTTTTTATTTTTATGCCAATCAAACACTGTCTTTTTCTATCATTTTTAGTATAAAAACAGATGGCCTTTTACACTAGAATCATAATAAATAAATAAACCTACCCCAAACCTAGCTGTTCTAAAATCTACAACTCAGTGGTTTAGTGGTTTCCACACTTTATCACTAACTTATACGTCGTGTGTTCGAATCACAGATAAAGTTTTTTGTTTATTTTTTTTCATCAAACACTGTCTTTTTCTATCATTTTTAGTATAAAAACGAGTTTTAGGCCTTTTACCTAGAATCATAATAAATAAATTAACCTACCCCAAACCTAGCTGTTTTTAAATCAAAACTCGGTGGTTTAGTGTTTCCACACTTTATCTAACTTATACGTCGTGTGTTCGAATCACAGATAAAGTTTTTTTTATTTTTATGCCAGTCAAACTGTCTTTTTCTTCATTTTTAGTATAAAAACGAGTTTTAAGGCCTTTTCCCTTTAGAATCATATAAATAAATTAACCTACCCCAAACCTAGCTGTTCTAAATCTACAACTCGGTGGTTTAGTGGTTTCCACACTTTATCAGCTAACTTATACGTCGTGTGTTCGAATCCAGATAAAGTTTTTTTAATTTATTTATGCCAGTCAAACACTGTCTTTTTCTATCATTTTTAGTATAAAAACGAGTTTTATGGCCTTTTACCTTAGAATCATAATAAATAAATTAACCTACCCCAAACCTAGCTGTTATAATCTAGAACTCGGTGGTTTAGTGGTTTCCACACTTTATCAGTAACTTATACGTCGTGTGTTCGAATCCCAGATAAAGTTTTTTTTATTTTTATGCCAATCAAACACTGTCTTTTTCTATCATTTTTAGTATAAAAACGAGTTTTATGGCCTTTTACCTTAGAATCATAATAAATAAATTAACCTACCCCAAACCTAGCTGTTCTAAAATCTACAACTCGGTGGTTAGTGGTTTCCACACTTTATCAGTAACTAAACGTCGTGTGTTCGAATCTCAGATAAAGTTTTTTTTTATTTTTATGCCAGTCAAACACTGTCTTTTTCTATCATTTTTAGTATAAAAACGAGTTTTATGGCCTTTTACCTTAGAATCATAATAAATAAATTAACCTACCCCAAACCTAGCTGTTCTAAAATCTAGAACTCGGTGGTTTAGTGGTTTCCACACTTTATCAGTAACTTATACGTCGTGTGTTCGAATCACAGATAAAGTTTTTTTTATTTTTATGCCAATCAAACACTGTCTTTTTCTATCATTTTTAGTATAAAACGAGTTTCATGGCCTTTTACCTTAGAATCATAATAAATAAATTAACCTACCCCAAACCTAGCTGTTATAATCTACAACTCGGTGGTTTAGTGGTTTCCACACTTTATCAGTAACTTATACGTCGTGTGTTCGAATCTCAGATAAAGTTTTTTTTATTTTTATGCCAGTCAAACACTGTCTTTTTCTATCATTTTTAGTATAAAAACGAGTTTTATGGCCTTTTACCCTAGAATCATAATAAATAAATTAACCTACCCCAAACCTAGCTGTTCTAAAATCTAGAACTCGGTGGTTTAGTGGTTTCCACACTTTATCAGTAACTTATACGTCGTGTGTTCGAATCCAGATAAAGTTTTTTTTATTTTTATGCCAGTCAAACACTGTCTTTTTCTATCATTTTTAGTATAAAAACGAGTTTTATGGCCTTTTACCTAGAATCATAATAAATAAATTAACCTACCCCAAACCTAGCTGATCAAAGATCTACAACTCCGTGGTTTAGTGGTTTCCAGACTTTATCACTAACTTATACGTCGTGTGTTCGAATCCCAGATAAAGTTTTTTTTTATTTTTATGCCAATCAAACACTGTCTTTTTCTATCATTTTTAGTATAAAAACGAGTTTTATGGCTTTTACCTAGAATCATAATAAATAAATTAACCTACCCCAAACCTAGCTGTTCTAAATCTAGAACTCGGTGGTTTAGTGGTTTCCACACTTTATCAGTAACTAAACGTCGTGTGTTCGAATCACAGATAAAGTTTTTTTTATTTTTATGCCAGTCAAACACTGTCTTTTTCTATCATTTTTAGTATAAAAACGAGTTTTATGGCCTTTTACCTTAGAATCATAATAAATAAATTAACCTACCCCAAACCTAGCTGTTCTAAAATCTACAACTCGGTGGTTTAGTGGTTTCCACACTTTATCACTAACTTATACGTCGTGTGTTCGAATCCCAGATAAAGTTTTTTTATTTTTATGTCAGTCAAACACTGTCTTTTTCTATCATTTTTAGTATAAAAACGAGTTTTATGGCCTTTTACCTTAGAATCATAATAAATAAATTAACCTACCCCAAACCTAGCTGTTCTATAGAACTCGGTGGTTTAGTGGTTTCCACACTTTATCAGTAACATATACGTCGTGTGTTCGAATCACAGATAAAGTTTTTTTTATTTTTATGCCAATCAATTACTGTCTTTTTCTATCATTTTTAGTATAAAAACGAGTTTTATGGCCTTTTACCTAGAATCATAATAAATAAATTAACCTACCCCAAACCTAGCTGTTCTAAAATCTAGAACTCGGTGGTTTAGTGGTTTCCACACTTTATCAGTAACTTATACGTCGTGTGTTCGAATCTCAGATAAAGTTTTTTTATTTTTATGCCAGTCAAACACTGTCTTTTTCTATCATTTTTAGTTAAAAACGAGTTTTATGGCTTTTACCTTAGAATCATAATAAATAAATTAACCTACCCCAAACCTAGCTGTTCTAAAATCTAGAACTCGTTGGTTGAGTGGTTTCCACACTTTTTCACTAACTTATACGTCGTGAGGTCAATGAGGTCGCGTGTTCGAATCCCACGTGAAGCTTGTTTTTTTTTAACATTCTCATACTCAGTATTCTTAATCTTTTTTAGTTTAAAAACAGTTTTATGGCCTGGCCTGGTGGACGTGAAACAACAGAAATAAACCTATAACTTAACCAAACTGTTAAAATCAACTTGTCTTTGTAGACCAATGGTGTTCGCATTGACCCAAAAGCAAAGAGGTCGCGAGTTCGAATCCGACGTAAAGCTTTTTTTTTTTATCCCAGTTAAACACTGTCAATTTTAAAATTTTTTAGTCTACAAGCGAGTTTTGTGGTTTGAAACAACAAAAGTAAACCTATAACTTAACCAAACTGTTAGAATCACCTTGACTCCGTAGACCAATGGTATTCGTATTGACCCATAAACAAAGAGGTTTCGAGTTCGAATCCCACGTGAAGCATGTTTGTTTTTTTAGCAATCTCAAACACTGTATATTTTATGTTTTTTAATTAAAAAGCAGTTTTATGGCCCAGCCTGGTTGGTTTGAAACAACCGAGTTGAACCATACTCCTACCCCAGTGAAACAATCAAAGCGTCCCAATAGACCAGTGGTATCCGTGTTGGCCCATATACATCGATGTCGCGAATCCCTTGTGAAGTTTACACTTTTCTTTTAGCAATCTCAAACACTTTTCCTGGCCTAACATGACGCAGTTAACTAGGACCCCAGGCAGAACTCAGCATCAAGCTAAGTCTCAGTGGTCTCGTGGTTTCAGTACTGGTTCGACAAATTGTGGGTCGTGGGATCGAATCCCTCCTCCTTATTTTGCTTTAGCACAAACACTGTCTTAGCAAGATAAATTGGTTTCAATATTTGATTGCCGCATATGGAATGAAAGACTATTTCGTTACGCATCTTCTCCAACAGAAATTAGTGTAGACAATGGTTCCGCTATAAGCTGATGAATATAAAATTTTAATACGCATTTAGTGAAAAGTCGATAACAATTCAAAATGTTGCAAATGCGTCTAAAATACTATTTAAATAATGTATACAGTTATAAATGACTCCATTTGAAAAATAATATAGCCTACAATGAAAGATGTTTAAATGCTATTAATGGGTTTAAAGAGATCATTCACAGATCGTCGTCATAAACGTCTATAGGATATCGTCCATAGGAAAAAAATGGCCTATTTGTACGAAAAAAAGAGGTAACCTGATCTAGAGAGGTAGGAATTAAAATATTTAATGAGTGGAGAGATTAAGGACACTCTAACTGAAGAAAGTGAAAGGGGGGCAAAGGGGGTTAGTAATATGGGGGGGGGGAGAGAATCACAGAGAAGTTTGAAACCGGTTGACATAATTTCAGTAGGAGAGAGGATGGCGTAGTGTTTCATGAATACACTGGGTAGGAGTAAAGGACAGTTGGAGCATTCTCTTATATTGAGAGGTATTCAGTGTACCTCCGTGCAATGTTCCGGATTACATTACTCAGTAAACTTACTGACTTCAAACTAGGTTGGCGTCTATGATATTACCTGCTTTGAACAAATTGTAAAATTGGCTTTGAAATTTTTTCATAACCAGTCCCAATGGTCAAATAAATTCTAAAGAGTGCCCTCCCTTATATAAAACGTTATATATATCGTCAATATCCAAATTAAAGATGAATATAAAGAATTAATGATTTTTAATTATTTAACAGTGGTCAGATTGTAAAAGAGTTACGTCCCTTCCTACATACCTCTTTAGTGTTGGAGGATCGACATGGTAACCTAACAATATGGCTGCCATGTCTCATTAATAATGTAAACATTGGATTTAAAGTAACCTTACGGGCTCCTTTTGATGAATTGAAAATAGTTTTGGTTGATGAAACGGGGTAAAACACAAAAAAAAAACATAAAAGAAAGGTCCAATAATGGCGGTAAGAAAAAACGCTTCCTTATCTTTGAGAAATCTTGATAAAAGTTTTCAGTTTTTAAGACTTCACTAAGGCTAAGGTTAGAGAATGCGACTGTCTGAAGTGCCATGGTTCTCGAATACATACTTGGATACTTCAAGATAGCAGGCTTATGGGTGCCTATGTGGAATCTAGACATTTAAGGTACCCTACAGAGCCAATATTAGACTGACTGGCCACTGGTTTGGTTTCGTGGATAAGCCAGTGCTTTTATACAAAGAGCATCTCTTATAACACCCTAAATTATATAAGTCCAAAACAGAAGACTATGAATAATGCTTAATTTATTATAAATATAGGAAACAGAACCAAAAGGAAGGAAAAAATACTCCTCTAGTGAATGGAAGAAACTGTCACCACAAGAAAAAAGTCGATATTTAGCTGTAAGTAATCATTCCTCACAATATTTGACATTTAACTGCTCCTTAGGCCTTGATATCATAAGGCAGTTTCTTGCCAAAAGCATTTGTATCCTTTAATTTGAATCTCTGAGTTCTTGTTATTAAAAAGAAAGACAGGAAGCATCTTCACTGACTGGTAGAGCTCATTTTCATCTTTTCACCTTAGTTTCAAAGCTTATTGCATTGATTTTTCAGTATGAAGAACCATCAAAATTAATCCTAGAATCACAGCTCCAGTGTAAAAAAAGATTGATAGAATTACGCAAAGAGAAAGAATTGTAAGTCTGATGATCTTATATAAGTCATTAATCCAGTCCACCCAGCTGTAATTTGGTACAGATGATCCGGGAAAGATCAATACCAAGAGGTTTGGTCAAGGACCAGCTGGTAGAAAGAATCCTTGTCACAGTGGACTTGTAAATCTAAGTTGTTATCCTTGTAAAATATAGTTGTTTCCAAGACCATTCTTAATTTAGCAAATTGGGCCGAATATATTTCTATAATTGGGGATCTCGCTGTAAATGGGAACAGATAATCTAAGATAGGTTTCCAAGAGGCTTGATTTAAGGACCAGTTGGTAGAAAGGATCCCTGTCACATCGGAATTGTGAACCTATGTTGTTATCCTTGTAAAATATAGTTGTTTCCAAGACCAGTCTGAATTCAGCATATTGGTGTATCTAGCTATAAATGAATAAGAGGTTTGTGTCCAAGAGGCTTGTGTCCAGGACCAGCTGGTACACAGAGTCTGGATACTAATCCTTGTAAATTATCAAGGCAATAGCAACTACTTGTGTTTTTCGTTTTTTGGATTTTGTGTTTCGTTTTGCAGTTCGGATGTTTGGTTTATTTATCATTTAGTCTTTTGTACTTTTCAGAAAAAATGCACCTCCTAAAGAAGAGGAACTATTAGAAAAAGAAAAACATGCCAAATTAATAGGGCAGTTAAAGTAAGTCTTTATGAAAACTACATCATTTTTTTTAACTTCACCTAGAATTTTGGTGAAAGCAATCTAAAAGAAGATTCAAATAGGATAGACATGCAAATCAATGTACAATAGAAGGCCAAAGTCTAGCTGGCAAGAAATGCTTCTACATTTATGAGAACTTGTTAGCCTTAGTTACTAGGGGACATTTTAAAAGTGTGACCTCACCCAGAACTACTTCACTATACTGGAAAATATCCTGACCTTTTACATCATTTGACTGATTAAGTCTGCCATTATAATTTAATGGACTTAGGTTTGGGTCTGTTATATCTATGATGTAAGAACAATGCGATAGTTAAGGATGATGCTACTGAAGGCATTTTGGATAAGAAGTTGGTGATACAGAAGCTGGTGTGTTTTCCCTTTGTATATGATTCAAGTTTGATGTATTTTTAGGGCAGCTGAAGCCAGAAATAGGTTAAGAATTATGAGATTAAGATACCAGGCCAACAGGGTAAGTTTTTACAAAGTACATAATGTTTCAGCACTAAAAACACAAAGGCAATAACAAGGTACACAACACACTTCTTTAATAACAACACTTGTACCTTGTTATTAAAGAAGTGTGTTATGAACCTTGTTATTAAAGAAGTGTGTTATGAACCTTGTTATTAAAGAAGTGTGTTATGAACCTTGTTATTAAAGAAGTGTGTTATGAACCTTGTTATTAAAGAAGTATGTTATGAACCTTGTTATTAAAGAAGTGTGTTATGAACCTTGTTATTAAAGAAGTGTGTTATGTACCTTGTTATTAAAGAAGTGTGTTATGTACCTTGTTATTAAAGAAGTGTGTTATGAACCTTGTTATTAAAGAAGTGTGTTATGTACCTTGTTATTAAAGAAGTGTGTTATGTACCTTGTTATTAAAGAAGTGTGTTATGTACCTTGTTATTAAAGAAGTGTGTTATGTACCTTGTTATTAAAGAAGTGTGTTATGTACCTTGTTATTGTTATTCTTACCTTATGAATAAACTGTTATAATTCTTCAATATGCAACTGTTTTTGTGTTTTTAGGCTCAAGAAGTTAGTCATTTGATAGCCTGCCAGCCGAGCGCTCTGAAAGCTGTCCGACTCCAGGCGCTGGTGCCACCCTATCCTGATTCTAGAAGCAGGAAAGACAAGATGGACAAGTTAGATGTAGGTTTATTGTTTCATAAACTTTTCGAAAATAGACAATTTAAAGGGATATCAGCATCTGAAGCTTTTACAGTCTGAACAATCTGAAAACTGGTTTGTCTACAATTAAATAAAAGTGTACTTGTTTATTTTGCTCCTATGACTGAAGTCTTACATTTAAACAAAAGCTTAGGATTGTGTATCTGAAACATGCTTTAGCAAATTAGAGTCATGCATTCAATGTCAATTACTTAAAAAAAATAATCCCAACTAATTTAAATTCATTTTCTTTGTAGATGGAAAGAGTTGAAATCTTATTGGAGGACACAAAAGGGTTAATAACCAATAGAATCCATTGACACTTTGTGAACACAAATAATAGACTTGTTTCTCATGCACACTTTCACTAAACATTTCACTTCACTTTGCTTTTAAAAGGAGCTCAGAAAACTGTTTTAATGAGAATTAATGATTGCTTCATTCGATACTGTGATGAAAAGTGTATTTACTGATGTTTTTCTCTTGGACTAAAGAAACTTGTACAGGAATCGTAAAAAGATGTGTGTGAATCCTTATTTAGGAACGTGTTGAATGAAACTAAACCTGGAGCCTGTTTCACCAAAACTAAACTTAGGATGATTTTAGTGTTCCAATAGTCAGATTGGTCAATCAATAAAATTGAGTTTTAATTAACCAATCAGGTTACTGTATTTCTTAAAATCTGGATTGTATTTTTGTGAAACAGGTCCCAGAACTATGAAAAGATGTGTGTGAATCCTAATTTAGGACTGTGTTGAATGAAACTAAACCAGAATTATGAAATGGCGAAATCTGTTTTAATGTTTTTAAAAGATTTGACCCAATAACAATGTATATTATGGGATCTCTGAGATGTTCTATGTATGTTAGAAAAATCAACTGGAATAAATTATTTTGTAGAAGTTCACTGGTCTATATATTCAAGGGAAAATGAAATACTTGATAACTGAACAAGTAGAAAAGAAGGTTATCAGAGAAGAGGTAGATTACTCAATCTAAGATATCTTTCAACTATTAGCTAGGTTAAGGACATTAAAGGGCTTCTGACCTCTATTTTTCTAATTCATATATTATGATGCCATTATTGGAAATACAATTCCAGCCAAAAAGTAATTTTGATGTTTTGCTAGAAAATCTGTTGAAAAGAAAAAGAAATCACTTTGAGGAAATGGAAGTTGTCAAATTTTCTGAAATTTTTAAAGAAATTTAAACAAAATTTACAGAAAAAAAATTCCAATACAAATTTCTTCCTAGTCTCATTTTCCTGATTCTGGCCTAGTACCTTTAACCCATCACAAGCCGGCTTGTCAGCTGACAGAGTCAATGACTAAACAACTTCTTTTAGTCAATATCTTAAACATGGGATGTAGGTATATTTTTATCTGACCTATATACCTCAATATACCACAGTTTCCAACCAATCACAGCACTGCATTACTGTGATATATGAACATCTAGCCAATCAAATGCGTTACTAACTATGGTATATGAGCAATATCTCCCAGTAAATAATAATATTGTGAGGATATGAATATAGTATTTATATTAGTGATTAATGACAATATACTTTGACCTCTGACCTATGCATAAATCTGTGCCATATTTTTGGACCAATGAAAAAAGAGGTGGCATATATGTACTAATTGTCATATTCAATGGGACTATATGTATATTGTATTATAATAGTGATGTTAATGGGCCTTCACAGTGGCTGTAGAGGATTCACATATTCTTGGCAAGGCAAGTACCGAAAATTTACAAATTTTTAGTTGTCATGGCAACAAAGACTTATGATTTTTTGAATGCCAAATGTCCAAAGAGCAATAACTTGATTAGAGCATACTGTAGATTAAAGAAGTTATTCAACTTTTGACACAATTGTCCTAGTTCTTGACTTTATGGACTACTATATGCAAAAACAAAAAAATAAACACGTTCACATGTCAATAACACCTGCTTGCACTCTGCAGTGAGGTATATCATTTATATATTCAATATATGGTAAATAAAATTATTAATTTTTAATGGTATACATCTGGCAATAAAAACCGATTTTTCAAAAAAATTGAAAGTAATGTTCATTTTCTTTATTTTTTGGCACAATAATGCGTTGATTGTTCAAGGATAAAAACCGTATTTTCAATGATTAGGAACATGACTAAGAAATGATTATCATGTAAGAATTTGTGCTGGTGCCAAATTTGAAAGATCACCTTGAGAAAGGTGTCCTAGGTGTACTTTTTATCTTTCGTATATACTCACTTAGATAGAACTTTATCTTAAACAGTCTTATTTTCCAGTCTTTTTCTGAATCATTCTGAATCAAGTTATAATTTCGCAGTGTCCAAAATGACCTGAAAATTCTGTGCCTGCAGTTTATAGGTCTAAATCTTTAAAACTCTGTCCATTTGATACACATGAACTTGTGTATTTTTAGTATTTCAGACGAATTGTATATTGAGATATTATGTATTTTCGATTTTTTTTTCTTTTTTTCTTTCTTTTTTTTTTTTTTTTCAATGTATTGCCCCATGGGCTGAATGTGAGACAGGACCATGTCCTTGTGTATTGGGCCTAATTCTGACCCATGTAAAATAAAGAGTTTATTATTATTATTATTAAACGCAATTTTTTTTTACGTAATGCGAACTTAAACAAGTTTAATTTTCTAGAAATTTAAACCCACTGACAGTTTATCTTTATTATTGATGCAGAAATTATTTAAAGGTTTCCTAGAAAAAGCTAATTTTCAGGGAATATTAACACACTGTCAATATAGATATATATATGAATATTAAAGATAAGTTCCCCCAAAATTTGTCAGGCTCTGATGCATCTGTTTATCCAGGAACCAGGATATGATTTATATTTAGGGGATATTTTTTTCTGCACTTAAGAGAGCCTCATCATTGAGGATTAAAAAAAAAAGATAGCTTGCCAGGCAAGTAATATACGCCCACTGGCAGCATTGAATTTGAATCATAAATTGGGCAATAACTCAAGAAACATTCATTGAATATTTTTATCAATGCCATTGCTCGGACCAAATTTCATCAAAATTCTTTGAAAACTAGATTCTGCAATTAACTAAGTCAAGGCAATAACTCAAAAAATGTTTGCAGAAAATCATCAAATTCCAACTTGACCACCGCCTTAACAATTCCAATGTAACCAAGTTTCTTCAAAATGCATTGAGAATTGTAGCTTCTATTACACCCACAATAAAATTTTGACGCAATTTTACTATGTCAAGGGCAATAACTAAAAACCTTCATCGAAATATTGTCAATTTCGAACTTGACTGCCATCTTATCAATTTCAATACTCATACCCAGTTTCATTTAAATCCATTGAAAAACAAATATAGAGGCAGGGGCAATAACTCAAAAACAATTCATCAAACTTGACGGCCGTCTAATCAATTACAATGCTCATACCAACTTTCATTAAGATCCATATAAAATTGTAGCTTCTATAGTGTCTAACAACAAATGTTGACGGACCTACAGACAGGGGCAAGTCCACATAGTCATGTGGGTGTATAAAAATTCACCTAAAGTGGAAACAAGAACCACTGACATAAAAACATAAAATAAAATGGTGCAAATATAAGTTACATCACGTCAAAATTTATTGTTGATGCAATAGAAGATACAATTTTCAATTGATTTGAATGAAACTTGGTGTGAGTATTGGATATAGTTGGAATTTGACAATTTTTCAATTAACAGAGTAATTGCCCTTGGCTAAGTAAATTGCGTCAAAATTTTATTGTGGGTGTAAAAGAAGCTTCAATTTTCAATGAATTTTGATGAAACTTGGTATGAGTATTGAATTGATAAGACAGCAGTCAAGTTCGAAAATGACGACTTTTCGATAAAGTTTTTTTTGAGTTATTGCCCTTGACATAGTAAAATTGCGTCAAAATTTTATTGTGGGTGTAAAAGAAGCTTCAATTTTCAATGAATTTTGATGAAACTTGGTATGAGTAATGAAATTGATAAGACAGCAGTTAAGTTGGAAAATGACGACTTTTCGATAAAGTTTTTTTGAGTTATTTCCCTTGACATAGTAAAATTGCGTCAAAATTTTATTGTGGGTGTAATAGAAGCTACATATTATGTCCACCAAATACACATACAGACAAACTTTTCTTTTTATTTCTTTTAATCCTGTTCAAAGTCCATATTTAAACAGTCTAGTCATTTTACAATATCAAAATAGATCCTTTAGGCTACAAATTATTGCGAGATAGAAATTAATGCGTTATATGCGACCTATCCGCGATCGCATTAATTTGTATCTGCATTTTTTAAATACATATTCCCTTGTGAATTTTATGCAGTTCAAATATGGCTGACATTAGTGAACATCGATATATATGGGTTCGATGTATTTAAATTGAGACCGGGTGGGATTAAGTAATTAGGTAATTATCTTTAAATTTGAAGCTGATTAGTAATCAATGACTTTAACAAAACAAAAGATTTTCACACTTGACTATTAACAGATAAAATCTTGATCATTGTTCAGGTCTTCATTCATTAAACACTTGTAGACACGGATCGCATTAATTTGTACTCGCATTTTAGTCTCTATACCCCATGTCGCATTAATTTGTTGTCGCATTAATTTCTAGCCTTACAGTAACCAAACTTCACACTATACAATCTTTATTTGAAATTATATATTATAATATTCAATTACAAATCAACATCTATTCAGAATTGATCACTCAACCATGGATGATTTTATTTAGTCAAATAAATTGAGTCAACATTAAACATATTCAAGAGCTATCCATGCTTATAAATCTCAATTTTAGCTGTGTGTATCCCTTTTTAGAATCAAAATCTCGCATCAGGTAACCTTATCATTATAACTATATATGAGAATTTTAATAACAACCTTACAACTGTCTAAATGTTGGTTAATTTTTATTGAATTGTACAAGAACTACAAGTCAAATGTGAATTCTGATAATTGATATGGAGAGTTGATATCAGCCTGTGTCTCTTATATGAGAATTTTAATAACAACCTTACAACTGTCTTAATGTTGGTTAGTTTTTATTGAATTGTACAAGAACTACCAGTCAAATTTGAATTCTGATAATTGATATGGAGAGTTGATATCAGCCTGTGTCTCTTATATGAGAATTTTAATAACAACCTTACAACTGTCTAAATGTTGGTTAATTTTTATTGAATTGTACAAGAACTACAAGTCAAATGTGAATTCTGATAATTGATATGGAGAGTTGATATCAGCCTGTGTCTCTTATATGAGAATTTTAATAACAATCTTTTAACTGTCTAAATTTTAGTTAGTTTTTATTGAATTGTACAAGAACTACAAGTCAAGTTTGAATTCTTATAATTGATATGGAGAGTTGATATCAGCCTGTGTCTCTTATTAAATGGATAATAGGCGTTAGAATACACTCGTCCTACGTCTAATATTTGTGTTTAATATTGAGTATGTATCCCACACTTGATGAATTTTCAAAAAGTGAGAATAAAACTATATTTTCGACGATTCCATTCTGTTTGGGAATAAAAGCGTCTGGGAATTCAGTGCTTAAACATTTGTACGGGAAATCTATATAATAGAGTTACTTCCCTTTATATATACAATTTGAAAATCGCTTAATGAATGTACTACTTGATTTTGTGGATTTATCAAATTATACAGGGATTTTGAAGTACCGGTATAGCGATGACACCAGGTAAGTCCACTGATGGATATATACTGTTATTGTCCAAATTTGAGTGAAATTAATTTTATGTTTCTTCGCTTTTTTACGCCTATTATCCCTTTAAATTATGGGTATTCCAAAACAGGCAAATGGACTAGGAACTAAAAATATACATGATGACATGTCTATAAAAATAACAAATTAGGTTTTTATTTCTATAAACCCATAAATAACTGTGAATCTGTTAATGTTTACCTAAGTTGACAATATTTGTATACCCTGCATAAATAACATATTCAAAATACCTAGATATAAATTAACAAGTTTCTATATATGAGAATTTTTTATCTATTTTGACTTAACATAACACATAGGTATGTTCATTTTTTATTAAATTGTATAGGAACCACATCCACAAATTTCAATTTTAAAAGGGTCAATGATAAAATATTTCATAGAATATTGATTCAAGTCTTGATCAAGTTTATGAATAAAATCACTTATTTATTCAATTGTATAGGAACCACATCCACAAATTTCAATTTGTAAAAGGGTCTATCTATAAATGATAAAATATTTCATAGAATATTGATTTAGGTCTAGATCAAGTTTATGAATAATATTATTTTTTATTAAATTGTATAGGAACCACATCCACAAATTTCAATTTTAAAAGGGTCAATGATAAAATATTTCATAGAATATTGATTTAGGTCTAGATCAAGTTTATGAATAATATTATTTTTTATTAAATTGTATAGGAACCAATCCACAAATTTCCATTTTAAAAGGGTCTAAAATGATAAAATATTTAAGAATATTGATTTAGGTCTAGATCAAGTTTATGAATAATATTTTTTTTTTATTAAATTGTATAGGAACCACATCCACAAATTTCAATTTTAAAAGGGTCAATGATAAAATATTTCATAGAATATTGATTTAGGTCTTGATCAAGTTTATGAATAATATTATTTTTTATTAAATTGTATAGGAACCACATCCACAAATTTCAATTTAAAAGGGTCAATGATAAAATATTTTATAGAATATTGATTTAGGTCTTGATCAAGTTTATGAATAATATTATTTTTTGATAAATGTCAGCTGAAACAGCTGCAAATAATACAATAGGTTTTATTAATGGTAAATATACCATACAATATATTCAGATGTTCAGCAGTTATCAAAAGAACATAAAAAAATTTAAGAGCATTGCCAATGTACTAAATTCCACTATTTGAGAGCATCATGCAAATATACTATGATAGTTGCTAGTTATTAATGGTAAATTTTTTTTCATATGTTCAGCAGTTATCAAAAGAACATAAGAAAATTTAAGCATACGCTATAATAAATCCACTATTTGAGAGCATCATGAGAGCACATGTTCTTTTTAAAATATATGATTAGTTGCTCAGTTATTAATGGTAATTTTTTTTTCATATGTTCAAGGAAATCAAAAGAACATAAGAAATTTCGGAACATCGCTATGATACTAAATCAAACTATTGAGAGAATTATGAGAGCACATGTTCTTTTTAAGATAATATGATAAGTTGTAAATGGTAATTTTTTTTTCCATATGTTCAGCTGTAATCAAAAGAACATAAAAAAATTCAGAGCATCGCTGATACTAAATCAGTAGTAGGGTTCTAGGGTTCTATTGAGAGCATCATGAGAGCACGTTCTTTTTCAGATAATATTTGATTTTTTTTGCTCAATTTATAATATTACAATTTTTTCTGTTCTCTTTCAGAAATGATTTAGGTGAATACAACAGATGTCAAAATGCCTAAGTCCCGTCAACTTGAAAGAGACAGAGTTATTTCCCTTGTTGCTAAGGCATGTTTGTTTATGACTAGTACAGTAGTAGTGGGTTATTTCTTGATTCCGTATAAACCACCCAAATTACCCACAGTGTTCGACCGTGTTATATATACCATGCGATGGCAGACATTTTCTTTATTTACGCTCACAGCTGGGATCGGAAAGGTAGCTTACACACGTCTACAAACAACCGCCATTGATCCAATCAGAGGCAACGGTGAACATCATGTGACAATTGATGTTCACTATGTCTCCAACACCGTGGAACAATTATTCTTAAATGTGATTGGTCAATTCATACTGTGTACCTTTTTAACATCCTCTCAAATTCGCCTCATTCCAATTTTAGTGTTCTTGTTTGTGATTGGTCGGATCACATTCTGGATTGGTTATCACAAATCGTACTTGGACCGAGCTTTTGGTTTTGCGACTACGTTTTATCCTAACATTATTGTCTGCCTTGCAAATCTCGGATTTTTAATTTGGAATGGTCCAAGTTTTGGATTTGGATTAATATGACTTTTGTGAAAATCCAAGTCTTATATTTATAATAACTATGGATATGAAATATGTTAGACGTTTCCTGCATTTAACTGTTTTAAGTTTGTGTGTTGCCTGAGGCAACTTGCCTCAAGGGGGGAAAGGTCATTCAATTATATCCCCATTTCCTTATAAGTCATTTTATGCAAAAAATGCAAGGCAGCAAAGTGCCTCAAAATCACAAATGCCAAAGATGCCTTTATTTCCATTCCACAGTGACAATGTTAAAACATATACTTGTGCAACTGATTTTTTTTTAAAATCATCTTTTTCAAAACATTAAGAAATCCTAATTAGGGATTTACAACAAATGCAAAGAGCCATCCATGATTTTGAATATAAAAAAAAATTGAAAAATTATTGGAAATTTCAAAAGAATGTCATATATGCAATGATTTATTAATATTCATAATTTTTCATATTTCCCACTTGCAAATCGTTATTTTAATTTTTCATTTTTCCACTTGCTAATCATTATTTTCATTTTCCCACATGTGAATCATAATTTTTCATTTTTCCCACTTGCAAATCATAATTTTTCATTTTTCCCACATGCGAATCATAATTTTTCATTTTTCCCACCTGTGAATCATAATTTTTCATTTTTCCCACTTAAGAATCATAATTTTTCATTTCCCATTTGTAAATCATAATTTTTCATTTTTCCCACATGCGAATCATAATTTTTCATAGAACCCTATATAATTATAAATACATTAAATGTATTTTTAGGTTTAATATAATATTATATAATATATAAATACGTGATATTTATATTGTTGATGAATTTAACCCGGTGATGTTAATATAGAACTTGTCTTATCGTGATCATGCTAATAATTTGTGATAATACTGATGAATTCGTGATTGTATTAATTAGCGTGATCAAAACCCTGAGTGATTGTTTTCAGATTTGTGAGTGATTAGATTAGTTAAAATCCAATATGATTATGATTTAAAATTTGTGATAAAAATTCTAGACAAAATCGTGATCATAATTATTTGTACAGTTTTAGAATTTACTAAATACTAAAATCGTGATCAAAACCCTTGGTGACTAGTTTAGTAAAAATCCAAAATGATTATGATTTAAAATTTGTGATTAAATTTCTAAATGAAATCGTGATCATAATAATAATTTGTACAGTTTTTGAATCACTATTTGTGATTGTTCAGTAAAAATTGTGACAAAAATTTCTCTGTCTCTAAGATTCGGTTTGCAAGTCTATTATAAAGAAAAAACTTTGCAAAGAAATGGTGCATTCATGTTATCTATATTTCCTTCAATATTTTTTGCAAACATATTTATAAAATTTTTTGCAAACATATTTATAATATTTTCTGTAAAATCGTATTAAAAAAATAACATAGATTTTATTTTCCATTGTTTTAAATAAATAATTAAACATTTTAGATTTTTTTTCCATGCCAATAATTCTGTAGTGCCATTTCATGCTCCTTGATTAACTTGGCAGCAGTGGTGCCAGTCCATTTTTACTAGCGCCACCCCTGACCTTTGGGTTTCGGGGAAAGAAAGTTAATGAATGTTCGGGCCAAGATGGAACAAATATTTCAAACGTTTTGAAGTGAGTGAAAATGATAAAGTAGAACACAGACAAAAAATTAAAAACATTTATTTATTCTCAAGATTTAAAATCCGCGAGCCCACGGAATCCTTTCATGGACAGTTTTTTGGTAGCAAAATAATTGGCAGTCACCAAACTCTGATGTAGACTTCGAGCCTGTAAAATGGAGTCAATAAAAGCTGCCACGAAAGTATCTCCCAATCCAAGCGAGTCCACAACGTTATCGATTATCTCACCAGCGGCGCCAATGATATCATTCCCATCATGCTTAGCTACAGCGCCGTCATTGCCCCATTTACATATCACAGTGGCTCTAAAAGAATATCAGAACTCGTTCTAACTTGTTGCATCAGATGAAATTAGAAGGTGCCATGTTTTGATCTGAAATCTAAAATCGCCAAATTGTTCTGTTGCTTTGCGCATACACATGGTAGGGATGTAAAACTCCATTTCATTTGATAGTAACAAAACTTACCCTTTTTTGACTAAGGTGGAAAAATATTCCATTGTAGAATTTTTATCTTTGAAACCTTTCTGTGTGGCAAAAAACTTGCTTACAAATAAAAAATCTACTTTTTTAACCAGGCCCTCTGAAACAATAAATATTAGAATATTTTTTAACTGATATACAGAGTTAAAGTGATACTGTGTCTTAACATGAACATAAAATTTTAGTTCCCAAGAATGGTCAATATGAGTATATATTCATCAGTGAACTTACCTGGTGTTAGAAAATAACAGAATACCTTAAAATCTGGAAAACTCACAAAACAGGTCATTTTTGAAAAACGTTTTTAAATTTGTTAAGCGTTTTTCAATAATTAAATGCATCTTTATGGATAATTACTTAGTTTTTTGGATATTTATTTATTTTTTATGTTATTTATGACAGCAGGTATATTTACTGATGAATAGAGCTCTTATTGGCCAAGTTAAAAATTTAAGGGATTCTGTTACTTTATGACACCAGGTAAGTTCACTGATGGATATATATACTCATATTGACCATTCTTGAGAACTAAAATTTTATGTTCATGCTAAGACGCAGTATCGTTTTAAAAACGGGGAAGATCTCATTTACCAGAAAGTACATACATGTATCTTACCTATATTTGTGATGTGGTCAGGATTATCTAAGACTAGTGAAGTCACTATATGATGTTTGGTATCCAACTTCTGGATCTTATCTATAACTTTTATTATACATTCTACATTAGGGCGACCCTGAAAATATCATACCAAAATCTATACACGCGGTTGGATGGGGTGAGAGACCAAGAACAACTTTTTCAGTTCTATTTTGTTTTATAAAGCTTTTTAAAATATACTTTACTGTCAAGCGTTTTCTGATAATTCTTTAATAACAAGGTATATGTGTCGTCTTCAGATGAAATTCTAGAAATACATCAAAATGAATCTTACCTCAAAATGGATCCAACAATATTGGTCCAAGATTTCTAAAACATCTGTAAAATCTCCATCTTTAAGTTCTGGCACATCTCTGTAAGAAAATATATATTTAATCACCTAGAACACAGAAATGAAATAAAATGAATGGAGTTTTACATCCTACTCTTCTGCACCTTATGGGCTAATGAAGACAGGCAACACCATGCAGTCTGCAATGAGGGAAATTTTGCCAGGACTGCGGAATTAGCTTACTCTTTTTGCGACGATTTCCAACTGTTGAGTGATCTTTAACATGCACAGCCTGTAGCACACAGGACCTCTGTTTATTGTCCCATCCGAACGACTAGACCCTTTTTTCATGTCAGTCCCCCCGACCTGCATCACTGAAAAGAGGAACTAGGCTGGAAGATGGTACTTACTTTAGAGTATATAAGACAGTTGAACATCCAGTATTTTGAGACAATAAAACAGTTGACATGGGCACTTCCCTGCCTTCTGTTAATACACAGTGGTCTGTATTAATATTATATTTCTGTAAATCATCCTTTAAAAACCTACAAGAGAGATGACTTGGTTTAGGCTAAAGAAATGAGAATATATAATGTAGCCTATGCAAGGAAGAGGTTACATTGTTCTATATGGATATTGTCAAGAAGTTGTGTAACTTTCCATTTTTACTACCGTAAGCCTACCAAAGAATCTTATGAGCGTAACTTGTCATGTGCTTCTGACCAGCCCCGTAATCAGGGTTGGGTCTACCAGGGTTGGGCACTGGCTAGTGAGAATTTAGCCCCGCCAATTGTGCTCTCTCAAAACATCCTTCAGTTAAAAGAGATTGATTAATATACAACTAGAAATATGAACATTACGATTAAAATTTGCCTTTGAATCATCAGAAATACATTTTCCAGACTTCTGGTGATCAAGACTTTCTGGGGAGGGGGATAACCAGGACAAAGGGCCCTAGTTCCAATTCAGTCCTGTCAAAAGGGCTGCTTCTGACCTGTAGGTCCCATTCACTGACATGGGGAATTAAGCTCCAAGAACTTAGCATTAAGCTAAACTTACTGATATTCAGAACTATTTTTTGGTAAAACTGTTAATAATTCACATGGTCTCCCTAATGTTGTTAAAACTGAGGCTGTGTTGGAAGCATTTCCCCCTCTCTGCCAATAATAGTCCAGAATTCTGAAATTTAAAGGGATTTTTTTATATAGAGAACTTTTCAACATAGCATGAGTTGTCAAACGACTCAGAAAGAAGTTTGCCTAATCACGTATGGGGCCTACAGATATTTCTATGCATTCCGAACAAGTATAAGTTCTTATTCAATGTTTCAAATAAAAAAAAGCAAAGAATAGTCAAGAGAGCAAGCAAAGTCCAAACTTCGTTATCAATTTCTTGGGTCACCTTTCTCCATCACGCAATGACAGCTTAACTACGACTTCGTTTTCACGATAAATAATTGACCAACAGGCTTGACAACAGTCTGTCTTACCCTGTATCGTCTGTATCTTCCTCGGGAAACGTTTCTACCACAGTGACAACATCCACACACGTCCAACCAACACACAACACTCGCTTCTTTTCTGAATCTATTTGGTCATCATCGGGAGCTGCCATTTTCTTTTATCACGCCAAACGACACGGTCCAAGGGAAGTAACTCGATTTGAAATTTTGGAAATGGCTACAGAACACGTTTAAATTAATAAAATTTTTGCAACTAGAAAACACGATAGAAAATGGTTTTGAAACTGATCCTTTTGAAGGAATTCAACTTCATTTTCTTATATTCGCTTATCATTAAGCATACTGCATCAATCGACGTTTTTAATGCCAGTTTGTCAGCCAGGTTTCCCCTTGTCAGTGATGATGTCGGAGGAACTGACATGGAAAGCTTCAAGTCGTTCGGATGGGACAAATGAACCGAGGCCCCGTGTGCTACAGGCTGTGTAAGTTAAAATTCCACCAGTAGGAAATCCCCAAAACAGCCGGCCAATGCCACTGTCCTGGCAAAATTTTTCTCATTGCACACTGCATGGGTTGCCGTCTACATTAGCTCATAAGGTGCAGAAGAGTAGGACGTAAAACACTATTCATTTCATTTTTTTTTTGTAATGCCTATGTCATGTAAATTAATATCAAATCAAAAATGTTAACACTCCAAAGGGGATTGGAAGCAGCATCGGGTATAAGAGACCTGATTGAATCAATAGAACTGTCAGATTTTTAACTCAATAGCAAAACTCCCTTTAGGCTACAAACAACAATTAATTCAACTTCACTTTAAATCGAGTTCTGTCCCTTAGACCATTGATATAAAAATAGGTATAATCTTTATTTATCTTCAACTGATAGCGTTTTAGACTGGCATAAAATTCGAACATGCGACTTGTATGATACTGATGAAGTGGGGAAGCCACTAAGCTACCGAATCCTAAACTCAGAAAGGCTAGGTTAACTACCGAATCGTAAACTCTAGATAAGCAAGGTTTGGGGTAGGTTGATTTTAAAGACTCGTAAGGCTAAGAACAGCCTCAGCTACCGAATCGTATACTCTAGATAAGCTAGGTTTGGGGTAGGTTAATTTTAAAGACTCGTAGGTTTAGAACAGCCCTACCTAATCTCTCATCCTCCATTTACTCCACAGGTTTCTTTCTCTTCCCTCACCCTCATATACCCCCCCCCCCGTATAACTGTCATGGAGGCTATCAACCCCCATGCTCCTACACCGTTCCAAACTGCCCCCACCCATACAGCCTTGCCTTACCTTTCATCCTCCATCTACTCTGCAGGTTTCTTTCTCTTCCCTTACCCCCCTATAACACCCCCTCCCCCCTTTAACTGTCATGGAGGCTATCAACCCCCATGCTCCTATACCGTTCCAAACTGCCCCCATCCATACAGCCTTGCCTAACCTTCATCCTCCCCCTACTTCCACTCGGTTTCGATCTCTATTTTCCCCTGGCAAATTCTTCCTAACAACCAGTATTGCTGAATCATCAAATCTGTGTTTGATCAAATACCAATAGAATAAAACTTCAAGATTTTCAATATTTTTTATTCAATCATTTCAATCACGTGTACTCCTGTTTTAAAATATAATTTTTATCTACATTTATACTTGCATACAGTCAACAGTGTACAGTCCAGTCAACAGTGTACAGTCCAGTCAACAGTGTCATCAGTACAGTCAACAATGTACTACAGTTAACAATGTACTACAGTCAACAGTGTCTACAGTCCAGTCAACAGTGTACAGTCCAGTCAACAAGGTACTACAGTCAACAGTGCTATTCAGTCAGTTACAGTTTTTAATAGCAACATTGTATGTTAAGATGAACTTTGTATATCATGTTAGCTAGTATCTTGACTTGTAGAGTCAACATGTTAGTAATAGTGACATATAACATGTATAATGAAGTTGTAATACAACAGGAAAATGTATAACTGAAGTCTGTAAAGCTGACATTGTGGTAATACAAAAACTGGTATTCACAAGGTCAGTTTTAATACTTATATTATACATCTAGATGTCAAAACACCGTAACTTAACTGATAGCACTTTCAATCTCAAACAACCTATATAGAACTTACCATACTTTAAATTCTTTTGCAAACTTAATCTTTACATCTTACATGGCACAAGTTAATGCCTTGTAAGAGATCAAAAAGTGTAATAAATTAATTTGAAAACTTACCAATTTTCAAACTAGATATTAGTGAAAATCATATCATAATTTATTTGCATCAATATAAATTGTCATTTGAATCTTTTTGAATGCTCAAATAAAACAAGAAAGTTTTGACATCAAGGGCAGATATTGTTTTATATTGCTTGATATTTTTAATGATAGTGCCAAACCTGTTTACAACAGAATGAAATAGGTAGCATTCATAATACAACAAAAATATCCAGAAAAAAACTTTGTCATAAAATAGTCCAAAATTCATATCTAATGACTCATTTACCAAAAAAAAAGGCTTAAAGTTGGGGTATCTAAAATTTCAATACACAATTTCTACAATTACATTAAATAAATAAAATAAATAACAGACCAGCTGTGGGTGTCCAATAATAATAATAATTATAATATAATAGATTAGAGTTTGAAGGGATACTGTGTCTTAGAATGAAGTAAAATTTGAAAATTTTAAACTTGGCCAATAAGAGCTCTATTCATCAGTAAATATACCTGCTGTCCTAAATAACATAAAAAATAAATAAATATCCAAAAAACTTAGTAATTATCCATAAAGATGCATTTGATTATTGACATAGATTAAGTGTTTTTCAAAAATGCCTTAGTTTTGTGAGGTTTCCTTATTTTAAGAGATTCTGTTACTTTATAACACCAGGTAAGTTCACTGATGAATATATACTCATATTGACCATTCTTGAGAACTTAAATTTTATGTTCATTCTAGGACACAGTATCACTTTAAATATTTACTATTAACTACGAAATAGTGACTATGATTTTAAACTTACAAGTTCTATTGTTGTCAGGTTTGAGCATAACACATCATAAACTTGAAAATAATTTAACAATAAATAAAAACCCTGATTTATCTAAATATATTCAAACAAAAAGAAATATGTTCAATATTAGCCCTACAGTTATAGAACCTTATCAATATTTCTGTTTCAAAATGATCCAGCTCTATTTCACCCTAATTCTGTTTGTGGAATTTGCTTTCCTGTTTACATATATGCCATGAGTTTTGGAAAGTAAAGAAGTGTACACACTACAACATTTTTTCAACTTTTTTACAACAATTCTTCCAACATGCTCTGTTTACACTATAGCAACACTTTAACAACATGTTTGAAAATTGTTCATCACATGACCTAAATTCAGCGTCACATGATCAGTCTGATGTTGGAAAAATGTTGGAATAATGTTGTGAACCTGTTTTTTTTTGGTTCACACTGACCAACATTTTCCAACAAGTTGCAAAAATTGTTGTAAAAAATTACCTTGGCAATTATTTTCCAACAATTTTCCAACAAGTTTCCAACATTTTCCAACAAACAACAACTCTGTTCACGCTGACAACATTTTTCCAACATTGATACTGGAATTATGAATGCTGGAAAAATGTTGCAGAAATGTTGTAGTGTGTACACTTCACCCTTAATATCTGAACTTAATCTCCTGATGAGGATAATGTATCCGAAACATGCATCAACAACAGCATGTGATGAGGTTAGGCCATTTAAAAAGGTTTAAAATTGCGCTCATATATTGAAACACTAAAAAATCTTTCAAAACTGCATGATCCACCCAAAGATCTCTTTTAAAAATAATTTTTAGAAAAAAAAATGAAATGATTTAATTAAAAAGTTGTTCACAGCCTTTTTTGTCCTGAATGTCAGGTATTTTTCAATTGTTAAAATCTAAGGAAAAGATCACTTAAAATACATTTGAAAGTTGATAAAAATAGTCAATATGTTACAATATGTTCTACATTCACAACAAAATATACATACAAACTCCTGTATTAAAGGGATGTGGGCCTCTAATATATTAACACACCAGCAAGAAGTCCTTATCTAATTGTAGACAAACCAGAAGTAGAATTTCATATTTTAAAAGGTACTTTTAATAAGATTCTTTCATCTAGTGAACTGATAAATTTGAAGACCACTTCCCTTTAATGACATGGTCATTGCTTTTGTGGACAATCTTGTTTTCAGGCCACTCAATTACCATAAGGCCATCATTTTCTACTAAAAATGTCCAAAATGCATAAAAATAACCCATTGCAACAATTCATAAAAATTCATAAAAATCGTAAAATTCACTTTTTAAACTTAAGAATAAATATTAAATTGCATTTTCGTCATACAAAGGTAGTTCGAGTCCTTACCTCGGAACCTTTGACCTAACTAGTAGATGTTTTTATATAGTCAGATAATTATAGGAATACCAATTATCCAAACTTCAAGCTGGACATCCATTTTTATCAAATTGCCTCAAAAGTTGGAATAAAATATACAAAAATAAGTTATATGTATATACATTTCAATTTCAAACTAGAAATCGATAAATGTTAAAGTTTGGTTGTTTGTGATTGTTCTTCGAATTCCTCTGTTTCCAGGCAACTGGAATTGTTACCTGATTTTGATATGCCGGTTCCAGACAATTTTTCATTCTCGTTATAAGACATGCCATTCGATTCTTCTGTAATGTCGCTGACGATGCCAGAATCCACGATGTCAACATCATTGGCTTTCACGTTTAAAGTTTTGGGTCGTGCATCGCCACTTTTCATACTGGTAGATTTTTCTATATTGTTATGAAACAAGGCCTCCGATTGGTTGAGCTTAGATTTGTTATCACTATGAGAGACAGATTCGGATTGGATCTTTAATACTTCATTCAAGGATTTTGTGACTTTTTTGTGTAAAGAGTTTTCTGATTGGTCGAAATGAGACATGTGACCTGAACTGTCTAGCGATTGTCCATTGCTCTCAAATTCTTCCACATCTGTTGACATGACGCTACCACTGCTGATACTCAGATTCCGTGGCGTCTCCGAACCTTCCATAGACTGAAGTTCGGGTATCTGCGTAAAGGAATCGCCATGGGGATGTTCTGGACAGTAGTCTTTCCCTCCTACTATTTCATCTAGGATTTGATCTGATGGACGGGTCTCACAAGCACTGCCACAGGACTCGGTATTGCTGGCTTGTCTAGACATCTCACAGATACCACTCTCAGTCAGCGACACGGTACTCTGGGTCTCAGAGATCTGCTCATAAAACAACTGAAATGTAGAATTTGAATTGGAAATTTATATTTGAAATTGAAATGTAGATCTTGAATAGGAAATGTAGATTTTGCATTTGAAGTGTAGATTTGAATTTGAAGTGTAGATTTTGAAATGGAAATGTAGATCTTGAATAGGAAGTGTAGATCTTGAATAGGAAGTGTAGATTTTGCATTGAAAGTGTAGATGTGAATTTGAAGTGTAGATTTTGAAATGGAAATGTAGATTTTGAATTGGAAATGTAGATTTTGAAATGGAAATGTAGATTTTGAATTGGAAATGTAGAATTTGAAGAGTAGATTTTGAATAGGAAGTATAGATTTTGAATTGTAAATGAAGATTTGAATTGGAAATGTAGATTTTGAATTGGAAATGTAGATTTTGAATTGGAAAAGTAAGCTGTAGAATTATAGAATTAGAAATGTAGTTTAGAATTGGAAAGCTAGATTTTGAATTAGAAATGTAGATTTTTGAATTACAAATGTAGATTTTGAATGAAGATTGGAAGTCGAAATGAAGATTTATATTGGTAAAAAAAACCAACAGAAAGAATACTGTGAGGAATAAAGATCTGCCATACAGAGAATAAAGATCTGCCATACAGAGAATAAAGATCTGCCATATAGAGAATAAAGATCTGCCATATAGAGAATAAAGATCTGCCATATAGAGAATAAAGATCTGCCATATAGAGAATAAAGATCTGCCATATAGAGAATAAAGATCTGCCATATAGAGAATAAAGATCTGCCATATAGAGAATAAAGATCTGCCATATAGAGAATAAAGATCTGCCATATAGAGAATAAAGATCTGCCATATAGAGAATTAAGAAGTATGAAAGTCTAACCTTTCTAGCTCGAAGTTGTTCTAATGAGGCTGGAATCTCTTGTACATTACAAGGAGCTCGAAGGTTTAATGATGCAAACTGACTGATCACTTGTGGACAATGAGTGATCAATTTAGTCTGAAATAAAAATGGAAGCATGAGAATTTCATGGTTATGATAACTGAACTAAATATTCTTTGATAGAATCTGCCTGGAATTAGCTCTTCTTGATTGGATTCCAGCTGTTCTGGGACACATGCTCATCCTGTAGCTTATTAGCCAGCCCAATTAACCTACATCCCTGACAGGTGCCACAGGGAATACAGCTTCAAAAATCTAAAACAAATACCTACCATAGATGGTTTTCGGGACTTTCCTCTTTTCTTCTGAGTTTTTTTCACATTTCCACCAATAAAATCATTGTCTTCGGATTTCTTTAATAAGATGAGATTCCCATCTTCCAATTCCTCTGCAGGACCAGATGATGCTCCTGAAAGGTCAGAGATCAACATAATCAAAATGGTGGACAGTCAGAAGAACAGACGAATTTGCCATTTTCAATTTCTGTTCATTTTATTTGCTTTAGCTATTTGGCATCCATTTCTGGTCTAAGTGTCCTTAAAGAGAAATTCAAGATGGCCGACAATGGATGTAAAATAAGGATTTGGATTCCTACCTGAACTAGAAGAATAAGGTAGTTTATCACTGGTGGAGGTGGGAGAATCTGTCGAGGGCGTGGTAGGCGTGGTTGGAGTAGTTGGTGTAAAAGGAGTATATGGAAATCCTTGCAGATAGCTGATCAACGTGTTGCATAGCAACTTCTCTTGTTCATACGGAACTCTTAATTCTTCTAACTCTTCTCTGTTGAAGGTAAAAAAATATATATTTTAGAAAATAACGAATGTTTATTTGAAAGGATGGTTAAAGTTGAATGCTTGGTTGAGATGAAATGAAGAAATTTTTTAAAAGAGTAGCAGAGGAAATTTGTTAATTATTTTGGGCTCTGTTTAAGAGACCATTTTTTCATTTCATTTTGAAGCAGGAATAATGAGGCAGAGCTACCAGCTGGTGTAGGAAAATATTAGAAATGAAATGAATGGAGTTTTACGTCCTACTCTTCTGCACCTTATTGGTTAATAAAGATGGACAATGAGGGAAATTTTGCCTCATTTTCTCAATAGCCAAGGGATCTTTAATGTGCACAGCTCACAGCATACAGGGGCCTCGGTTTATTGTCCCATCCGAACGACTAGGCACTTTTCCATGTCAGTCCCTCCGACCTGCATCACTGACAAGGGGAAACCGGGCTGAAAAATTTGAAAGTTCATCTAGACCTTTGCTGGGATTGAACCCTGGATCCTCAGGTTAGCAAGCAAGTGTCTAACTCACTGAGCCACCACAGTTCCATAAGGATTTATTAGACAATGTCTTTAATATAACTTACTCCTCTCTTTGTCTGGCTTCCAGAACAGCCTTTCTTTCCTCTTCCTTCTTTTTAAAACTTTCTTGGCGCTTTTTCTTCTGGGCATCCTGAAACTCTGCTTGGTTCCTCTTGAAGTCTTCATACAGCTTTCGTTTGCCGGCGTACAATTCATCAATTTCTTAAATATAATACATTAAATCAGAAATCAGGAAAATTACTAAAAATTTATCAAAAATTTCTAAAAACAAATCCTTCAAAAAAAGTGACAAGAGGAAAATTACTAAAAACAATCTTCAGACAGTGCAGAGGAAAATTACTTAAAACAATCTTCAGACAGTGCCCAGGAAAATTACTTAAAACAATCTTCAGACAGAGCCCAGGAAAATTACTTAAAACAATCTTCAGACAGTGCCCAGGAAAATTACTTAAAACAACTTCAGACAGAGCCCAGGAATTTATTAAAAATTCAAGAGCCGGAAAATTCTAAAACAATCTTAAAAACCAGGAAACATTTTACCTTAAAACATTCTTCAGAGTCTCTGCTATATTTCTGTTGGCACTGAGCTTGCGTTTGGCATCGTCTTCTTGAGATCGAAGTTGAGTTATGGTTCGTGAATAATGCTATAAAAATTGCAAAAAAAAATCATTATAATGAGAATGAAAAACATAACAATATAGATTTACATCTCCTGTTCAGTGATTATCAGTGATGTCACAATATAGGTATTAATATCATAGGGACTGTAGATAATGAATAGGTAATTCAAAACTGGAATAACAAAAACTAGGAAACTTACAAATTCGTCCAACATTTTAGTGATTATTCTAGGTGTCAAACTATCATTCTAATAATTACTATGTATAGCCAAGTCTAATCTTTTTCAGGGAATAAATGGACTGTATTAAATTGTAACCAAACTAGGTGTCAAACTATCATTCTAATAATTGCTATGTATAGCCAAGATCAAACATTTTCAGCAAATAAACAGCTAACAAAGTTGCATTCAAGGTTCTTAGAATATTTTAAAAAGGGTCTCTCTTTAGATTGGTTCATTGGATTCATGGACTCTATAGATTGCTCAAAAATATTTGATGGCCAAATCCCTTTAAGCTGTGGCCCAAGCAGTGACTCAAAAGTACCAAAAATATTTGATGGCCAAATCCCTTTAAGCTGTGGACCAAGCCATGACTCAAAAGTACCAAAAATATTTGAATACATCCTTCATGCGTCTTGCTTATTTTAACGCCATAGCCTATGCTTTTTAATACCGAAAAATATTGAGAATTTTAAACTGTACCTAGCATGACATAAAATTTTTTTAAGAATGGTCAAATATTTATATTCACTCCTACCTGTGTCATAAAGAACAAATTTAAATTGGATAAATCACATAAACTAGTGATTCTGTGTGATAAAATACAAAGATATTTGTGGCCAAATTTAAGCTGTGACTCTAGCGTGACTCAAAAATACCAAAAATATTTGATGGCAAATCCCTTTAAGCTGTGACTCTAGCCGTGACTCAAAAATACCAAAAATATTTGATGGCCAAATCCCTTTAAGCTGTGACTCTAGCTGTGACTCAAAAGTACCAAAAATATTTGATGGCCAAATCCCTTTAAGCTGTGACCTTAGCCATGACTCAAAAGTACCAAAAATATTGAACTTACATCCCTCTCTTCTCTCATGCGTCTTTGCTTATTCCTTAACTCGTCCAGTTGAGCCTTAGCATTATTATACGTGCTGAAAAATAGTTGAGAATTTTCAAATGAAACTGCGTCTTAGCATGAACATAAAATTTTAGTTCTCAAGAATGGTCAATATGAGTATATATTCATCAGTGAACTTACCTGGTGTCATAAAGTAACAGAATCTCTTAAAATCTGGTAAAAATCACAAAACTAAGTCAATTTTGTAAAAAAAATTTGCATCAGTTTTTTTGATATCCATTTTTTTATGTTATTTATGGCAGCAGGTATATTTACTGATGAATTGACTATTTCCAATTTTTCAAATTCTATGTTCATTTTAAGACCTATTATCCCTTTGAAAGCACATTGATAACAAACCAACAAGGAAAAATATTATTAAATCTAGAGGAGTAGGCTACAGCATATCAAACAGTTACATAGCTTTCTTGGTCAGCCATTTTATTTAAAGCTCTGTTGCTAAGGAAAAAGTAAAAGCTTCTGCTCTGTTGGTTAGACAAGATGGAACTTCACTTACTTGAGACTTATTTTTGAGCGTTTTAGTTTATCAATTTCTGCCACGATTCTCCTTTCTTCTATCAACCTGTAGGAATGGTGAGCCAGGTTCCATTCCAATTTCCTGCAAGCAGAAACCAAAATTAGTTTTTGTGTTTGGTTTTATTTTGTTAACAAGTCAACATATTGTTCCATGGCAACGACCACAGGCTTCTTTCATGAATCAATTACAAAGAAATCTAGATGGCTAAAAAATCTGATGATATGAACTTGAACTTTGTCTGGCTTGAATCAGGAAGTCAAGGTTACCTTGAAGTTTAGCAAAGGGAGATAATAACCAAAAGATCAGTCACTTACCTTATGGCATCATTGTGTTTATCATCATTTTTATACACCAGGCCTGACTGCAGCTGAGAAACTGAATAGATCTGCAACGAAGAGATTAATTTGTTTACGATTTTTTAATGGAAGAAAAAATGAATTGAATGGAGTTTTAAGTCCTACTCTTCTGCACCTTATGGGCTCATGAAGAAGGGCAATGCCATGCAGTGTGCAATGAGGGAAATTTTGACACGACAGCTGCATAAGCCTACTTTTTTTGCAATTTCCAACTGTCGAGGGATTTTTAACGTGCACAGCCTGTAGCATACATGGCCTTGGTGTATTGGCCCATCCAAATGACAAAACGCTTTTTCCATGTCAGTCCCTCCGACCTGCATCACTGACAAGGGAAATCAGGCTGAAAAATCCGAAAGTACATCTCGACCTTCGCTGGGATTGAACCCTGGACCTTCAGGTTAGCGAACAAGCGTTTAACTCACTGAGCCACCGTGGCTCTGCAGATTCAGTACAGAAATTATTTGTATAGCATTTCCAAATAAGGTAATAAAACAATCACAAACCTTTTCTGAGATTTCTTTATTCAAAGATTTTAAGTCGTTGTTGATCTTCTTGTTTCGGTCAAAAGTAGCGTCTTTTTCAAGCCTGATACTTTTAAGAGGGCTACTGCTGATAGAAGATTTGAGTGCAGCCTAAAATCAAGTTAAGGAACAACAATTCTGCAACGCAAATTTAAACCTTGCCACAGCCAAACAAGTTGAACAATTTTTTCACAATGCTAAGCAAGTATTGATATTTTACAAGGTCATTGTTTTGATATTTTGGTCAGTTTTATAAACTGTGTTTCCACTTAGAATTGTGAAGTAAAGTTAGCTTTAAAGCCAGGTTTATTGTCAAAAACCCTGTGTTTCCATTTAGTTTATCAAGTTCCGAAACCACTTTAGTCTCAATCAAAAAGTCCCACGCGATGTGCAAGCTGGCTTAAAAAACTAGCTTAAAAATACTAGCTTAAAGTCGGCTTTAAGGCCAAGTGGAAACGCGGTTTAAGACATCTCTAAACAAGAGCCATTTATAAATCAATTATTTTTTCAAGCAAGGATACATGTTGTGACTCTAATTCTTTCAAATTATTTGTCAAACGCTCTAGATCTTCTTCAAACTTCTTTTTATTGGGTGGTTTTAATTTTCTGGAATCTGAAAAGATACGAAATGAAATATTTTAGGTAGAGTCCAGCCAAACTATTCACACATCTGAATTATTTTTTAAATACTGTAAGGCTAAAAATTAATGCGTCAACAAATTAATGCGACATGGGGTATAGAGACTAAAATGCGAGTACAAATTAATGCGATCCGCGATAGGTGTCGCATTTTTTTAATATCATAAAAAAAAAGAAAATGGCTTTCCGGAAATATGACAGCTGGAATGGAAAAAAGCCGGAATTCTACAAATCTTTAATGAATGAAACTTCATTGATTACTAATCAGCTTCAAATTTAGAGATAATTACCTAATTACTTAATCCCACCCTGTCTCAATTTAAATACTTAACTCCATATAATTCATTTTCAAATATGTATTTTAAAAATGCGGATACAAATTAATGCGATCGCGGATAGGTCGCATTTAACACATTAATTTCTATCTCGCAATAATTTGTAGCCTTACAGTAACTATAAACATTTATTTTTCATGTTTAGATTCTTCTTGAATTGCAGGGGTAACAGACTTTAAGAAATTGAAATGGTGCCACTGAATGGAATTTGAAATTTAAATGGATTTTTTTTTTTCATTTTATCTGCACATAATTGGTTGAACGGAGACAGTCATTGCCTTGCTCTGTGCAATGTGGGAAACCTTAAAGACTCTTATTTGATTTCCAACTGTTGAGGGAGCTTTAATATGCATAGCCTGTAGCACCAGGCTCCTCAGAGCGCTAAATCTCTGCAATATATGATGCCATGGTAATCAACAACGTTTGTATCCCTTCTCTTTAATATATTGTGATTCAGTTCTTCAGACAAGATCAAGTATTTTAACAAAATTCTGATGCAAGACCTCACAAATATTACAAATACATTTCCTATTCTTAAACTAAAATATCTAGTGAAATTAACTGTCTAATGACCAATAAATAGGTCAACTTGGGGTTAAAAAGGTCAAAAAGAGTATAGTCCCTGCATAGTTTGACCTAATTCAATCAATTATTTTGGTCACAATCAAATAGCAACTGTGTGATAGTCTATTTTGTTGGTATAAGAGGCTTTGTTGCTTTGATAAAATGTCAATAAAAACACACATTTTCCCTTAACCCATTTAAATCTCATGCCTGGATTTAATTGAGCACAAACTATATCCTGCATTTGTATTTTGTAAGTGTTGAGAAAGCAAAAAAGACAAATTCAACCATTCCAATAACTTGCCATCAGTGTAAGCTGGAACCATGTTGACCCATTCCTGATTTGGGTAACTCTGAGCCCAATGATTACCCTTTTACAGAGATACCGTGTCTTAAAATGAACATAAAATTTCAGATTTAAACTTAAATTTAAGAGCTCTATTCATCAGTAGATATACCTGCTGTCATAAATAACATAAAAAATAAATATATATCCAAAAAACTTAGTAATTATCCATAAAGATGCATTTGATTATTGAAAAACGCTCAATAAATTTTCAAAAATGACTTAGTTTTTAAGAGATTCTGTTTATGATACCAGGTAAGTTCAGTGATGAATATATACTCATATTGATCATTCTTGAGAACTAAAATTTTATGTTCATGCTAAAACCCAGTATCACTTAAAAAGTGGGTGATAAAATTAAAAGCCTTGAGCCTAATTCTGTTCAATTATTAATGAAATATACTAAACCAGCCTTCGGGGATATGAAAACAATAAAGATTGAACCAGGGTCAAGGATATCAACCAGGTGTAATGCCTCAGGGGTAGTGTAAATCCTGTATTAGAAATAACAAGGTGGGGCTGTAGTTAAAAAATGCTGATATAGTGCTTACAATAGACGTTACATCATTTCTATTTATAGTAACATAGTAATATTGTAAGAGCATGTTTTAACTAGGTCGTTAAACTAGGTCAAATGCATGATAACATATAGAAATCCATATTTGATTTTTATACTACTCTTTCCATGACCAGTGCTTCTATAAGAAACGAAAAAAAAATATGACTATCTCTCATAACACCTAATACTTGTGACCTAGGCCAGTGCTTCTATAGAAGAGTATCTCTTATAACAGCTAATACTTGTAACCTAGGCCAGTGCTTCTATAGGAGAGTATCTCTTATAACAAATACTTGTGACCTAGGCCAGTGCTTCTATAGGAGAGTATCTATTATAACACCTAATACTTGTGACCTAGGCCAGTGCTTCTATAGGAGAGTATCTCTTATAACACCTAATACTTGTGACCTAGGCCAGTGCTTCTATAGGAGAGTATCTCTTATTACACCTAATACTTGTGACCTAGGCCAGTGCTTCTATAGGAGAGTATCTCTTATAACACCTAATACTGACTTAGTCCAGTACTTCTATAGAAAAGTATCTCTTTATAACACCAAATACTTGTGACCTAGGCCAGTGCTTCTATAGAAGAGAGCATCTCTCATAACACCTAATACTTTTGACCTAGACAAGTGTTTCTATAGAAGAGTATCTCTTATAGTGTCATATACAGACCTAGGCCAGTGCTTCTATAGGAGAGAGTATCTCTTATATCACCTAATACTTGTGAGCTAGGCCAGTGCTTCTATAGGAGAGTATCTCTTATAACACCTAATACTTGTGACCTAGGCCAGTGCTTCCATAGGAAAGTATCTCTTATAACACCTAATACTTGTGACCTAGACCAGTACTTCTATAGGAGAGTATCTCTTATAACACCTAATACTTGTAAACTAGACCAGTGCTTCTAAAGAAGAGAGGATCTCTTATAACACCTAATACTAGCATTGTGAACTCTACAAATTTACATTACATACCTAGTCCAAGCATAGCAGGTGGTACGTTAGAGTGAACTTTCCCTGCCTAACTACTGACAATATTAAAACATTATCTTGTTTAAACTTTCCTTTAAGTAAAATTTTAAAACACCATTGATATCAGATGATCAATTTACAAAATATTTTTAAAATAAATTATGACGACTTATCAAGCCAATCAAGAAATACACAAGATGAATAGTAAAACCCAGAATATATAAATATATATAAAGACAAGATTTTATTTCAGGATTTCCTGTACTGGAAGTTAAAAACTTGTGAAATACACTGCTAAATATACATAGTAACATTCTGAGTTTCTGGACTGAAGATAAAAGTTGAAAATTTTAAACTTGACCAATAAGAGCTCTATTCATCAGTAAATATACCTGCTGTCATAAATAACATAAAAAATAAATAAATATCCAAAAAACTTAGTAATTATCCATAAAGATGCATTTGATAATTGAAAAATGCTTAATAAATTGATATAGCGCTTTTCAATAATGACTTAGTTTTGTGAGTTTTCCATATTTTAAGGGATTCTGTTACTTTATGACACCAAGTAAGTTCACTGATGAATATATACTCATATTGACCATTCTTGAGGAACTTTAATTTTATGTTCATTTTAAGACACAGTATCCCTTTAAAAGGTCAAAGGTTGTCGAAATATTTGAGTAAATCAGCTCATTTAGATAAATCAAAACTTTCTGCAATACTGAAATTATTCCAAATTTGATATGTCAGAAATTCCTGCACCACTCTATATATAGTAAAATTTACAAATTAAGCTGAATTTTATTTATCTGTTTCACACTATGAGACAGTCATGGCAATATAGAGAGTTAAAATAGAGCTTAACAACAGAGATTAAAAATACAAATATTCAATATTGTCTTATGCATTCAGCTGATAATAGTTAATAGACTTTAGACCTCTCATTAAGATACTACTTAAATCCAGTATAAAGCAGCTACTGAATAGCAGAGCAGACTTAAACCTGTTAATCAGTAAACAAAGCCTTCACTCTTCAGATTAACAACTACAAAATTCAGCGCTGACTACAGATTAACAACTACAAAATTCAGCGCTGACTACAGATAAACAACTACAAAATGCAGCACCGACTACAAATTAACGACTACAAAATCAAGCACTTACTACAGATCAACAACTACAAAATTGAGCACTGACTACAGATCAACAACTACAAAATTCAGCACCGACTACAAATTAACAACTACAAAATCAAGCACTGACTACAGATTAACAACTACAAAAATGAGCACTGACTACAGATTAAATCCTACAAAATTGAATGCAGACTACAGATAAACAACTACAAAATTGAGCACTGATTGCAGATTAACAACTACAAAATGCAGCACTTACTACAGATCAACAACTACAAAATTCAGCACCATCTACAGATTAACAACTACAAAATGCAGCACTGACTACAGATAAACAACTACAAAATTGAGCACTGACTACAGATTAACAACTGCATAAAACAGCACTAACTACAGATAAACAACTACAAAATTGAGCACTGACTACAGATTAACAACTGCATAAAACAGCACTAACTACAGATTAACAACTACAAAATTCAGCGCGAACTACAGATAAACAACTAAAAAATTGAGCACTGACAACAGATTAACAACTGCAAGCTCTACAGAAAAAAAAACTCTTTTGAATTCTTACGCAATTTCTTAGCTATGTTTTTGGAGCAATTTTCACTGTAGCAGACATTAAAGCAGACATTATAAGTTCAACTTTCTAATTTAAATTGTGCAGTAAATTTACAATAAGAACTCAGAAGAAAAGTCTTTCAGATTTGATTAGAAAGGACAGTTAATCATATCAACAAATATTAAGAAATACAAGGGTAAAATGGACGTAAGTATGCATCATTTGTATTCTTAATCATAAATACATCAACAAGTTGTTATTAAAAACATCTAGTCGACTTTTTTGTATTTTTTTGTTCGTTATGCGATTGCAAAATTTCATAAACTGTTGGGAAAAACAAACGGGAAAAGAGGTAAAAAATATATAAATCTAACCGAAAGATTCCTTTAAAGATGGTTCTCTCTGTTCCTCCATATTTCTTCAATGCAATTAAGTCTTATCGACCTCCCGGGCCGTCTCCGACATCTTAATTATTGCATTTTCCCAAGGTGTGAATCACTTGTGTTCGTTTGGGACATAGACAGCCATGTTGGAATTCTACTTTCTAGTCATGTGACTTCATAAGTTCATAAGGTCAAGGTTGCAACAATAATTTGCATAAATATATTTTTCAAAATTTTATATTAAATCGTTTAGTTTCCATATGGTGCTGAAAATGTCGAATAATGTTCGTACTATTTAAAAATTAAAATTAGGAATCCTAGTTAAATGGCCTAGTGACCCTATTCTGGAATAACGGCCATTTGGGTAGGTTTATCTACCTAGCATTTCATGCATCAAAATGTAGGGCACCTGCTTGGTGTATACAAGATTCGTGCGCTCTGATTATTGATTATTAAAATTAAATTTATCACTTTTGGGGAAAATTTTCAATAAAAATCACAACATTCTGAAAGAAAATAACCATATTTTGCACATTCCTGCATTTTAATTGTCAAAATTTATATTTTTTCATAGCACTATTTTCTGGCGTAAGTGGATATCACTGGGAAATTGAGCGGGAATCAATAAGGACGCCATCTTCGAAGAATTTTAGCCGCATCAAAATAATGAAGAATATTTTTGTCATATATTGTAAAAGACCACCGGATTAATAAAAGTTATTTGTGGAGGAGTGTTGTTCGCGGATTCGTCCTTTTGGAAATAATATCGAAGGTAGGTCAAATTATCAATTTTTAGGCGAATTTTCCAAAATAAAATGTCACAGACGGAAGACAACTCTCGTTCTCGGACTACCCATTCAGCGTTCCAGCATTGACTACTAATTTAATGATTTTGCATGTCGCCTCGACATTTTAAAGCCTGCTAAAGCATAGTTTTTGAATTCTGTCCAGGAATTTACGGCGGTTGCCATATTTTCCGAATCGTTTCAGCCAATTTTGAGACCGGAAGCCTCAAATGAGTTTGTTTTGATATTTTCGAGCTGCCCGCCAAATACGGTTTGTTCAGCCATGTTTGTTTTTAACCCTTCATGACCCGTAATTGAGATCCTTAACCCTTTAAATGCTACAGGCTTTTTAAAATTTATTTTGTTAGTCTGTTTTAGACATTTAAAGATTCAGCATTAATTCTATCTGTTAGAATTGATAAAAAGCAGTTGCAATGGTTTTTTGTATGGAGCATATGCTTTACATGTCAATCTAGGCCTAGTTCTGTGTTAAAAGATGTTTATTTTATTTTTTCAGTTTTGTTTGTAAATATAAGTAAATCAAGATGTTTTACGCACATTTCGTGCTCAGTAAGAAAGGGCCATTGGCCCGAATTTGGTTGGCGGCCCATTGGGACAAGAAATTAACCAAAGCTCATGTGTTTGAAACCAACATTGATTCTAGTGTGGAAGCCATTTTAAAACCAAAGGTGACTATATACTCTCATTTAATTTCTATTACTAAATTTTGTACCTACAATACAAGGTCTTTGACCAAAGCTAAGATAACTGTATGTGTTAAATCTGTCCAATCAGCTAAAACTAATGTAATTTATTAAAGTGATACTTTCTCAAGAATGGTCAATATGAGTATATATTCATCAGTGAACTTACCTGGTGTAATAAAGTAACAGAATCCCTTAATATCTGAAAAACTCACAACACTAAGTCAGTTTTGAAAAACAGTTAATCAACTTCAGCTTTAACATTTGTTTTATTAATGTTGCTGTTTATTTCCAGGTCAAAATGGCGCTTAGGACATCTGGACATCTATTATTGGGTGTGGTCCGAATCTATTCCAGGAAGGCCAAATATTTATTAGCTGATTGTAATGAGGCATTTGTTAAAATCAAAATGGCATTTAGACCAGGTGTCGTGGATCTTCCAGAAGAAAATCGCGAAGCTGCTGTGGCGGCCATTACTTTACAAGAAAACTTCCATGATTTTGAAACCACGTTAGCAGATTTAGAGTAAGTGTGACTCATTATTGATTTGAGTTTTTATTAGGAATTGTGAGGTACTGTTGTTAAAGGAATATTCCTTAAATCTCAAGTCTGCCATGACAGGGATCCTTTCTACCAACTAGTTCTTGACCAAACCTCTTGGCAAAATCTTCCCTAGATTATCTGTACCCATTTACAGCTGGGTTGACTGGAATAATGAGGATCCTTTTTACCAGCGGGTCCTTGATCAAACCTCTTGGTATTGATCTTTCCTAGATTATCTGTACCCATTTACAGCTGGGTCGACAGGAATAATGAGGATCCTTTTTACCAGCTGGTCCTTGACTATACCTCTTGGTATTGATCTCTACTAGATTATCTGTACCCATTTACAGCTGGGTTGACTGGAATTATGAGGATCCTTTCTACTAGCTAGTCATTGACCAGACCACTTGGCACTTGGTAGACTGGAATAATGAGTGAAGATGATTTATTGTGTATTATTTTGTAGAGATTTAGATGTTCAAGCTCAGTTTTCTGTGAATCAGAGTCGACCAGAGGAGATCACTATGAGAGAAGATTATGCTAATATCACTCTACTCAACGATGATGGCTTCGGTAAGTCACGTTTCTGGAAACGTTTTTGTTCATAATCTTGATGTTTAATTGTTTCATTCATTATGAAATTAATGGGAGTTGCAGACATTTCTGAAGCTTCACAATAAAACATGATTAAAAATTTCATAAAAGTGGTTGAAATTTGAGAAACCAAACCAATTCAAATCCTTTTAAAAATAAACAAATTTAATTCTTGAATTTGGGAAAGCAACTCCCATTTCTTCCATATTTGAAATGTTGATGTGTTTCTTCAAATCAGGAGATGATGATCTCGAAGGTGAAATTGATGAAGATGAAATATGTCTCATTATGTACGGGTTTAAAACATGTCTAAAAGATCACCCCATAGACTTTGATGTTGTTTTGGAGCTGGTAGATCAAACCAGTCCCAAGCGACTTCGTAGTTTTAAAAGGCAGCATTCATATACTTACGAAGGGGAAGAAACTCTAAAACTTTTCAAAGACATTACTTGTGATTCAAATGGCAACATTGTACCAAATTGTGATAGTGAAAATATTAGTGCTAATCCAAGTGTTTCTCATCTTGCATCATCTTCTAGTGCTAAATATTCAGGGTGTAAAACTCCTGTAAAACAATCGGTGTCTGTTAGCACCAACACGGAAATAAGTTCCCTTACATGTTCGCAGTGTTCGGTACGAATCCCCAGCTTAGACAGTGGAATAAGCTTGAGCTTTCAATCGGAACCAAGCACCTCTCAGGCTACCTGTGATAACAACTCTTTATGTACATACCATCAAAAATACTGTGATCATTGCCCGTCTGCTTCAACATTAACTTCCACTCCATATAAGGAAAACTCTGAACCCAGTGACCTTCTCTGTGATTTGACCCCTCCAGTGACCCCCGAAAGACATCCTGAATCTGGAAATTCTTCACCGAATTCAGTAGCAAGTGAGAATCTGTGTTCGCCCTCTCCGGAAAAAATCTCAAAATTAGACAGTGGCATTTGCCTGGATGGAGATCCGGGTTTTTACGATTTTGAGGATGAGACAGAAACGGTAGATTGTGGTGATCCACCTTCACCAATCAAATCCAAACCAACCACCGAAGATATTATTCGTAAATTCGAAGAACCAACCCCTGACCTTCCGTTGAAGTTGAGATGTTCTCGACGTCTACGCTGGAGAAAGGGTAAGAAGTTCATGTCGGGTCAAAGGTTAATGGTAGTTACGTTCGTATTCCAATTGGTGGCCTCGTCTACTGAAAAATTTCTCAAATTCTTTGGAATGATCCGTTACTTGTGTTTTAGAACATATTTCATTTTTTCGTTTTAGCCTTTGACCCCAAGTGAGCTTCTTGCCGAAAATTTGCGTTTTCAAAATTGGAATTTTTCAATTGATAGAATCCCAATTGGAGTGTGAATTGTATATTTGAGTTAGTTTTTTTATCATCTTTGGCCCTTTACTTGACTTCTTGGTACTTGGTTGCATGGGTAATTGAAATATTAGATCAACGTAGAAGATGGCAGACCTAGAACATGAAAATGATTTGCGACAAACTTGGAAGGAAAGACAATTTTAAGAATTTTTATGGTGCTGAAAAGCATCTCCTAGCATGAAGGAGTGAATAGATCTTTATGCTGTTGGCTCGTAGCTGTAGGAGATGTAGGTTTTTAAAAGTTCATAAGTTTTTAAAGCTTATTGTGGAGCACATATACCTGACCTAAGGAGAACATAGTTGCTGCCCTGGGAACCTTGGTAGATTTAGAAGAGTGGGAAAGCATTTGAAGAAGTAGGTGCATGGCTGCAGAAGATAAAGTTACCAATCTTTGGTAGAACCTAAGGTGCAGTTACTAGGAAAGAAAAACAAAATTATTAAGATTCTACTCTTTCTTACAGGTGATGTTGGTGGATTTGATGAACGAGAGATCTTAAGAGACCAGTCCCACGTGGATGACCCTTTCTTCAAACCAGCTGATATTACAGATATGGAAACCACTAAAGACCAATCTATGGGAGATGGCAATGACCTGGGTAAGCCCATGGATATTGATTTACCACCCAATGAAGATGGTTTTGGAGATGGAATTCCTTTCATGAGTATGTATTCTTTCTTTTGGACAACTCAATTATTCAGAATCCAAAGATCAATTATTCAGAATCCAAAGATCAATTATTCAGGATTCAAAGATCAATTATTCAAATTTGTTATTATTCAATGTTCTATTATTCAAATTTGTTATTATTCAAGTTCTAATTCAAAGTTATTATTAAGTTCTAATAATCAAATTTGATGTGATTCAAAGTTTTTAATTGTTTAAGTTCTTGTTGAAATGCATGTATTTGAAATTTGCCCAAACAGAGAAATTCTTCTGGCTCCTGTTCACAAAGTTCCCTTGAACATTTGGATCTTTGGCTGAGGCACTGCCCGATGAAAGACAGTTCTTTGATTCTGGGCAAAGTTTTACCCTTGTTGTTTAAGTTGATTGTTTATTTGTTTGTTTGTTGATTTGTTTATATTAGATGATCACCATGACGATGAT
The DNA here is from genome assembly GCA_030562195.1 of Nipponacmea schrenckii. Lineage (NCBI taxonomy): Eukaryota > Metazoa > Mollusca > Gastropoda > Lottiidae > Nipponacmea > Nipponacmea schrenckii. The sequence continues at coordinate 1,445,471 of JAUJPP010000005.1, read as the reverse complement.
GATGACGATGATGATAATGACCCAGGTTTTGGGGATGATATTTTTGGTAAGAAAGGAACTTTTGCTACTGCTATTGCTGCTTAACTCTATAAACACAATCCTTCACTATTTAAATTTTTAATAAAGCACATTTTTAAAAAATGCAAATTCAGTCACAGCATAGAATATCAAGCAGAATAAGCCAACAAATAACTGAACATTTTTAATAACAAATATAATTTTTTGTAGGACAAGAGTTCATGGGTGCAGGAGGATTATTTGAAGATGCTCCTTCCATGCAAGATGTTCCTATGGCACCTGGTGTGGATTCTACACCTGCACCTGGTTCAAAACCAACAGGTAAGACAATAATTTGTCCAACCAGCTGGGTACAGATAATCTCGTAAAGACTAATACGAAGACAAGGAAAAGGTTCCTCATCAGAATCTTTGGAAACTTCATTATATATGTACAAACCAATATGAACCACTGCTAAACTGATCCTTTTCTTTTCAAAATTTCTATATTTTTGATGTTGCCCAAATATTGAGACCTGTATTTTGTTTTAACAGAAGATGAATCTATGATGTCCAAGAAGATAGATGACAGTACAGCTAGTGATGTCAATGCATCATCACTACCACAAGCTTCAATCACTGGTCTACCAGGAGAACAAACAACACTGGTCCATAATGAAGAAGAAGCTTTTGCTCTGAACCTCTAGATGTTACAGCTGTTGCTGGTGAGTATTTCACTTTATAACCACTTTTCAGAAGGTCGGGTCCTTTTAATGAAATCGGATTTCCAAAGCCTATGATGACAATTGTGCCAACACCTTTAACAAGTTCTCAAGATTTTGTTGCTCATCTTTCAGGTACAGAGAAGAAGGGAAAACGAAAAAGGAAACTCATTGTTGATGAACAGAAAGGTATACCCAGTGAAACCATGAAACTTCAACTGTCAGTCACTTCGGACATAGTCACCACCCTTGATTTGGCTCCTCCTACAAAGAAACTCATGCACTGGAAGGAAACAGGAGGTGTGGAGAAACTCTTTGCTCTACCTGGTCGACCCATCATTTCTAGGGTAACCATGAAGCATTTTGGTCGAAATCTGGTCACCAAACCGGTGAAAGAAGATGCAGATGAAGAGAGGCTGGATTTGGATTCCACAGAAATTGTTCGAGAAGAAGATAAGCAGCAACCCCCACAAAGTAAGTCCAGCTTTAATATTCTGTGATTTCGTGGGTTGGCAATTTGTTGAATCAATCTAGAGTTCCTTCTTAGTCTTAAAATAATTTACGCCCAGTTTCCAAAATGGTGGACCCAATCTTCCAGAGAATAAGTTTGGTAGTTCATGAACAAGCTGGTTGCAGAAGATCATTTCCTTATTTTTGACATTTTTCTTTCCAGTGGATATGAGCCGTCAATCAGAAATGAGCACAATAGTAGAAGAACCATCAATAAATGAAACCTCGCGGCGTTCTAGGCGTAGCGATAAAAATAAAACTTTAGAAGATCCATCACTCATCCAAAACCAATCGACAGTGGCAGACCAATCCACCTTACAAGATCCTTCAGCAATCCAGAACACTACCGCACCTCATGATGACATCTTTGGTCAAACTTTCAATGAAGCAGTTGTGGATCTACCCAATGACCCCATGTTGAATGACCCCAACATGGAAGATGGTCCCCCCTCTATTGCTCCTTTCTCTGTAGGTCCTGCTTCAGTGGGTCCTCCCTCTGTGGGACCTCCTTCAGTTGGTCCTCATTCTGTAGGAGCTCCTGATGCACCGGTAAGTTTTGAATTTTCTTCTTTCCTGGTACTATTTCTGCCCTTAGGATTCTATCCAAAAGTATTACTATCAAAAGCTTGTTGCACGTCTTCCCCTTATCCATAGTGCAGTTCCACGGCTTTAGTCAATCTTTTGTGATAAAGTTGAAAAAACAAGAATTTGAGTCATTTGATGATGGCCTTCACTTCACAAGCTTATAATATAGGAGCAATAACCGATTGAATACAAAGATCTTCATTCACTCCTGTATTTTTCAGACCTTTGAAGATGTAATAGAAGGTGAAGTGGAAGGAGTTTTAGCTACCGAAGATGAAGATGAACAAAGGTGGAGTAAAAGAACACAGGTCATGCAGAGAACATTTGATGTGGCATTTAAATACAATCAGGAACTCAGTTTTAAGGAAATGGCTAGGAAACTGGATCGAAAACAAGCTGCATCGCGTTTCTACACCTTACTCGTTCTCAAGAAACATCAAGCCATAACCGTGGAGCAACTAGAACCTTATGGAGATATCTTAATCGGACGTGGTCCTCACTTCGGAATCACTTGTTAATTGTATATTATTTTTAAGAAAATATTTCATCGTGACATTGTTGTATCTTAAAAACCAAGACTTTAAAATTAGTGCTTTTAAAGGCAGCAAGTGTCATCTATATTAGAGTGTATATTCCTTTACTCGTAAGGAAGACTAAGAAGAAAGTTGATATCAATGGCAAGCCAGGGTTTAAGTCCTTCTGGATCCCTTCTGAGCATATTGTTCAGTAAGTCTAGTAGTGCTTACAATTCATTATATTCATGTCATTCTTTGGCGTTGGGAATCATCATCCCAAAAATTAGCCATTTTTTAAAATCATCTGTGCTTTACGAAAAAATTTAAGAATCCTCAGAAAGGATGAAAATTCAAAACCTAATTACAAATGGATTATGAAGATATTTCTATGGTTTTTTATTTTTGTTGATGAAAAAAGTTAAACGCCATAAAAATGTTAATTTTATGTTCACAATTGACGGAAAAAATTTACGAATTTTAAATTCACATTATTATAAAAAACCAAAATCATTTATTATCCAAATCACTGAAAGTGGTTCAATTGTACATGGTCATTTTATCTAGAGAAATCATAATGTTTAATAGTTTGTCTGAAAATATCAATTGACGTGCATTTATGTGTGTTCAATTCTGTAAAAATACAGCTGTGATTTTGTTTGTTATCTTTTGGGGTTGTTTCATTTTTTTTTCTATGGGCAACTTTATTCGCAGAATCAAACAGTAATTTGTTAAAAATTTTAGAATGTGTGAAGTAACTCCAAGAAATACATGAAACAAAATGTCTAATGCTCTATTTTTACGAGAACGATGGATTTTGATATTTTCTGACAAACTTTTATTTCAATGTTAACCCTTTTTCATTCATTTCATAATTTTATTCGTTATATATTTTTTGTGCAAATAATGTTTGTCGAAAACCCAAAGATATTTGGGTATATATCTATCTTTTTATGTCAAAAACTATGCCAGTTATCATTGAACACCCCTCGTCTTGTAATGAACTCTTCCGCACATGCTTTATGTCAACAAGTTCAGAAGAGTTGATTTTAAAAATGAGGGGTGATTTTCTATCTGATGTGAGTTGGTTTACATGAACATGGTTTTCATCTTGAAGTAGAAAGCTTTAATGCAGAAACTTAATAATTGGCTGAATTTTTTTACCCAGGCTGAAAACCACTCTTATGTGAACCAACCCCTTATCTTCATCTTAACTGAATTATAAGAATTTGATCTGGACGAAGTGTGAGATGAATCAAACATACCCCAGTTATCTGAATGTAAAAGAAAGGAATCAAACACACCATACATGTTCATGAAGTAGAGATTTAGATCAATGTTATTCAATGTCAGGTATATTATTCATGAAATCATTCAAACACTTGACAAATAAACACATTATTATTGGTCCGGTAGTTTCTTTCTTGAGTTGAGTTTTTACATTCCCCAAGATTTTTGTGATCCATAGCATTAGATCATGATCAATAACATTAAGATCGTGATACATAATATTAAGATTGTGATCCATAACATTTAGATCGTGATGCATAAAATTAAGGTCATGATGCATTACATTAAGAGCATGAACCATAACATTAAAATTGTGATCCATAACATTTAGATCGTGATACATAAATAAGATCGTGATGCATAACATTTAGACCGAGGTCCTTCCAAATAAATGGAAATAATGCACATTTGTGGTTGTTCTAAGTACATTTTGGATATTAGTCCATCCCTACTAAAATGATACATCAATTTGAAATTCAGAAGATCACAATAATCTCCAGCACTTTGTTTATCAACTCAAATCTCTTTTCAAGAGAGTCCACATAGTTCATAGATCTATTTTTTGGCTCCTAATAGTTGTGCCTTCTCCGTAGCTATTCTGACAGCGTCTATCAGAGCACCACGGAATCCTGCTTTCTCTAAAGAATATATAGCGTCTATTGTTGTGCCACCTGGTGAACAAACTTCATCTTTTAACTGTCCTGGATGTTTCCCGGTTTCAAGTACCATCTTGGCTGCCCCCTGTAAAATATGAACAATAACCAAATATCCAGGATAAAATTCTTAGAGAGTTGTTCACGAAAAGTGCCATTGTCCTTGACCCAATAAGATCACGTTAATTTCAATCAACACTGCTCAAGGGTGTTTGGGGGGATCTATAGGGCAGTGGTTAGAGCATTGGTTCTTTACCTCATGAGGTCATTTGCTTGGATACTTTGAAAATGTCGGACGTGAGTTTTAACCACGACCGGTGTGTCACAGTCCGATGGCCGTGAATAAGTCATCTTCACTCACAATTCCATTCCACCCAGCTGTAAATGGGTACGGATAATCCGGGAAAGATCTATACCAAAAGGTAGAAAGGATCTCTGTCATGGCAAACATGTGAACCTTGTAAAATGTAGTTGTTTCTTTCTTTTCGTTCTCTCTAAAATGAAACTACTTACCAATAAAGTTTGGGCAGCTAATTTAGTTGCTAGATCTCTAGGTAGACCCATTTTGACTCCACCATCAGACATGGCTTCTATAGCTACAAACGCCTGGAAAGGAAATAAAGAACTTAATTGCTTTGTTATGTTTCCTCTGACGACTGGACTATTTCAGCCAGGTTTCCTACTGAAAAGGTAGTACAAGCAATTCCTATAGCTTTTGTTGAGTATACTTACATAGGCTGGACCACTACCACTCAATCCAGTAACAGCATCTAGATACGTCTCTACTCCTTCTTCAACTATACCTATACTCTTTAACAGCTCCCCTACCATCTGACTGTCTGTAGGGTTGACTGCATGACCTGGGGTCACAACTGAAGCACCGGCAGAAACCAATGCTGGTGTGTTGGGCATTACCCTTACAACTCTAGTTCCTTTGGGCAAATTCTGAAACAGTAAACCAAAAGATCTTTGAAGATGAAATGGTCATGTAATTTTGAATAAGTAACCTTTCCACATTATTCCAGTCCCCTCACTCGAGTCATCTGTAAACGGGAGAACAACTGGTGGGCTGGATCCTTTATACTTGAGATTTATTTTGATCATTAATTTTAAGATTTATAAGCTTGTATTGACTTACCAAACAGCTTCAAGTCTTTTGATTCAGATGGGACAATAAACCAAGGCCCTGTGTGCACGTTAAAGATCCCTTGACAGTTGGAAATCGCTTAAAGAGTAGGCTAATGCTGCTGTCCGGGCGAAATTTCCCTCATTGCACACTACATAGGACTTCCCTTCTTCATCAGCCCATAAGGAGCAGAAGAGTAGGACGTGAGATCATTTCATTTCTTAATGTTTAATTCACAAATGTAAAGTGTTATCAAGAGTTCATTGCCCTTACCTCTTCTAGAGTATCAATAGTAATACCAGCAGCTATGGACACAAACAAATTATCTTTAGTAACCTGAGGAGAGACCTCGTTTAAAACTTTCTTAACTACATGAGGTTTGGTGGCAATGATTACCATGTTACTGTTGTTGACTACATCTTTATTGTGGGTCGTCGTCTTGGCTCCCATGTCCTGAAATAGGATATATAATTTGAGAAGAAGCAGAGAAGGGGAGGAAGATACATATAGAATAGAAACAGTTCTCCATCTGCTAATCTTAATCTGTTCCTCTCCATCTGCCCGATCAGCAAAAGAGAAGAAAATACAGGATTTGATAAGACTACAGTTCTTCATCTGCTCGATCGGCAAAAGAGATAACAGGATGCAGAATTTAATAGATCACAGTTCTTCATCTGCTCGATAGGGGGCAAAGAAGAGGATGTAGAATTTCATAGATTGCAGTTCTTTACCTGTTCATCTTCATTTGCTCGATCGGCAATAGAGAAGGGGATGCAGAATTTGATAGACTGCAGTTCTTCGTCGGCCCGATTGGCAACAGAGAAGAAGATGCTCTGCTCTGCTCACTGCCATTAATTTACCTTAATGTGCACTGCATGGTGTAAAACTGTATATCGATTAAAATTACCTACCTTAAGCATCTGTAAGCACTTTTGGTTTCTATCACTAGCTGTGATATTATTAGCTTTTACTAAACCTATAAATATAAAATACACTTCATAATATGGCCCTGTGTTTACCGTTATCTTTGAGGTTAATTCTCTTAATTGAGGTATAATTCTACAGGCCCTGCTCTTGTATATATGCTTCTGGTGTAGGTACTAGAGAATTGGCTCGATTTAGAGGGAATAGAGAACTGGGGGCAAGCCCATAGACAGGATTGATTTCTCGGATGAGGGGGGGGGGGGTGCAAGCAATTTATCCAGAGGGGCAATTGAAGGGGTCACAGTGATAATATAGTGCTATAAGACAAGCTATGGGCCTGACTGGGGGAAGGAGGGGTTTGGTTTCCTCAATATGTGATCGGTAACATAAACCATCCACATGTTTATCCGTCCATACATCCAGTAGTTCTTCCCCCAAATAGTCACTCTCTCTTTCGGACATATGAGGTCAGTGACCTTTTATTTGCAGAGATAACAACGACTTATCAGTTCTAAATGTGTTTTGGCTGATTATTTTGTCTAAAATAATTTAAACTGGGAATGAAATGAATGGAGTTTTACGTCTTACTCTTTAGAAATGAAAGAAAATGGAGCTTTACGTCCTTCTCTTTAAACAATTAGAGCAGGGAAATCCACGCTATGAAAGATTAAATAAATATTATATTTGTTTATTTGTTTGTTTGTTTACAAAATGACGGGGTTATTTAAGGTCAGGAATAAGTCAACTTAGGGTCAATAACTTACAGGAAACAGCTGGTTTTATTAATAATATTACTCAGATAATTGATATGGTTGTATTTACCAGTCATGTCTGATTAGTGATTCGAAATACTAGTTACAACAATTGACATATCTATATCCTTACTAATCAAATGAAATGAATGGAGTTTTACGTCCTACTCTTCTACACCCAATGGGCTTATGAAGACAAGCTTGCTATACAAGAGTCAATCCACATCGGCATCCACTGGAAGCCAACGTTAACTTGTCATCTACCAACAACTACTTAGTTTGCGACATCAGCATCCACTGGAAGCCAACGTATCTTTTCATCTACCAACAAATACCTAGTTTGCGATATCAGCATCCACCGAAGCAAAAGTTAACTTGTCATCTACAACAACTACCTAGTTTGCGATATCAGCATCCACTTTGGGAATCGAACGTTAACTTGTCATCTACCAACAACTACCTAGTTTGTGATATCAGCATCCACTGGAAGCGAACGTTAACTTGTCATCTACCAACAACTACCTAGTTTGTGATATCGGCATCCACTGGAAGCGAGCGTTTACTTGTCATCTACCAACAACTACCTAGTTTGTGATATCAGCATCCGCTGGAAGCGAACGTTAACTTGTCATCTACCAACAACTACCTAGTTTGTGATATCGGCATCCACTGGAAGCGAGCGTTAACTTGTCATCTACCAACAACTACCTAGTTTGTGATATCGGCATCCACTGGAAGCGAGCGTTAACTTGTCATCTACCAACAACTACCTAGTTTGTGATATCGGCATCCACTGGAAGCGAGCGTTAACTTGTCATCTACCAACAACTACCTAGTTTGTGATATCGGCATCCACTGGAAGCGAGCGTTAACTTGTCATCTACCAACAACTACCTAGTTTGTGATATCAGCATCCACTGGAAGCGAGCGTTAACTTGTCATCTACCAACAACTACCTAGTTTGTGATATCGCCATCCACTGGAAGCGAGCGTTAACTTGTCATCTACCAACAACTACCTAGTTTGTGATATCGGCATCACTGGAAGCGAACGTTAACTTGTCATCTAACGTTTCAGCTAAATGGGTCAAGGAAATAGAAGCCACCAAAGAAAATAAAGATCGTTGATATTTGAGCTACTGTACCAGACAAAGAAACTTGATCAAAGTCCAAATTTAAAAAACCGAAAAAGTCAATGGCTTGAAATAGTACAAAGTCCAAAAACCTTAATTGAAAACGGGATCGATAAGAATTAATGTTGTGACAGGTATATACAGCAAGGTGAATAGACTCTTTCGTTAAATTACCCCCGCCACTCTATTACCTGAATGCTGAATATACATTGTAACTTTTTTGAAATGGTTTTCCGAATGTGCCCTTTTTAGATCTGAAATTCTGATTTCCAATTGCCTTTTTTGCAAAGGGAAAAAAACTTACTCGAGATTTCATCAGCTACACTTTCTAAATAAATTCCTGGTTTTTTTCCCAAACGAAAACAGATTGCATCATACGAAATTCTGTTTATTTAGACGGTGTGCATTTTTTGAACTCTTTCTGTTGACAAATGGCACAGTGACAATTTGTGGGTAAGATACTATGACCCACACCCCCCCCTTCCCTCACACACACAGCCTCACAAACACTTTATTCCCTGTGTTATAATACGCGTATTTCAATTGGAATGAAAATTAACATGAACAAGTCGTACAAAGATAATAATCTTAAATGTCAATTTAAAAAATGTTTTGAAATTTAAATATCTTTAGATGATATTAAAATATCAACATGGTAAGTATTTCATTGCTTTACTAAGAGTAGGCCTACCGGTACCTTAAATTTTGGAATTAAATTTGAAAGAAATTCGTTAGATAAAGCCGTAATCGATGTTCGAATCATTCCATTTGATTGAAAACCACACACAAGAGATAAAAATTTCATCAGCCACATGGCGATGTTGATATATTTATGCAAATTATTGATTGACAATTCAAACGAGTTGCGCCCCTTGAACTACTCACCCGAAGTGATGAAACCTTTAGCCAAAGCTTGGGCCATTCGACCTGCCCCAATAAATCCGACCATGATGTCCTCTGGCAAGACGGATAAATGTGGGCTCGATTGAGGGAGAGACATACTTAAAAACTAAATCGATTAACAGATTTTAGTGTAAAGTCCACAATGGTGAAGCAGAAGACATGCAGCTCGTGAGTGGTCTCTTGATGCTCATGCGCTAAATTCTGTATTTTGATTGGTCAGGGGAGAAAATAAGCCCCGCCTATTTTATTTCAAGCCCCGCCTCCTTTCATTCATAGTGGAATTTTTTTGTACCACTCAATTTTCTTGACGCATTACGCCAAATTTCCTACGTAGTAAACAGTATTGATTTGACCAAATTATTTGATTTGTCGGAATTAGCTGTCCAATTTCCATACACTCAAAAATAGTGATTTGAATGAAGGAAATCTTTCAATTTTTTTTTAATTTGTCCAGTTATCTAACGTTTCGGCTAAATTCCTTCCTCATACACACTTAGTTAAAGTCTATGATCACACTTTGCTTGTACTTTCAATTACTAGTCCAAACTTTGGATCCATGAAAGACTATGTTAAGTTTGAGGAAGGCATTTAGCCGAAACATTATACGACAGGACAATAGTAGGCTTAAATTATTTTCCCTGTTATGGAAATTTGTGATTTAATAATGATAATAAGCTCTTTATTTTACATGGATCAGAATTAGGTCTAATACACAAGGAGGTCCTTGTCCAACTTTCAGCCAATTCGCTGTCGGATTTGATGAATAAAATGTCGAAAAACCCGAACTTTTGTAATTTTTTTTTCTCAGACAAATTTCGTTTCGTTAAAAAGTTGAATCATGGATGTATACGATCACGTGCTTTCCACCAACTTCCGGTTTGAAGATGAATTGTTTGTTTATTTCTCGTAAATGAAGTTTTAAATGTAATTTCTCGCTTGGTTTCGGCTAAAATCAAACAGGACATTTAAGGTGGACAACCTGAAGGTAGGTTTCATAGTTTTGTTTCTCAATTTTAGTCTAAAATTTACGAGATCGACCAAAAATAGTTGACCTATTTCTAACAGGAGGATGGGGAGGGGCAATAATGAGATTATAAGGAAGATAACATGGCAAAGTTAACTTATATGGCCACAATTTCCCCCATTGTATACTGTAAGGCTTTATTGGCCAAATCAAGAATGGTTAAATGGGCCAAGGATTCTTGTCAAATGAGTAGACCCTTTCTTTCATTGTCAGACCTCATTAGCTTAAATTAAAAAACCTGAAAAGTTTGACGGAGAGCTCATTGTTGAATTAACTTTATAAAGGTATACTGCGTCTAAGATTGAACATAAAATTTGAAACTTCGCCAATAAGAGCTCTATTCATCAGTAAATATACCTGCTGCCATAAATAAAAAACCTGGTAATCTGTTCTATTCATCAGTAGATATAGGCCTACCTTCGGCCATATATAACATAATATGCTCTATTCATCAGTAGATATACCTTCGGCCATAAGTAGCATAAGCTCTATTCATCAGTAGATATAAATGCTGCCATAAATAACATAACAGAATCTTTATATAACCCGAAAATTTAGGTCCCCTCTAAGACACAGTTACTCTTCAGTGTCCAGAATGAATGTACAATATGACCGTCAAATTGATGAAGATGAGATTGAGGAGGACCCTTATTATTTCACCTATAACAGAGAGCTAACCACACGACCTCATGCTCTACCTACTTCTATTGGTATAGTCCAAATTATCAGTGGCTTTATATCAGCTATATTAGGTATGTATATATTGATCTATCAAGATGAAGGGCATGCACCCTAGTAGGTTTCTCCCCTAATACTTGGCACTTAAAGGAATATTGCGTCTTAGAATTAACATGAAATTTTGAAATTTAAACTTGGCCAATAAGAGCTCTATTCATTAGTAAATATACCCGCTGCCATAAATAACATAAAATAGTAATTTTAGAGAAGACTAGACTGTATTTCAATGCCATTCGTTCCTTATAATCATTCTATGAAATTTCAGGTACATTCGAATTGTTTATTGTGCCGATATCTGAAGCATCAAGTGGCGAAGGAGTTCTGGAATTATCGAAACAAAATTGTTATGGGGCTGGGTTCTGGGGTGGACTTCTGGTAAGAATTTTAAATCGTATTCTATGGAATTACTTTTACTTTTGTGCAACATTTTGGTGGGACTGAATGATGAGATCCCAACACTCTAACTGACAGAGCTACAACCCATTCTCATTTGAATAAAATATAATATAATTCTGTATTTTAGATGATCCTAACAGGAAGCACTGCTATTAGAGCCAGTATTAGTAAGAGAACCACAACTGTAAGTTTTTTGGAAGTTTGTATTATCTAAACACCCTAAAGACAAACCTGTAACATTATCTAACATAGTTAATACAGGCTCTGATACAATGAAGAGTTATCTCCCATATATGTATATGCCGTGCTACGTGATATGTAAACCCCACGTTCTATTAACATGTGCGAGATGTTGGAATAAAGTTGAACACTTCAGACGTCGTTCTTATTCTTTCCATACCCACCCACTATTACAAAACTGATTTGACTTCTTTTATTTTTATATTAAACACAGGTTCATCCAAATTGAGTTTTGATTATTTTGCAGGTAGCCAGGTTTTACAATTTAACAATACTCACATTTTCCCTGTATATGTGTGTAACAATATTTTTAATGGTAGCCTATGGACAAGGCTGGACAACCAAAGATAAATACCCTGTAAGTCAAGTCTTTATTTACCATATGCTTTTTTGTTCAACATTTTTACAACCCTTTCAGAGAGTTCACATCAAGTCTGCATCACTTTTGATAACTGTCTAGTTGTTCAAATGTGACAATAAACCGAGGCCCTGTGTACTACAGGCTGTGCATGTTAAAGTTCCCTCGACAGTTGGAAATCGAAGTAGGCTAATGCTGCTGTCCTGGCAAAATTTCTCTCATTGCACACTGCATGGCGTTGCCTGTCTTCATTAGCCCATAAGGTGCCGAAGAGTAGGACATCAAACTCATTTCATTGAAAACTGAAAATTTTCCGTTTTTCAGCCTGGTAGCCACATGCACATGGTCCATCTGTTTGTGACAGTAAATTCCCTATTAGGACTTTTATTTGCCTTAACGGCTCTGGTAAAATATTATACCATTGTGTTTAGTGATAAGGTGGACTTGCTGAGCAGGTGGAGGAACTGGTTCCTCTGCTGTGTTCCAAGACACCAGCAGACACAGCCGAACCCGGAACCAAACTTACTCATGTAGTAGGTCTGTCAGACGTGGTGCCAATTTCAGATTTCCAATTAACCTGATTGAGTTGATGTTAAAGCTGTGATAATTTCTCGAAGTTATTCAGATTGTAACGTTTTTGAGATTAGGGCACGAAAATTTACTTGTGTTTTTCTTATACATGGGAACTTCTAGAACTGCATTTTCATCAGGTTTGCTTCAGTGCCTTATATATTTGCTGTAATTCAACATAATGGTATTTACAGGGGCATGGCAGTGTGGAACCTCTAGCATACAGTATAGAAATATGGTTAATATTTGGCTTATATTAAAGGGATAATAGGTCTTAGAATGAACATAAAATTTAAAAATTTTAAACTTGTCCAATAAGAGCTCAGTAAATATACCTGCTGTCATAAATAACATAAAAAAATAAATAAATATACAAAAAACTTAGTAATTATCTAAAAGATGCTTTTGATTATTGAAAAACGCTTAATAAATTGATTAAGTGTTTTTCAAAAATGACTTGTAAGTTTTCCAGATTTTAAGGGAATCTGTTACTTTCTGACACCAGGTAAGTTCACTGATGAATATATACTCATATTGACTATTCTTGAGAAGTAAAATTTTATGTTCATGCTAAGACACAGTATACCTTTAAAGCAATAACGAATGAAAATTCCAATCTATTTTGTGTCTCCTATCTATTTTGCACATTTATTATTTTGAGTGTTTTGAAGGGATATGTATGGATATTTTATATTAGCCCTGCGTTCAATAAACAAAATGGATAACTCAAGGCAAGGCTATACATTTGGAACTGTTTTATGAACGCAGGGCTCGTGCATGAATTGATTTGATTTTTTAATTATGATAATTTTTAATTCCTTAAATAATAAAAATATAATCCCCCAAAAATTTGAAAATTCTAGATAAAATCATAAAAATTATAGTTGAAAATATCATCATGCATCTCTTAGGAAGAGTCGATTTTAAATCCGGATCAGTCCATTTTTTTCAAGGTAGTATAAGAAGTAATTAAAATAACTCTGAATATTATTTTACAATCTATTCTACCTTTAACATAAATGGTTTGTTCTTGCGAAAGTTCACTGATTTGATGAATCAACAGAAACTATGGTTTGTTAATTATATTTATTTTTTATACTTTTGAATTGTTTTGTTATGGAAACTTGTAAATAAAGATTGTAAATATTCATTTAACACCTGATGAAGGCTGTATGTGTTATAAGAAATGAAATGGAGTTTTACATCCTACTCATCTGCATTTAATGGGCTAATGAAGGTGGACAATGCCATGCAGTGTGTAATGAGGTACATTTTGCCACGACAGCGGCATTAGCCCACTCTTTTTGCAATTTCCAACTGTCGCGGGATCTTTAACATGCACAGACTGTAGTACACGGGCCTCGGTTTTTTGTCCCATCCAAACGACTAGACACTTTTTCCATGTGAGCCCCTCAGACCTGCATCTCTGACAGGGGGAAACCGGGCTGAAAAATTCGAAAGTTCATCTTGACCTTTGCTGGGATTGAACCCTTGAACCTTAGGTTAGCGAGCAAGCGTCTAACTCACTGAGCCACAGTGGCTCTGTTAATAATATAGAAGTGTAGAGTGTACCCAATATGCATTTTGTTTCAACCACGTAAAAAAGGTTTGTAGAGATGAATAATATTTATTAAAAAAATCAGATTATAAAAATAATGGCTATATAACAATGAAAGAGGAATTTTGATTTTAAAGATAGATTCCCATCTTTATTGGGGCTTTATATTATGTCATCTTAAAGAATGGTTCCCTCTAAAAAAAAATTCATAAAATTTTCAATACAACTTTAAAATGGAATGTACACAACTTTGGATAAAATTATCAAATATTTAAGAATGTTTTACTTAATCTGTGATTTTGATACAAATGATATTTAAAATTAAAAAAGAAAATAGTTAAATATGATGAAATACTATGAGAAATTCTACTTAAATATAAACAATTTACAGAAACAAAATTACTGAATGAGAGAATGATTTGCGTTGCTATAACGATGAAATATATTTTAAAAGATGTATGTGAAAAAGGGAGAATGGGATTTTAAAATTCAAGGCAAGACTGTTTTGGATGCCTCAGCCAAGTGCTCTATCTTTAAAAATTTTAGCTAATTACTTTAAGCAAATTGGAAATGTCTTTCGTCAAAAAATAGCACGAAACAATTTGGATGGTAAAGGTAACCCCATGAAATAGTAAAAAAATAAAATTAGTAATTCCGAGCTGGTCTGTTATAGGCATTATCATAAGCGCTATTTCGACTTCCAACAATACGTGATGATGACCACAGCATGAAGGCTGCTCCTGCGACAAACAGGAAGGACACGCTTGCAAATCCGTAGGACCAAGAGAGGTAATTCATGTCTGGTCGTGGAACCCAATCTCTATCTTCTTTCATGACGCCAAATAATATCAGTTCCGCGAATAACACCACGCCTGTAAATAGAAATTTGAATTCGTAATCGGATGAAATCATCCTTAACTGGGTTTTTCAACTTGAGAATAAGGTTATGTGATATATTTAATTGTAGATAAACCAGGTGTTCAAACTCAATGTCTATTGTCAGACTTGATGTCACTTAAATTTCGAGCTTCCAGTGTTACTCATAACTTTAATTGTAGACTACCCACACTTCATATTTTGATTCTTAAAAATGACATTGATGACTGAAATTCAGCTCTCAGCTGTGATAGTAAATTCTCAAGGAGGGTATTCGTAATAACTTTAATTGCAGACTAACCACACTTCATATTTTGATTCTTAAAAGTGTCATTGATGGCTGAAATTCAGCTCCTAGCTGTGATAGTAAATTCTAAAGGAGGGCCAATTTGACCATTTTTCTGGGGCCATTATGACCAAATGTTGGTGCCATTTTGGTCAGGGGCCATTTTGACTATAACCAGGTATTACTTGAATACTTACATGCTATAAGACTGCCCACACTGTTCACCAACAGTATCATGGCCTTCATATGAGATGGAAACAAACGGAAAAGATACAAAATCATAGCAATGGCTACCAGGCCTTGTAGTAGGAGCGAAAAACTAACAAGCACTTGACATACAATGAACCATGCTGAAAAACATAATAAAAATGTTTAACTCTTTATTTTACATATGGGTCAAAATTAGGTCCAATACACAAGAACATGGTCCTGTCTAACATTCAGTCCATAGAGACAAACATAGACTCTTTATTTTACATGGGTCAGAATTAGGTCCAATACACAAGGACATGATCCTGTCTAACATTCAGTCCATAGAGACAAACATAGACTCTTTATTTTACATGGGACAGAAATTAGGTCCAATACACAAGAACATGGTCCTGTCCCACATTCAGTCCATAGAGACAAACATAGACTCTTTATTTTACATGGGACAGAAATTAGGTCCAATACACAAGAACATGGTCCTGTCTAACATTCAGTCCATAGAGACAAACATAGACTCTTTATTTTACATGGGTCAGAATTAGATCCAATACACAAGGACATGGTCCTGTCTAACATTCAGTCCATAGAGACAAACATAGACTCTATATTTTACATTAGTCAGAATTAGGTCCAATACACAAGGACATGGTCCTGTCTAACATTCAGTCAATGGGACAAACATAGACTCTTTATTTTACATGGGTCAGAATTAAGTCCAATACACAAGAACATGGTCCTGTCTACACATTCAGTCCATAGAAGTACAAACGTTATATGAAACTAGACTTTATTTTACATGGTCAGAATTAGGTCCAATACACAAGAACATGGTCCTGTCTAACATTCAGCCCATAGAGACAAACATAGACTCTTTATTTTACATGGGTCAGAATTAGGTCCAATACACAAGGACATGGTCCTGTCTAACATTCAGTCAATGGGACAAACATAGACTCTTTATTTTACATGGGTCAGAATTAAGTCCAATACACAAGGACATGGTCCTGTCTAACATTCAGTCCAGGTAAAACGTATTAATTGAGACTACCATGCCAATTTACCAGCACTACCTCAAATAATGGATTATCAATACTGACAATAATATAAAGGTTCTATGACTAATGCATATTAGGCGGCCATCTTCAAATAAATATCGTAATATACGACGCCATATTATCAACAAATGAACAGGTAAATATTGCAATTACAGGTGTGTTTTTGGATTAACCTGAGCAAATATATTACAAGCAAGACTTACGTGGAGATATCCATTCCCAAATTGGTCGAATTTCTGGTCCGAATATGTACCAACAGCCTAAAAACCGTTTTCCGCTGTAATCTTTGTAAAATGTGTAGTCATTGAAACAAACTTCCCAAAGACCAACTTTCACAAATCTTCCATGGAACTGTTCGAACGATTCTACCCAATAAGGACTGGCGAAGGCAATCAACAGACACAAAAACGATAAACATAATAAAATACATCCGATAACAGATTTTTTCTCTGGTTTCTTTTCGTCCTCCATTTTATTTTTGTGTGTACCTGTCCTCCATTACAAAATCTAATTAGGTCAGCTTTCAAATATGTCGTCTGGTTAATCAGGACTGCTACCTATTGTCGTTTTATTCTGTTGACAGAGACTGGTTGTTCGGGGATTTTATTTCATTGCAGGTACATGTTTAGTCTGGATGACCAAGAAATCTTTAATATCTTCATGCGCAATTGACAAAGACTGGTTAATCTTGCCTGAAACACCTTTCAGGTGAGTCAGGTAGACGATTAATTTATCATTTGGAGAGTCAGAGCTCTAAATGGATGGTCTCCCTTTAGAAATTGTGTAGATTAGGCAACACATTTGTATTTCATTTATGCTCTTAGCTAATGTTATTGTTATGATCTTGTTACATACAGGCCTCTCTTGTTCACCTGATGACGATAGTGTAATTTTTTGAAACGTCGTGTATTATTGTATTAAATTGAGGAGTAGCCTACTATACCATAAAAACTGTGTCCATTATTCATGTGCTTCCTACCCATAAATGTCGCTTAAGGAATATTATTTTGGGTTTTGTTTGGTTCTATTAAATAAATTGGAGATTTACAAAATCAAACTGTACCGATAAAATGGATGGGGTCCCATTTTTTTTCACTGGGAGAGGAACGCACCCCCTCCCCCCCTTTTTTTTTTATCTAAGTTTGTGGTTATGAACTTAAGACGAGAATACAAACATAATAAAAATTCATCAAAATATATTCTTATGTATATATGTAGTTTTATTTTGTTAATATTCATCTTCCTGCTGGATAACGACAAGAGAACACTTGTTGAAACGTCGTAGAATAAATAAACTCAGTAATTGTTATTCCACAAAACTTAGTTATTATTATCATACTACCAATTACTAAATGCCATATAAAAATATATTCTTAAATTCTTTGGAAAGGTTTTCTGTGTCGGAGGCGAAAATGCGTGTGCATTATTGTCACACCTTTTTAATCTTCAAAATTGAAAACCAGCATGGCGGTTACAACACGTGGAAAATAAAAATCAATTCTTTCAAAGTGCACGATGAAATATAAAACGAACACTTCATTATTTGGGACAGACTATCCGGGGAAAGCATTGTAAATTAGTTCCGATGCAGGCGGGAAAGACCCTTTCATCAAAAATATTGGTGAGTTTAATGAATTTCTGAGTCTAGGCCTGCTATTTTTCAGGGGTTGAAATTTTCTCAAAGAGTGGTTTCTTTGTTGTTCTTTAGTCATTTTCGTCCATAAACGTTATTATGAAGATAATTTCTCATAAAATTGGAAAAATACGCACTTATTTCACGTTGTTTGAAATAAAGAATTAGTTGTGTTCTTAATTTTTATTACCGTTTGAATTAATGAAATTATCTGCCCCTGTCTCTCATGTAAACAATAGCGAATTGACAGATGCCCGATTGCGAGTGTTTGTATAGCTCATTAACGTTAATCCAATTAACTTCAGTTATATTAATTATTGAGCCGTTGTCAAAGCAACTGACCATGGATTTGAGAATAACAAATGTTTTTCTCAATATATTTGAAACTTACATTCATGTTATTGCATTTAAAGTCGGATAAATCGCCTGATCATTTTTCGGACTTTTTTAATTTCTTCACACATTAAAGAGGCCATTGAGGAATTGAGAAAAGGTAAGTAATTTAAGATTATTAAAAACTAATAGGCCTATTATGTTCTAAGCCGCAGTGGCTCACTTACTCGCTAACCTGAGGGTCCAGGGTTCAATCCCAGCAAAGGTCAATATAAACTTTCAGATTTTTTTCCCCTTGTCAGTGAATCGTGAATCAGGTCTGAGGGACTGACATGGAAAAAGCGTCAAGTTGTTTGGATGGGACAATAAACTAAGCCCTGTGTGCTACAGGCTGTGCACGTTAAAGATCCCTTGACAGTTGGAAATCGCAAAAAGAATAGGCTAATGCCACTGTCCTTGCAAAATTTCCCTCTTTGCACACTGCATGGCATTGCCGTCTTTATTAGCCCATAAGGTGTAGAAGAGTAGGACGTAAAACTCCATTCATTTCATTTCTGTAATGGGTTTGTCGATTTAACATCTCATTTAGAGATTCATCCACATTAGGCCTACATCATCATTTTTTTTTGTATATTTCTTAGATGTCCACGACTGTTACAATTGGTTCGCAGAATAACGTAGACCCGACCACCTTAATGGACAAATGGAAGCAGTATTACAGAACTGGAAAACCGAAGGGCAATAAAACCAAGCAGTTATCAAGGTGTTTAGTGCTGTTTTCAATAATAACAGCCCTGTACATGGAGCTGCGGTATACCATTGCTTATACATACAGTCATTATGATCCCTGGACGGTATATTATATAAAAGTACTGGCTGTATATTGTATTATAATGTTCTTTGCCAATTGGTTATCATGTATGTTATATGGAACTGCTGTAGAAAACAGTAAGTATTTCACACCTCTTGTCATTTTTGACGTTTACCAGCTGGTAGAATTATTGGATCCTTGAAAATTACGGGAATTCTCACAGGTGAAAATGAAAATTTTTGATTCAAAATTATGAAAGAAAGAAACAACTATATTTTACAAGGATAACAACTTAGGTTCACAAGTCCACCGTGACAGGGATCCTTTCTACCAGCTGGTCCTTCGCCAAACCTCTTGGCATTGATCTTTCCCAAATTATCTGTACCCATTTACAGCTGGGTAGACTGGAATAATGAGGATCCTTTCTACCAGCTGATCCTTGGCCAAACATTTTGGCATTGATCTTTACTAGATTATCTGAACCCATTTACAGCTGGGTGGACTGGAATAATGAGGATCCTTTCTACCACCTGGTCATTGGCCAAACCTCTTGGATTGATCTTTCCTGGATTATCCGTACCTATTTACAGCTGGGTAGACTGGAATAATGAGGATCCTTTCTACCACCTGGTCATTGGCCAAACCTCTTGGTATTGATCTTTCCTGGATTATCCATACCCATTTACAGCTGGGTTGACTGGAATAATGAGGATCCTTTCTAGCAGTTGAACCTTGGCCAAACCTTTTGGCATTGATCTTTACTAGATTATCTGTACCCATTTACAGCTGGGTGGACTGGAATTATGAGTGAAGATTACTTATTCAAGGTGATCAGACTTTCACACACTGATCAAGATCAGAACTCACGTCCGACATTTTCAACGCATCCAAGCAAATTAAGGTTTATTAATCATAATAAAAGAAGAAAATACTCAAAATTTGATTCTTTCTTAAACGTAATGATTTTACAATTTATTTATTGAATATTGTAGATCGTGATCAAGAAATCCCCAGTTATCATAAAACAAAGACCCTACCATTGTATCACAAACCATCACAACCATCTGGGACTGTTACATCACGCTTGGGAGACAACACAGATATACATCATCATCACGATGATCACGATGTCTTACAGTGGAGCTACTGTCAAAAATGTGATTTAAGAACGCCACCTCGCGCTCACCATTGTAATGTTTGTGATAAATGTATATTGAAACGAGATCACCACTGTTATATTCTAGGAGTGTGTATTGGCTTTAAGAATCAACGTTATTTTGTGATGATGACCTTTTACGGAGCCATCGTGTCATTTTGGGGCCTTTATCTCTCATTGGTCTATTTCTCCAACAATATTTGGCCCTTCGTATCTCCATCAGATATTTTTCTTCCGGTTACAGTTTATCGAACAATTTTCGGAGATTTTTCATTCGACCATTTCCTGGTTGTGTACCATATTTACTGCTTTGCGGTTTTCGGCCCTGTTGGCATTTTTTATTTTTCTAGTCAATTTACGATTATTTCAAAAGGCGTGACCTTGTACGAACTTGCCAAAAACATCCCTGTACGCAATACTAATTCCATAGACAAAAATTTTCGATCTGTTTTCGGTGAATTTTGGTACGTGAATTTCTTGTTTCCGGCCCAGATTCTGTTCCGTCAAACTGAAGACGGATATTTTTGGGATGGAATAAAAAATCTGAATGAACATGAAAAATCCCTGAAATAAATTGATATATAAGCTATTTATTGATTACTTTATATAATTTATATTATTTATTATACAGTTTTCTGTTATTTATATTTATAATTTATTATTTTTATATAAAAATATAAACATTATATTACATGTATTATTACGCGTCTGAATTTTCTGTCATTTCCCATCATTGCACACTACCAAACCACATAAATCTCATTTTATTTGCTTGAGATTCAATCTAAATCACATTTGTCAATCTGTCATTTGTGTAAATCAAAGTATATTGAATGAGGAGAGCTGGAGGAAATTTTTTGAAAGGATAAATCAATTAGCTACATTACAGGACTTATTTGTGGTCTGATAATAAGAACTGCACTTAAAAACGAGTTCTCTCCCTTCAATCATATATTATATACAGATGGTTCAATAAACAATGGTCCTGTTTCCATTGACAATAAAATAAATAAATAAAGAAAAACATGCTTTGAAAGGTCCAACTTGATGTGTTGAACATCAAAACAGACATATCTCTTCGTGAAATTTTATTTTGGTGATGTTGTAAAGATGTGGTATTGACAGATCTGTGGTAATGACCTCCTCCAGATAGCAGTAGACATCTGAGGAACTGATTAAACTTTAAAAGCATCAACTAAAGGTATTTCAACCTTTCTTGTATAACTTTTATATGCAGATTTGCCAAAAGCAGGGATGCAAAATTAGATAAACTCAGTTGCAGAGTGGGATCTTGTGTTAAAGCTATAGAAGAATGAGCATTGACAGCCTCATTGGTGCAGGTCTGAGGGACTGACATGAAAAAAGTGTCTAGTCATTCTATGGGACAAACAATGGACCTATGTGCTACAGGCTGTGCAAGTTAAAGATCCCTCGACTAATGCTGCTGTTTCCTGGCAAAATTTCCCTCATTGCACTCTGCATTGCATTGCCCGTCTTCATTAGCCAATAAGGTGCAGAAGAGTAGGCTCAACTCTTTTAATGTAATCACCAAAGAACTAATAAATTTTTTCAAATTTATATCACAGATTCCATAATGCCTAACTCGACAGCAATAACCATTGGATTGCCTTATGAAAAAGACTACGAGTCCAAAACACTGGCAGAAAAATGGAATGATCACTTCAACAGAAAGGCCCAGAGCTCTAAAACCAAGCTGTTTGCCCGAGGTCTGTTTATTTTCCAAGCAGGCTCACAGTATTACATGACTATAAGATATCTATTACCGTATGTGTTTGGTAACTTCGACCCATGGACTGTCTACTACTTCAAAGTGCTAGCAAGTTATTTGGCAATCATTTCAGTGGCAAATTGGTTATGTGTCATTTTATACGACACCAAGGTTTCCAAAAGTAAGTTATACCATTTGTTTTTAAATGCAGACGACAAACAACTCCTGAAATAGCTTCTCTATATCTTTGATAGAGCTGGGGTGGCTCAATGAGTAAGATGTTTGCCCTCTAACCTGAAGGTCTGAGTTTTAAGCCTGGGTTTCCCTGTTATAGTTCGGAAGGACCGACGTGAAAAAAGCGTCTAGTTGTTTGGATGTGCTACATGGCACTTTTTGAAAGTTGGAAATTACAAAAACAGTAGGCTAATACCACTGTCCTGGCATAATTGCCCTCATAGCACACTGCATGGCATTGCCCATCAAGCCTACAAGGTGTAGAAGAGTAGGACGTAAAACTCCATTCATTTCATTTTGCTGGTCTTTGCTTGCACCGTCTTCATTAGCCCATTAGGTCAGAAGAGTAGGACGTAAAACTCCATTCATTTCATTTTGTATATTGAAACCTTTTACCTGTAACAGACCCCCTGCTTCTGTCTTGTCTGAATCTAACAGTGACTTCTGCCACATTGCTTAGCTATTATTACAGAGTAAAAAAGTTCTTTTTTTTCCAGGTAGAGACAGGCCATTTCCCAATTACCACGAAACAAGAAATACAGTCCTGGATAACAGTGTACAAAATGGTCACAGACACTTTCAGTATGGACAAAATGGACATTGCTCGCTTGACGAAAGCCACCATTTAAAGTCCAAATTCTGCAATAAATGTAATTTGGAAGTTCCAGCACGGGCTCACCACTGCAATATCTGTCAAAGTTGTATCCTAAAGCGCGACCATCATTGCTATCTAGTTGGAAAATGTATCGGTTTTAAAAATCAGAGATTTTTCATCGTGATGGTATTCTATTCTATGGTGGTTTGTTTTTGGGGTTTGTACATCACTGTGGTATATTTAAGAGACAAGTGGTGGCATTCTGCAACATTTTCAGACGCCATCTTGCCGCTCACTGTTTTCAGATGTCTGTTTGGAAGCATTACCTCCCATGATGCGATATTGGTATTCCATTGTTACATGTTGGCCATGTTTGGTCCAATAGCAACGGTATATTTTATCAGCCAAATGCTTTTGGTATATAAAGGCCTGACGCTTTACGAACTGGCTAAAAACGTGCCAGTGAGGAACACTGCATCAGCATCCAAAAACTTCCAGTCAGTTTTCGGAGATTTTTGGGGAATCAATTTCATCATTCCTGCACACATTCTTTTCCGTCAAAAAACAGACGGGTCTTCGTGGAACTGTGTAAAAATTATCCAGAACCCTAAAAAAGACGTTCATCACCATTGTCGGATCTTATAGCCGACTTGTGGTACTAGTGCTCCTTGCGGTACCAACAATGCTCCCGTCCTGACAAAATATCCCTCATAGCACACTGCATGGCATTAGCCCAGAAAGTGCAGAATAGTAGGACTTAAAACTCCATTCATTTCATTTTTCATTTCCACGAATTTGGTTGAGATATTCTCTCATCCTTACTGACAGCAAAGAAGAAGAAGAGGCATCTAAATGTAGCTTTAACTGGAAGAATTGAAATAACAAAAGGCCTTTCTGAGAAGTTGATTAACTTCTAGAATATTGAATAATTTATCTTATGTGAATGTCATTCGAATGAAAAAGCAATTTCTGATTTGATAAGCGTTAAAATAGAACCCAAGATAACTGACATATTTATTTTTTATCTTTGATTAAAATAATCAAACAAAGCCTCGGTGAAGAGTTGTTTGATCAAACAATGGCTCTACTACCATGAGAGACTGGTTTAACCAAGTCTATTGGGCCTCCTTGGTGAAGAGTTGTTCTATCAAACAATGGCTCCACTACTATGAGGGACTGGTTTAACCAAGTCTACTGGGACCTCATCCAGGGAAGCTACTATAATCAAGAACAGTCTTGTAGTTCATTTCATTTACCACGTTACCACTTGGACAAAAAATCGGCTTTAAACTAACTTTTCTGTGTTTGCACAAAAAACCTCCCTTTTTGCGTTCGGCAATTTATCGGGGTGCCAAATGAATTCTAGCTTTAAAGCTGGTTTTTTAAACTCAGTGGTAACGCAAAAAGCCTGCTTTTTTTTTTCGTTTATAGAGTATAAATAGTTTTACAGTTGCATGAGCAAGATCGGTGGTCTTGTACATCGCGAGCTAATAATGTGCGACTTTTTGATCGAGACTAAAGTGGTTTCGGGAACCAGATAAACTCTGTGGAAACACAGCGTGTTCGGTAATAAAGCTGGCTTTAAGGCAAGCTTTACTTCACAATTCTCAGTGGAAACACGGAATCAGGGAGTTAAAAATACAAATCCACTATTATGATTTATTCAACGTTATCATCAATTAACAAGAAAATACATAATATCATATAAAAACATCTTCAAATACACCGGCAACTCGACAAATTACTCGGGCAACTCGACAAATTACTTGGGTAACTTGACAAATTACTCGGGCAACTCGACAAATTACTCGGGTAACTTGACAAATTACTCTTTGTTACTCATATACAAATTACTAGAACTCTTATAAATGACTTTTGTATTCTATATATTACTCTTATTTTAATATTTGTATATTACTCTTTTACAAATTACTCTTCTATCTGTACATTACTCAAAAATAACTTGCAGAACTAAGCAATTACTCTTGTGTATTACTCAATGCCTCATTTACAAATGCAATTACTTACAAAAACACATGATTTGTCTTGACTTTAAAGGTATTGTTTCTTGTAAAATATTTGAATGAATATGAAATATAACTAATGATTATGTACAAAACTGAGGGGATAATGGCGGAAAATGCAAATTACAAGAAATAATACCTTTATATTAATCTAGTGGTTAAATATCACTTGGTCCTGAGGTGAAACTCCCATAGCACTTTTAGATTTTGTGTGTTATCTTTTCCTACCTGGTGGAAGTGTGAACAACAAACCAGGAACTGCAGAAACAGGATATTTATTATTGAGAAACTGGACCTGTTTGACAAAAACTTAACTTTTAGAGTTCCAATGTTCAGATTGGTCAATCACTGAAATTGAGTTTTTATTAACCAATCAGGTTACTGTATTTCTTAAAATCTTGATTGTATCTTTGGTAAATTTTTGTGAAACAGGTCCCTAGCCCGTGCTTTTTTTTTTATGAAACGTAATGTCCCAGCTGAGTTTTACTCAGATTGTTTGGTCCTTTCTAGGTGAAATATTTGAATATTTTGGTCATGATTTTTAATCTTATAAAAAATGATGCCGTCAACTTCTATTCTTAACAAACAATTTATTTTCTTGACAAGTTATAAGCTCAATTTCAGCTTTTTTTTTTAGCTTTTACTTATTTTTTTTTTACAAAGCTGAAATTAAGCTCTTACAAAATACATATTCAAGAATTCAACAAATGATATGAAAAATGCACATGAAACTATATACAAAATGAAAAACACCCTAAAACTCAAAAATTAAAGAAAAAAAACACATCACATGAGAAAATAATACTACTGAACACTAACATTCATTCAAAATTTCAGTTAAGGCAGACAAGCCAACCAAATATGCCAAAATATATTTATAATGTGTCTACTAGTTATGTCCATTGAATTCATTTTGGCATATTTGGTGTTCAATACAGAAATAAAATGTTCCTTGTGAAAAAAGACAACCAATGTAAAGGAATGTGAACCTTTAGATTCAAATGTTTGATTTCAAAATGATGAAAACTGTGATGTTTTAATATTGTAACTAATGGACAAAGTGTCCTAAAAGAGAAAAATGCAACCAGTCAGTTGTGAAGTTAAATCAGACATGACCGGCAAGTATAGCTGTGTTGTCATGGATTTTTAGCAATGAGATCAAATTTAACCCATAAATGTTCAATAATGGTTCTTGAAAGTTTGTTTGCCTTCTGTCGGGGGACTTGAACCCTTAGCACCTAATTGCATAGAGCATTAAGTGATGGCTGAGACAGATCCAACAGTTGGCAGAAACTCAAATAGGTATATCAAAGATTCACGTAACTCCACCCTACACAGGGGGGCATTAGTCAGGTTGGTATGAGCTGAAATTCAATCCAATTCATCCTTATTTGTATGAGGTTTGAAGCCAATTCTTCCCATACCAACCTGTATTTAAATCCTTGATCTACCAAGGATAGGCATTTCAAAGACGTAACCCATTAAATATTCATCTTTATAGTCTCTCTTCATACATTTTATACAAGCTACACCTTGGTAAGTCAACAACCATCACTGGTAAATGGTTATCATGCACTGGATAATCTTGGATCTGTCTCGGCTAAATGACTGGATGGTAGTGTCTAAGGTGAAGGTGAATTAGCGGGACTTTCTAAAATCCTGTTAATGCCATTTAGCATGGCGTTATGAGCACATTTGGGGTCTTTTAAGGATTTAGAAAACATGGCCATTGAGCTCAACGCTGTAGACGCCTGAAAAGAGACAAAAAATAAACACATTAAGTTTTGGGCAAGAAATTTATAGGATACATTTAAAGGGATACTGTGTCTAAGAATAAACATAATATTTGAAAATTATCAGTAAATATACCTGCTGCTATAAATAACATAAAAAAAATATATATATCCAAAAACTTAGTAATTATCCATAAAGATGCATTTGATTATTGAAAAACGCTTAATAAATTGATTAAGCATTTTTCAAACAAGCCTTAGTTTTGTGAGATTTCCAGATTTTAAGGGATTCTGTTACTTTATAACACCAGGTAAGTTCACTGATAAATATATACTCATATTGACCATTCTTGAGAACTAAAATTTTATGTTCATGTTACAAACCTGTCAAGTTAACCTTATATACAATGATGCAATACATGTGAAACTGTACTGTAGGGAATGCAACATGTAACAAGTGAAGTATAAAAAAGCCTTACACCATGTAACAAGTGAACTATAACAAAGCCTTACACCATGTAACAAGTGAAGTATAAAAAAGCCTTGACATGAGAAGGAAAGTTGGTGAATAACCGGCTACAACCTTTATATAACCAGTAACACTAGCCGTCTATTCACCACCTTTATAACAAACAGAATGATGACTTAAGGTTAGCAACAGTCAATATTATTGAGAGCTAAGTTGGTACTCAACATCTGTTGGCCTCCTCTCTTTTAACATCCGATGTTATTTTTATACAAGGTCATACTATTTTCTGAAGACTGATCATATCTAAGCTTGTGTTTCTGTCAGCGCCTTGTCAGGGTGGGGCCTACTGGGGCTGGGGCCCCGCTAGTGAGAATTTAGCCCACAATTGGTCTAACTCTTCTCAAAATCAATTAGAAATATGAATATTTTGATTGTGATTTTGGCGCCTCAGAATCCTCAGAACTTTTGTTTGTTTGGGCTTCTACACCAATCACCAGTTCAGTCCTGGTGACAGGGTTGGCTACAGTTTTTTGAATACTTTAAATAGTCATTTTTCCTCATTATTCCAGTCAACCCAGCTGTACATTTGTTAAAGAATAAGTCATCTTTTCTCATTATTCCAGTCAACCCAGCTGTAAATGGGTACAGATAATCTAGTAAAGATCAATGCCAAGAGGTTTGGTCAAGGACCAGCTGGTAGAAAGGATCCTCATTATTCCAGTCAACCCAGCTGTAAATGGGTACAGATAATCTAGGAAAGATCAATGCCAAGAGGTTTGGCCAAGGACCAGCTGGTAGAAAGGATCCTCATTATTCCAGTCAACCCAGCTGTAAATGGGTACAGATAATCTAGTAAAGATCAATACCAAGAGGTTTGGCCAAGGACCAGCTGGTAAAAAGGATCCCTGTCATGGCAGATTTAAGTTGTTATCCTTATAAAATATAGTTGTTTCTTTCTTTTTTACCTATGTTATGAACATTTTCCTTTTAACAATCGCTTTAACATATTATGATGTACACTTCATCAAAAAATAAAATTCATACTATAAAAAGGCTATATACCACGGTGAAAGGGTGATATAGCCATATAGCTTTTAGTCAAGTGTGAGTATAATTAACATAAATACCACAGATAAACTGGGCATTATATAAATAAACAATATATGGACTAGTAATATATCACTTTAACAAGGTTACCACCTGACAGGTATACTGAAACACTACACCAGGGTCAAAGGCCACACGATAAAGGTCAAGGCTACTGAAATCAAGTTCGTTCACATGGCTGATAGGTTGTTGTTGTTTTTGATACCTGATAGACTATTGTCACATGGTGTCTAGTTTTGGTGGACTATAAGGACCTGTTCCTTACCCCAAGGTACCCCTGTACCCCCTCCTTGCAGAAAAGTGGCATTTGAAAGATGGCAAGATAATGACTTTGCAGCTCATAGATTCAATTTTACTGCAAATGTTTGCCAAAGAATTGACTTAAACAGGGACAAAAGCATAAAATTCAATGAACAAAATGTCCCAATGATAAACATTGCAGTCCGACATTTGGAAGCCCCTATCAGACATGGCTGGTAAATACATTCAAAGAGAAACACTGGCACTCTTGTACATCTCCAGAATGTTTATTTGCTGTACCTGGGTCAGATTGAGTTCAAGGTCCTATTCCCTACTGTGTTTTCCAATAATCGCCACGTCGTCAATAAAGTTTCTCAACTTTCTTCTCTGGCAGGTTCTTTTGTCTCACTTTAATTGATCGTCTGAAATATTTCCTAGCCTGAGGCCACAATGGATTAACAATTAAGTTCTTGTGTGTTTTTTTAGTTCTGGCATCAGAATATGGACCTAGCCTGTGAGCTAAAACAATCTGTAATAGTTGTAAATAGTCTGGAAAGATTCTATAGTCTAATTGGACCTATTGTTCTTGTCTAAACACCCTATGGTTCTAGTCTACAGTAGCTTTACACAGTTACAGCATTGCTAATGATACAATCGATATATACATTACTTCCAGCACATTTCGTCATGGTAATTATAACTAGGCCAATATCCTCGCCATCTCTACAGGGAACTGTAATCTAACCAGATTAAGAAAGACTGGCATTTGAAAATATAGGTTATAAGTTGAAATAGGTGATTTCCTTATTAAACGACACATGTCTGACGGCTAAATGAAATGAAATAGAACCTTTTCACTACTAATTGGGCTTATAAAAACCTGCATCGCAATAAGGAAATTCTGATATTGCAGTAACTTAAGAAAGGAAAGAAAGAAACAACTATATTTTACAAGGATAACAACTTAGGTTCACAGTTAAACAGAAAGAAACCACTATTTTACAAGGATAACAACTTAGGTTCACAGTTAAAAAGAAAGAAACCACTATTTTACAATGATAACAACTTAGGTTCACAGTTAAAAAGAAAGAAACCACTATTTTACAAGGATAACAACTTAGGTTCACAAGTCAGCTGTTACAGGGATCCTTTCTACCAGCTGGTCCTTGAACAAACTTCTTGGCATTGATCTTTCCTGAATTCTAACCTGAACTAAACCTCACTATGTATTATCAAACTTATCCTTTGAATAAAGTTTTGCATCAAATTTGACAACTTGGTAATAAAATGTCAACTTTGGTTAAATAACAAAAGTTGAAAAGTTGACAAATATTTATCAAGGTAAATATGTCGTAATAAATCAAAACAAAAGGTTTCAAGAATAATGATAATCATTGTTATCACATAAATCACTCATGCTTTATCATCCACAACTTATAAATATTAAGCCTCATTCAACATAATAGAAATTGACCGAATATCATCTTTATTCATGTTGCACTTAATCCGCAAAATAATCTATGAGGAAGTATTTGAAAAAATCAACTTTTTTGCTATTTTCGCTTTTATAAATGAATTAACATTTACATTATGCGAAATATAAATATTAAGTCTTATTATAGATTTTATAAATCTTTAGAAATTTATATAAAATATAAAAATATAAACATTTTCTTTCCTTATAAAACAATATTATAAGTTTCTCTCCCCACGTGCTACAAACTGTGAACATTAAAGATCCCTCAATAGTTAGAAATGGGCATGGCAAAAAAGAGTAGGCTAATACTTCTGTACCAGCAAAATTTGCCTCATTCACACTGCATGGCGTTGCTCGTCTTCATTATCCCATAAGGTGCAGAAAAGTAGGACGTAAAACTCAAGGATTTTTTTCTTATATTGTTTTTAAGTACTGAAATTTTGCATTGTGAAGTGGATTGAATATTAGGTTTAATGGTTGCCGTAGCAACTCAACAAATTTTTATAATTCATTTCTCAAAATCACAAAAAATCAACAGATGTATAAGACACGGAAAACTTGATCACGAAATTTCGTGATATTTAAATAAGAGTCGAGTAAAACTAGTTGATGGTCTAGTTTTTTATATTAACTACGCAATAACAGTAATCTGATTCAACATCGCCATGACGACATCCATTATCCAGTTAACTATATACTACATCATAAATATAACCTCCAGTATATCATACCGCCATATATCACTGCTTCACAACTAATAAACTACTCAAAAAATTTTAATTTATGTTATGATATACGAATTTTTAACAAAATTTAAAAATCTTACTCAATTATAAAGGATTATCTATAATCACAAAGGCGTATTTAAAATTTAAATGGGCAATATTCAATTCATCGCTAACAGGAATTCCTGTCTTTGATAATAGAGTGAGTTCAGTAACCCGTTACGAGTGTTCACATAACTCCATATTCCAGCTAAACATTGATAATATTTTTATGGTATGATCAAATGTCAATTTATAGTTTCTCTGTGTTTACACTCTGCCGCTATACCAGTCCTGGGAAAGAAAAGGTCATAGACCTTAAAATAGGTCAGAAAAACAGTCTGGCCAGTATCTATTACAGACTGACCACTGACCACAGTTGAACCAGTCAGTTTAAACTGGTACAAGCCAATATGGTTTTGTTTACTACAAAACTGCTGAATATGCTAATATTTTACCAGTTTCAACAAAACTTAACAAGGCATTTAGAGAATATAACACACTTCTTTAAAGGGATTATAGGTCTTAGCTTGAATATAGAATTGTATTTCTCAAGAATGGTCAATATGAGTATATATTCATCAGTGAACTTACCTGGTGTCATAAAGTAACAGAATCCCTTAAAATCTTGAAACTCGCAAAATTAAGTCATTTTTGAAAAAACTTATTAAGCGTTTTTCAATAATCAACTGCATCTTTGTGGACAATCACTAAGATTTTTGGATATATATATTTTTTTATGTTATTTATGGCAGCAGGTATATTTACTGATGAATAGAGCTTTTATGGGCCAAATTTAAAATGTTCAAATTTAATGTTCATTCTAAGACCAATTATCTCTTTAATAACAAGACACATAACCTTTGTTTTTTTAGAATTAAACGATGGTCTCATTAGCATTATTGGTGTGTAAACGCAATAGATCAAGTGACAGAATGTATAAATGATTTATTGAAGGCAGTGGTAGTAGAAATGTCAATATAAAGAAGTGTGTTGTACCATAATATTTACTCCCTTGTATTTCTTGTTATATAAAATAAAGTTATCAATTGTTAAAATACATTCCTTTCTATCAAGATCAATCAACTTTAAACTGGTTTATCAAAGAACTGAGCTAAAAACAACCACCAAACAATCTATCATAAATGTCACATATTTTCATCAAAAAAACGTGTAGTAACATTTCATTGTTGGTTTTTACAGGTCAAATATGTGAAGAGACTTATTGACATTTCTATTGTAGTTTATTCATTGGTTGAAAAATGTGAGGGATACCCAATCACAGCCTGTTATTTGATATTTGAATATTTCTCGCACATCTGTTGTTCAACTTATATTAAGTAAACAAACATGAGCTAATAAAACTTTCAGTGCGGAAATTTGACCTATGATGACCCTCAGTGACCTAGCATGCCCTCAAAAAAAAGTTACTGTCACACTTTAAGACCTATTATGAAAAATATCTGCTTCAATAAATTTATTGGTCATATTTTATTGAACTCTTGGTTCACTGGGATCAAAGGATCAACTTTATAAATCAATATGGTAATCCATGAGTGATATCAGTCGACCGGGTCATATTCTTGAGATGAGTTTATGTTAATCATCTTAACAGTCATTGCCATTGGAAAACCAGAAATGTCGTGTGTGTGGGGGAGGGGAAGATGGAGCCTGTTTGACGAAAACTTCACTTAGGATGATTTTAGTGTTCAAATGCTCAGATTGGTCAATCACTAAAATAGAGTTTTTATTAACCAATCAGGTTACTGTATTTCTTAAAATCTTGATTGTATCTTTGTTAAAATTTTGTGAAACAGTTTCCAGGTATGATCTCTGGAAACCAGAAATTTTGGTGGTGGTGGGGGTGGGGGGAGGTGCAGTTATGATCCCTGGGTAGTTGAAATAAAGATATACAATTAAAATTATGTAGATAATTAACCAAAACCTAATATTATCACTCCCTTTAATAAACTAGTTACACAAACTGGTGTTTATATTTTGATAAAGTGTAGTTTGTCACGTGACACTATGACGTAGTCAAGGTACAACAATGACGCTATCTAAGATGTGTATCAATAACATATAAAACAGTGAATTTGTATTTACAAAAATATCAAAAATATAAATATAAGAATTAAACGTTGGTCTCATCAGCATAATTGGTGTGTAAACACAATAGATCACGCTACAAACATTCATAAAATGACAATGGTTTTATGAATTTCCCACAAAACTTAGACTGCGTCATAGTTATGTATTACCTATGTCATAGTGTCATGTGACAAACTACAGTTTATCAAAAAATAAGCGGCAGTTTGCGTAACTGACATGAAACTGAATTTGCTTTTAAAAATCTAAAAGTAACACATGATACATGATAGCGTTCTAGGGGATGTATCTAGTCATAAACGTACATTTCATAAAAATTATACAATTTTCAATGGCACTTGGTTCTAGATGTGTACTCAGTAAACCTGTTTTTAAATCTGATAAAACACACCCTATGTGTTCTATTGGTTTACAAAAATAGAACTATAAAATTGTTTACAAGTCCGTTTGGTTCAAGATGGAGGTGATAGTACTGTAAACGAAACAGTTCAAGTGGCCATGTTGTAGGCACGGTATTTCTTCCAAAACAACACGTCATTTAATCACCTTTTTTTTTTTATAAAAACAGGACTTTCGTGAGAGTATAAAATATTTTAACAAAAAACAGCAACGCATTAAATCCCCAACAATTGTCTTAATTTGGGTTTTTTTATGACGTCAAAAAATCACAGTTTTTGTAAAAAAAGGAATTTCGTGAAGGGTGTGAATCATTTTAAATGAGAAACAGAAATGACGTCAAACGCAAATACAATCAAGTACTTCCATCCAGAATTTAATTTCTCTTTCAGAACAAAACAAGACGTCATAAGTCACATGGTTTTTATCAGACGTGTTATATTATAACATTAAAGAAAAAATTTCAAACAGACGCCTTTTCCAACATTTTTGTTTTTTTCAATTACTTTGTCCGGAAGAAAAACTCCTGATTATATGTTTCTCTATATAAAAAATATCAACTTATATACAAATACTTTCATGTTCCGTTATACTGATTGCAAATTTTTTTTTTCTCAGAGAAAAAGTTTGCATGACTTATTAATCATCTGAAAATTCTCTTGTTTTTTCTTAAGAGCAGTAAAAGCCAAAACTCAGATTTAGAAAAAGTTTGCATGACTTGGAATTCATCTTAAATTTCACTTGTTTTTATCAGAACAGATGAAAGAGCAGCTGAAGAAGCAGATGAAGAAACAGATGAAGAAGCAGATGAAGGAGCAGATGAAGTACAGATGAAGGAGACAGATGAAGAAGAGGTGAAGACAGATGAAGAGACAGCTGAAGGAGCAGATGAAGAAGCAGATGAAGAGACAGATGAAGGAGCAGCTGAAGGAGCAGATGAAGAAGCAGATGAAGTAGATGAACAGAGACAGATGAAGAAGCCTTCATCCAAATTTAAAAAAAGGTTTGCATGACTTAAAATTCACCTTAAAGTTTTCTTTGTTATTCAAAGCAGATGAGGTCTTGACCCATATTAAGAAACTAAGGCACTAAAACAACTGACCAAAATAAAAATAACACTGAAGCATTCAACCAGATGACTTGGCTCATTTTCAATCATATCTCATAATGCCCTGGGTTATTGACCAGTATACCTAGTTGTTATTAGGCTTGATAAATATATAAATACACTGTAAAACTAATATATGTTTCATAGCATATTCATGACATAGAACAATGTATTATAAGAGTGAATATATTGAAATTTAACAGCTCAACACACGAAGAAAATATATTAAATTTTCATTATTAGTAGGATAGATTGATTTTGAAAAGCAACATTAACCTATATTTATATAGCCAGTTATAATAAACTTTATAACACCAAATAAACGCCCACATAGGACTACATCTGAAAGGTGTTGACGTTATTGGTAACAGAATTAACAGCTAAATACAATACATAATATATTAACAGACTTCTGGATTAAAAATCTGCTTCCTTGGCATGTGATTACGGTATTAGATAATTTATTAACAAGTTGAGGGATATCTAACACAATAAGACCACAAGGTGCCACAGGATTTAAATGGCTGCACCATCACCAACACAACCAGGGTTCAAATGAACACTAGCCAAGTTGCTATTGCCGATTAAAATCCTTGTAAAGGTTGCCAAAGGGGTGATCTTTTTTATGGACCACTTTTGCTTTATAATGGAAATTTTACACGACTTTTGTTATTTCGTTTCATAAAATATTTCTGTTGTAATTTTCTTATAGCCTGTAAACATCTGTTTTCTAATCTTCGCGAATTTTTTACATGGCTATATTATTTCTTGGCCCCTAAAAACTTTACTTGACCCAAGAAATTGTTTGTTCGGGGCCCAGTGAGATTTCTTAATTTGAACCCTAGCACAACCTCAATCGATTTTGAAATACATGAACTTGAGAACAAAATGAAGTCAGCTGAGGTGACTTAAATATGTTGCAATATCATAAACAATTATTTACCTCATACGGTATATCATAAAAATAATGAAACAGTCCAGTCTTATTGTCTGAAGGTCTTGTATTAGGTTATTTAATACATGCTCTGATATCGTGACTATGGCATTATAAGACATTATAACTGAGTTTCCACTTAGATTTGCGAAGTAAAACTAGCTTTAAAGCCAGGAGCCTGTTCAACGAAAACTTAACTTTGGATGATTTTTAGCGTTCCAACGTTCAGATTGGTCAATCACTAAAATTGAGTTTTTATTAACCAATCAGGTTACTGTATTTCTTAAAATCTTGATTGTATTTTTGTTAAAATTTTGTGAAACAGGTCCCAGCTTTATTGCCGAACATGCTGTGTGTTTCCACTGAGTTTATATGGTTTACGAACCACTTTAGTCTCGATCAAAAAGTTGCACATTATTGACAGTTGGCGAGGTTGTGTTTTCACTTGTTTAAAATGCTGACTTTAAAGCTAGCTTTCATTTTGGCCCCTGATAAATTGCCGAACGCAAAAAGGTAGGTTTTCGGTTCCCGAACCGTAATGGTTCGACAATGTAACTAGTGGAACCACAGAAAAGCTAGCTTAAATCTGGCTTTATGGCCAAGCACTCAATATTTGACATAACTCCAACTGTATATTAAACAAGCTGAAGTCATTGACCTGATTCCTCTCTCAATTACTAATGTTTGGTTATGTTATAGATTTTTAATAATACATCAACCTCATTCCCCAGATATCTGGGCTCCATTATCAATATTTCCCAGCCTTAGTACGTATTCCTACACATAGTTCTTATACAATTAAATGACTTTGTTTATTTTATATTTAATTACATACAATTAATAAACAATTAGTACAAATACACAATCACACCATAATAACATTCACTGAAATATCAGAACTTTATAACCTACACCAAATAATCATATTGGACCATCAGTAAATATTAAAACCTGTAACAGGTGGTGTACTCAATAACCTATCGTCCAGTCCTACAGGTATAAATATTGTCCAGTAAATTATCATAATATAGGTTTCATATATGCGATTCTTTATATTATCATATACAAATGATGAATATCATATGAAATTTTTTAATTGTTATTATAATTAACAATATCATATGAAGTTTTTAAATATCAGAACTTTTTTTTTTTAGATAACTAGTAGTTGGTAGCAAGTTTCCTGGAAATTTCCCCAGTCAACAAATATTATTGTGGATATTTTCCATTGAAATATCATTTATACAAAGGTATGATTAACTTTCAATATATACTGTTATTCAATATATACTTTTACTGTAGTATATGATTAATCAATGAATAGATAACTCTTTGTTAAAAATAGGATTCCTGGAAATTTCCCCACCAATATACAAAGATGGATATATTCCATGGTATTGATATTTCCTGGTCCAATATCAACACATATATACAAATATATAGGTCATTCATCACTCTGTCCAAATACACGTACTGGAAATTTCCACAGTCATAAATTCCAAGAGGAGGGTTTCTCTGATACACAGTCTGTTACCAGATGATAAAATCAATAACTGTTTATCCAAATAAAAAATTGATAATTTCATAATTTTCTTTGTTATCTAGTATATTGGCATTATCTCAATGATACATGAGATATGCATCCCACGCGTACATGATATCCAATTCCATTCTTGTTTCTATTTTTGAAAATTAAAATGTTATATAAAAGAGAGTTCTAGACCAGATCATAAAGCAAGATAAATATTTGTACTAGAAATAGATTATTCTTGATTCATATGATTATTTTTGAAGATTTTTGTTTTTAAAGACAAATATGGTTGTTTTCAAAGACAAATATTGTTGTTTTTAACTATAAATAATTTTGAAATAACGAAATAAAAATATTATGAAGAAATAGAAAATATTATGGTATGATAGAATACAATAGTAGATAAGATATCAGCTGAGTCGGGGATATGAAAGACAATCTGATAACCTCATTACGTCAATATTGATTATACTGGGTTTATTTATAGAAACTCATGCTGGTTACTGAATGAGGTTACTAGGCGGCGACCGGAACTGAATTGGGCGGTTACATTATTTAACTTTAATCTTAAGTTTCCGTATTTGAACCTTCCTTAGTTTTTAGGTTTGAAACTTCCTGAGGCCTAATAAATAAACCTTTAGTCAATACTAAGATATATAGATATACTACTTCTTACTTTATTACATACTACGTTCAAAACACAAGATATATAGATATACTACTTCTAGGTTTATTACATACTTCGTTCAAAACACAAGATATATAGATATACTACTTCTAGGTTTATTACATACTTCATTCAAAACACAAGATATATGGATATACTGCTTGTATGTTTCAAAACACAAGATATATAGATATACTACTTCTTACTTTATTACATACTGTTTCGAAACACATACAGGTAACATTATCAAGTAACATGATTTAAAACTGCCGAAGGCCTAATAAATATAACTATGGAAGGTAAGGTCTTCAGTATCATCAACAACATCCTCCCATTCCCACCAAAAATACAATAATCTAACATACCTGATCACTCCAGCCTTTACCATACCTCCACTCCGTCACGTAATGTTCAAAGTTCCGAGTCATAAGATTGAAAGGTACAACTTTGGATTGAAGCTTCATTACAGTGTTCATAATTACATTGATAGGTTGGGGCGTCAAGCTCCGCTGTTTGGCCGGGATTTCTTTATTATTGACTCGTACTAAATGTTTATCTGCCATTTCGGAGAGTTCGCATATTTCTACCACTGCCTCCTCGTTGGGTATATCTGTGTCGATGCCAGCGAGGTGAGCCACCTCCCCATGTCCAATGTACAGAGCCCAATCGGAGTATATAGTTCGGTCGACCTCTATCAAATCACCAATATTCAACTCTACATTTTTATTATTGATGAGGTAATCTGCTGTAACAAATTTACCTGAAATAAACCAACATCTTCATAAAACTCCAAAGACTCTGTTCTTAACCCTTCATAAATTTTAGTTCTCAAGAATGGTCAATATGAGTGTATATTCATCAGTGAACTTACCTGGTGTCATCAAGTAACAGAATCCCTTAAAATCTGGAAAACTCACAAAACTAAGTCGTTTTTGAAAGACGCTTAATCAATTTATTAAGTGTTTTTCAATAATCAAATGCATCTTTATGGATAATTACTAAGATTTTTGGATATATATTTATTTTTTATGTTATTTATGGTAGCAGGTATATTTACTGATGAATAGAGCTCTTATTGGACAAGTTTAAAATTTAAAAATTTCTGTTCACTCTAAGACCTATTATCCCTTTAAATTCAGTGGAAGAAGAAAAAAACTATCTTTATAAAATCACATAATAAAATCTGTTATCAAATATTTCGACTAAAAAAGCAATAAATATATAGAAATGGAGAAGTTGGTGTTTGGAAAAAGTATGTTATTTTTCATAGGAAAATAATTGTTCTCTAGTATATGGGCTTATGATAAATTACAGGCCACATGTTGTTTGTTTTCCTCATAGGGTAGATTAAAAATTCAGTAGCCTACTTATACCACCAGCAATGAGCATTGGCTGCCTTCAAACTATCATAATTCTTAACTTTGTGACCCAGGCCAGTGCTTTTATGAGACCATGTTCTCATCATCATCTAACACTATAATTATGGGGAATCCCAATTTTACTCTATTTACATCTTAACTCATATAAAATGCTAAAAAAAGTAGAGATACGGTGGGGCAATCCAATAGATCAAACAAAAGCCTTAGCCGTAACCACAAAAATGTAAAAAAAATTTAAGAAATATTTGCTAGCCATGCTTGTATATAATATAAAACACTTACCCAAGTTTTTCAGCATGATCATTTACAAATATCTGGTTTATTTTGACAACACGTCTAAGCTCACTGAATATCTAAAAGTGAACTGAACTTGTTATCATTTGCTGGGTATTTTCCACTGGCAATCTGGAAATTTCCTCTACAGGGAGCAATCATGTAGAATACTACTGATAAAATCTTTCCGATTCTCGTGAAATTTGCACTCAGTGTTGTTTAAAAGAGTACTGAATATTTAGGAATTTATATGTTTTGTGTCATTTCGTAGACAAATTTCACAATTCATTCATAATTTAAAAATGTTTACCTAATATACCTGACATTGCAATGATTTCTCATGACCCTATATGACCCGGACTAGTCTATTATTGACCTTAGGGATGTTCAGTTTCATTCACAAATTTACTGTTATTTTAACCAATATCACAGTAGCCACGTAGCTGATTGGTTTATAGTATTACACCATGCTTATATAAACAATGAATTTAACACTTTAGCCGAGATGGACTCGTCCAACCGGGAAATTCAATTTTCTTTTTTTAGCCGGGAATATTTCTAAAACATTTCAATCAAATATTTCAAAACATTTCAATTTAAAAAGTGAACACGTGTCCATCAAATATTTCAAAATATGTCAATCAAATCAATCAAAACATGTCAATCAAATATTTCAAAACGTGTCAATAAAATATTTCAATACATTTCAATCTAAAAAGTCAAAATATGTCAATCAAATAAGTCAAAACATGTCCATCAAGTATGTCAACACGTGTCAATTAAATAAGTCAAAATATGTCCATCAAATAAATAAAAACATGTCCATCAAATAAGTCAACACGTGTCAATAAAATAAGTCAAAACATGTCCATCAAATAAATCAAAACATGTCAATCAAATATTTCAAAACGTGTCAATCAAATATTTCAAAACGTGTCAATCAAATAAGCCAAAACGTGACAATCAAGTAAGTTAAATTGATATTAGGCCAAATTTCTGAATTTATATACGCGCACCAATACCATTTAAAGTTTCTATTGCGCCAGACAAAACTTCACCAGTGGAAAGCGTTCTAAAAGATGTCTATCAAATTAATCAAAACGTTGCATCAAATCCGTCTAAAATGGAAAGAGAATTTACCTTGGGTACAATCCAAACCCTACCAGTTATCCTGTCTTGTCTATGATACCATGGAGAGCTGCAGTGGCTCAGCGAGTTAGACCTGAAGGTCCAGGGTTCAATCCCGGCAAAGGTCGAGATGAATTTTCGGACTTTTCAGCCTTGTTTCCCCTTGTCAGAGATGCCGGTTGGAGGGACTGATATGGAAAAAGCGCCTGATCGTAAGGGTAGGACACGTTAAAGATCCCTCGACAGTTGGAAGTCGCAAAAAAGAGTAGGCTAATGCCACTGTCCTGACAAAATTTCCCTCATTGCACACTGCATGGCGTTGTCCATCTTCATTAGCCCTTAAGATGCAGAAGAGTAGGACGTAAATTTCCATTCATTTAATTTTCGTTTATGATACCATACGTGTATAATAGCCTTTATGCACAAAGTCTTTTGATATACGTGACTGTATCAATATTCTGTATTGGCCTTGGTGATAATTAATAAACTTTAGATGGAGATAAGAATTTCTATTATTACATAATGTCTACGTGTTTAAAATATATATTATATTATCTCGTTATGTCACAATATCAAAGAGGCCGTACGACTATACGACTCGTCCGTTCACCAGCACGTCAATACTGTTTAAATTGTTCGTTCACCAGCACGTCCGTACGACTATTCGACTTGTTCGTTCACCAGCACGTCGATACTGTTTAAATTGTTCGTTCACCAGCACGTCCGTACGACTATACGACGATTTTCGTTCACCAGTACCCCCCGTACGTTTAAAATTGTTCGTTCACCAGCACGTCCTTACGACTATACGACTTGTTCGTTCACCAGCACGGCGATACTGTTTAAATTGTTCGTTCACCAGCACGTCCGTACGACTATACGACTTGTTCGTTCACCAGCACGTCAAGTAATTTAAAATTGTTCGTTCACCAGCACGTAAAGTAATTAAAAATTGTTCGTTCACCAGCACGTAAATGTAATTTAAAATTGTTCGTTATCCCTTAAAAAAATTGGGTTTTCCCCAGAACATCTAAAGAATGGTAAATTGTAGAGGAAGAAAGGAAAACACTGATACCTGAATGGGGAGAACCTGATTCCATGGCATCTTTTTCTAGTATTGATCAGAGAAGGATTCAACAGCTACGGGATGCAGGTAATAACCCTTGATCGATACTGTATAATTGTTTGTATAATGCGCAATATTTTACACTTCACACCGGCCTATTGCTTTTCATTTAACCCCATCTCATTTCTGATTGCCTGCTGAATTGTGCCGAACCTCTCATAGAGTTAGGCCAAAATATGTAAGGGTATGGAATTAGCATTCTGTTTTTATTAGTTGGTGGTACATCAAATACTATTTTTATTCTAGAATGCTGTAACCGTGTATGCCAGTGTTCATGCAACTGGTTACCAGCCAGACACGTCTTGGCGATCATGTCTTCAATTGGATTCCCCATTATGTTCTGTCTACGATCAAATCTAAGTGTAGCCTTCGTTGCTATGACTTTCATCAATGAGTCTAGAACCAACAAGGTGATAAACCAAAGCAGCGAATGTCCAGCCTCTTACCAGCCAGATCGTATTGATACTGATATTAAGGTAGGTTTAAATTACAAACTCATTTTACCATAACTTTCTACCATTTTGACGTGGCATTGAATTGAGATTATCCTAATCATGTAATTCCATTTTGATCCTTTCCAGGAGGGTGCCTTTGAATGGAATGAAGACATTCAAGGAATCATACTGGGATCTTTTTATTATGGGTATTTTGTCACCCAGATTCCCGGGGGCTGGTTGGCTCAGTATATTGGTGGTAAACATCTCGTAGGATTCTCAACTCTACTGACGTCCATCTTGACAATATTATCTCCATTGGCTGCCAGGTACCATTGGACCATGCTGATGGCTGTCCGTATCTTGGAAGGAGCCGTCCAGGTTAAGAGTTCTTCTTTTTTACTTTATCTTCTGGAAATTCTGTATTGGTCCATTCTTGGAATGAATCTCAAAATGGTCCATGTTTAGAATGGGTCGCTATATTGGTCCATGCTTAGAATGGGTCGCTATATTGGTCCATGTTTGGAATGGGTCTCTGTATTGATCAATACCTGGAATGGGTCTCTGTATTGGTCCATGCTTGGAATGGTCCTCTAAATTGGTTCATGCTTGGAATGGGTCTCTCCATGCATGGAATGGGTTACTGTATTGGTTCATGCTTGGAATGGATCTCTATATTGGTGCATGCTTGAACGCCTGCATTTGGCCATTCTGTGTGGCTCTTTAGAAAGGCATATTCTCCACTTTGCTCTATCGTCTTGGATAGGTGTGAGCAATGAAGCAAATTGTGTTTATTATGCAACCAGAAATACCATGGATGCACTCATCTGTATTCAAGAGGGACCTTTTGGACTCTACTCCCCAACCATTGTCCATTACTGGGGTCAGTCATTCTAATTCTTTATTCATTTTGGGGTGATATGTCTTTCAGGGAGTGGTCTACCCAGCAATGCATGCTATGTGGGGACGCTGGGCACCCAAGTCAGAGCGAAGCAAACTACAAACTGAAACTGTAGTTTCAATCA
This sequence comes from Nipponacmea schrenckii, assembly GCA_030562195.1. Lineage (NCBI taxonomy): Eukaryota > Metazoa > Mollusca > Gastropoda > Lottiidae > Nipponacmea > Nipponacmea schrenckii. The sequence continues at coordinate 1,402,640 of JAUJPP010000005.1, read as the reverse complement.
CATTTTCAGGTAGATAAAAAGAGCGATTTCATAGATTTCAAACGAGAATTAGGAAGGGGAGCAACTCTTCAACGACTATTGATATCTAAGACTACAGTTAATTTGACAATATCTACACCACGACTGAAGAATGCATTTTTCTGTTTAGTTAATTGTCTTTGTTTTATATGTATTTAAAGGTGCTGGGTCAGGAATTACTATAGGCCTACTAGCTTCGGGTTATTTGTGCGAGTGGAAAGTGGCAGGTGGATGGCCAGCTACGTTTTATATCTTTGGTGAGTTTGTAGATAATATTTGATATTTCTATTGGGGGCACCTGTGTTTTCCTGCACCAGGACCACTTTTTTGTCTTTGGCAATATCAGTGATAACTTTAGACCTGTAATGACGTATCCCGCCCGTCTTCATTAGCCCATAAGGTGCAGAGAGTAGGACGTAAAACTCCATTCATTTCCTTTGTAATGACTTATCTACAAGCCTTATCGGTAGCTTACAAGCGATTGTTTATCGTAATCTTCATTATAGGCCATTAGGTACAGACTAGTAGGACGTAAGACTCCAATCATTTCTTTATTCTTGCCTTTGCTAATACCATCTTCATTAGCCCATTAGGTGCAGAAGAGTAGGACGTAAAACTCAATTCATTGCATTGTTATGACTTATCCTCAAGCGATAGTTTATTGCCTTCTCGGTTTCCCCGTCTATTAGACAGACCTAGATCCCGTCCTGAGAGTATTCCACGTGACTAGTAAGAACTGTGATACTGTATCTTGTAGGAAGTATAGGATGTTTGTGGTTTATAGCATGGACCATATTGATATACGATTTCCCAGAAGATCATCCCCGGATTTCAGCATCAGAACTACAACTGTTACAAACTACCACAAGTTCTTTACAAATACAAGATCAAAATCAGGTTCCGTAGAAATTAATGAATTACCCCTATATATGTCGATATAATTTAAGTAAGAAGCACGTAATTTATAACAATTACAACCTTTTATTATGAAAATCAAATCAAAACAATTTTTTGGTATGAAAATAAAAAATAAAAACAATTTTTATTTGTTATGAAAAACAAATCAAAACAAAATATTATTATGAAAATCAAATCAAAACAATTTTTTATTTTGAAAATCAAAACAACTTTTTGTTATGAAAATCAAATCAAAACAATTCTTTGTTATGAAAATTAAAAATCAAAACAACTTTTGCTATATGAAACGTGCCAAATATAAACATAATTTTGTTACAGGGCGATATATATTTGTAATGGTTACATTGAAATCTATTTGTAGCAGTTAAAGCCACCATGGAAGAGTATTCTGTCATCACCCGCTGTGTGGGGAATAGTCGCTGCCCATGTGGCTAATGAATTTGGTTTCTTCAGCTTATCTAGTTGTCTACCAACATACATGAAGTACTTTATGACACCAGGTAAGTTCACATGATGAATATATACTCATATTGACCATTCATGAGAACTTAATTTATAGTTCATACTAAGACGCAGTATCAGTTTAAGATCCATTTAAGTTTCTGTAAGTAAAAACGCCCTCAATACAAACGCCCAACGCCCTCAATGAAAAGTTAAGCCTCTATATTGTCCTTTAATCAATTTGTACATGTGACTATTTTTTCTGATACAGGTCTCCTAGTACCAGCTAGTCTGATGCTTGGTCTAGGATACGTCAACTGTAGTCCTACCCTAGCTGTTGTTTTACTCGCGGCTGCTGTTGGTATGACTGGGTTGACCTCAGCCGGATATTCCTGCAACCATTTAGATATTGCTCCAAAATTTGCAGATAAACTCGTATATCCCTTGAACATTGGGTATCAAATGATATAACCCTACTTGCATATACCGTATATTCGCGTGTATAATGCGCATTTATTTAACCTGAAAAATGGTTTGTAAAAGTGAAGGCGGTATATGGTTTGATTCTGCAAAATCTTTTGTTTAGAAGGCAATATAAATATAATATAATTCAAACCTTGTTGTTTAATACCATATAATTGTGAATATAGTGCGCACCATTTAAACCTGACAAATTCCAATAGCAGGCTTGTGGGTTTCTGTTATCAAAATATCATATAATATGGATTGAATACACCTGTGTTTATAATCTATAGGTGTATTGATGGGATTGACGAATATGTTTGGTACAACCACAGGATTTATTGGGCCATACATCGTCAGCTTTCTCACGGACAATAATGTAAGAAGATGTAATTTTTAAATATTTTCATGATTTAATCTGTTATCTCATACGATCAAAACACTGTTATTTTTTTATTCAAATCTTTGCCTAATTTTGTTCATTTTAAATAATGACAAATTTTGGATTTTTGTGTTCTTTTTCAGCAAACTCGTAAACAATGGCAGAAATTTTTCTACATAGTTTTCGGTATTTATGCAGCTGGGGGCATCCTGTTTCTATTTTAAGCGGAAGGGGAAGAAGAGATCTGGTCAATCAAGGCTACACTAGTACAGCAGAAACGAGAAAAACATTTCAGTGTCCAAGGTCCTGCTGAAGACAATGAACATGGGAACCGGAATTAAGCTCTGAAGCTTTTGTAACAATATAAAAATAGAAGATTCCCCCCCCCCCCCACAAGCACTCAATACACTGTGGTGTGTCGTGAGGGAAATTTTTCTACTTTTGAATCTTTAATATGTATATCCGTAGCACACAGGACTTTAATTTATTTCGCCTTGCAAGATCTGGATAATGTTTCTAATTTTGGTAATTAAAGCATTAAAACAGATTTTAAAAAAGAAATACCGTTTATCTGGGACTGCCCCTTTAAATATATAAGTTCTGCAGAAAAATTTCTGATTTATTAATCAGACAAACTTTTTGGCATTCACATGAGAGCCCAAACCTCCTGCATCCATCTTCTTATATCTGTATCTGGTTTACATCTTTGGATAATAGATCATACCAATATTGACTGGATTATCCATTTTTGTGATGAAGTTTTTAGTGTATCACACTTTAATTATGAATTAGGCCTTGTCAATCTAAAGTAACATAATACCTTCCACGATATCTGCGACACGATCCTCGCTCCAATGAACTCGAGGCAATAATTCACGGGCTTTATCCTTTACATCTCCTGACAAACTCTACTTGCTTTGGCTTCTGTCGGAAATTAGGGAAAATTTAGTGGTTATTTCTAGAGAATATTGTAGCGTTTGTAACGTAAAGCCACAAGTGTTGTAATCTTGAAAGGACCATTTGAGGTCAGGTGAAATTTACTGTGAATTTTTATAGATTTATGTCCAATATACCTCACTTCTCCCATTGTTCCTGTAGATCACAGACATCCAGAACCATTGTGGAATTAGTAGCATTTCAGGCAGGATGATATTGTTTTGAGATGTGTTATCACGGAATTTATTGGAATAATTTTGCGTAATCAATGGAATTCGCTTTTATAACACCAGTGCTTCTATGGGATAGCATCTCTTATAACACCCTTAACCATTATCAAGTATTAGGCAACTATAGAGTGCTTTTCAGTCATTTTCATTAGACGGCATTAAGCATTTTGTTTTCAAAACTGAAGCGGTTTACTTTCAAAAGCGGTATCAGTAAACGATAGCAGCGTGCTGTTTTAAATCATCTGTCTTCGGATACTGTGGTACCTAATGGAGAATTCACCAGAAGAAAAATCAGCACAGTTCCATCTGCACACGTCCTCGGATGAAGATGATCGATGCTGAAGAACTCTCAAAGAAAAAACAGAATAGTGCCAAACCTACTGTAATGTCTTCAAAAAGTAAGTTATACTAATGGCCACCTTTTTATTAATTTTTTTTTTTTTGCACCTTATGTTAGTCCATCCGTCTCTTCACAATTTAATTCTGAGGGAGCATGAAAGGCGAGTATGACACCTATAAATTGTGGTGATTATTTGATAATGCTTCAATCATAATTTTGTTCAAATAATGTTATACCGATCGCAGGTTGTCAAATGACCTCTTTCTTGAAAAGTTAAGAAAACCTATTAAACCTAACCTTGGTTTATATTACCGGAGACCAAGTTAAAGGTTTTGCTCTAAATATGACACCTTTTGCGTCATATCCAAGTGGAGATCTGTTTACTGTTTAAGAACAGATGATCCCTTTTTTATCCTGTCTGGTTTCAAGGGAACGTTTCTTGTAATCACAGATCAAAGGTCAAAGGTTGTGTATTTGCAAATAATTTTTATTTTCATCCAGGCAATTCCAAGCCATCATTAACAAAAAATGGTTTCTCGGATGAAGTATTTCTTCCCAACCAAAAACGACAGGGAAACTTCCAGAAGACTGTCCTTGTAGGTCCGTTGAAGTAGGTAACTTTACGTTTACCAATTATACATCGTGTAAAGTGATACTGCGTCTTAGAATAGACAAACAACTTTAGTCAATATTGAAAAACGCTGAATCAATTTATTAAGTGTTTTTTCAATAATCAACTGCATCTTTATGGATAATTACTAAGATTTTGGGATATCTATTTATTGTTATATGTTATTTATGGCAGCAGATATATTTACTGATGAATAGAGCTCTTATTGACCAAGTTTAAAAAATGTCCATTCTAAGACGCAATGCACCTTTAAACACTATCTGTGATAGTCGGGTTACCACGGAAATACTTCTAGATGTATCCCATTCAAAATTACCTTAGGGGTACGGCCGAGTATCAGATGCTGGAAATGATCTTCCATGACAGTAATTATTGTGTCTGTAAAAGATGAGCACCGACCCCATTCCAGAAGCAGCACAGTGTCTTCAGCAATTTTGTGAAATATGATTCACATTGTAGGGATAAATTGTTTGTTGGACTGAGTGGTCTGTATGGTATAGCGCTAGTGGTTCTGGGCTTCGTTCTACCCATTGCTGAAACCTTCACTGATCCTAATAAACCTTATTTCTTCGAGGTATGATTTAAGTTTCTATATACTTTGGTGAGATAAAAAAAAAATCACGCAGTTGCACTACGCACATTTTTTGGGTAACGTTATACTGGAGAAACCATACAAATGTGCTTACTTAGTAGGCCCTAGTAACTTCTTATTTACTGTTATCAAAAATAGAAGCACAAGATATATGGATATAATATGCTATGATATCGAGAGAATCTCTAACGAGTTTTTCTTGATATAAAAAATATCACCACAAGTCGATAAAAGACATAGTGTAACACTTTGAGTGGTGATATATTTGGATATCAAGAAAGACGAGTGTGAGATTTATTTATCACCAAATATCACCGTTAGAAACCACTGTCAACTAACCAATCAGAAAACTTTCAAGGTATGCAGTAGATTTTCCTATGCAGTAGATAACGCTTTTTATCATACAAGCGCTATCTACTGGAGAATACCTTATTGGGTGATAAATCTAAATATCTTGTGCTTCTTCACCTAGACTTATTATTTTTTTACAGATATTTTACCTCTATCTGTATATATCCAGCATCTTCTTCCTGATCTACGTCTACATCTATCTTCTACGGCGTAACAGAATGTCCTTTAACATCTTATCCAAGACGTGGTCCTTTCGGAAATCTGCTAGCTCCTACAGAGATTCTCCCAACGCTAGTACCACATCCTTCAGAACTCGGAAGAGAAGAGTGGCCTTTGATGAGACCAATAACCACCATACTGGCAGCTTCTATCTGAGACTCGGAGCTTTAGGTATGTTGGTTTGATTTATTTATGGGATGAGAGTCCGCTGCAGTTCATAAGTCTTTTTCCGCTGCTGTTTAGCCCTGGTTCTTTAGTCATTCGCTACATTTATTAGAAATTAGTGATCTAGCCCAGTCGCCAGGGCTGAACTAGTACTGGGGAACTTTTTTTTTTCCTGGTTCTCCCCCTTCCCACGGAAATTTTGAAAATTAGAAGCAAAGAGAACATATTTCTGACGATTCTGAGGCACCAAAATCCTAATCAAGATGTCCATCTAGGACTTGAAAATCTATTCAATTCACTTTTCATATACATGTTAGTGTTGAAACGGTTAGTGATTTTTACGAACCGGGTAATTTTCGGCACTAACCGTTTGATACCTGGTTAATCCCGGTTAATTAACACGTTTTTATACCTGTTTTTATTATACCGGTAACAGCGTAAACTGAACTGCAATAGGTACTGTATCAAATATTTGACCTAATTTGGACCAGTTCCCCAGTAATTGTCCTAAAAAATCAACAACTCATCGAAGCAGACATATTAAGATAACAAGCCCAGGTGATAGACTTGGACAGACGAATTGCGCCAGTGACAATCATTGCTACAGTCTCGAGCAGATCAAAGGGACCGATCAAAGTAATAAATGTTTCCAGTTGTGTCATCTCATCATTGTAGCGCATGTTTTCGTGAATCTGTATTTAATTCTCATGAATATTGATAAGCTTGAAGTTGATTGACAGGTAAGTAGAAACAAACGGTCAATCAGAGAAGAGTTTATAAAAATCAATATTATGATTTCTATAAAATGAGTTATATTTTAATAACTCGTAGTCCTCGTAACAAATGGTTCCGTAGAACAGAAGTTGAACCTCCTCTGTAAGAAAGTTGACTTCCACAAAGATCACATTTGGCTTTATCCGATTCCGTTTCTTTTTGGAAGTAATCCCAAACACCACTTTTTGAAGACATTTTGAAAAACTTTTGCACAAGACTCTATGACTGTGTGGGCGTGGTCTAATAATGATTGGTTCCACACTGCTTATTGACGTATTGGTTAACCTAATTAACATAACGGTGTCGGGTTCACACGACAACATACACGCGATCATCCAGACAAAGTTATTAATTGTCCGTATATGAAAATAGAAAAGACTTGATAGTCTTGACCACAAACAACACGCGTTTTGATAAGACATACCCCATGACGATATCTCATCTCAATTATTCAATCAACTAAAACAACACAGTTTTTAGATGTTTATTTACTAAAGAAAAGAGGAAATTTCTGTTTAAAAAAGCTCTCTTTCCCCTCCTAAAAAAATTGACGGTTAACCGATAATCTCAAATCAGACCCGGTTACCCGTGACATCCTACCCGAAATCGGTTAACTGATTAACCGTTTCAACACTAATACATGTATCTTTTGATTATAAGGATCCTGATGATCTTATGTCAAACCTTATGACGGCGATATCTACGTCATCATACACAGCCCAATCCCCTCCCACTAGAAGCTCAGAGAATGTATTTCTGACGATTCCGAGGCACCAAAGTCACAATGAAAATGTTCATCTTTCTGATTTTGTAAATTAATCAATCTCTGTTTATTGAAGAAGGTTTTGAGAGAGAACAATTGGTGAGGCTTAATTCTCACTAGCCGGGACCCCACCCACCTGGACCCCACCCTGACGACTCGGCTGTAATGATCGTGTTTCGTGTAATCAAGAATAACTATGTTTTGTAAGGAGAATACCTTCTTTAGTTTATTCCTTTCCCTTTCAGCATTTGGTGTTGGTAGCATGATCCACAGTGGATTAAATTTTGGACATTATTTTGAAATCCATCACCAAGGTGATCCATGTAGTGATCTAGTCCAGGCCATAAAGCCGTTAATCCACCTCATCTTCACCTTTGCCCAACTCTATTTTGTTTTTCAAAATTCAAAGGTACGTGTATATTTCTTTTTCATGGTAATAACAATTATCGAATCATTTGTAAAAAGGAACTGAATTAAATTGAATGGAGTTTTACGTCCAACTCTTTTGCACCTTATATTAAAAGGAAAAGCTAGGAAGAATCATAAGAATAACATGTTAGCTTCTCGAGAAGATTGCCCACCAGCTGATCCTTGGCTAAACCTCTGGTAGTTTAGAGTTCCCATTTACAGCTGGGAAAATCGGATAATGAGGACTAGGTTCACTATTGGCTGAACCTCTTGCTCGTAGTGTGGTTATAGGTAACAGCAAAGATCTTATTGATTTTTAATTTTCCCCTTAATACTCCCAAGATTTCTATTGAGTAACTTTTGGTTTTATTTTTAGATGTGTATCCATCGCTACCGATCTCTGGCTAGGTTTGGTTTGATGCATATGAGTGGTACCAACATCTGTGTTTGGGTTCGTGGGATTGTCGTCGAAACTTTGCAGGTCATTCGAAAGTCAGAGAGACAGAAGACTGCTAAATATTTGCAAGAGAATCCCTTATTGGATGCCAATAACAACTCGATTGCTAATTCTAAAATAGCCAAGGGTGCGTTACCTTCTTTTGTTGAAACAGTTATTAGTTGGCATACACCAATACTCAATATATATTTTGAGCTGTGTTAATTTATCCAAAACAAATGCCCATTTAAAAAACACAGATGTCAAAGAAAGAAAGAAACAATTATATTTTACAAGGATAACAACTTAGGTTCATAATGAAGCCGTGATAGGGATCCTTTCTACCAGCTGGTCCTCGGCTAAACCTCTCGGTATTGATCTTTCCTGGATTATCTGTACCCATTTACGGCTGGGTGGACTGGAATAATGAGGATCCTTTCTACCAGCTGGTCCTTGGACAAACCTCTTGGCATTGATCTTTACTAGATTGTCTGTACCCATGGACTGGAATAATGGGATCTTTTCTACCAGCTGGTCCTTGACTAAACCTCTCGGTATTGATCTTTCCCGGATTATCTGTACCCATTTACGGCTGGGTGGACTGGAATAATGAGGATCCTTTCTACCGGCTGGTCCTTGGGCCAAACCTATTGGTATTGATCTTTCCCGGATTATCCGTACCCAATTCCAGCTGGGTGGACTGGAATAATGAGGATCCTTTCTACCGGCTGGTCCTTGGGCCAAACCTATTGGTATTGATCTTTCCCGGATTATCCGTACCCATTTACAGCTGGGTGGACTGGAATAATGAGGATCCTTTCTACCGGCTGGTTCTTGGGCCAAACCTATTGGTATTGATCTTTCCCGGATTATCCGTACCCAATTCCAGCTGGGAGGACTGGAATAATGAAATAATATATTGAGCTAGGTCAGCTTGACGAGTAAAGATTCCAAGTATATTTTAAGATATGTGAACACTCCAAAGATTATTTCTATTTGAAAACTCAATTTAGATATTATATTTGTATTTTAGAGAACGGTCGTTACGATTTATTACCGGAGCTAGCATGTCATTGGGACGCTATGATGGGACGAATCGTCGATCGAGCTTCGGATTATCTGTATCCTTGCACCATAGAATACAGCTTAATCTGCGCTGGTAGGTACATTATTAAAACCAATTTGAAAGATTGGGTGATAGTGGACGATGATGTTTCTTTCCGAAACCACAAACCAAATTTTGAACATCTCCTTAGATGAGTATATAGGACACTGATAGCATGATTAGCACCATTCTAATTCTCAGTGAGGTGACGTTCATGTAATTTGACGAAGACCGTCATTAAAAGTATACTGCGTCTAAGCATGAACATAAAGGTTTAGTTCTCAACAATGGTCAATATGAGTATATATTCATCGATGAACTTACCCGGTTTCATAAAGTAACAGAATCCCTTAAAATCTGGAAAACTCACACAAGAAAGTCATATTTGAAAAACGCTTAATCAATTTATTTAACGTTTTTTAATAATCAAATGCATCTTAATAGATGATTACTTAGTTTTTGGACTTAGAAAAAAAATTACATGTATTTGTTTCTTTTTATGTTATTTATAGCAGCAGGTATATTTACTGGCAAAGTTTAAATTTTCAAATTTTATGTTCATTCCAAGACCTATTATCCCTTTAACAGCTCAGTCAACACGTTGGTGTTAAAAAGGTGGTGAGAACATAGTCTCACAAAAGCACTGGCCTAAATCACAAAAGTAAAGATTAACGATAAAACAAGGTGGAAGTTAAAGATGAGGTGTTTAAACTTCTCGTGTTATATTTTTACAGCAATCCTGTACATCATGTGGAGGAACGTTGGTTATGGTAGAAGTCCACGACGTGAGAAGTCTGTCTCTGATGATGAATACGATGGCGACAGCATGCGAACTACTCGAATGAGTGTGGACTGTACAGGATCTAGTCGAGGGTTGTTCCTTGGAATACTCATGTTTGTAGTCGGAGTTGTTTCCCTTGTTGCATTTTATGTCTTGGTCAATCAGGATCATCTGCATACGGAGGCCACATTACTCGGCCATATTTCTGAATCTTTTATGTACCTTGTTTCTATGGTTGCAGTCATTTTTGCTGCCAGTCGGATGAAAGATCTGCATTATTCTCGAAAACGTGGTGGTTTGGAGCAGACACTCATAATTTTCGCCTTATTTGGTCTCTTTATTTTCGGTATGTTCAGCATCGTGGCGGCCATGTTCTTTATTTACACACTAGATGGCGTACTGACCATCATCACTAATTTTTTGATGATTATCCAGGCGGCCATGCAGGCTGTTTTCATGATGGCTGCTTTAAAAATGTCGGCTTCAAATGTGCTTCATGTACGTCGTAAAGATGGGAGGGAATACGTCACCTTCCTTTTAATGACTAATTTCGCATTGTGGGCCATCAATACATTCGAGACTCAGAGATCCGAGCACAATCCTCTTCAGCTCCAATTTTATGGACCTAAAGCTTGGTCTATATTTAGCCATATCAGTGTTCCTCTTGGAATTTTTTACCGCTTTCATTCTACTGTCTGCTTATCCATTATTTGGAAAAATGCGTGGAAGCACAAATGAAGTCCTGTCTACAGATATTAGCTATAGCCTGGAAGCACAAATGAAGTCCTGTTTACAGGTATTAGCTATAGTCGTCATCTAAGACACACTGATGCTTAGCAGAAAATAATATTTAGTCCTTTTTTGATGAACCTATGTCAATCTCTTATGAAATGCAGAAAAAGATCGATTCTAGCTTCGAATTAAACCCGTCTGAATGGGTGAAGACGATGCTCTCTTTTAATGGGTTCTGTACCGTTTACTTCAGCAGTTAGTATTTGAAGCAAGGTCACCTAGTACTAATGACTACATCCTTAGTCAATGTGCATTGTATTTAGGGTTCCTCTTCGTTGTCCAATATATGTTCAGTAATAAGGATATAAAACTTATTATAAAATTAACCAACTTTCTTTCCTTCTTTGCGTATATGTTTCTCTTATTCCCTTTGAAATCAGGGATGGGAGCCGTGGTGGCTCAGTGACCTGAGGGCCCAGGGTTCATCGCAAAAAGAGTAGGCTAATGCCGCTGTCCTGGCAAAATTTCCCTCATTGCACCCTGCATGGTGTTGTCCGTCTTCATTAGCCCATAAGGTGCAAAAGAGTAGGACGTAAAACTCTATTCATTTAATTTATTTGAAATCAGGGGGCATGGATTAAGTTTCAGTACTGTAGTAACGTGTTCTTAATAATTGTCAAGATGAAGCTGTGGATATGGCTAGGGTGAATTGGGTGTTATTATTAAACAGGGGTTAAAGAGTCTTATTAATGAATGACTTTTTTGCCACAACAATAAGACGAATTATTTTTGAAAAGCGTTTTATTCAATTTATGTGTAACTCATACAGTTGTATCCGCACATAACATTATGAATATTGATCCGATGAGCCAATATACATAAGAACACATATACACGATGATTAGGGTGGCTGAACTGTCAAATTTCAGCAAGAAATCAAAATTAAATTGTTGAGCGTAATTCAAAGCTCTAGTAACGAATCCTCCGGACGAATTTGAACCCAATGAATTAAGACCAACTGACACTCTACCCGTAATGTAGTTGAAAAATAAAATAAAACGTCCTGTAAATTTTTCACCAAGATTCGTGTCTGGATGAACGGAAAAGCTTAAACTAACTGTTTTAAAGTTCTATTTTTTCACAGACGAACCATTGCAATATGTAATAGTTTTTTCATACACCACAAAAGTCAATCCACAAGCTGGAACCACTCGTATTAAGTTTGGTATTAGGCCTTTATAGTAACCACGCCAACCCTCATACCTGAAATAAACATAATATAGTTCATGCATGTATGTGTATGCACAATGCAAGGGTTCAATTTAAGTGGTCCGTATACTGGACTTTGCTCCCACCCATTCGTTATTACTTCGGTGCTCATGAAATAGTAAATCTCAACAGGCAATTTGAATAATTGGAGCATGGAGTTCGGGTCACCAAATTCCATCCAATAACTGTTCTGTATGTCCAAAACTGCCCCCCCCCCCCATCCATTTTAATGATACTCCTTAATATAATTGCTCGTATGCCCATATGCATATAAACAATTAAATGAAGCATTGCCTACTATATGTATATTATAAACATAAGAATCAGCGCTGTGACCGATAAGAACAGAACATTGATGTATCATTTTCCTGGAAGAGAAACGTCGTTGCCGTGGTTTTAATATTTTGTTCTAATTTACCGAAAAAGCACGTGTATTTTAATAAACAATATTTTAATAGGGATTACACAGCTGGGGTATTCAGGTACATCTGGGTAGCTTCAAAAAATAAACAAGGCCAGTCCATATAAGACTACCTACTTCTCCTACCTCAAATTATGATAGACCCTTCTTGTTTACGTTTTGAAACTGACCCGGATGTAAATAATTATAGAATGCACGACAATATGACCTAGATGTATAAAGTTTGAAGGTCTTTCTGTTGGTACGATGATTAAATGTGGATGTCAGTCACTTCAGAGTATCTCGGTATATTTTCAACATCCGTGAGTTAATCTTTTTGCTTATAAAATTTATTTGGATACCATTGCAACAATTGTAGAAATACTCCTACACGTGCTTGTTGACATAATATAGTCCGAAATACGAGACCATGTTTTGGTAGTCCGTATATCATACCCATTGGTGAAACAAAAATGAACAGGAAAATGCAGCTTTACTTTGTAATATAAACAAAGCAACTGGCATATTGCCATGAATGGGAATCTGACATAATTTTTATGCATTTCACGTTCAAGGTCAGTAAAATAACCAACCAATCAAATATCCTGAACTGAATTTTTTACCAGATTGTAGTCAAATTCATCTCGAATTATTATTAAGAATCTAAAATTTACTGTGAATAAAAAAAACAAACAAAATTTCTGTTGTATCCACTTTAATATTAATAACAGTAAACTGACACCATTCAGCTTTTATTAGAACATAACAATTATAAAACTTTGAAATAATATCCCTCCATATTTATTTGTAAACGCTCAAGGATTGAACGCCGTAGACAACATATATCAAAACATTTGACTTGATAACGTTACCGGTATGTATAGTATATAATAAACCTAATAGTAGTATATCTATATATCTTGTGTTTAGAAACGTAGTATGTAATAAACCTAGAAGTAGTATATCTATATATCTTGTGTTTAGAAACGTAGTATGTAATAAACCTAGTAGTAGTATAGTTAATATATCTTTTATTTCGAAACGTAGTATGTAATAAACCTAGAAGTAGTATATCAATATATCTTTTATTTCGAAACGTAGTATGTAATAAACCTAGAAGTTGTATATCTATATATCTTGTGTTTAGAAACGTAGTATGTAATAAACCTAGAAGTAGTATATCAATATATCTTATGTTTAAAAGGTATATATCAAATGGTCTAGTGGAATATAAAAGACAAATTGGAATTTAATATTTTTTACATGATTTTGAGCTTCTTGATCAATTTGAAACAAAACAAGAAAAATTAACAATTTCAGATTAAAATGGTTAAAATTAATTCACAATTCAATAATGAATAGGATGTAATCTCATGATTTTTTCAAAATGCATTCAAATCCTTCAGAAATACCCCCCCCCCCCTTTCTTTCTCATACCCACAAACACACTGAAATTGTAAAAACAATCATAAAAAAATACAGTTTTTTTTGATAAAGCACTTCACTAACTATTTATGATCTAACACAATTTTTATGCATTTCACGTTCAAGGTCAGTGAAATAACCGACCAATCTAATATCCTGTTCTATATTTTTATAAGATTGTAGTAAAATTTATGAACCTCGAATCATTCTCAATTTACTATTTACATTTGTACAAATATATAAAAAGAGGTTCTGCCTCCAGTTTGTGGCCCACCAATTGGCAATATGTCAATGATGTGGAATAATTTGTAATTATATATAATTGTTTTAAATTTCAGAAATATATTAAAATTGTTTAAAAAGATAATAGGTCTTAGAATGAACATAAACTTTAAAAATTTTAATTTGGCCAATAACAGCAATATTCATCAGTAATATACCTGCTGCCATAAATAACATAAAAAAATAAATAAATATCCAAAAATCTAAGTAATTATCCATAAAGATGCTTTTGATTATTGAAAAACGCTTAATAAATTGATTAATTGTTTTTCAAAAATGACTTAGTTTTGTGAGTTTTCAAGATTTTAAGAGATTCTGTTACTTTATGAAACCAGGTAAGTTCGCTGATGAATATATACTCATATTGACTATTCTCGAGAACTAAAATTTTATGTTCATTCTAAGACCTATTATCCCTTTAAAAATTCAATATGGATAATATGGATAAGTTTGAAATGAAAACAACTTCTAAAAGAATAGTAGAAATAAAGGTAGTTGTCCAAGAAAAATTTGAACAATATAGGAATATATATTTTCATTACAAAAATAAAGGTAAAATAAATTTGTGATCTTACGAAAATTAAAAAAAAATAAGTATGCCCCCTTTTGAAGCAAAGAACACAGGTACATAATTTTACATGGCTGTTGAAATAAAAAGGCTATGTCACTGTCAAGCACATAACATTTCAAAAATAAAATTTTAAATGTGCTGAATGTTTAAATCCAACTGGAGCATTATCAGTGCTCCCATCGAAAATATGCATTCAAAGATAAGTTTGTGCCCTATTATTTACGGCATGGTTTGCTATCCCAGTTTGCAAAAACCTTTCATTTACGGCATGGTTTGCTATCCCAGTTTGCAAAAAAACCTTTCATTTACGGCATGGTTTGCTATCCCAGTTTGCAAAAACCTTTCATTTACGGCATGGTTTGCTATCCCAGTTTGCAAAAAGATAGCTTGCCAGGCAAGGTAACATACGCCCACTGATAGCTTTGATTGTAAAATTAAAAGTCCAATTACAGCTGGTTCCTGATTTACAGGAATTTTTTTCAGAATCAATTCAAAATCAATAGGGGTCTTCCTTGGATGGTAATAAACAAATATACCAAGTTACAAAAAGATTCATAAAGAAATGGAGTCTCTACAGTGTCCACAAGCTTTTGTTTACAAACAGAACAATTTGAAATTCAAATCCAAGAATTCCAGGAACTTTTTTTCGGAATCATACCAAAATCAATAGGGGTCTTCATTGAATGATAATAAACATGTATACCAAGTTTCAAGAAAATCCAATGAAACCTGTAGTCTCCACAGTGTCCACAAACAATTATTGACAGACGGATGACAAACAGTACAATTCGAAATTCCAAGTCCCAGAATTCCAGGAATTTTTTTCAGAATCATATCAAAATCAATAGGGTTCTTCCTTGGATGGTTATAAACAAATATACCAAGTTACAAAAAGATTCATAAAAAAATGGAGTCTCTACAGTGTCCACAAGCTTTTGTTATCAAACAGAACAATTTGAAATTCAAAGTTCAAGAATTCCAGGAATTTTTTTCGGAATCATACCAAAATCGATAGGGGTCTTCGTTGAATGGTAATAAACATGTATACCAAGTTTCAAGAAGATCCAATAAAAACTGTAGTCTCTACAGTGTCCACAAACAATTGTTGACAGACGGATGAGAAACAGTACATTCGAAATTCCAAGTTCCAGAATTCCAGGAATTTTTTTCAGAATCATATCAAAATCAATAGGGGTCTTCCTTGGATGGTAATAAACAAATATACCAAGTTACAAAAAGATTCATAAAGAAATGGAGTCTCTACAGTGTCCACAAGCTTTTGTTTACAAACAGAACAATTTGAAATTCAAAGTCCAAGAATTCCAGGAATTTTTTTCGGAATCATACCAAAATCGATAGGGTTCTTCCTTGAGTGATTATAAACAAGTATACCAAGTTTCAAGAAATTCCAATAAAAACTGTAGTCTCTACAGTGTCCACAAACAATTGTTGACAGACGGACCGACGGACCGACGGACCGACGGACCGACGGACCGACGGACAGGGGCGACAACAATATACGTCCACATTTCTATGTGGGCGTATAAAAACCTTTCATTTACGGCATGGTTTGCTATCCCAGTTTGCAAAAAAACCTTTCATTTACGGCATAGCTTGCTATCCCAGTTTACAAAAAACCTTTCATTTACGGCATGGTTTGCTATCCCAGTTTGCAAAAAATCTTTCATTTACGGCATGGTTTGCTATCCCAGTTGGCAAAAAACCTTTCATTTACAGCATTGCTGACTATCCCAGTTGGCAAAAACCTTTTATTTACGGCATGGTTTGCTAACCCAGTTGGCAAAAACCTTTTATTTACGGCATGGTTTGCTATCCCAGTTTGCAAAAAACCTTTCATTTACGGCATTGCTCGCTATCCCAGTTTGCAAAAAAACAATAATTTATTTTAGATCACATATTCCGAAATATCTCCAAAATGCAGATCGATTCCTGAAAATCACGCAGTCAATTTGAAGATATGGCGTCACAACTATAAATATTGATTCTAAAAGAACTCTGTTAGATTCCGGAAACGAAGCCTCGGAAAATTAGTCACCAATCGGAAGTCCATAGCTTCAAATCAACCACTGATCATTTTAAATTTTTTAAATATTGTGATAGATCAATCTAGGAAAGCTTTAGCTTCATATCCATAAGGAAAGTGGTCCAAGCAGATCTTTGGTAATGTTAACTTTAGGTGTAATTTTTCAGTGCCTCACTTCAAGTGAAGTATCAGTTCTATGTACAGTAACATGTATTGGAACAACCACATTAATAAATTAAAAAAAATATAACAACCATCTCATATATCGGATTCTTCTAGAGCCACAAACGGCATGGGTTTCCAGTTCGTAATACATTCATACAGAAAAAACACGATACATATATTAGGGGTCACGTGCCACAAATATATACGTAGTCCTTTATAAAATCCTTTAAAGCCTTCGTGCCTGCAAGAAAAATAACAGTGACATATAACTTATTGGAATCAAATGATATTTCTACGCTCTTTTCAAAATTTCTTAAATTGAAAATCAGAATAAAAATGAACTTCAACCCACATAGTTCCTATTTTTAAAATTTGACCCCCCCCCCCTTTTTGGCTTCACTTAACCCAAGAGAGAAGTAGTGCTCAAACACGGTGACAAATTCTTGAACGTTTTCAATTTTCATTTGTTCAAAGTGGGACAGGATGATGGGATTTGAAACATGGACGTGCGTGGTAAAACTTAAAAAAAAAAAAAACACTAACCGTTTGAGCACTACTAGTAAATCTATGACCTTGCTTATTTCTTAAATCTTCTGGCTTCGGAAGTTGTGAAGTTAACGTATCACGATTCGGTATGATTAAGACACGAAATATTCATGTACGATCACTAAACTTGTGATAATATTTTAACATGATAAATAAACATATTCGCGATCAAATGACCTTACTCTTTACGTTTCGACTATGACCTTGACATTGAATATACTTACTTCCATATACTTTTGACGACGCTTCGTAAATTTGTATGAGACCTATGCTGGTCCTGTAAACGGGAACGTAGAACTTGATATGGATACGTAATAAAAGCTGCGATCATCTTGGAAGCCGCAGCAAAAGTTAAATATTCAACTGTAGTCTGAAATGAAATAAGTGGAGTTTTACATCCTACTCTTCTGCACCTTAAGGGAAATGAAGGTAATGCCATGTAGTGTGCAATGAGAGAAATTTTCCCAGGACAGCGGCATTAGCCTAGTCTTTTTGTGATTTCCAACTGTCGAGGGATCTTTAACGTGCACAGTCTGTAGCATACAGGGCCTTGGTTTATTGTCCCATCCGAACGACTTGACACTTTTTCCATGTCAGTCCCTCAGACCTGCATCACTGACAAGGGGAAACTGGGATGAAAAAATCCAAAATTTCATCTTAATCTTTGATGGAATCTGGTTAGTGAGCAAGTGTCTGACCGAGCAACTGCGGCTCCAACCGATTGCACAAATGCCAGACCAGTGATCAAAATTATGCAGTAGAGAGAATTCCTGAAGATTATCTATCTATTTATTTGAAGATCAAGGCCAGTCAGTTGCCAGTTTAAAAACTATTTAGCATTAGTGTAGGATAGAACAAATATCATTCTGATAAGAACAGTCCAAGAACAGGTGGTTTCAGCAAGTGGCTAGGTTGGGCAGGATGTACTGCATTTTTCTATTAGTCTGATAACACAGATTTTAATAACAATAATAATAATAATAATAAACTCTTTATTTTACATGGGTCAGAATTAGGTCCAATACACAAGGACATGGTCCTGTCTAACATTCAGGCAATAGAGACAAACACAGACTCTTTATTTTACATGGGTCAGAATTAGGTCCAATACACAAGGACATGGTCCTGTCTAACATTCAGTCCATAGAGACAAACATAGACTCTTTATTTTACATAGGTCAGAATTAGGTCCAATACACAAGGACATGGTTCTGTCTAACATTCAGTCCATGGAGACAAACATAGACTCTTTATTTTACATGGGTCAGAATTAGGCCCAATACACAAGAACATGGTCCTGTCTAACATTCAGTCCATAGAGACAAACATAGACTCTTTATTTTACATGGTCAGAATTAGGTCCAATACACAAGAACATGGTCCTGTCTAACATTCAGTCCATAGAGACAAACATAGACTCTGTATTTTACATGGGTCAGAATTAGGTCTAATCCACAAGGACATGGTTCTATCTAACATTCAGTCCATAGAGACAAACATAGACTCTTTATTTTACATGGGTCAGAATTAGGTCTAATACACAAGGACATGGTCCTGTCTAACATTCAGCTCATAGAGACAAACATAGACTCTATATTTTACATGGGTCAGAATTAGGTCCATTACACAAGGACATGGTTCTGTCTAACATTCAGGTCAGAATAAGGCCCAATAAACAAGGATATGGTCCTGTCTAACATTCAGTCCATAGAGACAAACATAGACTCTATATTTTACATGAGTCAGAATTAGGTCCCAATACACAAGAATATGGTCCTATCTAACATTCAGTCCATGGAGACAAACATAGACTCTTTATTTTACATGGGTCAGAATTTACACTGCATGAGATGATCCAGCCAATTAGTGCTGTCTTGGTCATTGGGTTAACGAATCTATGGATTAATAACCTGTCTATTCAACCAGAATGAAGGCCAGATTAGGCTTCCAGCAGATTAAGAGTTGAACTACTTACTAATCTATGGTCTAAATCTTGTTTTTTATGTAAATTATATTGTGTTTTCATTTCTTCATACATCATAAACTGAACTGCACCGTGTGAAATACCCATACAACCAGGTACAAACCCCTGAAATAAATAAATAAAATATAAATAAAAAAATAAATAAATAAATAATAAATAAATAATAATAAATAAATAAACATGAAATAAATAAATAAAAAAATAAAATAAAAATAAACAAACAAAATAATAAACAAAAAAATAAATAAATTTAGCAGAAGAGTAGGATGTAAAACTCCATTTATTTCATTTCCTACCTATGTATTGCCAAACATGTTGTTGCTTACAGATTTCATTTTGCCATTCTATATTCGTAAGTACTGGTTTTTTGTTTGGTTTTTTTATAATTCCATTCATATCCTACCTTATATAAACCCCTATATCCCTCAGTCTTCCCTATTTTTATTAAAGCATCTATCATACCATTATACCTCACTACCGAAGATCCACCATGTTCATACTGTAAACATAGTCTTGTCTTCGTCACCCAAATTGGATTGGCTAATACTAAAGTTACAAAACCTGCAATGGAAAGTAAGTGCATTTGTAAATAAATAAGTAAGTGGAAAGTAACAAGTAATGTGAAGTAAAATTAAGGGTAATTTAAAGTAATAAAGTGACAAGCAAACAAGTAAGTAACACCTAAACTAAAGTAATAAGTAAAAGTAGTCAAAGTAAAAGTAAGAGTAGTAAGTGTCCTAAAGTAAAAGTAAGTAGTAAGGCCTAAAGTAAAAGTAAGTAGTAAGGCCTAAAGTAAAAGTAAGTAGTAAGGCCTAAAGTAAAAGTAAGTAGTAAGGCCTAAAGTAAAAGTAAGTAGTAAGGCCTAAAGTAAAAGTAAGTAGTAAGGCCTAAAGTAAAAGTAAGTAATAAGTGACAAGTAAAGTAAAGTAAAAGTAAATAAGTGACAAGTAAAGTAAAAGTAAATAAGTTACAAGTAAAGTAAAGTAATTTAAAGTAAAAGTGAGTAACTAATTGAACAAGTAAGTAACACCTAAAGTAAAGTAAAAGTACGTAAGTGACAAGTAAAGTAAAAGTAATAAGTAGACAAGACAAGTTAAGTAATTGAACAACCAAGTAAGTGAACAACTAAGTAAGTGAACAAGAAAAACATTTAAAAGTAACTAAGTAAGTAAAACTGATGTAACACCCAACATTACTAAAAGTTGATTAAGTACATCCATCTTTTCTTACTCTAGTTTACTTCCAGTTAAATCACCCTACACCACCATCTTGTACATGGTAGATTAGATCCCCTTTCATTATCCCCCTGAAGCAATTGTATTTTATATTTGAAGCCTTTGTTTTTGGCATCATAATTTCAGGAGAGGAAACTTCTCTGAGGATGAAAGCTCGTCATGGATCAAATTCTTAAAAAGTGAAAAGTTACCTGAAACCGCTGCAGCTGCTATATTTTTGGCTGGACCTAAATTCTTCTTACTATCACCACCTTGTAAATAATCTTTTATCTGACTGTAGCTGTAATGGAGAAAACTAAATAATACCACCCCTAGGGATAACTTTTGAACACTATTGGGGGTAAAGTTAAGGGGGGAGATGGATCGTCGAAAGGGGCCGGGCCATGAAACGTAAACCAACCATGCATCCAGTACAGAAGAAGTATGAAGCTATCATGGGAGCTGAAATGAATGGACTTTAACACCCTACTCTTCTGCACCTCATTGACTAATGTAGACGGCGTGGAAGTTGAAACGAGGGGTCAAGTCCAAGGCAGAGGTCGGAATAGAAATAAACTCCAACTAACGGCTAAACCCCTTGATTGTTTGTCTCGAAATTATCATAGGGACCCTCGAACTTCGAAATAACTGGGTTTCACTGTACATATACAACACTTTGTTCTTGTAAACCTTTTTCTTCAATAAAAAATCTATCCCACATAAAGTGGAGTATGGTATGCCATTAGGATGGGGCACAGTTTAGGTTAAGAAATAATCGTTTTATACTTACAATAAGAAATATAAACCCCAGGAAAGACCAGCTCCAGAAACATTGGGTGTAACACCTTGATAGAGCCCCACGAAACCATGTGACTTCTTAATAGATTTCATAGCATGCCAAATGCCGTGATACTGTGGCCGGGATGCTGCCACATTGAAGCCTTCGTTAACTGAAAGAAAATGGAAAACTATAATACATGCAATAACTGGACAGCTAATACTGATATCAATCAAAAGTAGAGATATGCTAATGATCTGGAAAAATATTAGTTTGTCTCACAAGTTCTGAATGAAGTTGTAATATAGTAAATTTTCCTCGTACTGGCAGGTTAAGAAACATTGTTAGGTCTCAAAATGTCAGTCAAATATTAGTATTTTTCTTTGATTACCCAGTGCATGGTCACGTGAACAAACATGAGTCTTAATATAATGTTTCAAAGTGGAATCATTTTGATGAATTGCCCAAACTTATTATAACCATACACTAATACTGGAATTTTCATTAGAAACACTGATTGATCAATAAGTAAGCTTGATTTCACTCTAAACATTGGGAGAATGCATCTTTAAAGGAACAAAATTTGGCTGAAAAATGGCATTCTAATATGTGAAATTTCAACAATTATTCATCAACATGAAAATGGTTAAAAGTACTCTTCACAAGCATACTAGATTATGTTTATGAATGATAATATTTTGAAGGTTATAAAAATTTATATAATTGCCCTAGAGGCGCTGGGGAAGGCCAGCATATTTTAGCTACCACTTCTGAAGATGATGACGCAATACTTCTAAATATAGGTATGTTATAATCCATTCATGTCTGACTTTCCTGGCTTCCTATATCCGACCGAGAGATATCCATGAGTTAAACATAATATAAGCTTAAAAAACAAACCTTGAAAACGAATTTTAACTAAATCCAAAGGGTGTAAAACGAAGGTAGAAACCACACCACCTAAAACTCCTGCCGCAAGGTGTTCGGCCTTTATCTTCGGCCTGTATGCAACCGGGTCGAATTTAGCATTCTTCCCACTTGTTTCGACCATTTTGGTTCCTAGAGGTGCTCCTTATGTACAAAGTAAACTAAAAGAATAAAATTTAAGAAGAGTAAACATCATAATTGCTCCATAGTTGCCTGATTCCCGTATCTTACCAGAATATTCGCTGGCAAGATCGTCGCCATTTTTTTTCTATGTAGAAGGTAAAGCAATCGATAATTTTTTGTCAAATCACAGTCTCCATTAGTTCCACTTTTCACAAATTCACTTCAAATATATTGTTATCATATATGATCTACCTAATATTTCACATGAAATAATGATGCAATACTTAATTCGTCCGATTTCCAGCCATTCACTTTTTTTTATCGGTTTGTTTTGACACACTAATTGATTTACCATTATCCAGTATGCGCACGTCTTTCACTAAAAGTCAGCTGTTTGTGTCTCGATTGTCATTGGTGGAAAATATGCATGTCAAAATAACCGACCGAATTAAAGAGATAAATTGCCCACAAACAACAAGCTTAGGCGATTTATAGTCTATATTTGGATTAAAAATACCATTTAAATATGGGCTTGTCCAATCATCTCTGACGACATTAAGGTTGCCAAGTACATAAATATCATAAAAATTTAGGCTTTTTTTAAACATTTATGAAAGTGTCAAACATAACATCCAACATAATTATGTTTATAGAAAGTTTCTAACATCTAACATCATTATGTTTATAAAAAGTTTATAAAATCTAACATTATGTTGATAGAAAGTTTCTAACATCTAACATCATTATGTTTATAAAAAGTTTTCTAATAATAAAATTTTTAACATCATTATGTTTATAGAAAGTTTCTAACATAACATCTAACATCATTATGTTTATAGAAAGTTTCTAACATAACATCTAACATCATTATGTTTATAGAAAGTTTCTAACATCTAACATCATTATGTTTATAGAAAGTTTCTAACATCTAACATCATTATGTTTATAGAAAGTTTCTAAAATCTATCATTATTTTATAGAAGGTTTCTAAATCTAACATCATTATGTTTATAGAAAGTTTCTAACATCTAACATCATTATGTTTATAGAAAGTTTCTAACATAACATCTAACATCATTATGTTTATAGAAAGTTTCTAACATCTAACATCATTATGTTTATAGAAAGTTTCTAACATCTAACATCATTATGTTTATAGAAAGTTTCTAACATCTAACATCATTATGTTTATAGAAAGTTTCTAAAATCTAACATAATTTATAGAAAGTTTCTAACATCTAACATCATTATGTTAATAGAAAGTTTCTAACATCATTATGTTTATAGAAAGTTTCTAACATCTAACATCATTATGTTATAGAAAGTTTCTAAACATCTCACATCATTATGTTTATAGAAAGTTTCTAACATCTAACATCATTATGTTTATAGAAAGTTTCTAACATCTAACATCATTATGTTTATAGAAAGTTTCTAAAATCTAACATCATTATGTTTATAGAAAGTTTCTAACATCTAACATCATTATGTTTATAGAAAGTTTCTAACATCTAACATCATTATGTTTATAGAAAGTTTCTAAAATCTAACATAATTTATAGAAAGTTTCTAACATCTAACATCATTATGTTTGTAGAAAGTTTCTAACATCTAATATAATTTTATAGAAAGTTTTTTAACTACAAACATTCTAACATCTTAAATGTTTATAGAAAGTTTCTTACATCTAACATCATTATGTTTATAGAAAGTTTCTAACTTTTAAACAATCTAACATCATTATGTTTATAGACAGTTTTTTAAACATCTAACATTTTTTTAAATTTAATGTTTATAGAAAGTTTCTAACATCCTAACATCATTATGTTTATAGAAAGTTTCTAACATCTAACATCATTATATTTATAGAAAGTTTCTAAATCTAACATCATTATATTTATAGAAAGTTTCTAACATCTAACATCATTATGATTATAGAAAGTTTCTAACATCTAATATCATTATGTTTATAGAAAGTTTCTAACATCAAACATCATTGTGTTTATAGAAAGTTTCTAACATCTATCATTATGTTTATAGACAGCTTCTAACACCTAACATCATAATGTTTATAGAAAGTTTCTAACATCTAACATCTATGTTTATAGAAAGTTTCTAACATCTAACATCATTATGTTTATAGAAAGTTTCTAACATCTAACATCATTATGTTTATAGAAAGTTTCTAACATCTAACATCATTATGTTTATAGAAAGTTTCTAACATCTATCATCGTTTATAAAACAGTTTCTAACATCTAACATCTATTTTTTCAATCGTTTATAGAAAGTTTCTAACATCTGACATCATTATGTCTATAAAAAGTTTCTAACATCTAACATCATTATGTTTATAGAAAGTTTCTAACATAATCATTATGTTTATAGAAAGTTTCTAACATCTAACATAATTTATAGCAAGTTCTAACATCTAACATAATTTATAGCAAGTTCTAACATCTAACATAATTTATAGCAAGTTCTAACATCTAACATAATTTATAGCAAGTTTCTAACATCTAACATAATTTATAGAAAGTTTCTAATATCTAACATTATCATTTTTATAGAAAGTTTCTAATATCTAACATTATTATAATTTATTGAAAGTTTCTTAAATCATATGTTACCGTTGCTTAATACATGCCCTCGTCCCCTATTCATGGATTTCTTCACCACTCTTTCAAGGATTAAGTTCAATCGAAACTATTTTGATGATGAAATACGGAGAAAGATATGCTGTATATAGAACAATGTTTACTAACAATATATACATATCGACCTAAAATATAACCTACATAGTTAAATTGTGAAGGTTTCTTCGCCTCACTGTGCCAATTATAACTCATTCGTAAATTTGTCACGTAGGCTTTACACCGGATGAATGAATGAATGAATAAAAGAAGGAATGAGGCATCTTATTCTATATCAGTGCATACAAACTGTCAAATCATGACGGACGTGTTAATAACAATACGTAGATTACAATGCAACATATATTAACAACTGTCAAAATAACAGTACTTGATATATAACATCCCGTTTAAGTCTGATATCTTTTTAATATTGTAAGTCCCTTGAAATAAACCCCGGTTTCCCCTTCAGTGATGCAGATCGGGGGGTACTGACATGGAAATAGCGTCTACTCGTTCGGATGGGACAATAAACCGAGGCCCGCGTGCTACACGTTAAAGATCCCTCGACAGTTGGAAATTGCAAAAAGGGTAGGCTAATACTGCTGTCCTGACAAAATGTCCCTCATTGCACACTGCATGGTGTTGTCCATCTTCATTATCCCATAAGGTGCAGAAGAGCAGGACGTAAAACTCCATTCATTTCATTTTGAAATTAACCCCAATTATATCCCATAGCGAGAATGTAATAGTCCTTTTGGCTTTTAACTACCTTATACATATACGGATGTATAAGACTTGACCTGTAGGCGTATACAATACACTCCTTTCATAAACCACATGACGAAACGGTCGTATATGAACCTGTATCTTCCTAGTTGCTCTGATTAATTGAATCAATTGAAACGTTTGAAATGCTATATAATGTTTTAACTTACCTTTTTAGATATATGTATATACAAATGCAATATTCCACACTTGTTGAAAGCAAACATTGAGCTGAAATAATTTTATTCTTAATACTATCTCTAAAATGATGCAATTTGGTGTTTGAGGTTTAATGCATGATCAAGGTATGGTCTTGCCATGGTCTTGCCATGGTTCCAACATTTGATTATAAAAAACGTTTACGATGAGTGCATGTCGATTGAATTACTATAAAAAATAATTAAAATTAGTAAAACCATTTTTGTTATTTTTCAATTTTTGTTATTTTTATAAATTTCTATTTAATCTAATTTTTTAGCCTTTTTTACAAGTTTTGTTATTTTCCTCTTTATTTTCATAATTTTTGATAATTCCCGTAATTTTTCTGTTATTTTTTTCTTGATTTTTCAAACATGTTATGTTTCTTAACTTTTATGATTTTTATAATTTTTATGTTATATTTATATTTGATTTTGTTATTTTGTTTATAATTTATCTACATGTATTTCCTTATTTTGTGTTGTTTTTTTTTAAATTTTATTTTCAATTTTCTTAATTTCTGGTATTTTTTCTAATATCGATTAATTTTGTTTATTTCGGTATTTTTTTGTTATTCTTTGTTATTTTGTTATTCTTTGTTATTTTGTTATTCTTTGTTATTTTGTTATGCTTTGTTATATTTTGTGTTTTTCTTTTTGGTTATTTTTCTTATTGGTAATGTTGGTTAAAGGGACACAACTCTATTAAAGTCACAACTAAGCTTTATTTAAAACAACAAAAGTTTAACCCAACTGTTGCAGTATCCATAAATACAGTTGCCACCCTAAAATAATTATTAAGCACCATATAGCATTATATAGGTCCGTGGCGTTTCTATGATGGTGGGATAATCAATCAATGGGTCTCAGATATAGATAATCTGCATGCTATTGTCTCAGATATAGATAATCTGCATGCTATTGTCTCAGACATAGATAATCGGAATGCTATTGTCTCAGACATAGATAATCGGAATGCTGTTGTCTCCGATATAGATAGTCGGAATGCTGTTGTCTCAAAGATAAATAATCTGAATGCTACTGCAGTCAAGCAAATGACACCTACTGCTGTTGGTGCCTACTTCCTTCTACAGATCTACTTCAATATCACAAACGTCTTTCAATATCCCGAAAAGATAGATTTATTTTAATTTTTCAAATACTATTAACATAATTTAAAAAAATAACAAAAGCTGGGTTCTATTGGGCTCAACAAAATCATCGTCCTCGTTTGTCGACCTGTTATTAGGTAATCATAATTTATTACTTAGACTCATACTTTCTAAAGAATCTAATAACATTTACAGTAGAAGCAACGGCGTCTTTGGCGGCTTGTCTTAGAGAAATCAGTTCAGCTAAAAGTTTTCGGTGATCTTTGATATGTTTGAGGTCACCGTCCTCTAAAATAGCATTCAAATTCTGGCCATAACTTTCCAGACAGACAAAAGAAGAACGTAAATTAGGAAGAACTCTGTTCGGTACCTTCGATTTAGCGTCCAATATGACTAAACATATTTCACAAAGGTAGTTAAGTTCCATTTCCACATTGAAAATATCCAAAAACAATTTATCAAACTGTTGCTCGGAGACCAATCCAAATTCAACAAATCTAACATCATGCTTCGTCATCCATTTCAAAATCCGCACTTTCAAGTCCAAGGTTTTGCATCTTATTATTTTGATATGCTTTTCGCGTCTCATGTTTCGATATTCCACAGCCTTAGTAAACA
This sequence comes from Nipponacmea schrenckii, assembly GCA_030562195.1. Taxonomy (NCBI): domain Eukaryota; kingdom Metazoa; phylum Mollusca; class Gastropoda; family Lottiidae; genus Nipponacmea; species Nipponacmea schrenckii. The sequence goes on along the minus strand of JAUJPP010000005.1, from coordinate 1,374,900 downwards.
ATTTAGACTTCATCGGATTTCCCACCACCTTTTTATCAATGTGTATAAATTCGTGCTGTTTGGTCCCTTCCGATTCCTTCTTCTTGTAGCAGTTGTCATGAGAAGTGGTCTGGTTCCGCAAAGGTGTCAAGCAAGACCAACAGAAACTGCAGCCACATGGACAAACCATATTAGGACATCCTCTATTTTTGATAATAAATGTTTTACAGTCAGGGCACGGTTTTCCGCGAACTTTCAACCTAGGAATCTCCAGAAAATCACCCCTTAATACGTCGCCTCCGAAGGCATTTAACTTATTTTTATAGGAAGCATATTCATCACACGAGGACGGCCAATGCCTCTCGTCATTACACTCGAAACACACAAACCAACCACAATCACACAAAATAACACAGTCCGCTTTAGAATCATCATTATGCAGAATGCGTTCACAATTTTGATTTGGGCACCATTTCATACAAGATGAAGATTCGACTTTGGTGTTCATTTTCTTTTTATGAGATCTTTGGATGTCCCTAATGTTCACAAGTTTGAGCATCGTGCCCGCATCAACTACTTGGTCGCATTTATACTCCGGACACACAACTTTGGATTTCCCGACGAACGAGCTGAGCAGGTGGTTCTTCCAGCAGTCATTACAAAATATATGTCCACAAGATCGCAGAGACGTAAAGGTAGAATCATCCGTGTAGCAAATATTACAAACTATATCTTCCATTGGTGATGGAATCCTCTCCACCGGAAGATTATCGTGGTCTGGAATTGACGGCACCGCCGTAGCTGTTTGAGATAAATCTTCAGGAAGATAATTTCCAACCTTCAGTTGAGACAATGGGTCGATGGTGTTCAACTTCTCTAGTGGAGTTTTGGTAAGAGGTAAAAGATCCTTACGGTAAAAGTTTGCATCTGGGATGGATTCTAGATAACGTGTGGTGAACGATATAACTTCATCAACACCCAGTGTCTTGATATCCACGAGGGTCCCGATTCGTATTGAAGGTAATTTGGTTGGCAAATTGACCTGGACTTCCCACAAACCATAGTCAGGTTCGATAGAAGACTTAAGAGAAAACACCAGAAACGTTGCAAGTTCTAACTTCTTGACGAAGACTGTCTTGAATGATTTCGAGCTTTTAAGACAACTCTCTACCTCAGCTGATATATCGATGATAAAAGTCCGAGGTTCACACTGTGCGAAAGTAACCTTATCGCCATATTTCCTCTTCAGATGATATGGGTGTGTTTCTTGATTGGAAATTAGAACATCTACGGGCTGACATTCTGTTGTTGTTGGTGGGGAGTAACTGGATTCCCAATGTACCTCCTCTTCTTCTTCATCCATGACCTCACTTTCTAAATAGTACAACATTGGTTTAGTTTCGTGCTTCCGTGACCTTTTCGCAGGTCTTCTCCTCGTATTTATCTTAATCTCAGCTGGTCGACTGAGAGCACTCTCAAAGTAGTCTGAAAACGAGGAGCGTTGAGTTTGAGGCACCTCTTCCGCCGAATCTAACTCCGAATCCACATCGAAAGCATCATCATCAATATAGTCCAGTTCATATCTCAAATCACGTTCAATACAGCGCCATTTTCTAGACTTCGATCTTACAGCACTTTTACTGCGATTGTGTTCATTCAGCACCACATTGTGACCAATCTTTTGTGGATTTGTGTACGTTACTGCGCTCGATGACGGTGTCGGATACACGATACGGTATTTTATTTCATGGTCGTCTGCCAAGTTTTGATCGAGATCTACTTCTGTATGACGTCGTCTGCGTCTGTTTCGGAAGGGCTTTCTGTTGACGTTGGTGATGCTGAGGCGGTTGATGTATTTAGTTTTCTTAGGAACCACAGATCGGACTCTACCCTTGTTTGTAAAGTATCCAATACAGTTGTTTTGTCTATGAATTTTGTGGAGCTTCATCAAAGTCACTGTCACGTTGGAACTCGACAGTTCGGACAGGATCTTCTCTTCGATAATCTCAGGCAGTTTCCATCGTCCTTTCTTGTTCAACGAATAACAAACAGACGCTGCATCCAAAAATTTAGCGACTTTGAGGTCCACGGTTTTGTCGTGGATCTCATGCATGTAAATGCATGACTGTGAAGCGTTTCTTTTTATATGTGCTGTGTTGGTTAAGCGTAAGGTGCTGCCCGAACTGATGCCGCTTTTACCAAATTTTAGAACCATGATGGCGATGCACACACCTAGTGCCACTGGTTTTGAGAAGTATTACGATTCGTGAATTGGGAAAGCTTTATATAGAAAAATATATTTTCAAACGATGGTGAAATATGATTAATATAAATAGCAATTACAACCAAGTCTTAAAATAGACAGTAGACTCTGATGTCAAGTATTATGTTTTGTTGATTGGATAGAAGACCGTTAATAGACTCTGATAACCAGTTTAATGATTGATTTACTTGTACTATAGTGAAGAGAAACATTGCCATCCAGACTAACAAACTCGATACTATGACAGTATACGAGGTTTTGTACCTGGATGATGCTGACTAAATATATCAATGTATACCCGTTCAAGTATTGGCGAAATGATCACATTATAAGCTCAGCTGAGTAAGACATTGGATATTCAGATATAAATAACACATTAATTTGATTTAGAAATTTTAGTCGGTTTGGGTGATTATTTAAAAAGGTCTCTGAGTGTATCCAAGCATGCGGCTTGCTTGATCGTGTCTTCTTCATTTACTCTCGATTAAAGTAACCTTATCGCCATATTGTGGACAAGATTCAAATGATCACTATTTACTGTGTTCAAATGACCTCCACGTGCATTTCATGCTGTGGCTAGATAAATACAACGAGTTGACGATGGACTATCATTGAACTTGGAAATATTCAAAGAATGGACATTACGGTATAAATTTAAAAGCAATGATTGATAGCTTATTTTTTTTATGACGAGGACAAAATATGATAAACTTTTTTTTTGCAAAACGGCCATGATTTTTTGTATCTTTTTCATGTGACTGGGTAGTTAATTATCACCTTATGAGCGATCTGGTTTTGTTTTTTTTTTTGTCTTTTTATTAAGTTATATGTTGTATTATGTATTCTGATTTTTTGTATTCTGATTTGTTTATGTATTGGTTTTGTGCATTAAATAATTTAAATTCTTACCTTTTTATATTCTTCACAGTGGAGTCGAACTCGGGTCGTCGAATTTCTCCGCACGTTTTACTGAACCGACACGCTATCGATTGAGCCATCGCAGTTGGCTGAAATTGATTGGTGATTTTAACAGTCTTGTCGTTACTCAATAGCCAATATACAGAAACCAGTTTCAGTTTGGTTGCGAATAGGGGCTGGATATTGGGATCTTAAACCACGTGACATAACCACGTGACATGTACCGTTATCTCAGTTTGTGTTTTGCCTGAAAACTATTCACTTCCAGGGTACAGGTCGTCAACTGATCACATTTGAACCAATCCTTCGTGGCTCAGTCGATAGCGAGACAGTCTTGAAAGGTAGAGGTTGGGGGTTCGATTCCTACGATGAGCAAAATGATTTTTATCAATTATTTACATTGCTGGATCACCAAATATATCTCTTAAATCTTTCACCGTCTTCATCGACTTGGTGGTCTAGTGGTAAAGGCGTTTGTCTGATACTGAATGATCCGGGGTTCGAACCTCCTCGTTAGCTTAAACTATCTTTTGAACATTTTCAAACTTCCAGATCAGCTATATAAGCATGTAAATTGACTGTGGCAACATCGAGTCTCTGTGGCTCGGTCGGTTAGAGTGTTGGTAATATCTCTATCTGATGGTCGTGGGTTCGATCCCCAGTGGATACCGAGGAAAGATTTTAATAAAATATTTATTGAAGTTACGAATGATATCTATTATTTCCTCCAGTTTAGACATGACCACGGTGGTCTAGTGGTAGAGGCGACGGTGTGAGACACAAATGGCTCGGGTTCGAATCCCGTGAAGATCAACTGTAAAGTTTTGATAAAACAAATCTTAAGGTTACCTTTAAATATGTGTTTTAAATCGCCATTTGGAACGGGTCTCTATGGCCTAGACGGATGGCTGGATGGACTTGTGTCAGAACTCTGCTACGACGGTGAGGGTTCGAGACTCAAGTTGGACACAGGGATTTTGAGAAAAATTCCTAATGTCTGCCCAATCACTTCATTGACAGAGGTTCTCTAAAGTAACAAATCAGAGTCCAATCTCTGATGCTTGGTTGAGGCGTTGGGCCTGCCGCAGGCAAGACAGTTACAATAGAGTGAACGAGGGTCAAAGAGGAAGAGAGAGGGTCAAACAGGGGCCCGGGTTCCCTAACTGTCTAAAAGAGAGTGGAGGGAGGAAGATAGTTACTAACTATAATAGGTTTTTACTTTGAACTTTAAATATGACTTACATACACATTTTTGAAGCCTGCCTTTTTGGCCGTGATCGTAGAGATGTTTATCCCTCCCTACATTTTTCTATCGTTCAAACGTCCCGGGTTCGATTCCCACTCAAACCCAACTTTCGGTTTTTAAATATCTAGCCAGACATTTTTGCAGATCGTAACTCAGATTTGTTTCAGGCTGGGGTAAAGTCAACAGCCTAGGATGTCTTGCCACCCATGGGATTCGAACCCACGCATTTCGCCACTCCGTGGCTTTAAGTTGACTAACTAACCCACTGGGCCAGCTCGTCGAACTAAGAATTGTGAATTTTTATCCATTATAACTGTAACCTTAAGATTTAATAATGTAAAATTACTTTAAGTAGACTTTGTAAAGTTTCGCCATCAATGGGAATCGAACCCGGGTCTCTCGCACACCAGACCAACACTCTACCACTGAGCCATCATGTCTGATATGAAAGTTGATTACTTATCCAATATGACCGTCCCCTTATGTTTTTTATTAAGAAAAGTATACCACCGTATCGACTCAGCTACGGCAAATGTTCAAGAATGAGTGAAATCTATGCGATCATTTTTCTACTCCATTTTTCCTTTGAAATATATATCTGAAATCATTAGCTGGCCTATTTTTTATTTTTGTTGTGGGCTGGTAAACGCCTAAGGAATGGTACCTCAAATTTTCAAAAGGATCAGAAGAAGGAACGACTGGTAATAAATCATTTTTTCTCCCATTCAATTCTTCACCTGGGACTCGAACCCATGACTATAACAATACGATCAACAAAATCTAAACTGACGTGAAAAGCACGTGTTTAGTGTTCACCAGTAGACGCCGATAAATAGTCTTTCTTGGATTAACCAGTCGCTTGTAAAAAGACAATTATCTTGTAATAATTTATTAAACATTTTTGACAAAGCAAGTTTGGTAGTTAGCGATGGTTATAGTAATTGGTTCAACTTGAGTGATTCTGTGTTGCTATTTTCATTAAAAATGTGGCCTGAAAAAAAATGGCTGTTGAACAATTCAAATTAAATTATGGTAGAAACGTATAGCCAACGTTTAACAAATAACTTGTTCTGAAAATATACATTTTTCATTTTTTTCCAATATAAATTTTTCATTTTTTTCCAAATTTTCGTCAAAGTCAAATATGAATTCAGCTAAAGTTCGCTATTTTATCCTAAAATGGATGTTGAATAATTCAAAAAGGTAAAAACGTAGAAACGTATAGCATTTCATGTTTAACAATACACCATGAAGATTTGTGCACTAGGCGCAGCGCGAAGTTTAGGTGGTGTCGAAGAAGACTTTTTATAGAGAATTACACCCTTAACACATTTCTGGGCAATTTTGACTTTATCCACGATGGCGGACATAGAAAATGATATGACGAATTTCGGCTATAAGGAACTAATTTGTTCGATCCCGTATGATTCGTTATAGCCAGGTTTCACTGTATTTATTTTGTTAAACACATTAACTACATGTATATCATAAAAACACATCATTACATTTCTGTCAATCATAGGCATAGGCATAATGTTTAAATGATGTTTTGATTTCCACGGTAAATGAAGTGACAAAATTAACCTAATGCCCTTTAATGTTGATTTATTTTTTTATTTTCCTTCATCAATGTTATTATCTGAATATGCTTCACACGGGGATATAAGAATTGACATAATTCGGGATCGAAAAAAAACACTTAGGCCTACTCTTCTCATGAAAACCCTGTATTGTCAACGCTTTCTGTGAATTTAAACTTCAAGTAAGAAGTATGATGCCTGAAAATCTCCAGAAGGTTGAACAGCTCTTCTCAATAGGGCCTACACAATAATTCTTTATAATATCATCACCGAATGAATTCTTGTACCTAAAAAAGAAAAAACTCTATTATTTTTGAACTAGTAAAGTTCACGGTTACTTTCGGCCAATCTCGATCGGTGTGTGAAAGTCCGATGACCTTGAATAAGTCATCTTCACTCAGTATTCCAGTCCATCCAGCTGTAAATGGGTATGGATACTCCGGGAAAGATCAATACCAAGAGGTTTGGCCAAGGACCAGCTGGTAGAAAGGATCCTCATTATTCCAGTCAAACCAGCTGTAAATGGGTAGGGCCTACGGATAATCCGAGAAAGATCCATGTAGCCCCCCTCCCCTAAAGAGGTTTGTTAAAGGACCAGCTGGTAGAAAGGATCCCTGTCACGGGGGACTGTGAATCTAAGTTGTTATCCTTGTAAAATATAGTTGTTTCTTTCTTTTTTATCCATACCTATTTACATCATAGGCTTATTAGGACAAGCATGGTCCATGGCATTGTCTGGCAGACCAAACTTAAAACCCACGACCACTATTTGTTCGACGTAACCAAGTAACGATTGTAATCTCTCTTTGCTAATTGAGTGATAGGCCTACCAAACAATCTGGTTCGATTGGCAAATCCAGCCCCCCCCCCTTTTTTACCTCCCTTTCCATTTTGGGACCCTCGTTCCTTTAGCCCGTATACCACCCACTCTGTTATTACAACTCTATCTATTATTGTTTATGGTCATAACGAGCTGTAAATTAATCAGACTGGGTTGATTAATCTCGGGAACTTGAACTCGGCAATGAATCACTCTCAGCTTTAAAATATTACAAATATATTCATATTGAACTTAGTTTTCAACCCGGGAAATTACGAAACCATCACAATCATGCTTTTACAGATTGGCTTCAGTATGATCTATTATAACTGAAAAACATTTATTGGTTAAGCCGGCTTAAAATACTTTTACATTTCAAAATGTCTTAGTATTAATCTTGGGAAATTACACCTCGGTGAAAAAAAATGAAACAACCGGTTGTGGCAAAGCATTTTATTTGCAGATTAGGCGCTTTAGTATCATTTTAATTCTAATCCTGTAGCAACATTTAGGGGTAGAGGTCACAATAAATAACGGGGCTAAATTTCAGGTAAGCTTATACTACTCCTTTGTTAAAACGTTGTGTGTAATAACAACCGGTCGAAGCAAAGCATTTTATTTCCAGATTAAGCTGCTTTAATCATTTTAAATCTAATTCTTCAGCAACATTAGGGGTAGAGGTACAATAAATAACGGGGCTAAATTTAAGGTAAGCTTATATTACTCCTTTGTTAAAACGTTGTGTGTAATAACAACCGGTCGAGGCAAAGCATTTTATTTCCAGATCAAGCTTTTTTAGTATCATTTTAAATCTAATCCTGTAGCAACATTTAGGGGTAGAGGCCACAATAAATAACGGGGCAAAATTTTAGGTGTGGCCTACTACTCCTTTGTTAAAACATTGTGTGTAATAACAACCGGTCGAGGCAAAGCATTTTATTTTCAGATCAAGCTTTTTTAGTATCATTTTAAATCTAATTCTTCAGCAACATTTAGGGGTAGAGGCCACAATAAATAACGGGGCGAAATTTCAGGTATACTACTCCTATGTTGAAACGTTGTGTGTAATAACAGACCGGAGTAGTACAGTATTTTTACACCATATAATATTGGCCCGTTTTTTAATTCAATAATCTATTATTCATTTATATCTAGGTTTACATTCAGTTAACATCTTCAGTCGGTTTCCTGACCGGATTTAAAATGTAAAAATTGCGACATTGCTATGACCTGGCGAACTTTGACGTATCTTAAAATACGTTCGGAAGGAAAGACAAACTTCGATTTTATTCTCAGTTTGTTAATATCTTCTTATTTTCCTTGCAGTTCATGTTTTCTGAAAATGGAAATTTTTCTATAACATCTCCAAGTACCGATATAAGAGAAAAAGGAATCATCTTTGAAGGAGTTATGAATAAGAGAGTGACTTAGAACGACGGAGTTTATCCATTGTTGAACAATTACCAGCGTTATCCGTAAGATTTGAGTTAATTTGTCACCGTTAATTTTACAATTCCTTTAACAAAACGCCGCTGTGTTGTGGTTATTTTTTTTTAGACAAAACGAATGTGCCGATATGTGAATCTTTATGGACGCCTCAATACAGATTTTGAAGTATTGTATAACACTATACACTCCTAAACCAATGCTGATTTTTAATCCATATTATTAACACGGAGCATAATCATACTTGAGTTTTGTGAAAAACGTTTGGTTCCTTCAGATTTAACGAAGGATTGTTAGTGGAAAATCTCCGTTGAAAATAAAAAAAATGGATGACGAGGACTGTTGGAATTTTACTGGATATATCAAGCTAAAGAAACGACCAACAGACTTAGTGACGTCCAGAGGAGACCAGAATGATACGACGATGTTCACGCCAATACTAGATCCACCCAATGTGTCCGACTTTCTCCGGGAACTGAGTGACCTCCAGGCTTACGACTTCCGGGCCGTGATCAGTGTTATAGGAATCCTAATGGTTCTTGGAACAGTTGGTAATGTGTTAGTCTTGTACGTCCATATTCTTAAGTTTAAACCGAGCTCTACTCGGACTTTTGTCATTTCACTAGCGGTGTTTGATTTATTCTGCTGCCTTATTGCCATGCCAGGCGAAATACTTGATATACGTTTTACGTACACGTACACCTTTACAGCTAGCTGTAAGATCATGCGTTCAATAACTAGTTTTGTAGCCATAGGATCTGGTATTACGCTTATAGCCGTAAGCTATGATCGTTACAGACGCATATGTCACCCCTTAAAACGCCAAATAGGGCACAGACAAGCCTGGTACGCAGTCGTATGTGCCGTTGTGGCCTCGTTTTTTTTCAGCTGGCCATTGTTACTAATAAGCGGTCCGAAAACGGTTGAAACTGGTTTTATGAACATCACGGGCCTTGAATGCTCTGTTTCCGACCGGTACAGCAAAACTAAAATTCCTCTTATATACACAGTGATACTATTTATAGTTTTCATGATTGCGTTTGCATCCATGATAACCGCTTACGGCATGATTGGTCGCGCCATATTAAGACAAAACAGCTTCCGGAAGCGAATGGTATCCGCACGTTCACGTAAGGAAACGGTCACTAGTATTTTGTCATCGTCGCCAGAACTTAGAAACGGAACTCGAGTCCGCAAGATATCCACGACATCCCTCAATAACGTGTTTGTTGTAGACGCAGCTAATCAAGGGTCGGGCGACAGCGACTCCGATTACACTAATTCTTTGACTGTAGACGCACGACCGTTACCTACAAACCGGAAGATGTCAACAGTATCGACCAAGCAGATCACTAGATCGCCTGACGATGCTCGTCTCAGAAAAACAACGCTGATGCTTTTCATTATATCCATGACGTTTCTGGTCAGCTTCCTACCGCATCTGATACTCAAGGCCGTGCAAGCTTTGGACAAGAGCTTCCTGGAAGGCCAGAGCTTGCTGATAAAGATCCTGTACAATCTAACAGTGAGAAGTTTCCTGATCAACTCCGTCTCGAACGCTTTTATTTACGGCTTCTGTAGTCCGCGATTCCGTCAAGAATGCAAGAATATCTTCAAACGAATGGCCAGAAAGCGATCGTTCTCGTTGAATTCCAATAGCTTTAACTATGCTTGAAAGTCCAAAAGTTTACATTCATTTTAACAGCCTTCGAAATATCAGCTATTAGCTATCATATTTTGCTTCTTGCAGACTAAATTTGGATCGGGCCATCTTGTTGCATATCGACTTTTGTATTGTAAATATTTTGCGCTTCCCATGTTTTGTGATCATCTAAATAAATTTTGTTAATAAAATTGCTGTATCTTCACTAAGCCAACAAGTAGCCGAAGTTCTTTGCAGAGCACCTGGCACTGATTAACAATATACTTGACCGGTACACTTACTGATAATATAGATTATTGTCCATTATAGCAACGCAAGAACATTGGGATAACGGGGAGCCGCAGTGGCTCAGTGAGTTAACCAAGGTTCAATTCCGGCAAAGGTCGAGATGGTCTTTCGGATTTTCAGGCCAGTTTCCCCTTGTCAGTGATGCAGGTCGGAGGGACTGACATGAAAAAGGGGCTAGTAGTTCGGATGGGATAAACCTTGGCCCCGTGTGCTACAGGCTGTGCATGTTAAAGATCCCTCGACAGTTGGAATTCGCAAAAAGAGTAGGCTAATGCCACTGTCCTGGCAAAATTTCGATCATTGCACACTGCATGTCCGTCTTCATTAGCCTATAAGGTGCAAAAGAGTAGGATGTAAAACTCCACTCGTTTCATTTCATTTACTGAGTGAGCGATTGACAGGCCTAATGCAAAATGTATCTGCCCTTGTGGAACGTACAGGGGTTTACAGTGGGTCGGGCTTCCTACCGACAGAAATCTACAAGCAAATATATTTTAGAAAGTCGGACGAGCTTCGAGCTTTGATAAACTTTGACCTGGGGGGTTGACATTTGCTACCATCGGCTATTAAGAAATTTTCAAGTCCAAGGGAAGCAACCTAAAACCTTATTCTTAATTCTAGACTTCAAGGGAGGCAACTCTTCACCAATTGTTCATCATAACAACAATGATTTCAATAGATCTTTGAAGGACTTGACTCAATTAGAACGTCCAAATAAAAGTGAAGTAGGCTACATGAAGTCACTTATTTCATTTCCTGAAGCTTTCGTTGACTATCATTGAACACTTTCTCTTGTATGTCTACAATCACAATATTTACTTTGGGTCTGTTTTTGCCCTACGCCAAATGCTTTGGCTAGCATAAGGTTTGTTGCGCTTTAATGTATGAAGAAAAATGAAATGAAATGAATGGAGTTTTACGTCCTAGTTTTCTGCAACTTATGGGCTAATGAGGACGAGCAACGCCATGCAGTGTGATATAAGGAACTTTTTGCCAGGACAGCAGCATTAGCCCGCTCTTTTTCGATTTCCAACTGTCGGGGGAACTTCAACATGCACAGTCTGTAGTACACGGGGCCTCGGTTTATTACCCCATCCGAACGATTTGACGCTTTTTCCATGTCAGTCCCTCCGACTTGCTTAATGTATGAGGAGAGGGGGGGGGGGGTCCTCGGTCCTTGTACTAAAGGTATCTTACACCCACGTAACCACACATAAGTATATAAATAACAGCGCCTATATTAGAGGTCTACATCCCTTAGTTATCTAAATATTAACCCGATGCGGAAGTCGTGTTGCACCAGCCCCAACATACAAAAGGATGAGGGTGAATTATCTAAACTTGTTATAAGTCTAAGATACTTGTCAAGATAATATGCTGATGAGGACACGTCTAATCATTTGACAGCTTGAGTCACTGTGAATTTCATACACTAACGTCTTAGTTGATAAGGAAGTAGGACATACGACTGTTATAAAAGGTAGGGCATTATCTCACTCCATACTTCTTATATGTAAAGTATATCAAAATATAATACGATATATGCAACATGATTACGCGCATAGCTTTAAGGATAAACGCGAATACGTTATGCACATTTATATCATACAACCACAATTGATCGTACGACCGACAAAACGTATCGTAAGGACAGTCGTACACGTAATGATGCACACCAATGGTAAGTGTATACGCGTTTGAATAACGTTGAAAATACGTGTACAGCGAAAACTAATTATACATACAAAAGCAGGGCCGTTTACTATAATCAACATTCAATGAAATATGAAAAATAAATTCACTAACAGTACAAATGGTGTGTTTCATAATCCTTATGCAATATACATGCAAGTCATATTAGTTCAATTTCCGCTATAGAAATATTTTCCTCTACTGATACTTTAGGAAGACCCAGTTGACTTTATCTAAACTTATTTAAAAATCATGTTTAATTCACATTAGTTGGACTATTGGTTTTATGTAAGATAAAGCCCTCATGAAATGAAATGAATGGAGTTTTACGTCCTACTCTTCTACACCTTATGGGCTAATGAAGACGGTGCATGCAAAGACCCTCAAAATGAAATGAATGGAGTTTTACGTCCTACTCTTCTACACCTATAGGCTAATGAAGACGGGCGACACCATGCAATGTGTAATGAGGGAAATATGCCAGAACAGCGGCATTAGCCTTCACTTTTAGCGATTTTATCTGTCGAGGGATCTTTAACATGCACAGCCTGTATGGTAGTACACCGGACTTCGGTTGATAAAACACTCAAACCTTCTATTAAGTCAGAAAATGATCATTGTTCGAGGCTACGTCTCAATAGACAGTTTTCGTACTTTATCCCATATATGGATATGGCCAATATATGGCCACCAATAAGACGTGTATAAAGATATAAATCAAACATAACTCGAGTATATGAAGATACTGAATAAATACTGCATAGACAACCATATTCACGTTTTAGTAACTCGTCCCAAACCTATTATGTTATTCGGTCCGGTTTTTTTTATCATTAACCTAAAAACAATACCCTGTTCAAATCTGTATTTTTTTTAACACAAATGTGAATAATTAAAGAGAACAAATTAAGGAATGATAATTGCATAACAACTTATTATAACGACATTATAATTGATCTTAATTATGATGTATAAACCTTTTAAAGGTTATTCATCTATTTAATCTTTCATTCATTCGCTCTTCACTGGTTTAAATACCGAAATAGAGGACGAGTGTCGTTGAATTTATTTACTCGCCCAACCAATCTTCTTCCTACGTATCCCTTCCCCCGATGTTCCTCCATTCACCTGAAATTCTCTCAGTTTATGTATGTCGATACTCTGAAATATTTACACGAGTTGATATGTACGTGCATTCATTTGCAGAAGTTGATTGAATCGTACGTTCATTCATTGGTTTATTCGTACGTGCATTATTGTCATTAGTTAGTTGATTCGAACGTGCATTATTGTCATCAGTTAGTTGATTCGTACGTGCATTATTGTCATCAGTTAGTTGATCCGTACGTGCATTATTGTCATCAGTTAGTTGATTCGTACGTGCATTATTGTCATCAGTTAGTTGATTCGTACGTGCATTATTGTCATCAGTTAGTTGATTCGTACGTGCATTATTGTCATCAGTTAGTTGATTCGTACGTGCATTATTGTCATCAGTTAGTTGATTCGTACGTGCATTATTGACATCAGTTAGTTGATTCGTACGTGCATTATTGTCATCAGTTAGTTGATTCGTACGTGCATTATTGTCATCAGTTAGTTGATTCATACGTGCATTATTGCACATAGTTGATTCGTACGTGATTATTGTCATCAGTTAGTTGATCTACGTGATTATTGCATCAGTAGTTGATTCGTACGTGCATTTCAATTACTGTACTAATTGATCTATTGGTCTCATCATTTTCATCATTCATTCACGTCATATTTCAAACAGTTGGAAAAAAGTTAATCATCAAATATTGTCAAGTAGGAATACGGAAAATAATGAAAAAGATATTCAAAATACCAATACTCAATATACAATTCGTCTAATTACATAACTTCATTTATTGTCATCAATTAGTAAATTTGTACGTACATTATTAACATCTATATCATTGATTCGTACGTGCAATCATTTCTTATGTCAGTTAGTTATTCGTTGATACGTGCATTAGTTAGTTGATCGTACGTGCATTATTGTCATCAGTTAGTTGATTCGTACGTGAATACTGTCATTAGTTAGTTGAGGGTTATGATTATATTAATGCTAGTTGATGTACGTGTATTATCATAGTAGCGTTATGCCTGCTGCCAATCAGTGAAAATCATACTGCATTATATAAAAAAAATTTGTTGATCCGTACGTGCATTATTGTCATCCGTTAGTTGATTCGTAGTGCATTATTGGCATTAGTTAGTTGATTCGTACGTGATTATTGGTCATTAGTTAGTTGATTCGTACGTGCATTATTGTCAAGTTAGTATTGTACGTGCATTATTCAAGTCAGCAACTTCGTGCATTATCATATTGATTCTAGTGCTATTCATTTCATTCAGTTCAGTCCATTATCATTATCAATCAGCTTTAATCACTGTCAATACCAGACCTTATATTCATTCATTCACTTATTCTTTCAAGTGGCAATATGGCTATAACTAAATGTAAACAAGATTAAGTTTAAAAATAACATAACTGCACCGAGTAAATACAGGGTAGGGTTCTATATAGATGATGTCATGGGAGTATTGCATTATTCACGGTAGTTATAAAACCATTTAGACGGCCATACATACCGTCTCTACCTTACTGTAAGTATATCAATATTATTCCGTTATTTATCTTCTTATATCATACCTGAGTTAAACGATTTTCGGTAGAATAACGGCCCATAGAGATAAATTATTTTAACAGATGTTATAGCTGGCTGGACTAAAAAAAAAAAAAAAAAAAAAAAAAATAATCAGTTATACAATTCTAGTTTAGTTCAATTCTGGGTTCAACACCTTACAAATAATATTTATGATATATTACTTTATATGGCATTTAGTAACAAGTAGATACATAATAACTTAGTTTTATGGAATAACTATTACTGAGTTAATTATTCTGACTGACGTTTCAACAAGTAGTTCCTGATAATAACTAAGTTTTATGGATAAACAATTACTGAGTTTATTTATTCTACGACGTTTTATCTTGTTAATATTCATCTTCCTGCTTGATAACGACAAGAGGACACTTGTTGAAACGTTGTAGAATAAATGTCCTCAGTAATTGTTTATCCATAAAGATTAGTTATTATTATTTGTATTGTGACTTGGGACTACCACACCAGACTGAAATCTCATTTTTTTCATGTTAACAATATCATACAATATATAAAAGGAAGTTCCCTGAATCCCTGAATCAAAAACAGCTTCCTAAGTAAAATAAACCAGAATCGGAAAATAAGGTTTCTCAAGTGACTCAGGAAAAATGTCTCATATTAAATTTAAGTTTTTATATTGCGTCTTTGTACGACCATAAAATTTTAGTTCTCAAAGAACTCTTATTGGTCAAGTTTAAAATTTTCAAATTTATGCTCATCCTTCATCAGTCAATATAACCACTGCCATAATTAATATAAAAAAAACTCAGTAATTATCCATAAAGGTGCATTTGATTATTGAAAAACGCTTAGTTTTGTTAGTTTTCCATATTCTAAGGGATTCCGTTACTTTATTTTAACACCAGGTAAGTTCACTGATGAATATATACTCATATTGACCATTCTTGAGAACTAAAATTTTATGTTAATGCTAAGACGCAGTATTTCTTTAAGGGTTCCAGAGCTGCTCGACTTGCCACAACATTACTAACAAATATCTTCACATGTTTTTTCAGACTCAATTTATGTATTTATCTTCCTGTGGTTACATCTGTTGATCTAATCCTTGTATTTAAATGACGTCTTGTAATAAATGTCTCTGGTTTTTTAGGCTAATTCATCTTTCCTCGTGTATTATAATGGAAAAAAGACACTTTCATTTTGATTTATTAGTGTCTTGAATGTTATAACTCCATCCGTTTGTTTATTCTAACTGGGTATTATTCAAACCAACAGCGGTTACAGGTTTCCTTTTAAACTTCAAAGACGTTCGATGCCTTTCACAGGTCGCATTTGAAATGGCAGGTCAACGTGACTGCATTGCTTGGTGGTCTTTGAAGATATACATAGTTACTATATAAACAGACCACCCTATGATTTAAAATGCCCAACGGTGAAGGCGTCAAGGATGCAGATAATGATTACGGTCAGATCAAATTAATTTTTGACCTTTCTTTTTGTCAAGTTAACCTTTATGTCGCACAGAATCCGGATTTTATTGGGAGACATTAGCTCCCTTTTGTACATTATGCCTGAAAGTGTTCAGATAGCTTCAAGAAAACATCGCATGAAAGACGGTACAGTCTTGGTTGTTGGTAGATAACAAGTTAACGTTCGCTTCCAGCTGATGCCGATATCACAAACTAGGTAGTTGTTGGTAGATGACAAGTTAACGTCCGCTTCCAGTGGATGGTGATATCACAAACTAGATAGTTGTTGGTAGATGACAAGTTAACGTTCGCTTCCAGTGGATGCCGATATCACAAACTAGATAGTTGTTGGTAGATGACAAGTTAACGTTCGCTTCCAGTGGGTGCTGATATCACAAACTAGATAGTTGTTGGTAGATGACAAGTTAACGTTCGCTTCCAGTGGATGCCGATATCGCAAACTAGGTAGTTGTTGGTAGATGACAAGTTAACGTTCGCTTCCAGTGGATGTTGATATCACAGCCTAGGAAGTTGTTGGTAGATGACAAGTTAACGTTCGCTTCCAGTGGATGTTGATATCGCAAACTAGGTAGTTGTTGGTAGATGACAAGCTAATTTTCACTCCCGTTTGATGCTGATATCACAAACTAGATAGGTGTTGGTAGATGACAAGTTAACGTTCGGTTCCAGTGGATGTTGATATCACAAACTAGGTAGTTGTTGGTAGATGACAAGCTAATTTTCACTTCCGGTGGATGCTGATATCACAAACTAGATAGGTGTTGGTAGATGACAAGTTAACGTTCACTTTCAGTGTATGCTGATATCACAAACTAGGTAGTTGTTTGGAGATGACAAGTTAACGGTCGCTTCCAGTGGAGGCTGATATCACAAACTAGGTAGTTGTTTGTAGATGACAAGTTAACGGTCGCTTCCAGTGGATGCTGATATCACAAACTAGATAGGTGTTGGTAGATGACAATTTAACGTTCACTTTCAGTGTATGCTGATATCACAAACTAGGTAGTTGTTTGTAGATGACAAGTTAACGGTCGCTTCCAGTGGATGCTGATATCGCAAACTAGGTAGTTGTTGGTAGATGACAAGTTAATGTTCGCTTCCAGTGGATGCCGATATCGCAAACTAGGTAGTTATTGGTAGATGACAAGTTAATGTTCGCTTCCAGTGGATGCCGATATCACAAACTAGGTAGTTATTGGTAGATGACAAGTTAATGTTCGCTTCCAGTGGATGCTGATATCACAAACTAGGTAGTTGTTGGTAGATGGCAAGTAAACGTTCGCTTCCACCGGATGCTGATATCACAAACTAGGTAGTTGTTGGGAGATGACAAGTTAACTTCCGTTTCCAGTGAATGCTGATATCACAAACTAGGTAGTTGTTGGTAGATGACAAGCTAATTGTCACTTCCACCGGATGCTGATATCACAGACTATGTAATTGTAGGAGTTGGTAGTTAGTTTGGTTCAAATTGGATGTTTCTGCGTTACGTTAAAAATTACGTTGATTATGATTTGTTTCTCTAACAGTTGATCTTTATACTGTATGGTCATTAACGATAGATATCACACCCATTATAAATACCAACAGCCAGTAGGTCAGGACTTACTTCAATCAGAATCATGGCACGGTGCCAGCTACTTTCTTATGATCTGTTATAAAAGTAAAAAACGTTTAAATTGAAATTGTTTAGCGATATTAGTAGTGTACGCGTTGTATGGTTTTAAGGAATTGATGTATAGGATATGCCAAATTTCTCGATTTTGGTAAGTACGTTATATCACAAGCTGGACAGATCATTCTTACTCTTTCGATTCACCTTAAATGAAACTGGGCACTGGATAGTTGTTCACTCGAAGTATCCTTTCGTCGATATTCAAGTAACTTCGTATATATAACAGAAAAGCACTACTGAATGACCAATATGACACTGGTCAGTTCTTTACTCGAAATATCTTTTTGTCGATATTCAGTTAGCTAAGTAATTTGGTATAACAGATCCTGGATAGGTGTTGACTGATAGTTTATCTCGTACGATTAGTGAAAAATCAATGTCAAGAGGTTCGACCAAGGATCGGCTTTTTGACCTTATAAGTTGTTCTTCAATTCTTTATACGCTTGATTTTTTCGATGTGCAATGGTTAGCCACACTTGAATCATCATTTCACACTGGCCTTGTGCATGAATTACAGGATGCTGGCAAAGGTTCAGAATTTCTAATGAATATGAGACAAATAATTTGTTTAAACGATATTTGACGTTGTTTGTAATTAAACCCATCTTTGAAGGGCTCCAGTCTTGGCAAAGACTCCTGCTTTTTAAATAGTAAATAGCTTAGAGTTAAAAACTTTTAAAACGTTGCGAAGTTTTCTTAGCTTCTAGTAAAAGTCTTTAGTTGGGTTGAAGTGTTCATATCTCAGCCCATAATAAAGTGTATATGTATAGGGATGGTTCGTTATACGTTTAAAAATGTCGGACGTGAGTTTTAATCGTGATCGGTGTGTGATAGTCCGACGACCTTGAATAAGTATTCTTCACTCATAATTCCAGTCCACCCAGCTGTAAATGGTTACGGTTATTCCGGGAAAGATCATGCCAAGAGGCTTGGCCAAGGACCAGCTGGTAGAAAGGATCCCTGTCACGGCGGACTTATGAACCTAAGTTATCCTTGTAAAATACTAACGGCCTCCGTGAAAGTTACGCTATTGCCCTGCAACAGATTATGGTTTACGGAAACTGCCGAAGATTGCCGATTGTGTAAAAAACAGTTGTTTCTTTTCTTTCTTTCTTACGTTTTAAGTAAACAAATGCAAACGTTCTTAGGTCTAAACTTTAAAACAAAGTCCAATTTCATCTCGTTCACCTCCTTAAATGAACCCTTGCTCCTAAATTTTGTCCGCTAGTTGACCTTTGATTTAGATATTTATGAAAGCGTTTCACCTACTTCAATAATTACTAGTAATAAGTTATATACCAATACCATCAAAATAACTCGCAATCATTTATTGGCACACTGAGATTCCTATCTATCAAGTTGCCAAAAAGATAAATTATTTTGAAGTATTTAAGCAGCTGCGAGGGTAAATGTACCAAAATACACTAATTCTGTTTCCATATTTACCACTGTTTTCAAAATATCGGGTTTGAAACTGTTTGTTTAACTTTCATTCTGAACACCAATCTGTGGGAATCTAGAAATCTGTGGTATTTATGATGGCGGGTTGTGAGTTGACGTGGACTGAATGTGAACACCAATCTGTAACATGGTCGTGGTGACACGTTACGGGATTCTAGATATCCGTAGTATTTATGATGGCGGGTTGTAGTTCTGTCGGTTAGAGCGTTAACAGTTGACGTGGACTGAATGTGAAGACCAATCTGTAACGTGGTCGTGGTGACACGTTACGGGATTCTAGAATCTGTGGTATTTATGATGGCGGGTTGTAGTTCTGTCGGTTAGAGCGTTAACAGTTGACGTGGACTGAATGTGAAGACCAATCTGTAACATGGTCGTGGTGACACGTTACGGGATTCTAGATATCCGTAGTATTTATGATGTCGGTTAGAGCGTTTAGAGATGACGTGGACTGAATGTGAAGACCAATCTGTTACATGGTCGTGGTGACACGTTACGGGATTCTAGATATCTGTGGTATTTATGATGGCGGGTTGTAGTTCTGTCGGTTAGAGCGTTTAGAGATGACGTGGACTGAATGTGAACACCAATCTGTAACATGGTCGTGGTGACACGTTACGGGATTCTAGATATCTGTGGTATTTATGATGGCGGGTTGTAGTTCTGTCGGTTAGAGCGTTTAGAGATTTACGTGGGACTGAATGTGAACACCAATCTGTAACATGGTCGTGGTGACACGTTACGGGATTCTAGATATCTGTGGTATTTATGATGGCGGGTTGTAGTTCTGTCGGTTAGAGCGTTAAGAGTTGACGTGGACTGAATGTGAAGACCAATCTGTTACATGGTCGTGGTGACACGTTACGGGATTCTAGATATCCGTAGTATTTATGATGGCGGGTTGTAGTTCTGTCGGTTAGAGCGTTAAGAGTTGACGTGGGCTGAATGTGAAGACCAATCTGTTACATGGTCCTGGTGACACGTTACGGGATTCTAGTAATCTGTGGTATTTATGATGGCGTGTTGTAGTTCTGTCGGTTTGAGCGTTAAGAGTTGACGTGGACTGAATGTGAAGATCAATCTGTTACGTGATCCTGGTGACACGTTACGGGATTCTAGATATCTGTGGTATTTATGATGGCGGGTTGTAGTTCTGTCGGTTAGAGCGTTAAGAGTTGACGTGGACTGAATGTGAAGATCAATCTGTTACGTGATCCTGGTGACACGTTACGGGATTCTAGATATCTGTGGTATTCATGATGGCGGGCTGTAGTTCTGTCGGTTAGAGCGTTTAGAGATGACGTGGACTGAATGTGAAGACCAATCTGTTACGTGGTCGTGGTGACACGTTACGGGATTCTAGATATCTGTGGTATTTATGATGGCGGGTTGTAGTTCTGTCGGTTAGAGCGTTTAGAGTTGACGTGGGCTGAATGTGAAGACCAATCTGTAACATGGTCGTGGTGACACGTTACGGGATTCTAGTAGTCTGTGGTATTTATGATGGCGGGTTGTAGCACTGTTGGTTAGAGCGTTTAGATGTGGACTGAATGTGAAGACCAATCTGTTACATGGTCCTGGTGACACGTTACGGGATTCTAGATATCTGTGGTATTTATGATGGCGGGTTGTAGTTCTGTCGGTTAGAGCGTTTAGAGTTGACGTGGGCTGAATGTGAAGACCAATCTGTAACATGGCCGTGGTGACACGTTACGGGATTCTAGATATCTGTAGTATTTATGATGGTGGGTTGTAGCACTGTCGGTTTGAGCGTTAAGAGTTGACGTGGACTGAATGTGAACACCAATCTGTAGCATGGTCCTGGTGACACGTTACGGGATTCTAGATATCTGTGGTATTTATGATGGCGGGTTGTAGTTCTGTAGGTTAGAGCGTTTAGAGTTGACGTTATTTGCTTGGTTATGACGAACGATATCGGCATTAATTTCTCATTCTGTTATGAAATTTGAAATTCTGTGATAACCATATATCTAATCAATTGTTAAAAATAACTCTATCTTGTGTTACCAGTAACAGATGTTACCAGATGTTACCATATGTTTCTCTAGCTTTGAGTTTGAGACAATATTTTCTTTCTTCTATACATATTTTTGTGTAGATAATTTAACATCTTTAAATGACACCCCACCTTTGGTGTAGTAGCTGGTGTCGTTAACGTGACATTTCATTGCAACTCATTTTACCATATTGTACACTACGCAGCGTTGTCGGTTTTCATAAGATATATTTCGTGCAGAGGATAGGATGTAAAACTCCATTGCACTTTATTTTATTGTCAGTTGTAGCGTTGTTAAATTTTCAGATAGACTTTCCCTTGTTACTCACTGCATGTAGTCTGCGTCCACATTAGCCTTCTTAGTTTAAGAAAAATTGGACGTAAAACTCCATCATTTTCTATTTTATTATCGATATAACGTTTTACCTTATCGACTATATATTATTCAAACCCCATATTCCCCGGCGTTTATTATTCCATATTTTCATCAGTCGGTAAATATATTCCTGGCAAACTGCAGGAGTTTTTTAGAATTGATTGATTCGAATAAAACGTGCATGCTGTGACGTAATGAACTACCTACTCGAAAACATTATCTCTGTTTTGGGGCGGAAGTTTGGTCGTACCGTTGCCATGGAGAAACATAAATCAGAAATTTATGCTGCCGTTTTGGAACACTTGACGATAAAAATTGGAATATGTGATTATATTTTCTGCCTTTTTATCTTGTTTTTCTTCGTGTGACTAATATAGAGGAAAATGTGTTGACGTTGGATTTTCGTGACTATCATTTGATACTGTGGTTATAGGCCGTGGAAGTTTCTTTGCAGCTATGTAGTTCCTTATTTTGGTATGGTTTAAGAGGTATTTCCTTTACAGACGAATTATTGTGTTATAATTGACGACTTAAACGAATGTATTAGGAGCCGCGGTGGCTCAGTGAGTTAACTAAGGTTCAATCCCGGCAAAGGTCGAGATGAACTTTCGGAATTTTTTCAGCCTGATTTCCCCTTGTCAGTGATGCAGGTCGAAGGGACTGACATGGAAAAAGCGGCTAGTCGTTCGGATGGGACAATAAACCGAGACTCTGTGTGCTACAGGCTGTGCACATTAAAAGATCCCTCGACAGTTGGAAATCGGGAAAAGAGTAGACTAATGCCGCTGTCCTGGCAAAATTTCATTTTTTGTTGAATGATGACATCAATGATTATTCGCTGACGTGGTTTATTACGATAGGAGCATAGAATCTCGTGACCTGTCGATTCGTTGGAGCAATATAGAAGTGTGTTATTTGTACAGTTGTAAAGGCCTGTTTATACTGAGGGCGAACGCAACAGCAAATGCGGCCACTGCTACTTTTCGCGCGACTTACCGCACGAAACATCGTTCGTATTAAAAGCGGCGGTACGCGCGGTAATTCACAGGTGAAACTCGCTCATTTCTGACACAGCGAGGTGTGACTTTTGACCTCACACTCTGATTGGCTGATGAGAATAGTTCGCGCGGTCTTTTTCTAAAAATTCGCTTTGGAGGCAATCTCCGCGGTGTTCCGCCCGAACACAAATTCGGCCGGGTTCGTGTTCCCCGTTAGTATAAACGACCTCATTTAAAATCAAGTTAAGCAATCCAATGCGAACGCCGCGTTCGTGTTCGCGTTCGTGGTCACTGTCGCGTTCGCCCTCAGTAAATACAGGCCTTAACACTATACAATATGCAAGTGTAGGCCGCCTACCTCTTTTATATAATTGAAATGGTTATTAAATAGTTAGATCTGTATAGATAATTGTTATACCTCATTAGACTTAATAACGCCCGCTTATTAACTTGTTATATTAACTCGAAATATTACAATTGTCGTCGACATATCTGAAACATAAAACCGCTTGGGAACTAGGATTTTTATCGGCTTCAATGAGGTTTTTTAGATGAATCATTATATTGCATAATCCTTCAATTGCGTAATAGAAGCACATGTATCGATAAATAAAAACAATTATAATAGATAGATGGATACTTTTAGATTTACAATTAGGAGTCATGCTGGCTCAGTGGGTTAGAGTGGACGCTTGCTGCTAGCCTGAAAGTCGAGATTAACCTTCGGATTTTTCAGCCCGGTTTCCCCTTGTAAATGATGCAGGTCGGAAGGACTGACATATAAAGAGCGTTTAGGCGTTCGGATAAACCGAGGCCCCGTGGCCAGAGGCTGTGTACGTTAAAGATCCCTCGACAGTTAAAAATCATTAGCCCATATAAGGTGCAGAAAAGAAGGACGTAAAACTCCATTCATTTCTTTTCTAGAGTTATATTTGATGACAATGGTTTTAATAAAATAATATTTTTTTATTCTTCAGATCTGGTGCAGAATGACAGAATATTGTTCAGGGGGATACAATCGATGACAATTCATGAACACTAATATAAAACACGTATAAAACAATATAGAGTTAATCGGAGAAGAGACGTCACTTATAAGGATATTAAATTAAATATTCACTCATTGAAAGTTTACAGTCACTCAGAGCGTTTGACGTTTAGCAACAAAGACACTGGTTACGGTTATAAACAGGAAACGGGGATCAATAGAATACATTTTCGAGCTAACGTCAAACAGAAATCGCTTTTGTGTGAACTCAACCAAAAATCACGATTCGTCATCAACACGGAAACGAAACTATAAATCACGAAGGTAGATTTAACTTGTTCAAGAAGTCACCTTTAATTCGACCGTCGAATTAGAACAAAACATACTACCTACTATAAAGATAGCGGCGGTTTAATTTATTGATTAAATATTACTTAAATCAAATCAAACGATTTGAGGTGTGATATCAAACGATTGGAGGTGTGATATCAATCGCTTGGAGGTGTGGTATCAAACGATTTGAGGTGTGATATCAAACGATTGGAGGTGTGATATCAAACAGTTGGAGGTGTGATATCAATCGCTTGGAGGTGTGGTATCAAACGATTTGAGGTGTGATATCAAACGATTGGAGGTGTGATATCAAACAGTTGGAGGTGTGATATCAAAGATTGGAGGTGTGATATCAAACAGTTTGATGTGTGATCTCAATCACTTGGAGGTGTGGTATCAAACGCTTGGAGGTGTGATATCAAACGATTTGAGGTGTGATATCAAAGGCTCGGAGGTGTGATATCAAACGGTTGGAGGTGTGGTATCAAACGTTTGGAGGTGTGATATTAAAGGATTTAAAGTGTGCTATCAAAGGATTTGAGGTGTGATATCAAACGATTTAAGGTGTGATATCAAAGGATTTGAGGTAAGATATCAAAAGACATTGAGGTAAGATATCAAAAGACATTGAGGTGTGATATATCAATCGATTAGAGGTGTGATATCAAACGATCGGAGGTGATATATGAAACATTGATGGTGTGATATCAAAAGATTGGGGCTGTGATTAAGTTATCAGTCGTATATATGTAAGGCTTATAATGTGATAACTTTACCCAGTATGGTGTGATAAAGTTATAACCCGTTATTTTCTACAAGTATAATATGCTTGATAGCATAGCTTTCAGTCTGTTAAATACGACTGGATATAATCACTGTTTGCCGTTTAAGACTACCCCACGTAGAATAGCATTCGTGTTTGTGAAACTTGGTGTTCAACTGAAAATGTGACCTTTAAAATTTTCATTCCTGTGTAAAAGATTTCATTTCAAAATGGCGGGTTTAAACATTACAGAGCTTGAACTGCGGCGTAGGAATATTTCTCTAAAACTACAACATCTCAGTGACGAGCGAGCCATAGAACTACTTCCGGTCATCGTCTTCCTACTCGTATTGAGCATCATTGGTATAATAGGCAACTCTTTGGTCGTCTACATTTTCACCAAAAAGTTTAAAGTGACCACCCAGACCACGCTGTTCGTCGCCTTGGCGTGCTTCGATTTGATCTCATGCAGCTTGGCAATGCCTTTTGAGGTTTTTGATCTGCGTTTCTTCTTCAATTTCAGTTCGGAAATCGCTTGTAAGAGTATGAGGTCGCTGGTGACCTTTACGACCTGTGCTTCCAATCAAATTTTATTACTTATCGCCATAGACAGATTCAGAAAAGTTTGCTGTCCGCTTCAAATGCAAATGACGCCGTCTATCGCCCGTAAATTCATCTTTGGCTCGGTGATCATTGCAATCGTCATGACCATTCCTGCATTTTTTCTTTACGGATTGCGTTCTGCGATAACTCCCATTCCAGGTTTGCTTGGATCCGACTGCGCAACCGGAGATGACGTCAAAGATACAATTTATCCAATAGTGTATGAATTTGTGTTAATCTTCTTCTTTGTGTTTTTCACCACGTGTTTTGCGGTATTATACACGTGCATATGGAGAGCGTCCAGACGACTAGCTTTCGCGCGGAAAAGTTTTCGGTCGGAACAAAGCTGCAGTTTGATTGGCGAAGAGACAACGTCCTCATCTATTGACAATAGAAACGACAAGAAACCTAAATGTGACAAACGTACCAAAAGTGGACGTTCAAATGTAGTGATTGTAATGAAGACGGAAAGCTTTTGTCGGCAAGTGTCCTCCGAACCCGGATCACCGAATATGGTTCGAAAGAGGCCGCCAAGGATTACTGCCGCATCCATCAAGACGAAAGCAACGCTAATTGCATTTGCCGTTACGTTGGTGTTTTTCCTCAGTTTCATCCCACACTTGGGTCTCGCCGCTCTCAAAAACACCAAAAAGGATTACGATTATTCATTACAAGGGCCACAACTGGTGGCATTCAACTTTTTTCTCAGATTTTATTTTGTTAACTGTGTTGCCAATCCGTTTATTTATTCTGCCATGAACCCTATTTTTAGACGCAGATGTTACGATGTTTTCCGATATATATTTTGCTGCGTTTGTCGTGCGTGCAAAAAAAAAATTTTAAGAAAGAAAATCTGTTTGACGTTTTTTGGAGAACCGTTTAAATTATTATATTGTTGTTTTCCCGGTGGCTATTTTCTGGTTTCAAAGAGCAAAGTACCATTAAAATTACTATTGTAATGTTTGTCACAAGGGAGACTACTCTTCATGGATTTCCTATTGAAGATGTTTCAAACGTACCACTGTAAACGGTTGATGGTTCCATATTACTTATTAATATTGCCACAAGGGAGACTACTCTTCATGGATTTCCTATTGAAGATGTTTCAAACGTACCACTGTAAACGGTTGATGGTTCCATATTACTTATGTAATGTATGCCACAAGGGAGACTACTCTGTATGGATTTCCCACTGAAGATGTTTTGAACGTACCACTGTAAACGGTTGATAAGGTTCCATATTACTTATGTAATATATGCCACAAGGGAGACTACTCTGTATGGATTTCCCACTGAAGATGTTATAAACGTACCACTGTAAACGGTTGATGGTTCCATATTACTTATGTAATATATGCCACAAGGGAGATTACTCTGTATGGATTTCCCATTGGAGATTTTATTAACGTACCACTGTAAACGGTTGATGGTTCAATCCCAACAACTATTTTCAACAAGTATCATATAATGATATAGTTTAATGTACATCACGATGTTGTCTATATATATTCATGTTTAACATAAAATGTTACGTTCCTTTACCCGAGTCTTCTTGAATGTGTTTGGAATTCTACGTCCACTTGGTTTGCCACCATCCGAAACTATCGCTTTCATACGTAGAATGTTTGAGTGTTGTTTGAACTACTCACTAACTGTCCACTATTTCATGAAAATTGTTCACTAAATGTCCCTTGGTTACATCATAGAAATAACAGACCCGAACCTAATTGGAGACCATTAAATTACAACACTAGACTAAATCAGTCGAATGATGTAAAGGGTCATGATATTTTTTATATGTAGTTCGTGAGGTCACCCCTTAAAAATGTCTCCTAATTATCCTCGTGTCCCGATTCTAGTAACTAGGGTCTGGCGCGTTCTCGTATGGGGTGGCTTACTGCTAACTAGATACAGGTATACTCTGACAACTAAAATACCCCCAAATTAAAACAACAAAAACAAGCACAATAAAACATTTTAATGAATTAATACTCTGAATTGAATACAAACTTGTTAGTAACTATTTTAGTAAATATGAATAATGATCATTTATGGGGAATATAAAATTTCAGCACAATTATTCAAGCATTGAACAAAATATACATCAAATAATGCCCTAGGCTATTGAGCGAGTTAATACTTTTACATATACCTTGTCCGGGAAATAATGGTAATATATGTCAAAAGGGAGACTACTCTTCATGAATATTCCACTAGAGATGTTTTTACGAACCACTGTAAACGGTTGACCGTTCCATCACAACAACCAAGGTCAACATAATATCATACAGCTTAATTAAATGTACATCCGGAATTGGTGAACATTATCAATAATATCTTTATTTTGATTTTTGTTAAAATTTAACAAACAAAAACGAAACAAGCACATTGGTTATAAGGCACTGGTTTAGTGACGTCCGTGTGTTTTGGTATAGTTGATACGAGAAGGATGGTCGTCAGCTGGTCTGTTAATCGGAGTCCATACCGGCTCTCCCACAAAATACCTCTTGGCTTTAATATAATTCTACAACAGAATATAGAGATACTTCTAAAGTTAGCGTCGATAATATAATAACAGCATTATGATTTGGAAGAACTCGATTTCAAATGTCGGTAACCCTTTACAGAATGAAAACTGTGACATCTGTGAATTTATATTTCAGACATATTGTACTAACAGAGACAGCTTGCCAGGCAAGGTAATATACGCCCACTGACGGGATGGAATTCGAAAAATAAATCGGGCAATTACTCAAAAAACATTTCTTGAAAATTGTTATCACTGCCAACGCTCAATACATGGTCAACAACTCAAAAACCGTTTATCTTTCATTCAAATCCATAGAAAATTGTAGCTTCTATAGTGTCTACAACAAATGTTGACGGACCGACGAACAAAACACATATTCATGTGGGCGAAATTGCCCAAGATATATGTACAAAGGGAAGGAATATCCGAGTTATTGAATGAGTTCTAATTTAATCATAATCTTCCGGGAATATAAAAGATAGCTTGCCAAACAAGATAATATACGCACACTGGCAGCATGAACTTGACAGTACAGTAACAATTACCAAAATGAAATATTCAACCTTCAATCATACACGGCTTTTCTGGGTTGATAAATGTACAATATTACTAAGTTTCATTATAATCTGTCAAGAATTGTACCTAATAACAAGGCAATAACTCATTATAGATTTTTCGGTATTTTTGATTTTCAATAGGGTTCATCCTTGGGTGATAATAAATTATTTCAGCAAGTTTTGTCAAAATCTGTAAAGAATACCTTGTAGATGGTTTACGAGTCAAATATCAAACATGTTTTTAACAAGGGCATTAATTCAGGTTTGATATTTTTCGGTATTTTTTTTTCTATATAAAAATAACACATAACAGTGCGTCGACATGCTGGGTCGTATATGAGGCATGTAAAAACTTGGGGTTTGAGAGTAGGGTTCCTGTTTCTCAAAGACTTTCAGATCTATGAGGGGAGACAACCTTAAAGTAACCAACCTTTTCATCCAGAGTAAATCTGTGGTAAATACCGGCCGGTAGGGTTACCATGTCATCTTTTTCCACTTTAATACGAATCCATTTGTTACTGATATCCCTCACATCAAAATAACCGCTACCGTCCAGGATAAATCTAATTTCATCATCAGAATGGAGATGTTCCGTGAAAAAATGTTTCAACTGAAAAAAAAAGAAAAACTGAGTGAGCGCAAGCTATTGGTCAATAGATCTACAGAGAGAAGGACAAACAGAGAAAAGGGCCAACAGAGAGAAGGACTAACAGAGAGAAGGACTAACAGAGAGAAGGGCCAACAGAGAGAAGGACTAACAGAGAGAAGGGCCAACAGAGAGAAGGACTAACAGAGAGAAGGACCAACAGAGAGAAGGACCAACAGAGAGAAGGACCAACAAAGTGAAGGACTAACAGAGTGAAGGACTAACAGAGAGAAGGACTAACAGAGTGAAGGACTAACAGAGAGAAGGGCCAACAGAGAGAAGGACTAACAGAGAGAAGGGCAAACAGAGTGAAGGACCAACAGAGAGACGGACCAACAAGGAGAAGGGCCAACAGAGAGAAGGGCCAACAGAGAGAAGGACAAACAGAGAGAAGGACAAACAGAGAGAAGGGCCAACAGAGAGAAGGACTAACAGAGAGAAGGACCAACAGAGAGAAGGACTAACAGAGAGAAGGACCAACAGAGTGAAGGACTAACAGAGAGAAGGACTAACAGAGTGAAGGACTAACAGAGAGAAGGGCCAACAGAGAGAAGGACTAACAGAGAGAAGGGCCAACAGAGTGAAGGACCAACAGAGAGAAGGACCAACAAAGAGAAGGGCCAACAGAGAAAAGGGCCAACAGAGAGAAGGGCCAACAGAGAAAAGGGCCAACAGAGAGAAGGACTAACAGAGAGAAGGGCCAACAGAGAGAAGGACTAACAGAGAGAAGGACCAACAGAGAGAAGGACTAACAGAGAGAAGGACCAACAAAGTGAAGGACTAACAGAGTGAAGGACTAACAGAGAGAAGGACTAACAGAGTGAAGGACTAACAGAGAGAAGGGCCAACAGAGAGAAGGACTAACAGAGAGAAGGGCCAACAGAGTGAAGGACCAACAGAGAGAAGGACCAACAAAGAGAAGGGCCAACAGAGAAAAGGGCCAACAGAGAGAAGGACAAACAGAGAGAAGGGCCAACAGAGAGAAGGACCAACAGAGAAAAGGGCCAACAGAGAGAAGGACAAACAGAGAGAAGGACCAACAAAGTGAAGGACCAACAGAGAAAAGGACCAACAGAGAGAAGGACCAACAGAGAGAAGGACCAACAAAGAGAGAAGGACTAACAGAGAGGACTAACAGAGAGACGGACCAACAGAGAGAAGGGCTAACAGAGAAAAGGACTAACAGAGAGACAGACTAACAGAGAGACGGACCAACAAAGAGAAGGGCCAACAGAGTGAAGGACCAACAGAGAAAAGGACCAACAAAGAGAGAAGGACAAACAGAGAGGACTAACAGAGAGACGGACCAACAGAGAGAAGGGCTAACAGAGAAAAGGACTAACAAAGAGAGAAGGCCTAACAGAGAGGACTAACAGAGAGACGGACCAACAGAGAGAAGGGCTAACAGAGAAAAGGACCAACAAAGAGAGGACTAACAGAGGGGACTAACAGAGAGACGGACCAACAGAGAGAAGGGCTAACAGAGAGAAGGGCTAACAGAGAGAAGCACCAACAGAGAGAAGGACCAACAGAGAGAAGGACCAACAGAGAGAAGGACCATCGGGGAGAAGGGCTAACAGAGAGAAGGACCAACAGAGAGAAGGACCAACAGAGAGAAAGGCTAACAGAGAGAAAGACTAACAGAGAGAAGAACTGACAGAGAGAAGGACCAACAGAGAGAAGGACCAACAGAGATAAAGGTCTGATAAGTCTGTACCTTTTCATGGTAATCAGGCAGGCCTTCTTCTGTAATGTTACAGACATCTTCATAGGAATATCCTCGGTTTTTCTTTAATTTGTTTAGTTCTTCATTTTTTTCATGATTTTCGGCAGGAATCTGGAGAAAAAATTTGTGGAATCTCATTCATATAGGCTATTTATTATGTAACTTGCCAATAAACCACGACCCTTATAGGCCTACTGTAGTGTATAAACTTATTAATATATCTAACGGTTCTCTATATTACACTGTACATGTACAGTCTACTAAGTCGGTCGATATAATAAACAGTTTTAACCTAGGACTAGGCTTGTTGATAATAACACATGCTTTAACATTATTCTTTTAAAAGGTGAAAAGTTGAAACTAAATTTAATAAAATCAACAGTGAAACAGGCCCCTGATCACGTAGACTAGTCAACTTAGTATCAAACAGTCAACCTGCACGTTTGCACATCAGGAGAAATGTTTATGTTGCATAATTATGCTGTTTTATTTTAAGCCAGCCTGCACACCACGTCCACATGTACTTTAGTCTTGACCTAGTAGTGACTTAGACTATTTACAGTAGGCCCAGCCAGGCTAATACAGGCTTCTATGACTGAAGTACAGAATGTTTTAAGGTCACTGGGTCTATCTAGCATGCATGCTTTTATCAATTTAGCAAATTTAAAAACCCTTTTGTATTTTCAACATTGGAACAATACACCTTGGGTCCTAAAGACAAAGCCAATGGTTAAGGGGGCGGAAAAATCTAGAAGAACATAACATTAGGCTAATCGTGAGCTAAAAGAAAAATTTAAAAATTAGAATGTAGACCTTGACCTACCTTCCAATATTCCACTCCAGTTAGCTCGAACAGTTCCTTTAAGTCCACGTATTTGGGAGGATCTGTTTTGTGTTCAAGGCGTTGATCCTCCTCCTTATCGTCCATGTACCAAGCACGCACCATTTTTATACACTGTCGGTTTTAAAGTTGAGCAGAAACAGTTGATAAAACAATGTTGTTTATCAAGTACAGCGACAAAAACCTTCTTCACACGTGACTCACCTCACTTCTATGGTAGCCTATCGTGGCCATAATATATCATACTTTATTGACAAATGTTCGGTTTTGATAAATCGCCGCGTTTAAGAAGTCAGTTGTATGTTATGAACGATATGCCACGGAGACAGTATAATATTATTCAAACAATGACGCGGTTTATTACGAAAGGTACGTTTATTTCGAAAGATAGACGTTAATATACTATTGTATGGTGGTCCATACAGGCCATAATTCTTCTGCATTCTGGATTTGGTTTTATAATTCGAATGTGTGAATGTATGGGACGCCATTAACGCAAAAGGTCGGTTCATAGATTCTAAATTAGTTTAGTAGATTCTAACAGTTTCGTAGAAAATCTATTCGTTTCATCAAAAATCTATTCGTTGTTCAAGAAACGAATAGATTTTTCACGAAACGAATAGATTTTTCTCGAAACGAATAGATTTTTCACGAAACGGCCAGATTTTCACGAAACCGCAAGATTTTCACGAAACGGCCAGATTTTCACGAAACGAATAGATTTTTCACGAAACCGCAAGATTTTCACGAAACGAATAGATTTTCTACGAAACTGTTAGAATCTACTAAACTAATTTAGAATCTGTGAACTGACCTTTTGCGTTAATGGCGTATGAATGTTCTCTATTATCGGAGTTGGTTTTATCCAAATCCCAAATCTTTATATTTTCTACGTTATATCTGTATATTTCTTTGCCAGTGAGCGATTTCGAACACTCTCCTTCGATAATATTTGTTGTATATCTTGTAATTGCACTACACAAAGAATCGGGAATGGGGAATTTCTCTGATATAAATAAACTGCAGCGTCCTGTCTTGTGATTAGATCATGTGAAACCATCGATATATTCCATTCAAATGTTTCGCAATAATTAAAAGATATAGATATTGAAGCAAGTATGATAGTGAACCTGATAAGCTAAATCATGGCTGGAGTAGGTTAACTATCACTATCACTGTCAGGTTAAAGTTACTACTCCCCCATGGAATAAATACGTGGACAGTGTTGGAGAAGGTGGCTGTAAATGGGATACAAGATAATTTGAATTTGACTACACAAGCCTACAATACAATACAAAATACAGAACTATTATGTACAAAACTATCAAATACAAAACTATTATATACAGGAGAATCAAACACAAAACTACTATGTACAAAACTACCATATACAAAACTATCAAATACAAAACTATTATGTACAAAACTATCAAACACAAAACTACTATGTACAAAACTACCATATACAAAACTATCAAATACAAAACTATTATGTACAAAACTATCAAACACAAAACTACTATGTACAAAACTACCATATACAAAACTATCAAATACAAAACTATCATATACAAAACTACCATATTCAATATATATAAAAGTTTAATATACAAAACTGTCAAATACAACTATCATACAAAACTACCATAATGAAAACTATCATCTACAAAACTATCCAAAACTATCATATCCGAAATTATCAAATACAAAACTATCCAAACCTATTAAATACAAAAATATCATTTTCAAAAATTCACAAATAATCGTTCAACTATTCCCAGCTACAAAAAATATCAGAACATTCATTTACAAAAAAAAATTAAAACGATCGTTCACAGTACAAAAATATACAAAACCTGTCACCATATACAAAAATACAAGTATACAAAACTCAACGATCGATTCAACCCTTCTCTTGTTTCTTTAAAAATTGTGGAGAATCGCACTTTTAATCTGGCCTTATTGGTTGGTGTAAGTCACAAATCTGACCGATAGTTTTATCAAATATTTCTGATATTTGAAATTACTTGGTAAGGGTGCTTTAAATTCGGACTGATTTCAGCCATCACGGTCACCAGATACTGATACTGGGATTTGGGCTGACGAAGAATCAGGTAAATGTATACCAATAGATAACGAGTTTAGATATACCAATATAAATCAAAATATAACCACCAATAACCACCCACATATCGTCGGGGGTTTATTAAATTAGGATTCATCACTTTGGACTACAACACAGTGCAACGCAACGTAACTCAAAAACGTAAGTTCAAAGTGTATTTGTTATACTTAGCCACATAACTTTCCCTTTTTTCAAAGAGCGTGTTTATCGATTTATTGAAAGCGATATTTATTTTTAAACATCAGTAATTAACCCAAAATGAAGACGAAAAGAAAAATTATGTACCTCTACATTATACAAAAACATAGTTCAGAAAATAGTGTTCCCTGAAATTCTAAAAGCCTTTTAAACTGCCTTAATTTCAGAATCAAAATGATGCAAGCAGTTCCGTACACGCCTTTATCTTCGAGGGCGCGAATCATGGCGCCATTAATATGGCTGGGAAAAATCATCTTCATAGTTGGATTCGTGACCAATACATGGTATTCCTTCTCCAGTGCTACAGACCATGGTCATATGGGACTGTGGGTCGCCTGTGATTCCATCTTTTACTGCATATATTTCGATCCTGTCGACAGTAAGTACAAATCATACGTTGGAGTTATATTTTTAAAAGTGATACGGGTATATGTAAAAGGGCTGTTAAACCAGCTAGCTTCACTGACTGAAGGTTCCGGATTCGTTCTCCATTGGGTGAGGAAGTGAAACAAATAGCCCATTCAGAAGAGTATAGTGCGTACAACTTCACTCCAATTATGTTTTATTTCAAATGAAATGAAATGAATGGAGTTTTACGTCCTACTCTCCAATTATGTTTTATTTCAGGTTGGTATATAGCAGTACGGGCCCTGGAATGTATTGCCCTTATATTTTTGTCGGTTGGTTCCTTCCAAAGTCTGATATACCTCAGACGTAGGTTTAAAGAAAGACTGATCTTTGGTGCCATAGCTATACTGATTGGAGGTAAGTCCATTACAAGGTCTCTCCAAGTCCATTGCCAGTTCTAGCCAAGTCCATTACCGGGTCTATCTAAGTCCATTACCAGGTCTATCCAAGTCCATTACCAAATCTATTCAAGTCCATTACCAAGTCCATCCAAGTTCATTACCAAATCTATCCAAGTCCATTACCAAATCTATCCAAGTCCGTTACCGGGTCTATCCAATTCCATTACCAAGTCTATCCAAGTCCATTACCATGTCTATCCAAGTCCATTACCAGGTCTATCCAAGTCCATTACCAGGTCTATCCAAGTCCATTACCAGGTCTATCCAAGTCCATTACCAGGTCTATCCAAGTCCATTACCAAGTCTATCCAAGTCCATTACCGGGTCTATCCAAGTCCATAACCAAATCTATCCAAGTCCATTACCGGGTCTATCCAAGTCCATTACCGGGTCCATCCAAGTCCATTTCCAGGTCTATCCAAGTCCATTACCGTGTCAATTCAAGTCCAGTAAACTCATGAGTAGTTAACTATATAAACTGGTGATGACAATGTAAATTGTTGAAACGTGTGTAATACAACTCAGGTGTAGTATACCATAACATTGTGGTCCCTTATTTAAAACGATGTTTGTATATAATTTAAGAGTTGTATTTCTCAGATTTCATAAGGATCTTAAAAGAACACCACAATTCACCATACTTCGTTTCGTCTTATTTCAGGTCTAATTGGATTAATAGGCTGTATTGTGTACGCAGCCGAAATCATGAAAAGAGCAGATTTGTTTACAATTACCGTATCTCTTGGTTACTCCTTCTATTTGACCGTCGTTGGATGTCTACTTACTCTTGCTGGAGCACCTTTACTGTTTTTGGAATACCGAAGCTCTTTTCATTAACGTCTTGTAAAACATGGCACCAATGCAACTTACTGTAAACAATGGAACACGCCTGTTTCACTCGAGAAAACAATTCGTTATGAATATTCAAAATGGCCGTGATATAAATCGCCATCTTGGAATTCACATGTTTGTCATATTTGTTAATAAATTTATGAATCCCGTTTTATTTTTTAATGGAACCCAAAGAGTGTTGGCTATAGTGGTGTAAAATACAGATGAAAATGTTCAAAATAAACGAAAAATATCGTCCATCTTGGATATTTTATATGTAATCCTAAATCCCATTCCGAAGCAATGTATATATAATAACTTATATTCTATCGTTTTAATTGGTTAGCTATTTATATCATCCAATCATTGCTTGGGATAATGAACAGAACAAAATAATCAAACTTAAAAACTGAAAGTTGTCACTCGACTTACCATTATAACACCATTAATGGTTCAACATTCAGAGGTTTTCATTGGTCGACTGTTAACAGCATCCAATCATACACTGTAGATTTCTAACGCGACGTAGTCCGGATTGAAAGTAGTTTCAATCAAACATATCCTGACATAAGCTCAGCGTTGGTGAGTAAATGTTGCCTATGAAAACAATTACTAGATTTAAACAGTGGTCAACCCAATCACCACACTGCAGTTGTTTGACCCCGAGCCATTCACAAGCAGATACAAATTTCTTCCTGGCTGTGATTTGAAGTTATCTTGGTAAGTGATCCTAATTCCTCATTTTATTCCAATAAGTTCTTAATTTCTCAACAC
Organism: Nipponacmea schrenckii; assembly: GCA_030562195.1. Lineage (NCBI taxonomy): Eukaryota > Metazoa > Mollusca > Gastropoda > Lottiidae > Nipponacmea > Nipponacmea schrenckii. Next base: position 1,338,610 of record JAUJPP010000005.1, on the reverse strand, counting down.
ACTATTTGTTCAGAAGGAAAGATGTCGTCTAGATATATTAATAGGCCTACACAACATCTTGGACTGCACGTTTAAAATACTAACACAGTTGGGAAACGATAATAGTAGGCTTATGCCACTGTCCAGCTAAAACTTCCCTAATTGCACACTGCAGGCGTTTATCCTTACTTATTAGCTCGGACAGGTTTAGAAGAGTAAAACGTAAAATTCCGGTTCTTTTCATTTTCGATTACAAACAACGATTACGAACTGTCGTTCAAAATATCTAGCATGAGTTACTTCCCTTGAAAGTTGAAATTGGTTCATCCATTTGTGACGATAATCTAGACCGAACTTTCAGGAATTGAGCCAGATATAGCAAGCTAAGCTTTGTTGTGATCATCCGGGTTAGAATGAACGCATTTACTCTATCGGTGTATAGTATATACTTCAATCAACAGGATTAGTCTTAGTCTGTATTGGGTGTATCTTATAACTTTGTTTACGGTAAAACATAGTGCTCACGTGTGGGTTTATAACAGAAATGAAACGATATGGAGATTTACGTTCTACTCTACTACTGATATGCGCCTTAAGGGTTATTCAAGATGGCGGGTTTATAATAGAACCAGAGGTGTATACATAGACCTACTGTAAATGTTCTATACCAACTTCCATGGGACAGGATTGGTGTTCGGTTAATTTAGTTCAAACATTATGTTCTGTTTGCAGGAAAATGAAGCTCAAAGTCGATACAATAAAAATCCAACTCAGCACCAGCGAAAGGAGAGAGATTCTGGTATTCCCTTCTGTTGTATCTCGAACTCTGGACCGGGCACGCCAAGTCTGGATCGAATGTTACATCCTTCTGTTGGCTCTGATTGGCCAATGCGTTGGCATTGCGACGCCTTATTGGGCCACCAGACCCTTGGGCCACTCAGGTCTTTGGGAGAACTGCATCTTTGATAAATGTGTTGGTGTGTTTGAATATGGCGATCCTCCACGTAAGTATTCATTTAATTCTTTCCTTAATTCAGTTGAAGTCATTCTCTTGTTTTCTTTTTTTTTCCGTAGTGTCAAAGGCTACAATGTAGAAACTCAGACTGAACAAAAGTTTCTGCATCTTCAAAGGTATGGAGATGATTGTCGAATATCTATCAGAGACTGGTAATATTCAATACATACACATAACTACCAGAAAAATGAAATGAATGGAGTTTTACGTCCTACTCGTCTGCACATTCTGGGCTAATGAAGACGTCCAACGTCCTGCAGTTCGAATGGGGGATATTTTGACAGGACAGCGGCATTGGCCTTCTTTTCCAATTGTCCAGGGATCTTTAACGTGCACAGCCTCGGTTTATTGTCTCATTCGAACGACTAGATACTTTTTCTATGTCAGTCCCTCCTGTCTGCATCACTGACAAGGGGAAAACCCGGGCTGAAAAATCCGAAAGATCATCTCAACCTTTGCTAGGATTGAACCCTGGTTCCTCAAGCTAGTGAGCAAGCGTCTGTTGAATAATTCTGTTTGTGTTTCAGACTGGTTGAGGTGTGTACAGATTGTGATATGTGTAGCTTTACCATTAACCATTCTCTCCGGTATCTTCATGTTACTAGCTTCCCTTAAAACAAACACAAACTGTGCTACTCCAGCCGGCTTCTCCTGTCTTACTGCGGGTAAGTTTACTTTCTTAACACCATTGTGTGTCCGATGACCTTCAATAAATCATCTCCACTCACAATTCCAGTCAACCCAGCTGTAAATGGGTACGGATAATCCTGGAAAGATCAATGCCAAGAGGTTTGGCCAAGGACCAGCTGGTAGAAAAGATCCCTGTCACAGCGGACTTGTGAACCTAAGTTGTTATCCTTGTAAAATTTAGTTGTTTCTTTTTCTTTTTACTTATAAGAGAATCGTTTTGTCTTCAGGGTTACAATCTTTAATTGTGATTCTTCTTATTTATCGATGTTGGCGATGTTTGGACGTAATTTCCTATTCTTTGTGACACTGATTCAGGTTTTCAAATAGCATCACTTTCATCAGCGGTTTCGAAGGCTCTGGTATTATTGGTTAGGTTTTTTTGTGCAGGATTTTAATGCCTTGATTTTTTCTTCAGGTTTTATGGTTTTACTTGGTGCTGGTTTTTACGGCTATCAACAGAACGAACTTGCCACCATTGGCTGGAGCCTCATTGTCAGTGTTGTAAGCGGCTGTCTGTGTGTGTTTTCCAGTACCCGGATGTGTTTAGGATGCCTACATAAAGAAACAGATCATTTTGCTAGAAACGTTTATCTGGAAGCACCTGTGAATTTATGAAGATCGATCTTTGCGTCTATGTTTCTTCCGGGTCCAATCACAAGACATGGTGACGAATAATGTTGAATTGAGAGGCATTTTGGTTCGTATACGATTGAAATGCGGGCAAGATTGACAAATTCCAATAAAGCCAAACTGACGATCATCGTGTGTTCATTTTCTACATCTGTCTCCAATTTTATGTTTTTAAATTGTATATTTTTACGTCAATAAAACATATTTTGTATTTGATTTGTTTCCACGAGACTGGGGTAGGGAAGAGAAATGTATGAACGGGGCGCTACTTAGTCCACTATCTAGACTCATAATTCCAGTCCACCCAGCCGTAAATGGGTACGGATAATCTAAGAAAGATCAATGCCAACTGGTAGAAAGGATCCCTGTCACGGCGGACGTGTGAACCTGAGTTATCCTTGTAAAATATAGTTCTTTTCTTTCTACCCACTAGTTACAAAAAGACTACTCAATCATAGGTAAGGTCTACCACGATAAGGTGCCGTGATATACTCCATAGAAGCTATCCAGCTAATTATTAACGCCTGTGGTACATAATATATTTTTCATATGCAATGAAATCAATGCCTTAAGTCACGCCCAAGTGTCAATACACCATCGCCCAGCAACAAGGAGTTATTTGTTTGGGTTTGTGTCTATATACCGTATCCTTATTATTACTATAGGCTTTGTTTTAATAACGGTAATCCTTCCGTTACATCAGTCGGCACATCCTTTGATGTCGGATTAGGATGATCGGGGATTAAGATGAAGATGTCGGCGCTCGCTTTTATTCTTTTAATCGCCTCTATTACGTTTCATGGTAAGTTTATTTTAAATTAATTTTATAGAAAACTGAATTTTTTGGGTATGTGGACTCTCTGGAAGTGGTTGATAATCCATTTCACAGAGAGGTAACAGGTGTTTCAAACTGGAACTGTGCAAGTGAATAATGACACTACTGTTACTCTCGGGTATTGGGTCATATTCAGGAGCTGAGGTATGATCAGCTGGGAGGATATTTACGTTCGGATCTTCGAGACGGGTTCGTTTCATGCCATAGTTTTGGTCTAGGGCCTTTGTCCACTATTATTCAAACCATCACTTTGTTATCTACTCTTACTTCTATACATCCTCGTATTGCGGTGAATTGGAAGACATATATAAGTGTACCAAGATATAGATCTATGTATCAAATATTCATAAACCTTTAATTAAAAGGCAAACATGATCAACTCCAGCGGAATCGACATGCAATAGAAATCAGAGTTTCAAATAGAACAATATTCCACTATACGTTGGCCAATAATGACAAACTTTCATAATCTAGAAAGCTTTATTAAAGGGATACTGCTTCTTAGCATGAAAATAAAATGTTAGTTCTCAAGAATGGTCAATATGAGTATATATTCATCAGTGAACTTACCTGATGTCATAAAGTAACAGAATCTCTTAAAATCTGGAAAACTCATAAAACTAAGCAATTTTTTAAAAACGCTTAATCAATTTATTAAGCCTTTTCAATAATCAAATTCAAATGCATCTTTATGGATAATTACTTAGTTTTTTTGGATATTTATTTTTTTATGTTATTTAAGGCAGCAGGTGTATTTACTGATGAATAGAGCTCTCATTTAAAATTTTCAAATGTAATTTTTATTCTAAGACACAGTATACCCTTTAAATATGTGCATGTTGATAATTAGAATGAAAAAGACTGCCATGGATCAGCACACATAGAACTTAACAGTGCGGCCATTACATAATATCTTTATTCAAGATGAAAGAACTCAATATTGTTGTTGCTTTTGACGTTCAAATTTAATATTTTTGGTCTTTCCAACAGAAAGCAGTGGTGAAGGACAAGAATTCAAGTTATACCAAACAACAGTCGCTGACGTACGTATTTTCTTTCTCCAACTTGAATCCAGTCGATGACGGTCTTGGTATACCAAGGTAGCCGTGGTGGCTCAATGGGTTAGACGGTTGGCCACTTACCTGGAGATTCCTGTCGAGATTAACCTTCGGATTTTTCATCCCGGTTTCCCCTTGTCAGTGATGCAGGTCGGAGGGACTGACGTGGAAATAGCGTCTAGTCGTTCGGATGGTACAAACTCGTTTTGAAATCGCAAAGAGTAGGCTAATGCCGCTTTCCTAGCAAAAATTTCCCTCATAGCACACTGCATGGCGTTGCCCGTCTTCATTAGCACATAAGGTGCAGAAAAGTAGGACGTAAAACTCAATTCATTTCATTTTTGCTATACCAACTAAGCTCCATTGAGTATCTCGCATGTTTTTTCAGCATTTCCAAGGCATTTCATTTCAGTGTCAGGGAAACAACTTATAAAGACGGCACAGCTCTCTTCTAGCATCCTGACTCACTTCGTGCCAAAATTAGGCCTATATTTTATTTTCAGTGGTTCGAGCATGACCATGTGACCAAATTACAAGACTTGATTATCACAGAAGCGAATTCGTATTGCTATTCGTCACCAGCACAATGCAGTCTACCATATTGGAATGAAACATCCAGGTTCGTACGCCCGATTTCTCTCTCTTGATTGATCTCATAGAGAATGCACGTCATGAACACACACTGAATGCAGCCTCATCACATAACTTCAAGAGCCTTTCACAGGTTCGCGTTCGAAATACTATCCAAGCTTGATCCTGGTACATCGGTTAGCTGTGCCCTGAACAGTTCCAAGGTACATGTATCATAATTAGGAATGAATTCCCAGTTTTCAGAGATCCGATGTAGTGGTACTAGATGGTTATCCATTAGAAGATGTAGATTTGGTCGTTAGATTCTATATCTTAAGCAACTTCTCGATGGAAGAGTCTGGGACTATGCTCAGTACTGAGGCTACTAAAGGTGGGTCACTATTTTATACTAGACCCTCCGATACGTACATCGTCCTTCATCCGAAACAATAACCTCGTTTTACGAAATAAAAATAACAGACCCGAACATAATTAGAGTCCATTGTAAGACTTAATCAGTCGAATGACTGCGAATAGTATTCTTTCAAAAAACACGGGCCTAGGTCATAGAGCTAGAACTATACATTTCAAAGTGCTGTTAGTTCAGTTAGTAAACAGAAATATAAAAGATAATAATTTGATGGTACCGACTCATAATGATCATCTAAAAGGAATATATGTATACAAACTGTGCTGGGTAATCATTACAGAAATATTCCTGAATATCAAGTCATCTTTGGAGGATCAGCTGGGAACGTATGTTACCTATGTTGGAGATGAGTTTTATGGAATACCAATCGATGAGAAGACCAACAGGGTAATAATACCCATTGCTGTAGGTGTATTGGTCGTTATTGCTATGGTAGCTCTAGCATTGACCATATGGAGGTAAGGCTTTAGGAAACCTATACGCCCTGGTATCATTTCTACATTGTGTTTCCATGGTATTGAACACGAAGCCTTCATCGAAGAAAGATAAATACAATGTACATTTAGAAATTTGCAGTTAAAGCCTTAACCTCTCCTAACGGCTCAGTAACATGTTTAATTGTATCGTTGTATCAACTGTTTTTCAGTAATAATCAAGAGAAAGAACGCAATAAATTATTCTCCAAGAAAAGTATGCGGATGTCTAAAAATACCAGTAACCGCTCAAAACTCAAAGAACAACACTCAGATACGTAAGTTTATAGAAACAATTGTTACTTGGGTGTCCTAGTCAGTCGTATAGGGAGCCGCGTTGGCTCAGTGAGTAAGACAATTGCTCGCTTACCTGAAGGTCCAGGCAAAGATCGAGATGAACTTTCGGATTTTTCAGCTCGGTTTCCCCTTGTCAGTGATGCAGGTAGAAGGGACTAACATGGAAAAAACGACTAGTCGTTCGGATAGGACAATAAACCGAGGCCCCGTGAGCTACTGCAGTTGTAAATCGCAAAAAGAGTAGGCTAATGCTGCTATCGTGTCAAAATTTCCCTCATTGCACACTGCATGGCGTTGTCCATCTTCACATTAGCCCATAAGGTGAAGAAGAGTAAGACGTAAAACTCCATTCATTTCATTTCATTTTCGTCAGTCGTAAGACCCCCAAAAAAGTCTGTTTCGTAAACAGAAAAAAGAAATCTGTTTGAAGAGTATTATTACCGTACACAGCTGTTATTGCTTCAAACGCAGTTCTCCATGCTCTGAACACTAACTGCAACGCTCTGACTCGATCTGTCATGTTGTTTTTTGGGAATTACAAATAGCTAATAACGTTGGTTTAATAAAAAATTATACCACAGACCAGAAGAATCCAATCATATGCAAAACGTACCGATAAATTGGTATCGACCTATGTTATCAGCCCATGTATATGTAACAATTATTCTATATTTCAGAGAAAACAATTTGATGCGAGACAACACAGATCACCAAGAAAATAAACATCTTGAACACAAGCACATCTCTCCTATAACCAACAATCCAAGTCACCCTTCTGTGAGTGAGGATTCCTACCTAAATGACAAGCATAGACATAACGAACTGCCACCGTTAAACTCAACCGAGAGCGGCATTGGCCTTTTGAACTCGGACGAGGCTGGTCTAGCAAATTTAGAAGAGTCGGACACGAGCCAGATGAAGAAGCACCACAAGAAGAAGAAATCCAGAAAGAAGAAGAAGAAGATGGAAGAGAAAATGAGCCAAGAGAATTCAGCATTAGAAGAGTCCGAATCGGACGTCTTCCCTCAAACACATATCATTACGAACGTCCAACCAAATAATGTCCAAACAAATAACGTAACAGCCGACGAAACCATCGTGTAACTCGAACCATCCGATTCCTATACGGGCAAGGACAATAATTGTTCGGGTTATAATTGTGCAGGAATTCAATTAAAGAACACAGGGTACTATTAACTATTTCCACTGGAACTTATTGTCCATAATACCCACTTCATTTCATTTAATTGTAGACTAACCTGAAGCCGGGTTTTATTTTTTGAGTAAACAAGCTAATAAAAGTTACGTTTATTATTTAAAGTGTGTAAAAAAACACTATTGTTCAAGTAAAATTATAAACAACTAGTTGTTGTCTGATTCTTACATTCGAAATATGGAGTTGTCTACCTTAGATATACATGTTATTTGCAATAATAACTTGATTTATGGTGGGGGTTTATTGAGAATTTCCCCCCTTCCTTCGTCATAAATTATTGGCCCTTGGGGACTTCATTACGTATTTCTATTAGGTTTATGGGGTGGGGAACTTGGGTATTTCCATTGTCTCGGTCTAGTAAGGGATATAACAACACTGTTGATACATTCATGCGCATTTATCCCAGACCCCTTTTTTCAGTTTCAATCTATTTAAGTAATGATTATTGGCAATATTTTCCTTGCAGCAGTTAAACAACGACCTGAAACGTAGATATACGATGATGTAAACGTAGGAATAACCTTTGCGTGATATACTATTATCTATACATCAATCTTTTACCTGCCACTTCTGCACAAAACTCCAACCGCGGGAAAAAGGGGGCTAAATGTAACTTGTTTGTGAAGAGTTCCAATACAGTAATCAATGAGTGGCATTAAATTAGTCAAAATCCAAGACGAAAGGGGTTTCGCTACGCTACACTGACACTGTTTCTGTCCATAAGACAGTGGACTAGCATTAAATGAGAAATTTTATTTCATCTGTTGATAGTTTCATTGTAACAAGCCATTTTGAAATTCATCTTGGAATATTCTAGGCGTTTGTTCTCTTTTGTATAGAATATTTCAAACCCTTTTTATATGCAAAATTCCACCATCGACCCGACGTCTACAGTTCGTATAATTCGTATAAATTCCTGAAAATCTAGCTCATTCAAACAGTGATCGAACACTTCAGGGCGTCCGGAATCGACCGCGACATCGAGAGAGTAGGCTAGGCATCACCATATTAATCTGCGACTTGATAATTAAACCCAAAGACATTAACATTAATATAAATCAATTATTTAAAAACATAGTCTAGACTCGATTAATTAGACAAATTAATTGAGATCTATCTATTTTTTTTCTGGATTTGACGATGAAATCTATACGATATCAACCGGTAGCCGCGGACAGACTGTAGACTGTAGCTCTTATCAGTTGGATCGTCACCTATTTGGTTACGTCGAACAACTAATAATCTTTAGAGGTTCATCTATTAAGCGGGTTCGTGACCGATTTATTCTGTACTGAACGACTGAGCTGTGCATATTAAAGATCCCCGCGACAGTTTGAAAATCGAATTCCTTCCTTGTCCACTCCACATCACTGTCTGTCTAAGAGCCTAAGAGTAGGACGTGAACATCTTTTCATTTCATTTTCCACATGATATTTCTATGACTTGGATTATAAGGATCCAGATGATCTTAAGTCAAACCTTATGACTAATAACAGAAATGTGAAGGAAAATGTATGTTCTCTTCTTGTGACCTTGGCCAGTGCTTCCATAGGAGAGTATCTTCTATAACACCCAATACTACGATCTCTACCTCATCATACACAGCCCAATCCCCCTCCTCCCCCTCCCCCAGGAAATTTTGAAAACTAGCCCAGAGAATGTATTTCTGACGAATCCGGGGCACCAAAGTCACAATCAAAATATTCATATTTCTAGTTTTTGTAAATTAATCAATCTCTGCTAGCTGAAGGTTTTGAGAGAGGACAATTGGTGGGGCTAAATACTTACTAGCTGGGACCCAGCCCCAGTAGACCCCACCCTGACGGCTCGGCTGTAATAATCCTGTTTCGTGTAATGAAGAATAACTATGTTTGTAAATTAATCAATCTCTGCTAAGTGAAGAAGGTTTTGAGAGAGCACGATTTTTGGGGCGCAACTCTCAAGAGCCAGGGCCCATCCCCTGTTGTCCCCACCCTGACGACGGAGTTGAACATACATACCCTTTTGAAGTAGCTGTATACAGTAGTTATCTCAATATTTCATAAATCTGAAAATAATAAAAAAAATCTGCAAGAATAGTTTTATATAAAAAAAAGGGCACGGCTATTTGACCCCCGAATGGGGAACTCCTAATCAGGTAGAAAGGGGGATTGAAAATCGAGAGTCATAAAATAAAATGGGGCATAGATTGCAGGAAATTCAAACAAGCTGCTACGGACGAGTCAGATAGTTTACAAGTCTTTACTCACTGTAATATTTTGTAGGGCATTTAGAAGATTTATCCTGGACCGTATTTAACCAGCAAATGACCAATTCATTTGCTTTGATCAATAAATTTCAAGAATCTTTATAATTAGCCACAATGGTCAATTAAAATAACAGAGAATCTTTCTCTTGAAGGAAAACGTATTCACAACGTTACTATTTAAATTCAAATTTTGAGTCAGAATTTTTAAAACTTGGATTTCAATTCAAAATGTACCGTTAGATTACATATCGATGTCGCCATAAACTTTTGAAATACAATAATTATACAAGTAATAATATACAATAGTATACATAAAAATACAAGATATACAGATAATATATTTTATTGTTCCTCGAGCATTACGACGACCATCGACCTAGCATTGCAACTATTTAATACATTTGACAAAAAAACATAATATGTGATATGTCATTATGAATCGCAGTAGAATTAATTTGAATGAAGTAACTCCGATTTAACTTAACCCTATTCATGACCCATTTCAGTGCATTTTATAGAGATACTGTGTCTTAGAATTTAAAAATTGGATAATGAGAGTTTATATATATATTCATCAGTAAATATACCTGCTGTCATAAATAACATAAAAAAATAAATAATATAGAAAAAAAACTTAGTAATTATCCATAAAGATGCATTTGATTATTAAAAAAAAAATAAAAAATTGATTAAGCGTTTTTTAAAAATGACTTAGTTTTGCGAGTTTTCCAGATTTTAAGGGATTCTGTTATTTTATGACACCAGGTAAGTTCACTGATGACTATATACTCATATTGACCATTCTTGAGAACTAAAATTTGATGTTCATGCTAAGACGCAGTATCTCTTTAATAAACCCTTCAAAAATACAACATATTAACAACGTGCTTGCAACAATGGACAAAATCAACGGCACGACTGTTAAATGTACCGATTAATGATATCACATTTAAAGTAAGGTTAGAACTCAATAAAAACTCCATTGCAGAAAAAAACGTGTTTGGACTCATAAGTTCATAATATTCATTAAAATAAATAGCTTCATTATAAAACAGGGAATTTTTTACCATGGCCTAACGTACTGCAGTGGAGTGCAACGAAGATTTTTCTCCCCCATTACAATGGACTCGTCCTATATGTACATTTGTGAGAAACAGTGCATACGGTAAAAATTATGGCCCAACTTGGCCAATGGTGTATGCTTGTTATTTAACATTGGGCAATATTAGCAAAAGATGGCATTTTCAAAGGTAGGAGACGATTTTTTAAGTTTTTTAAAACATGTATATAACTACAATAGAAATTTCAGTAGATGTAGATAAACTATATATGAGAAATACGCTGTTTTTGCCATTGAAAAGCAAAGGCAAATCGTTTGATGGTTTGACCCATAATGGTGGACAAGCCACTACTCATATATATGTACTAATGCAATGTTATGCAGGGCTTTTTTTATTCACTGTACTTATAACGTGTACGTTATTAAATCGAATAATATACACGCTATAACGTTATAACGGTCTTATTCCACGTTTCAACTGTGTATTATCGTCAATAACGCACACTTGAATATGCCGTTATTTTTTTTATATATATACGCCCGCTTGACCTAATATTATGTATGCAGAGAATTTAGAATAGGCCATGCACGACCGCTGTTTTTACTTATCTACTATATAGTACGCTGTAGTTAACTATGGGATTGGCCATTTTTTTTAAATTCAAGAATGTTAGTATTAGTCTGTATTAGTATTAGTACTTATATCATGTTTTAGTAGGTTTTATAACTTTTTTCCAGTACTTTTTTATTTAAGAAAAATTGTGTTGATGGTCATTATATAATATGGTTGATTAATTCTTTTATTTTAATTTTTTTGAATTTTTTTTGAATAATGCAAGAATCTTCATTTATTTTGGCCAAATATCAATTCTGTAAAAAGAGATTAATTGATAAAGATACATATATCACAGAAACACTGGTCGAGGACTCAGGGCCCAATAATTTGATATTGTATATTTGTATTATTTACTAAGTTTATATTTTTTCAGAAATTATTATTAAAGTTAATATCAGATGTCATAAAACACAATCCAATTTTGAAATTTTGGATAAAATTTGCCCATTTTTTCATCATCCCATATGATCAAGGATGTAAAACTCCATTTAATTTTAGGGTTTTATCTGCTCTAAGTGGTAACTTGTGCCCTAGGCTATTGTATACAACACTTTAGTCCATAATAAAGACACTTATTAGTGTGTAGTACATTTATTATGTATTAACTATAAGTATGATGTAACTTAGAAATTAATTAAAATTTGATGACTATAACAGCCAAAATATGATATGACTCTTATAAATAGCACTTGATGGTATTGAGTTTTTGGCAGGAATAGTTGTCAATGAAACAGTCGCTTCTGTCACATTCAAAATGGCTTCATCCACTTGTGACTTCACTTAAAATTTATTCGTTTAATGAATTTTTTAAATTAAAATTGCTTGAACCTGATTTATAAAAGATTTTCTTAAGATCATGGAATATCATGTGTAGTTACTAATTGACTTCCCTAATTGATTATGACAAAATATATTAGATGCGATTGTGTGTGAACCTCAAGCGTTGAAACCTGTTTTTAAAAGTCATTCATGAAATGTGATATTGTGTTTAAGAATGACTGCATTGTTCATGTTTTACTGTGTTATAGCAATATTGGCTTATCAATTGATTTTGAGGCCAAACAAAAAATAATATTTGATTTTGGTTCGAGTGGTAGGCCTGCCCTAAGTAAACTTTATAAATATAGTTGTTTTTTACCAGTTGTGTATGGCTGCAGAGATTGAAACTGATCATGGCTGCCGAACTTAACTAACAATTATGTTGAATTAGATTTATTACTGATCCTATTTGCCATGAGGGAGCCACGGTGGCTCAGTGAGTTAGATGCTTGCTCTGTAACCTGAGAGTCCAAGGTTCAATCCGGGCAAAGTTCGAGATGATTTTCAGATTTTTCAGCCCGGTTTCCCCTTGTCAGTGATGCAGGTTTGAGGGACTGATGTGGAAAAAGCGTCTAGTCGTTCGAATGAGACAATAAACCGAGGCCCCATGTTCTTAAGGCTGTGCACGTTAGAGATCTCTCAACAGTTGATTCACTAAAAGAGTAGGCTTATGCCAATGTCCTGGCAAAATTTCCCTCATTGCACACTGCATGGTGTTTCCCATCTTCATTAGCCTATCATTAGGTGCAGAAGAGTAGGATGTAAAACTCCAATTCATTTCATTTATTTTTTGCTTTCTACACCATCATTAAATAGTTATTCATCCATTCAATTCACATGTAACTTGTAAACCAAAATTCTCCACAACTTGGCCTGCAACAGCTTGTCTATGAATAATATAAGCATGGAAGTTAATGATATGAATATTACTTTTCATGCACTTTTGAACAATATAGATCTTATTTAACCAGGAATATGTTCACCTGAAGGTCAAATATACGCCGCAGATTCCAAACTGAAATAAACTCTTCTCCAATCATATAGAACTTAAGATTTTTAGTAAATTTAATATATTAAAGTGATACGACGTCTTAGAATGAACATCAAATTTTAGTTCTCAAGAATGGTCAATATGAGTATATATTCATCAGTGACCTTACCTGGTGTCATAAAGTAACAGAATCTCTGTAAAATCTTGAAACTCACAAAACCAAGTCAATTTTGAAAAACGCTTAATCAATTTATTAAGCATTTTTCAATAATTAAATACATCTTTATGGATAATTATTTAGTTTTTCGGATATTTATTTATATTTTTTATGTTATTATGGCAGCAGGTATATTTACTGATGAATAAATCTCTTATTGGTCAAGTTTAAAATTTTAAAAGTTTAGGTTCATTCTAAGACGTATTATCCCTTTAAAACCATTTTTTGAAACATGAAAACTATTAGACAGTTCCTTATAAATATTTTAATAAGATAGCCTTTCTCAAAATTTATTACAATATCATTATTTTGCTTTCAATCTATTGTGTAGCTTAAGGAACAGATATTTTGAGTTACCTCCAACTTTCATTTTTGGAACTGCTTCTTGCATGTACATCTTGGTACCAATTCTATGACAAATGATTCCTATCAAAACCATCAGACATACTTACTAAGCTTATCAAAGATTCTAATCAATTATCATTTTTGGAACTGCTTCTTGCATGTACATCTTGGTACCAATTCTACTAGAATGATTCCCATCAAAACCATCAGACATACTAACTAAGCTTATCAAAGATTCTAATCAATTATCATTTTTGGAACTGCTTCTTGCATGTACATCTTGGTACCAATTCTACTAGAATGATTCCCATCAAAACCATCAGACATACTTACTAAGCTTATCAAAGATTCTAATCAATTATCATTTTTGGAACTGCTTCTTGCATGTACATCTTGGAGCCAATTCTGCTAGAAATTATTCCCATCAAAACCATCAGACATACTAACTAAGCTTATCAAAGATTCTAATCAATTATCATTTTTGGAACTGCTTCTTGCATGTACATCTTGGTACCAATCCTACTAGAATGATTCCCATCAAAACCATCAGACATACTTACTGACCTTATCAAAGATTCTAATCAATTATCATTTTTGGAACTGCTTCTTGCATGTACATCTTGGTACCAATTCTACTAGAATGATTCCCATCAAAACCATCAGACATACTAACTAAGCTTATCAAAGATTCCAATCAATTATCATTTTTGGAACTGCTCTTGCATGTACATCTTGGAACCAATTCTGCTATATATTTTTCCTAGCAAATGCAAATGCATCTAATTCCAATCTTGGATTCATAAGATGCATCCTGCAAAATGTTTCAATCAATTACGCGAGAGGGGTTTCTGATCTGAATCGAGCAGACGTACTTAGCCTCTAACGTTAAAAAACCTATGTGTTATGGTTGGTATTGGGAAACGCTGGAAAGACCGGTCTAGTAAAATTATTTATTGTATAAATGTCAGCTTGTTTTTTACTGTCTGGAAATTTTAATGACTCTCCAAGATATTTTTTCTCTCTTGTAGACAAAAGTATGGATTTTCGTCTACCTCAAGTAGAAATTGCCAGTTTCTCATTGGTTTTAAGACATCTACCTAGCAACCAGAGGGACGAAAATCTCGTCCTCCTTGACAACAGGACTGTGGTTATGACCATGGCCTGTTGTCACGACAACGATTATTATAACTATTGGAAACCTCATACCTCAAATTATGTGATACACTCAGGTAAGTACTACTTTATGTTTATTTCACCCGACGATGGCGTCTGATATTTTAATTCCTGCTTCAATAATGTCCCCCGGATTTTTATTTTGTCGTCCAGTCTTTTTCCAACGATATCAAATACTTATCTGATGAATATTTATGATATCTACGTGCTGCGAACGTCGAGCCCGGATTTTCAATTTTTGTCCTCTGTTATCCAGACTTTTATTTAGAATTTTAAACATTTCAATGATACTAAGCTGTTTAAATTTATTATCGTCCAGTCTGTCATCTAGGGGTAAGATCTATTTTTCTTTTAAAAGTTGCGGATCAAATAATTCTCCAGATTTTTTTTATGTCACCAGTTTTTTTGTCTCACATCTTGCAGTTTCAAAAATCCAAATATTTAGGACGCGGAACATTGCTGAGCCACCTTGTGTTTTCTGAATTCTGATTTAAATAAAGGTCTAAAATTACTTGATAGAATCATATTTAAAAAATAAAAGGTTAGAATAAGTGCTAGTGGATCAGTTTTCTTTTTCAAATCCAGATAACAGTTAAAGGGATACTGCGTCTTAAAATGTACATAAAATTTTGAAATTTTAAACTTGGCTAATAAGAGTATATATTCATCAGTAAATATACCTGCTGCCATAAATAACATAAATAAATAAATATACAAAAAAATTAGTAATTATCCATAAAGATGCATTTGATTATTGACATTGATTAAGTGTCTTTTATAAATGACTTAGTTTTACAAGTTTTCAATATTTTAAGGGATTCTGTTACTTTATGACACCAAGTAAGTTCACTGATGAATATATAGGCCTACTCATATTGACCATTCTTGAGAACTAAAATTTTATGTTCATTCTAAGACACAGTATCACTTCAACCCTAATGCTGCAAGTCCTTATATTTCCTATATTTTCATTTTGGTTCAAATTATTGCTTTAATTATTAATAAACTTTGACCCCTTGACCTTTGAGTACAATCTGTGTGAATATTGTTATATAATTTAAATTGTGTAGGATTTCATAACAAGGTGTAGAATTAACACTATTGATTGCTGATATAATATACTTCTGATTGCCTTCTTTCATAGTGCATACTTGATATTGCCCTCTCCAGGTATATATATTGTAAATCAAGAGCTGCAATGTGAATCATGATCTGCAATATACATCATGATCTGCAATGTAAATCATGATCTGCAATGTAAATATATCAATGTATATCATGATCTGCAATGTGAATCTTGGTCTTCAATATGAATCCTGGCGTACAATGTGAATCATGATCTGCAATGTAAATCATGATCTGCAATGTGAATCATGATCTGCAATGTGAATCATGATCTGCAATGTGAATCATGATCTGCAATGTGAATCAGGATCTGCAATGTGAAAATGTATGTGTTTGTCATAAACTTTGATAAGTTCAGTTATGTCCAAAGAAATTGTTAAAGAAAAAGAATTTATTTTTTTCAAAATGGCCAAATCATGTGGATTTGTACAGGTCTTCAACTTGTTTATTTTTTCACCTGCTGAACGGAGTAAATGTGTAAAGTTATCTATTTTATTGACCAACGTCCAGTTAGCTTGACCGCTGGTCTGGTCATTATCAATACAGGATTTTCCCTACTGATCTTCAAGCCGAAGGAGGTCAATTCTAGCAAATATTGCAGCAAGTGCAGACTTAAAAAAGATCAGAAAATATTTTCAAAACCTGCTTCTGGAACGTGGATAAATAAAAAATAAGTGTAAAGGAGCAATCATTGGTTAAGGTCCAAATTGCTTTGTGTTGAACAGTAACTTTTCAAAATTATCTCTATTTCTAATCATCCAATCTCTTTTTGTTGGTTTAAATTGTAGTCAATTATAAATGATAAACATTCCTAAAGAAATAGGTGTATAGGTTCGTAAACCTGGTCAATAATATAGTATATAATCATCTGTTAACTCTTCAAACGCCAGGTCGTTTATAATGAACTAGTTGTACAGGCCAAATTGTTTTTTAACATTGCAGCAAAAAATATATGTTGTCTTTGAATGGCTATAACTTCAAAACTTTTCAAGATAGAATAAATTACCTGATATGAAAGTTGTCACAAAATGGATGAATTTTAAGATTATTGTAAAAAAAAATTTTACGTGCATTATTTACCACCAGAATTACCTGGATACCTGACAATAGTTACTAAATGCAATATTTGTTTCAGATTTAGGCTTTAAATTTCTTTCTATTTATTGTAAATGTTGTTTTTAATAAAACACAAACATAAGCCCATATTTTCCAAACAATTCCAAAAATGAAATGACAGGCCTACAGGTATGAAATTCAGGTAAAGAGGTAGATTGTAATACAAAAAAAAAGTAAATTCAAAGTAAAATTTCATAGGGGAAGAACAAAAACAATTAGACCCCCATTCATTAGTATTTTGCAGTAGACTAGGCCTATCCATTATATTTATGTCATTTTACAGTATTTTCACAGAAAAAATAACCTTTGAAATGCAATATTTATCGGCAAGCCTACCTTGATTAGAATTTTGAAATCGGGACAGGTGTGAAACCGGAGGGACGATTCTCGTCAACGGTGGTCCAGACCGGGGCTTTTTTCGTTATTTGTTGTGTCGAATTTAGCGCTAAACCATCCTCCGAAATCGATTTCAAAATCAAAATCTTCACTGAAAACACTATATGCCATTATTCCATCACTGTACTGAACAATATACGCGATGTCAACTGTAGAATACGTTTGAATTTTGGTCATTTTCAAACGAAAATTTCTCTAATTTTTCCAGAACAACCATGTGGCTTTGTTTACATCTATAGATAGCCTTGACCTTCAGTTCTCTAATGGTGAGATCGGAAGTTTGTTCGTAAATAGGATTTTAGTAAGAACACAACTCGTGTCGCATATCTGCGCCCGTGGCGTTTGAAGAGTTAAACTTACCAGATGCCAGGACTAAAGAATAGACGCTCTAGTTTCTAAGGGTGTCATTTCAGTTTTTGTATTGCAACATTTTCAGTAGACCGACCACTGTTAGATAATGTTAAATATCAAATCTTAAATATTAAACACAATTTTATTTTTGTCAAGTTCAGTATGAACCTGTTTGTAGTTACAGTGATGTTGTTTAATTTTTGTCAAGTTCAGTATGTACCTGTTTGTAGTTACAGTGCTGTTCTTTAATTTTTGTTATCATCCGAGTCACCATGGTAAATATATATATTTGTTTTTTGAAATCAAAAATTTTCACTTTATTACGATCTGTGTAAGTTTTTAAATTCAATGCGTTCACGTTCAATGCATATTAAAAAATTGTTGTGCAGGTTTTGGTAATATATATATATATTTTTTCTGGGGTTGTTATGCAGCAACAGCCTTAAGTCATGCGATATGTTGCAGCGTGATATGATATACCCTGGTCTGATATACCCTAGTGCTATCGTGTAATATTGAATCATTTTACTAATTGGAAGTGTTGTAACGGTAAGATATTTTATGTGTCCATATACCTTATAAATACTCATGATATTTAAAGTGATACTGTGTCTTAGAATGAACATAAAATTTTAGTTCTCAAGAATGGTCAATATGAGTATATATTCATCAGTAAACTTACCTGGTGTCATAAAGTAACAGAATTTCTTAAAATCTGGAAAACTCACAAAACTAAGTCATTATTGTAAAACAGTTAATCCACTTATTAAGTTTTTTCAATAATCAAATACATCTTTATGGATAATTACTTAGTGTTTTGGATATTTTTTTATTTTTTATGTTATTTATGACAGCAGGTATATTTACTGATGAATAGAGCTCTTATTGACCAAGTTTAAAATTTTCAAATTTTATGTTCATTCTAAGACACATTATCCCTGTAAAACGTATAAAAGTTTAAAAAAAAGTAATTTTCAGTAAATGATATATTTATGAATTTTTGTAAAATACCAATCTCAAAGGCAATTGATTCAGTTGTTGTTTTTAAAAAGATTTGTAAACTTAATTTGTAAAACTTAAAAATACTAAACAATGGAAATTGTAAAGTAACAGGTTTTGCTGTCATAAATACTGCCCCATATTTTTCGCATAAAACCGACTCGTTTAGGTTAGATAAAATATTGGTTGATATAGAACAATGGTCAGACCTAAAAATAGCCAATGGCAAAAACGGTCAATATTCTCTGCAGAACTACATTTTTTCTGCTGACTGACTTATTGATTATTTGAGTGGGAAAAATTATTTTGTCGTCTGCCTGACTAGTTTTTCTGCCAGACGTGTAGATTGGAAGAAAGTGGATTTCTGCTGTTCTGTAGTTTCTAGAAATCAATATGTGTTATGGTCAGTTAGACCAGTCCAATTGCATTTTTCTACTGCTGCTTACAAATCAATAATAAAAATGAGGTTAAAGAGACTAGTCCACTAAATCTTTTTAAAGCTACTACTGTTTTTGTTGGTGTATATATATAGGCCTACCTACCCTCTGTTTTTGGAGAAAAAAAATTCTGCATAATCATTTTTGATATAACCATAATGCCAGCCATAAACAGTAACCTCAGCAAACAGTGTAACCAAATATATGCTAAAGTTATTGGGTTATGAAAATTGCCAAAGTAAAAAATAAGTTTACCTCAATTTTATGATTGTTTAATCAACTATTCTAACCAGAGCCAAAGTCAGAAATAAGTCGGTTATTAATTTTTATGATAGTGTAACTAGACCCAAAATCAACCAGTGTAACCAAAACATACATCAGTTAATGTAACTATAACCTATATCAGTTAGCATAACCAGAACCTACATTAGTTAGTGTAACCAGAACCTACATCAGTTTGTGTAACCATAACCTATATCAATTAATGTAACAAAACCTACATCAATTAATGTAGCCATAACCTACATCAGTAAGTGTAACCAAACCTACATTAATTAATGTAACCAAACCTACATCAGTTAATGTAACCAAACCTACATCAATTAATGTAACCAAACCTACATCAATTAATGTAACCAAACATACATCAATTAATGTAACCAAACCTATATCAGTTAAAGTAACCAAATCGATATCAGTTAATGTAACCATAACCTATATCAGTTAGTAAACCATAACCTTTACCAGTCAGTGTAACCAGAGCCTAAGTCAGAAATAAGTCAGTTATTGAATTTGTTTCAAGTTATACTGGCTCAGTTTGTATCAAACACTTGAAGACAATTGACTTGCTACAAACTTTCAACAACAGACCATACAGTGGAGGCTTATTGATTTATTCTTTCTTTCTGCAACCTATTTCCTTTCAATGGAGGTCATTTAGATTGATCCCTGCTGTCCAGTGAGCGTTTTTTTAAACTGTATATACGCTGTTTTAGATCAATATCAAAACAGAACCTGTAAAACCTCAGATTTTTTGCTATGGAATCTTATTAAGTATCAAAACAGCTCTCTGAAGATCTTTAGGATGAATGACTTTAGGCCTGCAATATGTTCTCTTTCCTTCATGCATAACATGTATCATCAAATATTTAAATATTGTCTAGCTATGTCTTGTCTTTTTTAAAAACAAAATGGCTTCACTTATTATTCAAAAAGGTGGTCCATAAAAATTAATGTATCTGTTTTGATTAGTTAGGTTACAAGCAAAAAATAGGATTTTACCACTGCACTTTTTTCAAACCACCCTGTTTTACATACAACTCTGTAATGCATCTGATATACACTTTCTGACCTCCTTAAAGAAGAGTTCTAGTTTTGATCTTCTGCTTAATTGGCAACGATGAAACAGAATAATTTACGACACAGACAGTTCGCAATTTTTATAAATGGTTCTGAAAGTATTTGTTCAGTGGTCCGAACAGAATTGAAAGACAAAACAATGCTAGTATTTCCTGCAGAGGTGACTTGACTTTCTCAATCGTGAAATGGTATTAGGTGTTTCAAGGGGATGTAACTATGTTAGACCAAGTGAGTAAGTGAATATATTCTTACATACAAAGATTAAATCTTATAAGCGAAGGGTCCCGAATGATAGATGTAAACATCCAGAACTATCGCATCACTCTTACGTTAAAGAAATAACAGACTCGAACATACTTGGAGTCCATTATTTGACCACAGTTGAATGATGTAAAGGGTTATGATATTTTCGTATTAAAAGGAAGTTCATGAGGTCACCCCTTTAAAATATCTCCTAATTATCGTCAGATATGATCTCGTATGTAAAAGTTTAAATACATCAGTACCATCAGAAAATTATGAAGAACAGGCAATTGACTTTAGAAAAGGCAAGTGTCTTTAGAACAGACAATTGTCTTTAGACCAGGCAATTGTCTTTAGAACAGGCAATTGTCTTTAGAACAGGCAATTGTCTTTAGACCAGGCAATTATCTTTAGAACAGGCAATTGTCTTTAGAACAGGCAATTGTCTTTAGAACAGGCAATTGTCTTTAGACCAGGCAATTGTCTTTAGACCAGGCAATTGTCTTTAGACCAGGCAATTTTCTTTAGAACAGGCAATTTTCTTTAGAACAGGCAATTGTTCTTTAGAACAGGCAAAATTAAAAAATCATTATTTCCATAATAAGGCAGAGCAGTAGAACATGAGAACGTATGTTACTGTATAAACACTATACATGCAGCATGGAAACGAAAGTAATTCTCCATTTCGTTTAGTTTGATGGTTTATATATTCTTTATCCCAGATTAATCCAGATTAATATCAGGACTTTGGTACCGGTATCTTTGAGATTCCAGGAAGATAAAGATATTTAATCCATTAGACCCGAACTTCAAAGAAATTTGGAATCAAAGACATGAAAAATCCTGATAAAAACAGCAGAATGACAGTACCGAAAATTGTGACTTGACAAAAAAAGAACTATTGAAATCATTAAAGCTACCACGAATTTAATAGAAAATCATTAATCCATTTTTTTTGTGCTGTAGAAAATTTAGTTTTTGATATTTGTAAAGAATTGTTAGTTTAGAAAGAATTGGAATTGTTAGTTTAGAAAGAATTGGAATTGTTAGTTTCAGAAAGAATTGGAATTGTTAGTTTAGAAAGAATTGGAATTGTTAGTTTAGAAAGAATTGGAATTGTTAGTTTAGAAAGAATTGGAATTGTTAGTTTAGAAAGAATTGGAATTGTTAGTTTAGAAAGAATTGGAATTGTTAGTTTAGAAAGATTTGAATTGGTAGTTTAGAAAGAATTGGAATTGTTAGTTTAGAAAGAATTGGAATTGTTAGTTTAGAAAGATTTGGAATTGTTAGTTTAGAAAGAATTGGAATTGTTAGTTTAGAAAGAATTGGAATTGTTAGTTTAGAAAGAATTGGAATTGTTAGTTTAGAAAGAATTGGAATTGTTAGTTTAGAAAGAATTGGAATTGTTAGTTTAGAAAGAATTGGAATTGTTACTTTAGAAAGAATTGGAATTGTTACTTTAGAAAGAATTGGAATTGTTACTTTAGAAAGAATTGGAATTGTTACTTTAGAAAGAATTGGAATTGTTACTTTAGAAAGAATTGGAATTGTTACTTTAGAAAGAATTAGAATTGTTACTTTAGAAAGAATATGTAAAAAAATGTAGAGCCCTGGTTCCTTAAAAAATTAAAAAACATTTTTCTTAAGATCTTTTTCAATTATATGAAAAAAAGTTCAAAAAATCTTATAAATTTGGATGGAAACGTTGACATTTTAAATCCATATTTGATGAAATAATAAACAAATTTGAACGTTTTTTACATTCCGTATGGAATTTTTTAGAAATTGTTCTTGTTTGACAGCAGACTATATCTACTTTTATATTCAACATATACAGATTGTTCTTATATACAAGGACTCCCTGGTCTGTCTCAATCATACATTAATCATTGCTGATACACAAACTATCTCTTGTACACAGAACGCATCATTGACCATATACAGAACAGACATATTAAACATACCAAAATTACAAATTTTTTAAATGTAATTGTAAAATTAATTTTTTAACAAATTATTACAGAAATATTCTCCGTAGTTATTGTAGTGATAAATTTACATAATTGTCAACAAACAGCACGGAAAATATATACTTATAGTTTCATTGAAAAAAGCAAAGACCAACAATTCCATTGGCAAAACGGAATATGAAACTCAAAATAAAAGTTAACAGAAAAGAATTTTTGTCCAATAAACTAATGATTTTTAAAGAAATTTCGTCGAGGTTAAAAAAATTAATGTTTCATGGAAAATATTTCCATTTATCAATAGAATTTCAAAAAATCAATTCATCGAACATTTGTGAGAATCATGTAAGTTATTTGTGTATCACATTTTTCCCAATATATGAGTGAAAAAGCAAGTTTCTGGTGTTGTGCATCATTTATTAAGTCATGCAGCCATTACAGTGATACGAAACAAAAACTCCTGACTTTTACGGCAAGAAAAAATCTCAGAAAAAGTTAGGCTATTATAATTGCCGTGTCATTTGGTGCAATTAGAAAATAGCATTAAGTTGAAATGAATTGATAGATATAATGAGTGCATTGTGAGGTCATTACGTTATATAAAATCAGCGATCAATTAAGAGCCTACACATTATTTATCAGCTTTAGAACTCTTCTACAGTGAAGTCAAAAATGGTTTAAAACAAATTAGCATATTCTTTTGTTTTAAAAAACAGTGCTTATTGTTTAAATGAGGTAAAAAAGTTGTAATTACAAATTGAGCTCTCTTTGTAAATGAGGTAAAAAAGTTGTAATACAAATTGAGCTATTTTTGTAAATGAGGTAAAAAAGTTGTAATACAAATTGAGCTTTTTTTGGTAAATGAGGTAAAAAAGTTGTAATACAAATTGAGCTATTTTTGTAAATGAGGTAAAAAAGTTGTAATACAAATTGAGCTATTTTTGTAAATGAGGTAAAAAAGTTGTAATACAAATTGAGCTATTTTTGTAAATGAGGTAAAAAAGTTGTAATACAAATTGAGCTCTTTTGGTAAATGAGGTAAAAAAGTTGTAATACAAATTGAGCTCTCTTTGTAAATGGGAAAAAGTTTATAAAATGGTTTTTTATATACAAAATTGAGCTCTTTTGGTAAATCTAGCCAAAAAGGGTTTTTAATACAAATTGAGCTCTTTTTTAGGGAAACTAGCCAAAATGGTTTAAATACAAATTTCTCTGTAAATTTAGCTATTTCTTTTAAAAAAGGGAAAAAATGATCCAAATTAAAAAAGGTTAGAAAATTTAGTTTTTTAAACTTTTTCCCAAAATAGTTTTAAAAATTTTTTTTGAGCTTTTTTAAATCCCAAATAAATTTGAGAAAATTAATCTTTTGAATATATAAAAAAGTTTTGAACTTTTTTTATAAAATAAACATTAATTGAAAAATTTTACATTTGATATATGTACGTGCACAGCAGTCATGTCATATATATCAATCGTTTTTATAATGTGTTATTTATTCACGCTAGACTCTGTCGTCCAGTATTCATTGATTTTGTTATCACAAACAACATATGCTGCATTCGTGGCTAATGTTAAATTCTGTCATTAAGCTGCTGAATGGAATGGCTTTGTTGAAACTATCTACTACTTGAAAAATCAAACACATAACTTTACAGAAAAAGCATTGTCTTTGGAAAAATCTTTGACGTAGCCACATTATAATTCTATTGAAAAGTCAATGACATTTGCACTTTCAAAATATCATTCATAATGCTTCACAATAATATCTAGCATAGCACCTGTTACAAAATCAGACTATGCAATGCTGCATAGTCATAAAAGCATAGCATTTCTGAAAAAATGATTTCTACTTCGCACATGTCTTGCCTTATGTTTCTTAAATTATAGACAATAACATCATTAAAGTTGCGTTTTGAAAAGTGACACAGACAGCAGAAAACAAGGTCTATCAGCAGGAAATGAATATATTTATACGAGTGGATACCTTCAATTGAATTATCTGTACACAATTTTTGAATGAAATTAATTATTGAAGTTTTTCCATGGAGTTAATAATAAGCAATCATAATATTCATTGAATATTTCAAATCATTCAGAGAATTTGTAGAGTTACCTTCTGTTTTTAATTTTGATCAAAGGCTTGTGAGGGCTTGATGAGTACTAATTTATATTAAAAATGATACATAGTAACAGCAATTTCTACAAGGACAATGCAGGTTCCTGAGTTTTACACAATCAGTTGGTCCTTGGACTGAAGCCCTTAGATCTTTCCTAGATTATCTGTACCCATTTACAGCTGGGTTGACTGGAATAATGAAGATAATTTCTACTAAAAAGGAAAGATGACTTATTCTGTACCCATTTATGAGGAAAGATGACTCTAGGTAGCCTTTCACTGACTGAGATTAGAATACACAATGCTTACGTTTAAAACTGTTTTTTATAAAGGATGAACCTTGAAACGATGCTGCTGGTATATTTTGTACTCTACGAACTATGCTGTTAATAAAACACTCCCCAGCTTGTTTATTGTAACTAATTGGATATTGTAATGCAGTGCAGTGTATGGGAAGGGCATTCAAGATAGAATACTCTGTTTTATTAAAAGGAAACAAACTGTCTGGTTTTAGGTGGATAATAATTTAGGGTCTTGATGATCAAACCTAATGCTGTTGATTATTCACAGATTATCTGTACCCAATTGGGTACACTAGAATAGATGAATAGATTCATAGCAACAGTTGATCGATTAAAACAAGCGTGTATGACTAATTGTCATAATGCACTCAAATCCACTGGAATTCCTATCGACTGCACCTTAATGAAGTATATAAATTGATCAAAAATCCCATTAAAGATTTTCAACAAGTTGCATCTCGACCTCAACTACCTTTAAACAAGTACATGTAATTGTATTAATCTACCGGTACTATTAAAACAACCACGAAATGATAGTTCTTAACAAAGTGGTTATGACTAATTTCCTGAATGCACTCCAATCCACTGAGAACTGCACTGAATGTACTGCACCGTATTCAATAAAGTTCTAGTACATTATTACGTTTAATATAGATTTTTGTAGATAAACATTTTTTAAACGTGAAAGTTTATTGACAAAGCTTTCTTTATTCTGCTTTGAATATTGGAGGATTTGCTGAAAGGATTTTATAACACAGTAACAAGTTAGTTTTTTCATTGAAATTTTCTCAAGGTTTTTATTCCTGCTCTGAAGATATTTATTTTTATTGATTTAGTGCGTTACTCTAGATTTCTTGGGCTCTGGATTTAAGATATTTGTTTGTGTTTGTTTATTCTAATAGGTCGTTAATGTGTTTCTTTATATTTCTTGTTCATAACTCTAGGTTTTAATGTGTTTCTTTATATTGCTTGTTCATAACTCTAGGTTTTAATGTGTTTCTTTATATTGCTTGTTCATAACTCTAGGTTTTAATGTGTTTCTTTATATTGCTTGTTCATAACTCTAGGTTTTAATGTGTTTCTTTATATTGCTTGTTCATAACTCTAGGTCTTTTAAAGTGTTTCTTTATATTGCTTGTTCATAACTCTAGGGTTTAATGTGTTTCTTTATATTGCTTGTTCATAACTCTAGGTTTTAATGTGTTTCTTTATATTGCTTGTTCATAACTCTAGGTTTTAATGTGTTTCTTTATATTGTATGTTCATAACTCTAGGTCTTAATGTGTTTATTTATACTGCTTGTTCATTCTAATAAGTCCTAAATGTGTTTCTTTATATTGCTTTTCATAACTCTAGATTTTAAATGCGTTTCTTTATATTGTATGTTCATAACTCTAGATTATAAATGTGTTTATTTGTTCAATTGAAAATGAATTGACCTGAATTAAACCTAGGTTAAAGTACATACTATATAAAGTAATTATTGACAAGTGTTCTCTGACATTATATTGCAACATATTTATCTGTGGAATGTATTTAATTGAAGATAAGTCAAGCATAACAATGACATTAATTATTTTATGTACATCTAATGCTGTTTTGGTTTAAGGGATTGGTTGGAGATTCGTACTATTGAAACAGAGTAAAGTAAATTATATTTATCCAAACTATTACTTTAATTTTTTAGTCTTTAACAATGTTGGAAATGAAATGAATTGAGTTTTATGTTCTTCTTTTTTGCACCTTAAGGGCCGCGGTGTGCTATGAGGGAAATTTTGCCAGGACAGCGACATTAGCCTGCTCCGATTGGTGTTTTTGTCCAGCCATTGCACACTTCATTAGGTTGGCCTTCCTAATCTAATTTGGAGCTGCAAAATAGGATGTAAAACTCCATTCCTTCAGCTAAAACATGCTATTGTAATGAAAGCAACAGAAAGTCATACATCACTCCATTTCCCTCCTGCCAAGAATATATTCTCTCATATCAAATGTAGGTTAAGAAGGCGGAGCTACATCCAGGCAGGTGCCACAAATATAGGTCAGGTCAAAGTTCAACAACAGTTGTGATATAGATAAGCAGCACTGACCACTAACTCTCCCATAACAACCTGTTTTTATTTTGTCTGAAAGCAATGATATATGCATTTAGCATGTCAAATAACATACCGAGAATATATACAAGCTGATGAGGGCTAAGTGAGGTCAATAACATTAGAGATCAAAAGAATTGTTGAATGTCCAACCTTCCCATAACAGCCTGTAATAAATCCTTAAAGCAATTTTAGGATGGAGCATTATTTCAAAACAGGAAAATAAGATGGAAATCTTCAATAATAAAGCAATGTAGTTGGATGTAAAACTTCATTTCATCAACAGATTTAATACAAATTTGGACTGGACAGTGGTCAGTGTAATGTTTTTTATCGTGGGAAATTCTTCTCAACACATCTGGCCACTTGATATGTAGCATGCTTCAATTACAGCCACTGACCATCTCCCAAATTCTTTCAAATATTTTTTGACACATAGCTCTCTAATTTGTGAGAAAAAAAAGAACTATCAGATTTTTGTTGAAATTTGAAAACAGCATGTCAGTCATTTTTGATGGGAAAAAAAGATATTCCTGAAGATTGCTGGCGTTGGTGCTTAAACTATTTGACCATTAGGATTGGAATTTCTTTAAATTTTTTGGTTGGTTGACAAAAGTTGTGTATTTTCATGCTTGTATGATGTTGAACTGTGAGAGTTGATTCTCGAAAGATAAAAAATGAAATTTGAAGAAGATAGCAAGAAAATCTAACAAGGCAGTAAATTGTAATTTTTCTAGAACCTCCTGTCCATTGTTAGCAGACGTCTATTGGTTATGCTTCTTGACTTTGACCCTGAGACCAAATTTTAATTATTTTGGTACATTTTTACTAAAATATGTGCGAGGGAGGGACACTTATTTATCTATTGGAACCAAGTCTGCAAATTTTGTTGTTTGTTTTTGATTCCACGTTTTTTAGTAGGCTCAAATTTACTTCATTCATTTGTTTTATAGCTGAGATTGGTAAGAGCTTGACCATTGCTTTTATGACTGTTTTATTTGTCTACTTGGCCTTCAAAACCTGTATCTAATATTGAATAGCCATTGGTCACACTCTTTTGTGCTCTCTGCTTATTTTGAGTTAACCCTTGACTGGTCGTGCTCCAGATGTTTTTAATGTAGCTTACATTATATTGTGTCTTATTATACAGCGTTGGTTTGAAGGGGGTTAAGCTGCAAGGCATTTCAAATTGATGGACTCTCTAGATTTTTTTCTTATGAGAAAATGTATTTCTGGTTTTCTTGAGCAGGTGGAAATCAACACATGTCCTTGATTATGCTACTTGAAATCTATTTTTTCACCACTATGTTTGACATCGTAATCCTTGGGAAAACTCTTTTTGGAGTAATTTGTAGCAGAAGACATAAAAAATAAAAAGCAGAAAAGCATTTGAGCAGGTGTAAGTAGTTAAAAAACATTGCATAGTGTTCCTACATTGGCAACATGTCAAAATATTTTGGATATGAGCACTTGACACTATAATCTTTGGGAAAATTCGCTTTGGTCGAATTTAAAGCAGACGGCTTGAGTTAGACAGGTGAAAAAATAGGATAAAATGAATATAAGGAAAAACCTTTGCATTTATGACCTTTGATATGAATAGAATGCTCTTTTATGGATTGCAATTTTATCAGAAATGATAAAGTCCATAATAATTTCCAACAAAGATCCGTGTCAATGATTCTGATCATTAAAAATTCAAACAGCACTCAGCCATGTTCATATCTGATCAACATTTGTCGTTTTAATCAACTGTGAACGTTTTACAATTGTTTGAACAAGATATTATTTGCTCACTGTGCATGATATAATACATCAGTTATTTGTCAATTGAGTTCTTTTATTGATTAAGTGAGACTTCAGGCAAGGTTAAATCTCTATTTCATAAAAAGATTATGCTTTAATTAAACCTCATTTCAACTTATATCTACAACTGATATTAAAACTTGTATCTACAACTATTTCAACTTGTATCTACAACTGATATTAAAACTTGTATCTACAACTGATTTTAAATTGTATCTACAACTGATTTTAAATTGTATCTACAACTGATTTTAAATTGTATCTACAACTGATTTTAAATTGTATCTAAAACTGATTTCAACTTGTATTTACAACTGATTTCAACTTGTATCTACAACTGATATTAAATTGTATCTACAACTGATATTAAATTGTATCTACAACTGATTTTAAATTGTATCTACAACTGATTTTAAATTGTATCTACAACTGATTTTAAATTGTATCTACAACTGATTTTAAATTGTGTCTAAAACTGATTTCAACTTGTATCTAAAACTGATTTCAACTTGTATTTACAACTGATTTTAAATTGTATCTAAAACTGATTTCAACTTGTATCTAAAACTGATTTCAACTTGTATCTACAACTGATATTAAAACTTGTATCTACAACTATTTCAACTTGTATCTAAAACTGATTTCAACTTGTATTTACAACTGATTTTAAATTTTATCTAAATTGTTTTCAACTTGTATCAAAAACTGATTTCAACTTGTATTTACAACTGATTTCAACTTGTATCTACAACTGATATTAAAACTTGTATCTACAACTATTTCAACTTGTATCTAAAACTGATTTTAAATTGTATCTACAACTGATTTTAAATTGTGTCTAAAACTGATTTCAACTTGTATCTAAAACTGATTTCAACTTGTATTTACAACTGATTTTAAATTGTATCTAAAACTGATTTCAACTTGTATCTAAAACTGATTTCAACTTGTATTTACAACTGATTTTAAATTGTATCTAAAACTGATTTCAACTTGTATCTAAAACTGTTTTTAAATTGCTAATACACAGGTACAATACAGTACAAAAAGTGAATCTTAGTCAACAAAATAATATACTATCAGGTATAAATATTAGAGTGAAAGTTGGTGTGTATCAGATATTTAGATAGTTAGATAGGAGGTGGCTATTTTGAGATTGAAATGGCCTGGTGTACATCATGCTAGGTAACAACAAGGTGGTTTAAGTGATTCATCCACTACAACCTTACATCTAATAATGTTTAACCTGGTTTTCTTCTACCATTACCTTGCCAATAAAATAGAATAAAAATGAAAACAGGTCAAATTGCACATAGTTGGAAGAGAAAATAGAACTTCATTAAATGGACTAACCCACTTAGAAAAGAGGTTTTGGTTTCATTAATGTATATTATGTAAATATTCTATCACTATCATGAACAAAATTAAACAACCCAAAACAACATGTCAAATCATTGCAGATATCTTGAACACAAAATAGATTGGACGAGGCAAATTTTTAATTCCTGGGTGTCCTAGCACACAAATAAAAAAATAATTTGATTTAAGTTGAATTTTATTTTTTTAATATTACCTCACAGCGTATTTATTAAGTGTTTTTTTATAAAGTGTATTTTTATTGTGTGTATATTGGTGTTGAATACGAATCTAACGTGTTCATTGATAATACTAAATAGGTCAGATATAGATAACGCAGTCTAACTGGGTGTTTATACTTCATTTCTCACAACAACTTCAAAAGCACAATGCTTTTCTTCTTAACTACAAATGTACATTATAGAAATACAAATTTATAACTTAGATAACAAAATTGACTGTTTTAGAAAAACCAAATTGACAGTTTTAGAAAAACGAAATTGACAGTTTTAGAAAAAAAGCAAAATTGACTGTTTTAGAAAAACGAAATTGACAGTTTTAGAAAAAAAGCAAATTGACTGTTATAGAATAACCAAAATGACAGTTTTAAAAAACGAAATTGACTGTTTTCAGAAAAACCAAATTGACTGTTTTAGAAAAACAAAATTGACGTTTTAGAAAAACGAAATTGACTGTTTTAGAAAAACGAAATTGACTGTTTTAGAAAAACGAAATTGACTGTTTTAGAAAAACGAAATTGACTGTTTTAGAATAACCAAATTGACTGTTTTAGAAAAACCAAATTGACTGTTTTAGAATAACCAAAATGACGGTTTTAGAAAAACGAAATTGACTGTTTCAGAAAAACGAAATTGACTGTTTTAGAAAAACAAATTGACTGTTTTAGAAAAAAAGCAAAATTGACTGTTTTAGAAAAACAAATTGACTGTTTTAGAAAAAAAGACAAAATTGACAGTTTTAGAAAAACCAAATTGACTGTTTTAGAAAAACCAAATTGACTGTTTTAGAAAAACCAAATTGACTGTTTTAGAAAAACCAAATTGACTGTTTTAGAAAAACAAATTGACAGTTTTAGAAAAACAAAATTGACTGTTTTAGAAAAACCAAATTGACTGTTTTAGAAAAACCAAATTGACTGTTTTAGAAAAACCAAATTGACTGTTTTAGAAAAACCAAATTGACTGTTTTAGAAAAAAAGCAAAATTGACAGTTTTAGAAAAACGAAATTGACTGTTATAGAAAAACCAAATTGACTATTTTAGAAAAACCAAAATGACGTTTTAGAAAAACCAAAATTGAAAAAGTTTTTAGAAAAAAAAAGCAAAATTGATTGTTTTAGAAAAAGGAAATTGACTGTTATAGAAAAATAACATTACAAAAAAAAGAGAAATTTCCTATTTCAAATGTTTTTTTTAATTCTGTGGTAAAGTAAAGATAATTATAAGAATAAAAAAGTGGGTGACAATAAATTACAGATTTACAAACTCATACAAAATTTATTACTGATGATCTCTCTAAATTTTATTAGTCTGATTGATGGTTTGAATTTTATGAAATCCCGAAATTCCCATGCTAAAAATGTCCGTGTTTTTTGTGTTGATATGAAAAGGTAATGATTATGATGATGGAAGAGAAAAAAGCCATGAAAAAAAGCAGGTGTTTTCTTATTTCCTTGTAATGATAATAAACCGCATGTAGTTGAAGAGCTCTTCTGTTAAAGGAGATAAGAATAGGTGGTCATTTAGCTTGACAACCGCAGTTGTCGGGGAACAATGGGGGTTTACATATATATACATAATATAAGGGTCAGTGAGAAGCCTGAGGGGTATCAAAATGTCAGAAAGTTGTATTGAATACATGTTGGTACATCTCATAGGCGACTGGGATGTGGGAATTTGGAGATAGCTATCTTCCATTTTGACTTAATTTAATCTATGGTCATACTTGAAAGGTGTTTGGGGACGTCTTTAACCCTGTTGATTTATTCTAAAGGCAATTGACAACCTGGACAATTTTATCATTATGCAGCTGGACTTGTGTCAGCTTTCTCTCTCATGATTTAAACCTTCAACCTGTGGTGGTGGGTGTCGAGCATGAAGCAGAAAATGTCTTCTCTTTTCGAGACACCTGATAATACTTTTCATTCAAGGAAAGTTGTTATTTGAAAAATTGATCACCTCATACAAAGCTATGTGGATAAAGTCTTATCTATATATTGCCAAGGGGTTGATGTTTTTATGACAACACCTACATGTTTTAGTTTAGATATATTTGAACTTAGCTATATTTGAACTTAGCTATATTTAAACTTAGGTATATTTGAACTTAGGTATATTCATATTTAAACTTAGCCATATTTGAACTTAGGTATATTTGAACTTAGGTATATTCATATTTAAACTTAGCCATATTTGAGCTTAGCCATATTTGAACTTAGCTATGTTTAAATTTAGCCATATTCATATTTAAACTTAGCCATATTTAGACTTAGCCATATTTGAACTTAGCTATATTTGAATTTAGCCATATTCATATTTGAACTTTGCCATATTTGAACTTAGGTATATTGAAACTTAGCTATATTTGAACTTAGCTATATTTAAACTTAGCCATATAAAATCAGCTATATTTGAACTTGTACAACTTTTAATTTTATCTAACGTGAAAATCTTGAGAAATAATTTGAGTGTTTCCTGTAGGAGGATATCATACCGTCAACAAACCAACAATCAACATCACATGGTCAAGGTTGTGACAATTTCTATTTAATTCCCACCAATGTGAATTATCAACGCTTTTCTTAACTTAATCGTAAAATTTGATCTCTCTTGCTTACCACTGTCTTGCGATTTCTGCATTGGTCAATCAGTTTTTCAAAGATATGGCAACCAAAATGCAAATAATTACTAAATTATATTTATTTACAACTATTTTCTGTCATATGATAAAAGCCGCAATTTAGCTTAATTTGTTGCAAGCTTTTCTTAGCTTAGTGGAAAATTTGACCTCTCTTACTTACTATGTCTGTATTAAGAAAAATTGCGATTTCTGCATTGGTCAATTAATGTTTCACAGACATGGCAACCAAGATGCAAATAATTACTAAATTATATTTATTTACCTCTATTTTCATTCATATGATAAAAGCCGCAATTTAGCTTAATTTGTTGCGAGTTCACTTCTTGTATCTTGCCGCAGACTCTTCTACTATAACTGAACTAAGATAAATAAATTAACACCATAAAAAACAAGTTCAAAAAGGTTTCGTACTTATTTTCAAAGTCTCAGCTAATGGGACAATAACTATTCTTATCGTCCAACGAATCAATATTAAAAAATACAAACCATTTTAAACTAACTGTACAAATTGAAACATATTTCAAAGGAAAAATGAAGAAAAAAAAAGAAAGGATTTGCTAATACTAATTTTATTAAGTTGGAAACAAAATAATTTTACTTTCACAGCCAAAATTAAAGAAATATTATATCAAATTATTATTAGACCATGAAATTTAGGCAGAATTTTCTAATGCTAACTCCATAAAATAAAAAGCTAATTTTATTAAGTTGGAAGCTAAAATTAAATTTGACTGTCACAGCCAAAATTAAAGAAATACTATTTAAAAATATTATTAGACCATGAAATTTAGGCAGAATTTTCTATGCTCACTCCATAAAATAAAATGAATATTGAAGAATAATTTCATGTATTGTAATATGTAAATTTAATTCAAACTTTTCTGACTTTCACAGCCAAAATTATAGTTATAGTGTTGATAATTATTATTGGACCATGAAATTTTGGCAGGTTTTTTTTCTGTCTCGGAAGTCTGTTAAGCCGAAAGGGCATTGAAATCTCATATAAAATTGACCTCATGTATAAAAGAATACAATAAAACCTGCCACCACGATGACCATGTGATTATGTGTTTTAACAATAGCTAGTACAGATCATATTGCATCCTCGCCCCTTTTTTACTCAGACTGGGGCATTGAAGCGCAAAAAATCCCCTCTCAGGAGGTTATCTGGGGTCAGGGGTTAATCGTCAATGTCCAGTCGGCCCCTTTTTAGTCCACACAAAACCCTGCCCATTGAAAGACATAAAAAGATGCTTGTTGCAGATTTGTCTGAGTATATTGTAAGGATATCTGTGAGTCAGGTAATGTGTTGTAACTCTTACATTTCTACTAAAACTGGTCAAA
This sequence comes from Nipponacmea schrenckii, assembly GCA_030562195.1. Taxonomy (NCBI): domain Eukaryota; kingdom Metazoa; phylum Mollusca; class Gastropoda; family Lottiidae; genus Nipponacmea; species Nipponacmea schrenckii. Next base: position 1,304,061 of record JAUJPP010000005.1, on the reverse strand, counting down.
TTTTGGCATAAATTGACCATATTTGGTTAGAAATTTTTTATTTATGGAACATTTTATTTTGTTGTGCATAACTTTTGTTTTTATACTTCATATTTCATGTGTTGATTTGAGAATTATGAAGTTTGAATTTATATTCCATCCCATTTACTTCATAATATACAGCACTTGTCATAGAATAAAACTGTATTATTTTCAAAGAATTCATTTAGAACAAATCAATTATACTGCACATATAAACTATTCTATTTAATTAGCGATTTTCACATGGAACATTAGGATAGAAATTCTATTTAAAAAGATAATAGGTCTTAAAATGAACATAAAATTTGAAAATTTTAAACTTGGTCAATAAGAGCTCTATTCATCAGTAAATATACCTGCTACCATAAATAACATAAAAAAATAAATAAATATCCAAAAAACTAAGTAATTATCCATAAAGATGTATTTGATTATTGAAAAACGTTGAATAATTTGATTAAGCGTTTTTCAAAAATGACTTAGTTTTGTGAGTTTTCCAGATTTTAAGAGATTCTGTTACTTTATGACACCAGGTAAGTTCACTGATGAATATATACTCATATTGACCATTCTTGAGAACTAATATTTTATGTTCATGTTAAGACACAGTATCACTTTAATTAGCGATGTTCATGCTGAACATTAGAATAGAAATTCTTGTTCCATAACCTCAATTATGTGACAAACATTAGAATAAAAAATGGCATTCCAATAGCAAGTTGTGATACAGAACATTAGAATATATTATTCCATTAGCCCATTGAGGTTCTGAACATTAGAATGAAAAACTCCATTCCATTGAAAATTCCATTCTATTAACTCCATACACAGTTGAACATTAGAATAGAAATTACTGTTGCATACATTGGAATAATAAGTCTTTTTTATTATCAAGTTTAATTCCGTATGTTCTGCATTGCTGGTAGACATGTTTTTCATGGCAATGTGATCATAACCTAGTCACTGTATAAATATTATATGCTTTTTAGATTGCAATTCAAAAATCTAGTCTGGGCTTGATGACATTTGTATCGAAGGAATTTTGTAGGCTGTCAGTAAACTGCTTCTATCAGATTCCATATCAATTTTTGAGGCGCTTGGGATTCAATGTACATCCAAATCAAGGTGGGTATGAGTGCAAATTTATGTTTTTAAGAATCTTTTTGGCATTGGAGTGAAATTTTATAACTTTTCTTTAAATTCCTGATTTTTGGGAACCTCTTGCACGGAATTGAATCTAGGGTAAACAAATATTATATTTTTTGGATTTTCCTTGACTTCCTTCAATTATGACAAGACCTAAATATTTACATAAAATATTTTGGAACCATTCCTGATGGACAAATACCGTTGCATTTCATTTCAATTAAGTTTTTTTTTGGACTGCGATACTTGTGGAAAATATGGCCGCCGTTGTTGTGATGTAGACGTTTAAGTTGACATAAAATGTGTGTAAAGTGCTCGACAAGGTTGTTTTGAAATTGAGCATCATTATAAATGCAGACGGAGAGATTTGTATAAAAAATTCTCCTGGCCATATATAGACATATAGCATCATCTTTGTGATTAAGGTCAGAATGGAATTGTCTGCTAGTCTATTCTTGGTAAGCTTATCTCATATATTTTAACATGTCTACTGCTACAGCCTCCAGTTTCTCCAATTTTCTCTTTTTTCTTTTTTTTATTTATGGATATTTTGCCGTTTTTTTTTATAATATTATCTTTGCTGATTTATTTGGGAAAATAATTTTGAAAATATTTTAGCTCCGTAGTTAACATTTTCATTTTGCTGATTTATTTGGGAAAATAATTTCTGAAAATATTTTAGCTCCGTAGTTAACATTTCCATTTTGCTGATTTATTTGGGAAAATAATTTCTGAAAATATTTTAGCTCGAGTTACATTTCCATTTTGCTGATTTATTTGGGAAAATAATTTCTGAAAATATTTTAGCTCTGGAGTTAACATTTTCATTTGCTGATTTATTTGGGAAAATAATTTCTGAAAATATTTTAGCTCTGGAGTTGATATTTTCATTTTGCTGATTTATTCAGGAAAATAATTTCTGAAAAAGTTTGTATTTTCTACAAAATATATTTGAGCTGCATTGCTGGCAATTTTAGTTGTATTCATAGATAAAAAATTGTCTTCCCTGATTTATTCAGGAATTCATTTCTGTCAATATTTTATACCGTGCTTTGGAGCGTGCACATTCGTATTTATTTGTACCTAACGGCATTCCCCAGGAGTTATTAATAAGATAATGGACATAATTATATGGAATTTTATTCCCACTTCAAAAGCATTTTACCTGAATATTAGTAAAATAAATAAATAATTGAGTTTTGTCTGTAAAAAAGCTTTCAGTTAGAATTTGTTTTGTTTATGATAAGGAACAATTTTATTAATTTTATATTTTATATAATACAGGTTATAAATAAGAAACATTTTTGAATAATTGTTAATGAATTTTTTTTTTCTGAAAAGTTATTTTAACCACTCAAAAATAGAAATACCACTGTTAAAATAGTTTTAATAAATCAATTGTAGAGTTACAGTAGTTCTCAATATATCAATTGTAGAGCGATATAGAAATACCACTGTTAAAATAGTACTCAATACATCAATTGTAGAGTGATATAGAAATACCACTGTTAAAATAGTGCTCAATACATCAATTGTAGAGTGATATAGAAATACCACTGTTAAAATAGCGCTCAATACATCAATTGTAGAGTGATATAGAAATACCACTGTTAAAATAGTGCTCAATATATCAATTGTAGAGTGATATAGAAATACCACTGTTAAAATAGTGCTCAATACATCAATTGTAGAGCGATATAGAAATACATGTTAAAATAGTGCTCAATACATCAATTGTAGAGTGATATAGAAATACCACTGTTAAAATAGTGCTCAATACATCAATTGTAGAGTGATATAGAAATACCACTGTTAAAATAGTGCTCAATACATCAATTGTAGAGCGATATAGAAATACCACTGTTAAAATAGTACTCAATACATCAATTGTAGAGTGATATAGAAATACCACTGTTAAAATAGTGCTCAATATATCAATTGTAGAGTGATATAGAAATACCACTGTTAAAATAGTGCTCAATATATCAATTGTAGAGCGATATAGAAATACCACTGTTAAAATAGTACTCAATATATCAATTGTAGAGTGATATAGAAATACCACTGTTATATAGTGCTCAATACATCAATTGTAGAGTTATGGTAGTTCTCAATATATCAATTGAAGAGAAATACAAAAACCTAGAAAGAGAATTTAAAACATGTTGTTACGCAGAGTTTCACTCAAATTTCAAATAGTAGGCCTGTACTTTTTTTTTATCACAAATAACCATACATGTTTTAGAAACTGGTGAAGTGAAAACAACCCTTGTAAAGATGAGTTATTTGTGGAGTATAAGTTATTAATATTATTACCATATACTATATTTATTTGTATCGCTGTTCCGCTTCATTTCCTTATCCTACAACAAGCCTATATTGTGTTTAGCGCATGTAACTTAACTGTTTTTAACCAACGTATTATGGTCAGAGGTCCACTCAACCATATTCAGGCCAGAATTTTAAACATGAATAATAGTTTTAGATATAAGAGAATTGGCTTTGTAGTTTTCATTGTGTTTTTGTAGTTTTCATTGTGTTTTTGTAGTTTTCATGGTGTTTTTGTATTTTTCGAGGTGTTTTTGTAGTTTTCATGGTGTTTTTGTAGTTTTCATTGTGTTTTTGTAGTTTTCATGGTGTTTTGTATTTTCATGGTGTTTTTGTAGTTTTCATGGTGTTTTTGTAGTTTTCATGGTGTTTTTTGTATTTTTCATGGTGTTTTTGTAGTTTTCATGGTGTTTTGTATTTTTCATGGTGTTTTTGTAGTTTTCATGGTGTTTTTGTAGTTTTCATGGTGTTTTTGTAGTTTTCATGGTGTTTTTGTAGTTTTCATGGTGTTTTTGTAGTTTTCATGGTGTTTTCATATTTTTCATGGTGTTCGTATTTTTCATGGTGTATGGTGTTTTTGTAGTTTTCATTGTGTTTTTTGTAGTTTTCATGGTGTTTTCGTATTTTCATGGTGTTTTTGTAGTTTTCATGGTGTTTTTGTAGTTTTCATGGTGTTTTTGTAGTTTTCATGGTGTTTTTGTAGTTTCCATGGTGTTTTTGTAGTTTTCATGGTGTTTTCCTATTTTCATGGTGTTTTTGTATTTTTCATGGTGTTTTTGTAGTTTTCATGGTGTTTTCCTATTTTCATGGTGTTTTTGTAGTTTCCATGGTGTTTTTGTAGTTTTCATGGTGTTTTGTATTTTTCAGGATGTTTTTGTAAATATTAAATTGCATATTTAAATCTTCCCAACAATTTGTGTATTTGATTATATTCCTGATGGTGTGAGAACTACATGGAAGTGTCAAAAATAATAAATATTATAGAAGTATCTATCCATAATAATTGTTTAATATAATTTTTGTATTGCTTGAATGAAAATCATGGTATTTTTTTAACAAAATTTTACAATTTGAATAATTTATTGTGTATTTTGAAATAATTGAAAAATTCACATTCGCATCGCCCTAAATTTCTGAACTTATTCTGTATAATCTGCACAACTTAAAAATATTCACAATTTTATGAAATAACTAGTATAAAAAATAAGTTGTTTATGATAAAAATGAAAGATGTTATACGTGCAAGTCATGGTTGAGTGGTTATAAATAGGTGTACTGGGTCTGGTTTAATGTTATATTATATACAGGTTATTCAGCATTATGTATAGACTAGCTAGTGGTCTATTGTGTCCAGCTTGACCACTGGGCCATATCTCTCATTAATATTCTTTTCTTCTCCCACTCTATTTGTTGTGTTTTCCTGTGTATCAAATGTTGTACATTTTTTAAACATGGGAACATTTTTTTAACTGGTTTTGTTTTGGAATTTGAATTCGAAATAGTTTTGAGTCAGAAATTGAAATAGTTTTGAGTCAGAAATTGAAATAGTTTTGAGTCAGAAATTGAAATAGTTTGGAGTCAGAAATTGAAATAGTTTGGAGTCAGAAATTGAAATAGTTCGGGTGTATAAATTGAAATAGTTCGGGTGTATAAATTGAAATAGTTTGGAGTCAGAAATTGAAATAGTTCGGGTGTATAAATTGAAATAGTTCGGGTGTATAAATTGAAATAGTTCGGGTGTATAAATTGAAATAGTTCGGGTGTATAAATTGAAATAGTTTGGAGTCAGAAATTGAAATAGTTTGTGTGTATAAATTGAAATAGTTCAGGTGTATAAATTGAAATAGTTTGGAGTCAGTAATTGAAATAATTTGAATAGTTAAGAGTTGAAAGATTTCCTGGATTAATATGGAGTATTATTGAGGCATAGATTGAAATATTTAAATATGTTTTGAAGGCTAAATAATTTTCATAAATATTACTAAAAAAATTGACAATGAAACCATCAGAATTTGTATGTAGAAATACACTTTTTACACTTTACAAAGAAATTGAGAGGTATTTTTGAATTGTGGACTCCAACCATTTTGATTTATAAATGGAGACTTGAAGACAAGTCAAGACCTTTGTTATGAATAAATGATATATTTGTCTGTGTTATTTGTTTTATATCTATAACTCATTGACAAGAGAGACAGGTTTCCACGGTTTCCAGGTAAAACGAGAAAGTTGTACTTTCACTTTGTCTTTCAAATTTCCTTATCAATTTTGTCCATTTTACTCAAACAGCCAGTTTTATTCAATCCATTGGCTATCATCCAGTCTTTGTTAAAAGTGAGTATGGTAATTAGGTAATTCAGATGTCATGGGTTCGAATCTACCATTTTTAGTATGCATCATCGATGCCACAGTCAATCTTCTCTTCCATAGGGTCTCAAGTATATATAGTATGACCCACAGACCTCCTCCTACTTTATAAAACCTATCTTTTAGGCCGTGGACAGAATACCAGTGTCTACTTGTCTTGATTGTAGGTACAAACCTAAACAAACCTAAATAAACCTAAAAAATCCCAAACACACATGTTCAAACAAACCTAAACAAACCCAAACAAACCTATACCAAACTGTAAGTTTTTGAAATATCACTGCCTATAGAAATAGATATTAATATAAATTAACACAAACTTTGATTTAGAAGTAAAATCTTAGAATCATTAAAAAATAAAAACAACATTAAACACATGGTGTGGAGCTCTATAGACCTATTAATGGTGTAGAGCTCTATAGACCTATATAACATGGTGTGGAGCTCTATAGACCTATTAATGTACATAACAATATAATGGTCATTATTGCAAAGGTCAATTTTTAAAATGTTAATGAAAAAGGGGCGTGTCTTGCAATATTTAGAGGGTCAGTTAAGGTGGCCAGTTAGATAAAGGTGATGATATTACAGTGTAGAGCACAAATTGACAAGCTAATGATGCCTGTTTCAATAGAAGTTGATGGATAGGCACCTTTAATTGACTATAGAGAAATGTAATTTTAACAGATATCCAGCTCTCCAATTGATGAAAGGGTTAAGGGTCAACAATTTGGGGATATTGTGGGGTCAAGGGTCAGTGAATTTGACTACAGTGTCAAGTGGAAGTCATTAAAAGATGGCCATCAATTTAGATGTTAATTCCTGATACAATTTAAAACATATCAGAGTAATTTAGAGGCGGAGCTAGAATATAATTGACATGCTTGAATTTAAAAATGCATTCAATTTGTATGAGTGATGAACATTAAATTTATGGGTGGGGATGAATTTTAATTGACAGGTTTGAAAATTGTGGTCATTCAATGCTATGAATTAAAGACTTTGAAATTAAGGGTGGAGTTAAGATTTAATTGACATGTCTGCATCTGAAATTGTGACAATTTTTTATGATGGATAGATTTAAAATTATGGGTGGAGTTAAAGTTTAATTGACATGCTAGTAAATGAATTAAATGGGAATTAGGGGAGGGATTAAATTTTAATTGACAGTTAGAGAAAATCAATAATCTATAATCTAAATACTGGGAGGTGTATTTCATCCAGCCGATCCTAAATGCTGAAAGTAGAATTTTTTAAAAACTTATTCCAGTTAATTTCAAGGCTGAAAAGGGTATGATTATAATCTAGAATCCATTATTAGTCACACAACTCTCTATTCACATTGAAAATCTGGCATCTGGTTTGTCTGTAATCAAATAATCATTGCTTAAAAAGCTGACTAAGATTCCTGCAAATAAATGCTTACTAAAGGTATACTGCGTCTTAGAATGAACATAAAATTTTAAACTTGACCAATAAGAGCTCTATTCATCAGTAAATATACCTGCTGCCATAAATAACATAAAAAAATAAATAAAGATCCAAAAAACCTAAGTAATTATCCATAAAGATGCATTTGATTATTGAAAAAAAAATTGATTAAGCGCTTTTAAAAATGACTTAGTTTTGTGAGTTTTCCAGATTTTAAGAGATTCTGTTACTTTATGACACCAGGTAAGTTCACTGATGAATATATACTCATATTGACCATTCTTGAGAACCAAAATTTTATGTTCATTCTAAGACACAGATTCCCTTTAATTATTTCAGTAAAGACAATGAAAAGACGCGACTAATCTCTTTACAGAAGAGAGAAAAAAAGATAATTTGGATTAAAAACTGGTAACAATACATATTACTTTAGACAAAAATATGTCTCCCTTGTGAAAAGAGAAAAAAAACTTGCAAGTGTGCTGTCTGGTATTTTCTGATTAAAATTGATACAAACTATATTTTTTAAACAATTCTTTAAGTTTCTGAGACAATGAAAAGCGCGACTAATCTCTTTACAGAACATGATAAAAAAGATTAAATTTGGATAAAAACTGAGAACAATACATATTACTTTAGACAAAAATATGTCTCCCTTGTGAAAAGAAAAAAAAACTTGCTAAGTGTGCCCCCTGGCAAATTTCCCTTATTAAAATTGATACAAACATTTTTTTTAACTTTTAATTTTAGCTGAGGTTGAAATTGGTTAGTTCTGAATCCAAAGAACAAATTGTTAAAAAATTTTCTTTTAGAATTCCTGGCAATAAACTAAAAACCCAATTTATTTAAACTAATTAAGAACCTTTCGAAAGGAAATTAAAAAAGACTAAGCTTATGCCATCAACTGGGCAAAATTTCTTTTGCATACTTCCTAGCATTGATATAGAACATTTATTTAACTTTAATTTTAGAGAGTTCGAAATCCTGGTTAGTTTGCAATCAAAAAAAGACTTATTGATCCAGAAAGCCCTATTTTTCTTATAAATTCTAATTAGTCATGTGATTGCTTGAAACTAACTCTCAGTAACGAGTTTAAAAAATTCGTTTTTAAGTTAAATAGCAAGTATGAGAAGTTCAGATGAAATTTTGCCATAACTTTTGTTAAAAATTATTTTTAGATATAAGATCCCGATTTTAATGACTTGATCCTCATTATTCTGAACATAACTTATAATAAGTTTCAAATAAACTCAATGATGAATATCCTTGAAATTATCAAAGATGAAAGAAATTATTTCAATGAAAAAGAAGCGACGAGGTTTAAAATTTAATAGTTAAATTAAGCGAAGTTAGAATCTCTCTAAGATGGCCGCCTTGCCATGTTTTAAGGCTTCAGAAAACAAACATTATGAAAATATGATGAAAAATAGAAAAGGAATTTTAATGTGTCTGCGACTACAAGCCATAGAAATTTATTGATCTTTATATCTCCCAGACCAAAATATATCATAGCAAATAATAGGACCGGTTCAGACTTCCAGCACGGTTCAGAGTTTCTTTTATAATAACAACTTTAGTGGGAAGCGGTTCAACTCTTGTAACATGTGGTTCAACTCTTGTAACATGTGGTTCCAAAATGTTCAGAGGCACTGAAACAAGGGCATTGAAACAAGGGCACTTAAACAAGGGCACTTAAACAAGGGCACTTAAACAGAAGCATCTTTGTCTGAAAATTAGGACATGAGCAACTGAAATCATAAGAGATGGTACATGGTTCAGAAATTATTAAATGACCAGTTCCAGCTTGGTTCACTTATTTGGTCACATAGTTCAGAGGCATTAAGTTCAGAGGCATTAAGTCCAGAGGCATTAAGTTCAAAGGCATTAAGTCCAGAGGCATTAAGTCCAGAGGCATTATGTCCAGAAGCATTAAGTCCAAAAGCTTAAGTTAAACTTAAGTCCAGAAGCATTAAGTCCAGAAGCATTAAGTCCAGAAGCATTTAGTTCAGAGGCATTTAGTTCAGAGACGAAGTCGTTCAGAGGCATTTAAACAAGTGTGGAAGGCCAATCATATTTTTTGTATAACAGGTTCAATTGATTTAAAGTTGATATAGAAATGCCACTGTGATGGTGAAGAAATACAAACATTTCACCGTTTCCTGTCGGTATTAAATGATTTCCTATCAAAATAATCTGAAAGAATCGTGGCTGAAAGTCTGCTATACGACGCCACAAGGTTGTTTAATGTGTCAATTGCATGGAATTTTATTGAATAATCTTCGTAAAAAAACGCAAATAACTTGTCGGTTGTTGACATGCCGGAATCAATCATTGCATCATTTATGAGACTTTTTGTACTCTTTTTTATTGAAGAGTTGCTGTTGATTTGACATTAAGTGCAGTTATTTCTCGGCGGAATTATTAACTGCATGTTTTTTTTTTGCCATGTCACGTTAATTTCAATTTGTCATCACGGTCTTTTATTTGCAGTTAACACCAAACTGTTTTTTCTTGCTCCCAGCCAAATGCATTTTTATGAGCAGACAGTTTGAGCGTGTTAAAAGATAATGGTTTATTGATTTATTCACTAGACAAGTTTTTTGACGATTGTCAGAGGATAAATTGAGTTATATAAAAGAGTGACTTGTGAGATGTCTTTCGAGATATCATATTATGATTTTTTCAGAATGTATCTGACAATATTTTGGAGATATTTTGAAGTATTGTTTTAATATTGCGAGATAATTTAAAGATATATCCTGGAGATATATCTGACAATATTTTGGAGATATTTTGAAGTATTGTTTTAATATTGCGAGATAATTTAAAGATATATCCTGGAGATATATTTGACAATATTTTTGGAGATATTTTGTAGTATTGTTTTAATATTTTGGAGATAATTTAAAGATATATCCTGGAGATGTATCTGACAATATTTTTGAATAATATGAGGGGGAATTTAAATGGTTATAAAAATATTGTGGTTTTAGTTGTTTAAAATTCAAATAAAATGGCATCACAATGAAACTTTGCTGCATGAAAACACTCTAGCATCTCTTTTTCTTATTACATTCCTTGGAATTACAAAGCAAGTTAATCGCGCCATCCTCTTTAAACAATAAATCAAGTTTAGTTCAAAATGGCCGACATATAAAAAATGGCTGACATATAAAAAATGGTTTAATTCTATAAAAGAAAGTAAAACTGGGAATAAAAAATGGTCTAGTAGTTCACAAAAACGTCTCTGATAATTAGTTTTGGTCTGAGATATGTCAGGTTGTTCTTTCATATCAATGAGGATCTATGGAATAAATTATTTCAAAAGTCTGATGATGTCATCGCTGTCTGAAGCCTGCTAACTCTCGTCCATTGTCTTTGATTTTACTTTTGATAAATGGCATGAAGCAAGGGCCAGAAAAACCATTCATTGTCTTCACATCAAATAAGGGGTTTCTAAATTGAATCATTTCGTGTCTGCTGATGTCATCGCCATATGAGGCGTACTTTTGACGAATGGCGTGAAGCAAGGGCCTGAAAAACTAGCAAAGTTTAGAATCAAAAATTGCTCCTACTTCTCAGGTAGACTTGACGTGTTGATATTTTGACCAAAAGAGTACACAAATGTGCACAAATATCTTTGCCGAACTAAACCAAGGAAAATTTGGCACAGTAAAAACAAACATGGATATGTGATACTCAAATAAACGCATTCATGTCAATAGATATTAGAGTCGGCCCTGCAATGGTCAAACATTACTGACCACTGGACAAAGTGGACATCACACAGAGGCTACAAGTTATTGACATTCTTGATGTTAAAAATAAACATGAGTCTTTCTACCTGTTTACAAATTGTCCATATCGCATGAATAAGGGTGTATCTATACACCGCTTGTCTTTTGAACCGTTCATGACAAATTAAAGATGGATTCCTACTATTTGAAAATTATAATATCTGATATTTTCTCAGAGCGGTCACGGCCTGTTGAACCGTTCATGACAAATTAAAGATGGATTCCCACTATTTGAAAATTAAAATATAATCTGATATTTTCTCAGAGCTGTTGTGGTGTCATTGCACACTGCAGAAAGTGGTCAAATTTCATTAGAATTTTAAACTTTATCTTATATTTATTCTTTATGTTCTTTTTCAGGTAAGCATAAAAATGGGTTGAAAATGGGTTGAAAATTTTGTGGTTGAGGTGAAAGCCTATTGCGGTAAAGTGACTTACTTCTTTTTTTGACATATTTACAGTTTGCGATCCAAGATAGGACTCCAAGGGTCTAACTTATTACTTGCAAGTGACTGTCACAGTTCAGAATCAGGGGTCAAACCTTTCACTTGTGACTCAGGGAATCAGGGTGCTAAATTGTTCGATATTTAAAAGAAATTAAGACTTGAATCACAAACAAACAATTTTTTTGGATGGCCTAAAGCCGTAGGGGGTCTGCTTGCTATTATATTTTGAGTAGCCATATTTTATCTACTATTAATCCAACAAGCTTTTAGTACGCATTGTTAATTTTTATTATTTACCGACCGATTTAATGGACTGATGCACCAACTTGTTATGTACTGTATAATACGTGTTAACTCTTGTATGTGACCTTTGGCTTGTGTTTATTAAGGTCAAGGCCATAACAGATGTAAGAATTGAATTTTTTAGAGCAGAAATGAGCACAAAACAATATGCCTAAACAAAACAATGCTTCATTTCATATCAATTACCTATAGATTGGATATGACATGTTCAAAAGAAGTCATCAAAATAATAGGCATTCCTGCATTCCATAGATCTTTTATTGAGTTCCATAACAATTGAATTACATACGACACCATTTTGGTAATTGAGAACATCATGAATGTTCCCTGTTTCTAACGACCTTTGTAATCAATTAAGCATAAAGAACATGAAGCATGTTCTCTATTGTTCTTAAATCATGTTTACTGGCCGTTAGTATTTTATTGAACATGGATGAAAATGTTCTTAATAATAAAATGAACATAAAGAACATAGAAGATAAAGATGTTCACAGAAAAAAATTGAAGATATTATAGGTTAGAGAACCCCATGTTCTCACTGAGCATTTACATGTTTTCAAACTGATCCAAATATAAAGTGATAGCTTCATTGAGTTTTATAAGATGGTTAAGTAGATTTTTAAGGGATTACATCTCTTTAAGTCAGACAGCAATAAACCTCACTTTAAAACTGAGCTTATCAAAACACATTGATAAGGCTCAACACAAAGCCTGCACTAATGACCTCCTTCACTTAACATATATGTATCAATAAGAATGATGAGCTGTTACCTCATTTTACAATAACCTTTAAGTATCCAAATTGTCTTTTTACACCCTACTTGACATGCCTATGGTGTTGCACAGTTGAATCAGTCACGCTGGTTGAACTTTGGATTGATTTTAATTGGTTCATGTTGTAACATGTAGCTAATGGAAGTGAAGTGGGGCCATCTTGACCAACCAAGCTTGACCAATTTATCATGGAATATGCCTTCTGCCGGTAAAATTTGGTTGAAATAACTGATCCATTATTGCAGTGATGCATTCATCACAGTTCTATTTTACTGAAATCACTTAACTAGTTCAATAAATAGTTATTTTAGATCCTTAGAACATTATCAAGCTCACGAGTACAATATTCTGTGACGGATACATCTTTACCATATTTATCAAGGGTTCTGATTGGCTGTTTTTAGTAGCCTACAATCCAATCAAATCGCTGTAATCTTCGTGATTGAAGAAAGGTCAATATATTACACTAAATAAGATTTGAATGATATTTAGAAGCAGAGAGCAGATTTTAAAAAAACATAAGGCAATATCATGGTATAACTCACTTCTTTAATAACAAATAATATAACATTTCAACTTTTATGTACTTTGTTATTACGGAAATGTGTTATGTACCTTGTTATTAAAGAAGTGTGTTACATACCTTGTTATTAAAGAAGTGCTTTATGTACTTTTGTTTTTAAAGAAGTGTGTTATGTACCTTGTTATTAAAGAAGTGTGTTATGAACCTTGTTATTACAGAAGTGAGTTATACCATAATATATTTTGGTCCCTTTAAAATCATCAAAAGGTTCGGTAAAAAAAATGACATATACTGATTATTGTTAATATAGTTATTGACGAGATAACACTGTAGCCCAGGGCAATACGAGGTGTATTTACCCGTAATTACTACTCTAAAGTACATGCCACTTGATCCCCAATACCCATAACATGATGGTCTATTATGTCATAAGCTGGTCTGTTTATATAAACCATATTGAAATTAACTAGTCAATATGGCTGGGTCTATACTGGCTGATGCATCTGTTAAAGTCAATTTACTAAATAGCTTCCATTAACAAGGGCTTACCCAATAATTGATCATAGAAATGCATTAAATATGACTGAAAGCTTTTGAAGTGAATATACAGAATCGTTTCAATATATCAAGTTGTATATGAATTATTGATCATATTGAACATAATTATGCAGGTTTTGTTGATATTAACCGGGTTTCCACTTGTTAAATTGCCAAACAATTACGGTTCGGTAACCAAAAGAAACTTTCGGCAATTTATCGGTTGCCAAATGTAAGCTAGCTTTAAAGCCAGCAAGTGGAAAAGCAAAAAGCAGGCTTTTTCTCGTTTGGCATAGAGAAGTACTAATTTTACAGTCTCAAGCATACATCGGTAGTCTTGTACATCGCAACCTGTCAATAATGTGCCACTTTTTTTTAAGAGAGAATTAAGTGGTTCGGGAACCAGATAAACTAGCTTTGCTAGGAATTGTGGAATTGCATTTAAAGTGATATTTTTCTGCTTTCCATTACAAAGCTTGCATTTTTCTATTCTTATTTCATTCAATTGATTCAGTTTAATATAGTTGTGTCTTTATTATCTACATTGGTGTATGGTGTATTATATAACACTTCTATATATTAAAGGGATACTGCGTCTTAAAATGAACATAAAATTTAAACTTGGTCAATAAGAGCTCTATTCATCAGTAAATATACCTGCTGTCATAAATAACATAAAAAATAAATAAATATCCAAAAAACTTAGTAATTATCCATAAAGATGCATTTGGTTATTGAAAAACGCTTAATAAATTGACTGTTTGTGAGTTTCCAAATTTTAAGAGATTCTGTTACTTTATGACACCAGGTAAGTTCACTGATGAATATATACTCATATTGACCTTTCTTGAGAACTAATATTTTATGTTCATGCTAAGACGCAGTATAACTGTAAAGAGTAAAAACCATGTTATAAGTATATAACAAAACAAGCACAAAAGTAAACCAATTCGTTTTGAAGCCTAACAATCAAGTGTCATTCGTTATAAAACCCCTTCTTATTGTCAGAAGGAAACGAAACGATCATTTTTTTATAGTTGTATGTCATTCATTGTGACAACGCCTAACGATTGTGATTGTAAGGCCATTGTTAAGAGCATGTTGTTATTACATAACTTAACAAGTATCAAGTTTGGAATAATGAACAGAGTTTGTTGTGTATTGAAAAGGATTACTTTAGTTCACCCCAATTAACTTCATTCATCTTCCATTGAATGGAGGACAATAGACTGTTAAATACGAGCAAATAGCTCTATAACTTCTTTGGGGGGTAATTTTAGTTGACATGTAGGAGGAGTGGTTTCCAAAAGCACTTGTCATGGCAGGAAAACTTTAATTTTTTCTTGAATGGAATCCAAGACCTGGGCACCAAACAGAATTTTTCAGTGTTTGATATTTTATTCGTAGCTTTAGTTAATTTATGAAAAATGGTTGATTTTTTACCAGCAGTTTGGTTGATTAGGGGAGAAGTTTGAATTAAGTGGTATTTTATAGCTGACTCCACCCCACCTCCTCCCTCCATCCATACAGAAACACCACCCTCCCTCTCTCCATACAGAAACACCACCCTCCCTCTCTCCATACAGAAACACCACCCTCCCTCTCTCCATACAGAAACACCACCCTCCCTCTCTCCATACAGTAACACCACCCTCCCTCTCTCCATACAGAAACACCACCCTCCCTCTCCATACAGTAACACCACCCTCCCTCTCTCCATACAGAAACACACCCCTCCCTCTCTCCATACAGAAACACCACCCTCCCTCTCTCCATACAGAAACACCCCCCTTCCTCTCTCCATACAGAAACACCTATAATCTATCTGTTCTGTCAATGAAATAGAAGTAGTATTTGTCTCTCCAACATGTAAATTTGCAGTGAGAGGTAGTTCATGTTTGTTTGGTTGACCTGTCTTACACCAACCTATTGTTTTAGGCTGGAATAGGTATTTAGATAGATGACCAATGCCCCTGGGGATGGCCAGAGATGTTCACCCTCGGGTTTGTTAGTTTTGACTGGACAGTGTACATTCTGGGTGTGAGAGAAAGTGTCCACTATCAACTGACTGTGTTTGTCCACCTAACACCTTGGACTAGAAAATTTATTTATTTTTCTAACAAATTGTTTATATGGAATCACCATGCTGGGTGTTTTTACACATTTAGAGGCATTCATTTATCTTGTCTCTGTTAAAGCCACTATGTGCTATATTCTCTTAAATGGACTATTGAAAGGTTTTGTAAACTATGAATTAGGGATGTCTGTGGTTGCTTGGTTGGTAGATGACAAGTTAACATTCGCTTCCAATGGATGCTGATATCACAAACTAGGTAGTTGTTGGTAGATGACAAGTTAACGTTCGCTTCCAGTGGATGCTGATATCACAAACTAGGTAGTTGTTGGTAGATGACAAGTTAACATTCGCTTCCAATGGATGCTGATATCACAAACTAGGTAGTTGTTGGTAGATGACAAGTTAACATTCGCTTCCAATGGATGCCGATATCACAAACTAGGTAGTTGTTGGTAGATGACAAGTAAACGTTCGCTTCAAGTGGATGCTGATATCTCAAA
Source organism: Nipponacmea schrenckii (assembly GCA_030562195.1). Classification (NCBI taxonomy): domain Eukaryota; kingdom Metazoa; phylum Mollusca; class Gastropoda; family Lottiidae; genus Nipponacmea; species Nipponacmea schrenckii. The sequence goes on along the minus strand of JAUJPP010000005.1, from coordinate 1,287,811 downwards.
CTAGGTAGTTGTTGGTAGATGACAAGTTAACGTTCGCTTCCAGTGGATGCTAATATCACAAACTAGGTAGTTGTTGGTAGATGACAAGTTAACGTTCGCTTCCAGTGGATACCGATATCACAAACTAGGTAGTTGTTGGTAGATGACAAGTAAACGTTCGCTTCCAGTGGATGCTGATATCTCAAACTAGGTAGTTGTTGGTAGATGACAAGTAAACGTTCGCTTCCAGTGGATGGTGATATCACAAACTAGGTAGTTGTTGGTAGATGACAAGTTAACTTTCGCTTCAAGTGGATGCCGATATCACAATCAAGGTAGTTGTTGGTGGGATGTCTGTGGTTGCCATCCTTTTAAAACAAAGTGTTTTTTGGTCATTGGAAACCAAGTTAAGTCCAATTTAAAGCTTCTATGTGAAATTTTCTTTAATTGTACCAAAATCGGAAGGAATGAAGGGGAATTCGAAACACATTATTGGAACAAATTATTTAATAAAATGTACAAAAAATAAATATCTTAAAACTGAAAAACAAAGTTGGTTTGGGAAGTCAAAATGGTGGAAAAAGAAACTTCAGTTATCCCTCGACACTTGTACAAGTGCAAGAAAAACTCTTTTTAATATGTTAAATTCTGGCATAAAGTGAATTGAATTATTTAAAGATGGTGTACGGTACTGTAAAACATGTTGCTGGTTTCCCTTTAAATAATGACATTGGGTTGTCTTTGATTCGGTAAATACATGTTTACTAATACACACAAATAGTACCAACACTTTCTTAGTAAAATACCAGTACATACAGTGATGCTTTTAGAACACTTGACGTCGCTCTGCACTTGAGTCTGTTTCAATTGATGGTGGAATTTGAGATGAAAGACATATTGATGTAGCAAGCAGGATTTCGATAAAGTGGAGTGTTTTCTCCTTTTGGAACATAATAATACCATTCTGCACTTGAGTTCCAGTGGTTGGTCGAATTTGAGATGAAGGACATGTTGTGCAGAATTTGACATATCGAGCAAGATTTCGATTAAGTGGATTGTTTTCTCCTATTAGAACATATGATAGGATTTTAATAACACCTAATACCTCTGTGCACTTGGGAGATCAGCTTACACTGAATTTGTGGAATTAGTTTAAAAAGAAAATTTAGACTCAAGGAAGATACATTGTGTCTACCTTGTTTTTAAATTGACATGTTGGATTTTTTTGCACTTATTGTAATCTTGTGACACTGGATGCTGAATATAAAAAATATTAAATCAATTAAATTTTTAATATTTTTTATAATTTTTGGATGCACTAGACTGAATAACTAATGGAATTGTATTAGCTGTCTAGGAATTTTCGGTGCACTGTGATAAAATTTCTGTGACATATGCAACAGGAGACCAGGGTTTACTGTGAAACTATGTGATATATGCAACTAGTTATTATGATAATCATACCTAGATTATATATAAAGTGACATATTATCTGATTTGCAGTATATATAAAATCTTGTGACCAGGACTTACAGTTATATATAATATATATATCATGTAATATACCCAACTGAACAACAAATCTGCAGAAAAAAGTAATTAGATAAAAATAAAAAAAATAGAGAGTGGTCGGAGTGTCTAATCAAGTTAGTCCATCAATATTTTCTGGGATGGACTTGTTTCAATGTTTGTAATGGATATTGGTATATTTTAATTAAGGTCGTTGAATTATTGATAACACAGGGAAAAGACAATGGGGTAAGAAACTCTTTGTTGAACTTGTTTGATTGTACATTGGACTTTGTGTTGAATATGAACGAAAAGATGATATGAAGATAAGACTGGCCACAATATTTTAGTTGATAATGGCCTTATAAATTATTTACTGGTTTTAGTAATGTGCCAAAATTTACTAATGGCAATAAAATTGATTAAAATTAAACCAAGTTCAATATTTTGCATATGGCAAATACTTGGCAATAATGTTCAAAAAATTTTCATTTAAGATAATTACTCACTTTACTAGTATTAAGTAAAAATTTTACTAATGGCAATTACTTTATTGAGTAATTTTTAGTGTGAATTCAATGTGTAATAATTACTTATTTAAGTAATTTCCCAATTATACAAATTACTTAAAAAAGGGCAATATTATCACTGAACTTTTACTGTAACAGGCTTAGCCACAATTATTCAACCCCATCCTTTTTTTAAAAACTTGACGTCATTGTCAGTCTTATCATATAGTTTATTTCTTCTGGTGTGCATTTATCTTATCTGAAACAAGTTTTACATGCGTAGAAATGCTCCACTTGTCAAGAGTAAAAAATGCGTAACTGAATCAGATCTTTTGATAATATGCGGTATAAATAAGTTGATATGTGACCGATTTTTTTATATACCACGGTAAGTTAAAGATGGAGTTCTCTTGACTTTTATGCATGTAAATTAGGATACTAGAATAACATAATTAGCTATGTGGACTCTCTAAAGAGAAATCGATTTAACTACACTATGAAATAAGCTTATTAAGTTTGTGGACTCTATTAAATAAAATTTAGATTTCCTTTAAAAAAAATCATTGAAGTTTGAAAATTTTTAGTTTAAGGGAGAAGACAGCTTTAAAACTATATGGGAGAAACAAGGCATATATTATCGTATAGCATAATAAACAAAGGCATATATAATCTTATAGCATAATAAACATATGAATATATAACAGTGAAATCTTAAATACAAATAAAAAACATGTAGAACTGGTTACTGAGTGGTCACTGAGTGGTCATTTACCTTGTAACATATACCTTCTATATTTCAAACTGACAGATTAAATGACCAGTAACACTGGTGTGATGAAAAGTGTGACGTCATGCCAGCGCAGTGTGACAGGTCAATTGTCATAACAGCATGAGTCAGGATGTCACATCATTAGAGCTCTACTTTACTTGTAGAAAAAATAAACAATAGGATCATATAACTGGATTGAAATTAAAGGGGCTGATCCTCTTGTAAAACAGAATTAAATTTAAGGGATTGGTCAAGTTATTTAACCGAATTAAATTACAGAACTGCAGTAAAATTAATTTCTCAAAGAAGCCACTGTGATTAAATATTTATTTTAAATTTCAATCTTAGAATTTTCATTGAAGAATTTAGTGAATCAATAATTTTATATATCAATATTTATTGAAAACAAATGATAGAATAGGTAAGCTGTATCTTATTGTAACAATGGGAACACTTTGTTGGTTCACAGAAGTTTGTAGTCATAGGAAACCCGGATCAGTTAGCCCTGTTTAATTTATATTATGTTTCTTGATGTTTATGTAGGTTACTACTCCCTTGTTATATTTCTAGGGCCATGTGTTGATTGTACTGCCATGTGTTGATTGTACTGTCATGTGTTGATTGTACTGTCATGTGTTGATTGCACTGTCATGTGTTGATTGTACTGCCATGTGTTGATTGTACTGTCATGTGTTGATTGTACTGTCATGTGTTGATTGTACTGTCATGTGTTGATTGTACTGTCATGTGTTGATTGTACTGCCATGTGTTGATTGTACTGTCATGTGTTGATTGTACTGTCATGTGTTGATTGTACTGCATGTGTTGATTGTGCTGCATGTGTTGATTGTACTGTCATGTGTTGATTGTACTGTCATGTGTTGATTGTACTGTCATGTGTTGATTGTACTGCCATGTGTTGATTGCACTGTCATGTGTTGATTGTACTGTCATGTGTTGATTGTACTGTCATGTGTTGATTGTACTGCCATGTGTTGATTGTACTGGCATATGTTGATTGTACTGGCATGTGTTGATTGTACTGTCATGTGTTGATTGTACTGTCATGTGTTGATTATACTGCCATGTGTTGATTGTACTGCCATGTGTTGATTGTTCTGGCATATGTTGATTGTACTGCCATGTGTTGATTGTACTGTCATGTGTTGATTGTACTGCCATGTGTTGATTGTACTGCCATGTGTTGATTGTACTGCCATGTGTTGATTGTACTGTCATGTGTTGATTGTACTGCCATGTGTTGTTTGTACTGCCATGTGTTGATTGTACTGGCATGTGTTGATTGTACTGGCATGTGTTGATTGTACTGTCATGTGTTGATTGTACTGCCATGTGTTGATTGTACTGTCATGTGTTGATTGTACTGCCATGTGTTGATTGTACTGTCATGTGTTGATTGTACTGTCATGTGTTGATTGTACTGTCATGTGTTGATTGTACTGTCATGTGTTGATTGTACTGTCATGTGTTGATTGTACTGCCATGTGTTGATTGTGCTGCCATGTGTTGATTGTACTGCCATGTGTTGATTGTACTGCCATGTGTTGATTGTGCTGTCATGTGTTGATTGTACTGCCATGTGTTGATTGTACTGTCATGTGTTGATTGTACTGCCATGTGTTGATTGCACTGCCATGTGTTGATTGCACTGCCATGTGTTGATTGCACTGCCATGTGTTGATTGCACTGCCATGTGTTGATTGTACTGCCATGTGTTGATTGTACTGTCATGTGTTGATTGTACTGCCATGTGTTGATTGTACTGCCATGTGTTGATTGTACTGTCATGTGTTGATTGTACTGCCATGTGTTGATTGCACTGTCAGTGTTAATTGTACTGTCATGTGTTGATTGTACTGCCATGTGCTGATTGTACTGCTTTATGCTGATAACTGCAGGCGTATTAGGAGTAAAACTCCCTTCATTTCATTGTATTTGGTGTGGACTGCTCTAGACATAAAACAGGGCTATAAAGATAGTGGCCTATGTACTATACTATGTTAAGGTGTACACCCTTGCTTGTTAATGTACATATATCTAGAGAACCTGTGTCAATACGTTACTGGTCCATACAACATTATAAATAGGTCGTTACACATCTGGCTTTGTTATAAAAAAACTTGATAATTTACAAGTCAGGTAGATAAAATACACTAGTTTGATTTTACACACTCAATAATTATTTCTGTATTTTTACATGAATAGTAGCTTTGGTGGTTTCTGGTTTCTTGTGAAAGCGCACAGATAACAACTTTGGTTGTGCATAATTGCATATGGATAATAATTTTCATTCCTTGCAATCATACATGGATAACAACTTTGGTCCTGTCCAATCATACAAGGATAACAACTTTGGTCCTGTCCAATCATACATGGATAACAACTTTGGTTCTATTCAATCATACAAGGATAACAACTTTGGTTAGATTCAATCAGACATGGATAACAACTTTGGTCCTGTCCAATCATACATGGAAAAAAACTTTGATTCTGCATTTTTATATATGGATAATAATTTTCATTCCTGGCAATCATACATGGATAACAACTTTGGTTCTAATCAATCACATAACGATAACAAGTTCTGCTCATTCTGAACTTTGACCTTGATATCATTCTCCGACTAAGAGCGTCTGAGAACATTAATGGCAGCCATATAAAATACAAAATCAATGATTTATTGTTTCCAACTCAGAAATCTGATCGGAGTGTGAACGATATATCTCCATTTGTATTTGATCTAAACAATATATCAATTATAGATGTGTAATACTTCACAGACATGCTGTTTTATATTTTTTAGTCTATGTCTAATTAGGATATTTTGCATCATTTATTTTCACTGTGTTAATTCAATCACTCTATGATCTAAAGGCATTTTATTTGACTTGCTGTCAACCTCCCACCTCTTACAACACCTTTAGAAAACTGGGGTTCATTTTATAATAAAACATTTTGTTTGACTTTACTGGGCAATAGCCTACAGTTGAATGTACATGCAAGTTATTGTTTCAAATTGATTCCAACAGTACCAAATATGTGGACCTCTCACCTCTTACAACACTGTCAGAAAACTGGGGTTCAATATAATAAAACATTTTGTTTGACTTTACTGGGCAATAGCCTACAGTTAAATGTAAAGAAAGTTATTGTTTCAAATTGAATCCAACAGTACCAAATATCGGAATCAGAACTTCAGCCTGATTTGACTGGCATTAACAGTAGAATCAGCAGTCCTGAGCCAGACTGTAAAGTGTTTAGAGAAAGCCTCCATTGATTCCAGACCAAATCAAAGTGATTAAACATAAGGATTTTTTGTAGCGATGATGAAAAATAGTTTGGTCAAACATCATTTTGAAATAATTCCATCATTGTGCCTTTGACTCATTAAAAAACGTCTGGTGGGAAAATTGAGTCTGTTCCGCCAACCTTTGTAGAGGATTTTCATTAAATCTAGAATTGACAGAAATATTGGGTGCCATTATTCATCAGGCTTGTAACCTTGTAACTAGCCAGAAATTCCAACATTTTTTGTCAGGCTTGTAACCTTGTAACCACCAGAAATTCCAACATTGTTTGTCAGGCTTGTAACCTTGTAACCAGCCAGAAATTCCAACATTGTTTGTCAGGCTTGTAACCTTGTAACCAGCCAGAAATTCCAACATTGTTTGTCAGGTTTACTAGGCATAGTTAAATTGACGAACTTTTAACAAAGCAGAAATTCCCAAAAAGTTTGAGGGTTGGGAAACCCTTTCCCAAACCAGAAAAATTCCGGACATGTTCGTCAGGCTTACTAATCATCTGTTACCGGCAATTCTGGACTTATAACTGCAAAAGAAAAAATTCTGATACAGCCAATGAGTTCCGCAGGGACTACTTTTGATGTTCAGAGCATGGAAAATTGTGCTGGACATTGGTACCGAAGGTCGACGTAGACTTGGCTCTTAAGTACAATCTCAGCAATGCCCTGGAACTTGGAAATTATTAAATTCAAACTGATCTCGAAAAGAATAAAAATGTCAGACAGCTGCTTTGTGGGTTTAACATGTACATTTTGTTCTTTGCCCGTTTTGTATGGATCAATTGGCGCCACAAATTGGTCGTAAATGTCAGGCTTTTTGCAGACGGCTTTTAAAAAGAAAATTCTGGGTCGCTCAGATGTCCACTGTCGGATACTTTGTGGAGAAACTTATTAAATGTCAAGAGCTGATCTCGAAAAGAAATTAAAAATGTCCAGACAGTCTGCTTTGTCAGGGTTTTAATCATGTACATTTTGTTCTTATCGCCATGTTTTGTATGGATCAATTGGCGCCATCAGATTAGAGTCGTAAATGTCAGGCTTTTTGCAGACGGCTTTTTAAAAAAGAAAATTGTCTGTGGTACGCTTCAGATGTCCAATCTGTCTGGGCGATCTATTGTGGAGATTGTTCTATAGAGAGGTTACAGCCTCGCTGTTTTGACAACAATGTCACCCTGTGACCAAATTTACATTTCAAATGATGTCAAGAGTTTTAGCACTAAGACGCACTAAGATGGTCCAAAGTTTGACATAGTGAAAATAGCAAAACCTCCAATGTTTGTAGGCCCAATTGTTTGTTCTGCAAAATGATCCAATGTTTGTTAAGGTTTGTGCACGGGCAGCAAGATGGGAGCAATGTTTTATTCACAGTATTTCAGCTGCAATGTTTGGTTTACAGTATTTCAGCTGCAATGTTTGGTTCACATTATTGCAGCTGCAATGTTTGATTTACAGTATTTCAGCTGCAATGTTTGATTCACAGTATTTCTGCTGCAATGATTGGTTTACAGTATTTCAGCTTCAATGTTTGATTTACAGTATTTCAGCTGCAATGTTTGGTTCACAGTATTTCAGCTGCAATATTTGTCACAGTTTTAGCAGCAAACATGAGATGGACCTTGTTTGTTTGTTCAGTGTATACTTCAAGAAGAAAGAAAGTATTTCTAGTATAGTAAATTACTGGCAAATTTTCCCTCACTGCACACTGTCTACTCTTTAGAAATGAAGGAAGAAAGAGTGTTATTGCTGGTATAGAGAAGGCTCAGACAGATGGAAATTGCTGCAGGATTGGTGATTAATGTCACAAGAGAGGCAGACAGAAAAAATCTAATACCATTTTGATTATCTTTTTCGCGCAAGGCACGTTGACCAGACATCTATTTTAAATTCAATTCCGGAAGAAAAAAAAACAAGCCAGCCGACTAGCTGTATCAATCAATTTCTACGTATTTTCCTTTAAGAGCTTTTCCAATCGATATTGTCTGTGCAGCCGCGAACAAAATCAATAAAGTCTCTTGTGTTTTCATGCCGGGGAAAAGATTCATTCCTTCTCAAGTGCATTAGGCCTTGGTTTATTTAGTCCATTGTAGTGATTTGTACCCAACAAATTCTGTTGTTTTCATGTTTAGGTTTAATAGTGGTGGTTCTCCAGTGCCCAATTTGTCAAAAAATGTAAATAGTTGGACTTGATTTGAAAAAAAAAACACTTAACATTCTGTTTCTGTTGTTTTGATGTTCATGTCCTCTAGTTATGTCCAAGTCCAAATTGGTTTTTCATTAAAGAGTTTGGTTGACAAATTTGACAAAACAACTTGACAAAAACAACTTGACAAAAACAACCTGACAAAACAATCTTATAAAACAATCTTATAAAACAATTTAACAAAATAACTTGACAAAACAACCAATAACTAGACAAAAACAACTAGGCAAAACAACCTTATAAAACAACTTGACAAACACCTGACAAAACAACCAATAAAGTTGATAAAAAGGTTGACAGGTTTTTTGGGGTAAAAGTATTTCAGTTCCGCCATATTGAATACAGATCATTTATAGATATAACTTCATTAGAAAATAATATTGATAGATTAAATAACAACTATTTGTACATGAAAACTTTTACAATTTATTTCATTCAATTAAACATAATTAGCTTTATGATTTGATATTTCTGATATTCTTAGGCATAATCATCAAATACATTAAAATCAGGCCTTTACAATATTCCCAATAAAGTTGATCAGATCTATTAAGTTCAGAATTAAATTTGACTGTCCTTGCTAATGAATCTCACATCAGACGACGAGGTACTTGAACAGCCATCTTTTAAATTATTGCAATGGAATATGCATCAAGCTTAAAAACAAAATGGCTGCTAAGCACATAGCAAACTGACGTCTGTTTCTGTGATCTCTATAAATTTTATGTATTTACGTTCCATAAACAGATAGGTTTCTGTCATTCCTATCAAGCATGTGGACTCAAATCTGCATTTGTGCAAGAATCCGAGCAGCAATATTTGCAACACGCACAAAAAGAAAAATGGCCGCCCTATGATTATATATTATTATGGCGTAGACGGATGGAATTATAAATCGGTCTACAGTTGACAGACTCAATTTAAATAAATTTGACACGAAGAAAAAAAACTCTTGTCTGCGACTGGGTTTATATTTTAACATATATTTTATTACTCCAGACGATTTCAGGCCATACTGCATTAACGATTTATGTCCCTCGGAAATAATAGTTGGACTTGTTTACAGGTTCGGTTTACTGTGTCTCTTTTGCATGGCAAGGACGAGCGAGAGAGACATTAAAAAAATATCATGTTTGCAGACATCATTATGATTGCCATATATACTTTATTTCTCGAGACTGCTTTTAGTCCATACTACATTAACAACTCCGACCTATCTATTGGATTTGATGGTTTTACTTGTTTCTAAGGTCAGTTACAGTATGGTTATTTTTTACTATTTCTTTTTATTGTTCTACTGCTGGCTCTTAGCTTTACTTAAAAGAACTTAGGAACTGTATTTTAAAATCTTTTATACTTCAAAATCTGGCTGAATGCTTCTCGTAAATTTTCTTCACGTTGTTAAGTGATGCAGTTCACTAAATTAAGGAGTTTTTTTTTCATTCTTTAGAAATTCAGCAGCATATGAGTTTAGAAGCTTGCAATTTAATTTTGTTTAAAAACAGACACTTTAGATTAAATTTTTCAAGAAACAGTAAATAGCAAAATTTTGCTAAATACACTCAAAAAGCACTTGAAAACCAAACATAAATGTTATTTTGAAGTATTAATTTCTAGAGTTTTTTGAAGAATAACTAATTTTTATTGATCGCGATCTGGTTTAATTCTTTTAAAAAATTCAGTTCAGATTATTTTTATCGATGAAAGATACAAAAATTCAAAAGTTTAGCTTGTGGCAAAAATATCTTAATGAATTCTATTTTAAATAAAAATGCAGAAATTTTTAAACAATTTTTTTCAACAAATATGTTAAGTTTTGCTCGTGGCAAGATATTCTAACTACCATTCTTGTTCTGCAATCAGATTTGGCTGGTAAATAAAATCAAATCAACAGCCCTGTGGCCAAGTACAGAAGAAAAATTTGCGTTTGATGTCCAAGTTTTTGATGGACTCATAAAATATTTAGTAGTCTGAGGTCTGATTACGTTAAAAACGCTTCCGCAAAATCCATTGGTTTAATTTTTGTTTAATGTAATTATACAATAATAAATACGACCAATAGAAAAGTAGAGGAAAAAGTCACCAAGTTGGATGATCTTATTTACATATTTCAACCATATTGCTAAATGCCGGCCAAATCTAGTATTCTTTTTAATGCGGTTTTATTGATAATGTACTATAAATTTGCAACTACATTGATCAGTTTCAAGTGGTTTTAATAGCAAGTTTTATTGTTAATTTGCAACTACATTGATCAGTTTCAAGTGGTTTTAATAACAAGTTTTATTGTTAATTTACAACTACATTGATCAGTTTCAAGTGGTTTTAATAACAAGTTTTATTGTTAATTTACAACTACATTGATCAGTTTCAAGTGGTTTTAATAACAAGTTTTATTGTTAATTTACAACTACATTGATCAGTTTCAAGTGGTTTTAATAGCAAGTTTTATTGTTAATTTACAACTACATTGATCAGTTTCAAGTGGTTTTAATAGCAAGTTTTATTGTTAATTTGCAACTACATTGATCAGTTTCAAGTGGTTTTAATAGCAAGTTTTATTGTTAATTTGCAACTACATTGATCAGTTTCAAGTGGTTTTAATAACAAGTTTTATTGTTAATTTACAACTACATTGATCAGTTTCAAGTGGTTTTAATAGCAAGTTTTATTGTTAATTTACAACTACATTGATCAGTTTCAAGTGGTTTTAATAACAAGTTTTATTGTTAATTTACAACTACATTGATCAGTTTCAAGAGGTTTTAATAGCAGGTTTTATTGTTAATTTACAACTACATTGATCAGTTTCAAGAGGTTTTAATAACAAGTTTTATTGTTAATTTACAACTACATTGATCAGTTTCAAGTGGTTTTAATAGCAAATTTTATTGTTAATTTACAACTACATTGATCAGTTTCAAGTGGTTTTAATAGCAGGTTTTATTGTTAATTTACAACTACATTGATCAGTTTCAAGAGGTTTTAATAACAAGTTTTATTGTTAATTTACAACTACATTGATCAGTTTCAAGTGGTTTTAATAGCAAATTTTATTGTTAATTTACAACTACATTGATCAGTTTCAAGTGGTTTTAATAACAAGTTTTATTGTTAATTTACAACTACATTGATCAGTTTCAAGTGGTTTTAATAGCAAGTTTTATTGTTAATTTACAACTACATTGATCAGTTTCAAGTGGTTTTAATAGCAAGTTTTATTGTTAATTTACAACTACATTGATCAGTTTCAAGTGGTTTTAATACAATTTTATTGTTAATTTACAACTACATTGATCAGTTTCAAGTGGTTTTAATAACAAGTTTTATTGTTAATTTGCAACTACATTGATCAGTTTCAAGGGTTTTAATAGCAAGTTTTATTGTTAATTTACAACTACATTGATCAGTTTCAAGTGGTTTTAATAACAAGTTTTATTGTTAATTTCAACTACATTGATCAGTTTCAAGTGGTTTTAATAACAAGTTTTATTGTTAATTTACAACTACATTGATCAGTTTCAAGTGGTTTTAATAACAAGTTTTATTGTTAATTTACAACTACATTGATCAGTTTCAAGTGGTTTTAATAACAAGTTTTATTGTTAATTTACAACTACATTGATCAGTTTCAAGTGGTTTTAATAACAAGTTTTATTGTTAATTTCAACTACATTGATCAGTTTCAAGTGGTTTTAATAGCAAGTTTTATTGTTAATTTACAACTACATTGATCAGTTTCAAGTGGTTTTAATAGCAAGTTTTATTGTTAATTTCAACTACATTGATCAGTTTCAAGTGGTTTTAATAACAAGTTTTATTGTTAATTTACAACTACATTGATCAGTTTCAAGTGGTTTTAATAACAAGTTTTATTGTTAATTTACAACTACATTGATCAGTTTCAAGTGGTTTTAATAACAAGTTTTATTGTTAATTTACAACTACATTGATCAGTTTCAAGTGGTTTTAATAGCAAGTTTTATTGTTAATTTACAACTACATTGATCAGTTTCAAGTGGTTTTAATAACAAGTTTTATTGTTAATTTGCAACTACATTGATCAGTTTCAAGTGGTTTTAATAACAAGTTTTATTGTTAATTTACAACTACATTGATCAGTTTCAAGTGGTTTTAATAACAAGTTTTATTGTTAATTTACAACTACATTGATCAGTTTCAAGTGGTTTTAATAACAAGTTTTATTGTTAATTTACAACTACATTGATCAGTTTGAAGTGGTTTTAATAGCAAGTTTTATTGTTAATTTACAACTACATTGATCAGTTTCAAGAGGTTTTAATAACAAGTTTTATTGTTAATTTACAACTACATTGATCAGTTTCAAGTGGTTTTAATAGCAAGTTTTATTGTTAATTTACAACTACATTGATCAGTTTCAAGAGGTTTTAATAACAAGTTTTATTGTTAATTTACAACTACATTGATCAGTTTCAAGTGGTTTTAATAGCAGGTTTGATTGTAACTGTAGTGTATTGATCATGTGACTTGTGTGACCTTAGGTGACCTCTGTACCACTGACCAATATAACGTTCCCTGTCTGTCCACCATGTGTAGCTCTGTACATCTACCAAGCTTTTCTTTATTATCGCCTTGCTTTTCTTGGTATCAATTTCATTTCATTTGTTCTGAAACTCGATTTCATTTCATTAGCTGTACAAGATCCAAAACAGTTATTTCAATCATTGAATCTTAATTTCATTTTATATTCTCGACATTTTGATTTTATTTCATTAGCTTTATAAGGTTCAAAACAGTTATTTCAATCATTGAATCTTAATTTCATTTCATATTTGATTTGTATTTTATTTCATTAGATTAAGAAGGTCCAAAACAGTTATTTCAATGATAAATCACAATTTCATTTCAAAGGATACAAAATCATGAATGATTTTATTTTATGAAGTGAAACAAGTCTAAAACAATTTGTAAATCATAAGCCTGAAAATTCAGAACAGTTATTCAAATCATAAATTTCCATTTTTATTTTCATTTCATGGAATTAACAGACAATAAGATTTAATTTCATTGAAACTTTCTGCAGGTGCAGATTAGTGCTAAAATAACAATAGAATTATGATTTATTCTGACAGATATTTCCGTAACTGTGTCACGTACAGTGTTCGGTGAAGGAGCCATGGTGGCTCAGTGGGTTAGACGCTTGCTCGCTAACCTAAAGGTCCAGGGTTTAATCCCGGCAAAGGTTGAGATTAACCTTTTTCTCCTTGTCAGTGATGCAGGTTGGAGGGACTGACATGGAAAAAGCGTCTAGTCGTTCTGATGGGACAATTAACCGAGGCCCGGTGTGCTACAGGCTGTGCATGTTAAAGATCCCTCGACAATTGGAAAATCGCAAAAAGAGTAGGCTAATGCCGCTGTCTTGGCAAAATTTCCCTCAAAGCACACTGCATGGTGTTGCCCGTCTTCATTAGCCCATAAGGTGCAGAAGAGTAGGACGTAAAACTCCTTTCATTTCACTGACAATGTTCGGTAATAAAAGAATTAAAATGACATGTTTAATTAGATAATGAAGTGTTTGTAAAACTGTAACTGTCAGTTAATTTAGGTAAGATATTTGACTTTAATGAGGAAACTGAAAATAACTATTTAAACTGACTTATTATTTTCATACAATAAATAAAAATACAGGTTAATGTTGCATTGTAAATAATTATTTATCACCCAATAAGCTATTCTGCAGTATATATCGGTTGTATGATAAAAAGTGTTCTTTCTTGCACTATATCTACTAGGAGATAACGCTTGAAAGTTTTCTGATTGGTCAGTTGACAGTGGTTTATTTCGGCCATATTTGGTGATAAATTAAATCGCAAACTGATCTTAATATAAAAAAATATCACCACTCGTCAATAAAAGTTCAAAAAACCTTGGCAGAACCTCGGAGTTTTGCTCTTTTCTCACCTTGTGGTGATATTTTTGATATCAAGAAAGACTCATTAGAGATTCATTATATTTACTTTTTTTTTTTACAAAAATTGGTTAAGCAATTATGGTTAGAAATTTCAGCTAAAAGGGCAGGAATGTAGTTGACCTTAATGACATAATAGTCCTGGAAAAATTGGCACAGAAATATGAAAACAAAGGCATAATAGGTTATCAAAATAGTTTAGGATTAGTTGCAATCCAACTTTAATTCAAGCATTTTTAAGTTGCATATTACCATCAAAATTTTCTTCATATTTTGTTCAAAGTCTCAAAATCAATGTAAAAAATAAATAATGCCTAAAGCAAGTCAATAAAAACAGTGAATAATGAACAAGCCATTACTTCTATATAACATTACAGATCCCTAGACAGTAGGAAAACAAATAAAACTACCCCATTGTACACTGCATGCCATTGACTGTGTTTATAAGTGTGGAACAATAGGCTAGATAGACTATATTTCATTTCATTAATTCAAATGAATGCAGAACTCTAGGGCATAGAATATCACATCATTTCTACATCAATGAACAACAAGAATCAATTTTGTTTCATAAACCCAATAAGAAACTCTATTTCATTTCATAAACCCCAAAAAAAACTCTATTTCATAAACCCAATAAGAAAACTTTATTTCATAAACCCAATAAGAAAACTTTATTTCATAAACCCAATAAGAAACTCTATTTCATTTCATAAACCCCAAAAAAAACTCTATTTCATTTCTCAAACACACACTTTTTATTTCATTTACCCAATAAGAAACTATATTATTTCATAAGCCCAATAAGAAAACTCTATTTCATTTCATAAACCCAATAAAAAACTATTTCATTTCATAAACCCAATAAAAAACTATTTCATTTCATAAACCCAATAAAAAACTATTTCATTTCATAAACCCAATAAAAAACTATTTCATTTCATAAACCCAATAAAAA
Source organism: Nipponacmea schrenckii (assembly GCA_030562195.1). Taxonomy (NCBI): domain Eukaryota; kingdom Metazoa; phylum Mollusca; class Gastropoda; family Lottiidae; genus Nipponacmea; species Nipponacmea schrenckii. The sequence continues at coordinate 1,272,615 of JAUJPP010000005.1, read as the reverse complement.
AAAAACCACATTTTATTTCATAAACCCAATAAAAAAAAAACTCTATTTCATTTCATAAACCCAATAAAAAACTATTTAATTTCATAAGCCCATTAAAAATTATTCCAAAACCCAACAAAAATTATTTCATAAACCCAGTAAAAAAAACACTTTTTATCTCTTAAACCGAATAGGAAAACTCGATTTCATTTCATAAACCCAATAAAAAAAACAAAATACATTGTAATTTTATAACCCCCCCCCCCCCACCAATCCACAAAAAAGTAAAAAATTATTTCATTTCATAAACCCAATCATGAAAAAGTTTGTAAATATTAAACTCTATTTCATTGGGAAGAAAAGAGAAAGACAACTTGGCTAGATATGAGTGAATTATTTATATCACTAATATGAAGGTTACATACATTAAAATTGATGAGAATTACAGCCTGGAGCAATTCACAAGTCAACCAGAATTATTGGCCCAATATTTCATCAACTTATCTATTTTCTTTAATATATTCTACAGTAGAAATAAAACAATACATTAATTTGATTCAATTCAACTCATAAACTTTGACCTTAATGAAATGAAAGTCAGCCCCTAAAGATTTAACCATAATGAAATGAAAGTCAGCCCCTAAAGATTTAACCATAATGAAATGAAAGTCAGCCCCTAAAGATTTAACCATAATGAAATGAAAGTCAGCCCCTAAAGATTTAACCATAATGAAATGAAAGTCAGCCCCTAAAGATTTAACCATAATGAAATGAAAGTCAGCCCCTAAAGATTTAACCATAATGAAATGAAAGTCAGCCCCTAAAGATTTAACCATAGTCAAATGAAAGTCGGCCCCTAAAGATTTAACCATAGTGAAATGAAAGTCAGCCCCTAAAGATTTAACCATAATGAAATGAAAGTCAGCCCCTAAAGATTTAACCATAGTGAAATGAAAGTCAGCCCCTAAAGATTTAACCATAATGAAATGAAAGTCAGCCCCTAAAGATTTAACCATTCTACTTCTTTCATAATGAAACCAATAATGAATTGAAAATATGTTAACAAAAGTGAAAATTATTTTTGCAATAATCTACAGAAGTCCATAATGAAATGAAATGTCCACCTAAAGCTCTATAGAAGTCCATAATGAAATGAAATGTCCACCTAAAGCTCTATAGAAGTCCATAATGAAATGAAATGTCCACCTAAAGCTCTATAGAATTCCATAATGAAATGAAATGTCCACCTAAAGCTCAAAAGAAGTCCATAATGAAATGAAATGTCCACCTAAAGCTCTATAGAAGTCCATAATGAAATGAAATGTCCACCTAAAGCTCTATAGAATTCCATAATGAAATGAAATGTCCACCTAAAGCTCTATAGAATTCCGTTATGAAATGAAATGTCCATCTAAAGCTCTATAGAATTCCATTATGAAATAAAATGTCTACCTAAAGCTCTATAGAATTCCAGAATGAAATGAAATGAAAGTCCTGGCATTGATAATTGAGTTGATAGGTAGCAGATTGGATGAAAACTGTCATTTTTTTCTGGTAAAGGATGATTAATGACCATTGTCTGAACCAACCTCAATATGTCGCATAATTAATCAATAGTTACAGTGACTTGAGACATCTTTTTGATTTCTCAGTGTCAAATTTATCTACCCTGCCATCTTGAATTTCTCTTTTGCAAATTTCTGTTATATTATATATTATAATTTTTTATATATAGAAATAGGCATAGGTAAATAATCACAAGATATATAAATATACTATTGACTCAATGTTTCACATGTTCATACAGGCAGTGTTATCAAATATTATAAAGAACACTAGATATATAGATATACTATTTCTGATATTTATTAACTCAACGTTTCACATGCTCATACAGACAGTGTTATTAAATATTATAAAGAAGCACTAGATATATAGATATACTATTTCTGATATTTATTAACTCAACGTTTCACATGCTCATACAGGCAGTGTTATCAAATATTATATAGAATCACAAGATATATAGATATACTATTTCTGATATTTATTAACTCAACGTTTCACATGCTCATACAGGCAGTGTTATCAAATATTATATAGAATCACAAGATATATAGATATACTATTTCTGATATTTATTAACTCAACGTTTCACATGCTCATACAGACAGTGTTATCAAATATTATATAGAATCACAAGATATATAGATATACTATTTCTGACATTTATTAACTCAACGTTTCACATGCTCATACAGACAGTGTTATCAAATATTATATAGAATCACAAGATATATAGATATACTATTTCTGATATTTATTAACTCAACGTTTCACATGCTCATACAGACAGTGTTATCAAATATTATATAGAATCACAAGATATATAGATATACTATTTCTGATATTTATTAACTCAAAGTTTCACATGCTCATACAGACAGTGTTATCAAATATTATATATCTTGTACTATGTAGTTCTATATCTAGTGCTTCTTTATAATATTTGGTAAACTTAGAACTTGGAACTAGGTTGAAGAATGTGTATTTAATATGAAAGACCTACCTTATTGATTGGTACTGTTACTAAAAATACCATTAGGAGCTATCTGAGGGTAACAGTTGTCATTTTCAACTTAAAGAGCCAATATTTTGTCATATAGTTTAAAGTAGGGATCCACTTTATTAACCGCGTTTCTACTTGGCCAAAAAGTCGATTTTATGCTAGCTTTTCTGTGTTTCCACTTGTGTACCGGAAACATCCCTTTTTGCTTTAGGCAATTTTTCGTGTCCAAATGAAAGCTGGCTTTTTAAATAAGTGGAAACGCAAAAGGCCGGCTTTTCTCTTTCAGCAATAGAGAAGTACTAATTTTACAGTCTCACATGCAACATCTGTAGTCTTATACATCGTGACTTGTCAATATCAATAGAATTGTGATGTACCAAACTTTAGTATCAATAGAATTGTGATGTACCAAACTTTAGTATCTATAGAATTGTGATGTACCAAACCTTCGTATTAATAGAATTGTGATGTACCAAACCTTCGTATTAATAGAATTGTGATGTACCAAACTTTAGTATCAATAGAATTTTGATGTACCAAACTTTAGTATCAATAGAATTGTGATGTACCAAACTTTAGTATCAATAGAATTGTGATGTACCAAACCTTCGTATTAATAGAATTGTGATGTACCAAACTTTAGTATCTATAGAATTGTGATGTACCAAACCTTCGTATTAATAGAATTGTGATGTACCAAACTTTAGTATATATAGAATTGTGATGTACCAAACCTTCGTATTAATAGAATTGTGATGTACCAAACCTTAGTATCTATAGAATTGTGATGTACCAAACTTTAGTATCTATAGAATTGTGATGTACCAAACTTTAGTATCAATAGAATTGTGATGTACCAAACCTTAGTATCTATAGAATTGTGATGTACCAAACTTTAGTATCTATAGAATTGTGATGTACCAAACTTTAGTATCTATAGAATTGTGATGTACCAAACTTTAGTATCAATAGAATTGTGATGTACCAAACTTTAGTATCAATAGAATTGTGATGTACCAAACTTTAGTATCAATAGAATTGTGATGTACCAAACTTTAGTATCTATAGAATTGTGATGTACCAAACCTTCGTATTAATAGAATTGTGATTTACCAGTATAAGGGTACGATCCAACAAAACAGGCTATCTGACATCATTATTTAACCTTACCTATTAAATAAGGACATCGGACCAGGGTACTGGATCTCATGCTGGACTTAAATGGTTGTTATCCATTCAGGCTGGTAAATCTATCGCCATCAAAACTCCTGCTATTAACACCTATAAAAAAAAGACCTGAGAGTTAGGCTAAGCAATAAAATCCTGTTTTATCACAAGACAAACATATAACACATATTTTATTGGTTGTTCCAAGTATCATGTCACCTAAGGAACGATAATCTGTCTTATCACAAGAAGAGATGCGTTAAAAAATTTTGTAATTCAATTAGATGCAAGAAAAAATGTCCCAGGAGCCTGAGAAAGGTGTCTCAATTATCCAGATGTGTAGAATAAAATTTATCTGAATTTAATTGTCGGCCGGCTGTATTCTTAAACGCCTGATTTATCGCATTGCTTGGATGAGGCTGATGAATGGCGTCCCTTAGGACAGCCACATTTTCTTGTCTTTGCTTGGTTTGCTTAAGTATTGTAATTTCTTCCACCCTATATTGGCAAAATCTCATCCAAGCTGCCATCAATGTTCTGGATATAAAATCTCACAACGGTGTTGACTTGGGACATGGGGTGAACTTTCTAATATAAGGATGATTATATTGCGTTAGGTGTTTATATTGCGTTAGGTTATTCTATTGCGTTAGGAGATTATATTGTGTTAGGCGTTTATATTGCGCAAGGCATTTATATTGCGTTAGGCGTTTAAATTGCGTTAGGTTATTCTATTGCGTTAGGTGATTATATTGTGTTAGGCGTTTATATTGCGTTAGGTGATTATATTGTGTTAGGCGTTTATATTGCGTTAGGCGTTTTTATTGCGTTAGGTGTTTATATTGCGTATCTTACTCATCATATAAGGTGCTGGGATTAAAGGTCTATCTAATATGAATATTTTTGAAGCTGAAGGGCCTATTATTGTCTCTCACCACCTTTGACCGTCTGCTTGTACAGTCTTGCATCTGTACTACATTGATAGTGAAATTAGGTCGAGTGGTGAGTGTAAAGTCGTTTAAGGTGAACCTATGTCATACTTAAGAGATAAAGTCATTTATCAATTGTAAACCAACATTTATCTACTATATACGTTGTTCTGTACCGGCCATTTACAACTCATATCATTGTTAAAAAGGGGCTGTCCCACATATAATTCCAACCACCGTTTTGTTTAAAGTGGGTGTTCCAGAAATGCTCAGAAATTTCAAAAGAACTGTTCAAAATTCAAAAAGAAGTCAAGGAAGGTCTTTGCTCAATTTGAATGCAAAATGTTCTAAATAATTTTTAATTGTAGACAAACTACATTTTTAACTCAAAATACAGTGGCTAATTTATTTCAAGAATGAAAATGGTAGTTTTTCTATTATTTTGATCAATTTGTGGTCAGATAGAGATAGGTATAGGCCTATAGAGGTGAGGTGTATTCACACACAATAATCTAAATTTCTACCACTGCACTGCATTAAAAATATGAAAAAACAAAAGAAAAATTTAAAATTTACAAAAGCCAAGGCTTTGGCTAATTCATTTCAAGTGGATTTTCTATCAATTTGGATACAAATTTGGCCAAATAGTTTAAAATAGAGGTCAACCATATTCTACAGTTATCAGTGCAATGTAATGGAATGCAAGTTAAATAGGTCAGAGACTAGTCCATTTTCAAGTGTTAGGGGGGAAATAGTATGTCAGTTTCATCAATAATCAGGCCAAGAATTCAAGAAACATGTCATAAAAATTCCCAGATTGTCAGGAATAAAGTTAGAAATAGTGCCAAACGGTATATTTTAATGCTCTCCTCTTTAGGAGGTTATTAAATCAAATTGTTTTGGTTTAGAGAGTATTTAAGTGTGAGGCTATTAAAATAGTTTATCTTCTAAACTAGGTTTTTTTTGTGTGTATTTAACAATATGAAATAAATTCTGTTCCTTTATAATAATGTCTGAGTATATTGGTCTCGAGACTTAGACCAACATGAAATTCTAAATTGGAATTAAAAATAGAATCTATTTTGTTGTTGTTACGTTTTTATCAATAAAATTACATTTTCGGCATCTGGTCAACAATGCAAATTTCCCTCATAGCACACTGCCTGGCGTTACCCGTCTCATAAGCCCATTAGGTGCAAAAAATTAGGACGTAAAACTCCATTCATTTCATTTCATTTCAAAGTCAAATTTAAGCATATGTTCGAATTTCCCAAGCAAAGAAAGAAGTAGGTTGATGTAGTATGTGGTGTAGTGTTAGGCCAAAATATAGCCTATAGTTGTTTTTCATCCCTTGACAACTGATCCAGCCACTGTATTACACGATATTATACCAAACGTTTGGAGACTGCTCACAAAAGGAGTAAAAATCTGAGTAATATTCTTGTACATGGTAGATTAGATCCCCTTTCATTGTCTCCCTGAAGTAATCGCTTTGCATTATTTTATATCATGGCTTTATTTTGTAAATCTCCCTAGAAGTAGATAATTTCTTATCAATTGATGTATACTTAAACTCGTAGCATAGTCTCTACTTGTGACCTAGACCAGTGCTTCTATAGTAGAGTATCTCTTATAATACCTAATACTTGTGACCTAGGCCAGTGCTTCTATAGGAGAGCATCTCTTATAACATCTAATACTTGTGACCTAGGCCAGTGTTTCTATAGGAGAGTATCTTTTATAACACCTAATACCTGTTCCCTAAACCAGTGCTTCTATAGGAGAGTATCTCTTATAACACCTAATACTTGTAATCTAGGCCAGTGCTTCTATAGAAGAGCATCTCTTATAACACCTTCAAATTGAAATTGGCCTGAAGTTTAATCTGTAGCTCGGTCTTAAGCTAAGCCCTGATATGAGTTTGAAGCCCAAATCTGATATGAGTTTGAAGCCCAAATCTGATATGAGTTTGAAGCCCAAATCTGATATGAGTTTGAAGCCCAATTCTGATATGAGTTTGAAGCCCAAATCTGATATGAGTTTGAAGCCCAAATCTGATATGAGTTTGAAGCCTAAATCTGATATGAGTTTGAAGCCCAAATCTGATATGAGTTTGAAGCCCAAATCTGATACAAAATTTAGACCGCTGTGTTGGTGTATATCCTGATTGTATCAATCTAAATCCTGACATTAATTCCTGCTTTTTTTTGTATCTTTTCAGGTTGCTACACCCACTAAATCTGGCGTATCTGCCATTTCAACATTTAATATCTCAGGTATTCTTATTATCACCAATCATCCAGTTTCATCATGAGTGGACCAAGTAAAAGTTATCTCCCTTCTCAACGCATGATGCCTACATATACCACAGTATCACCACCTAGAGATGATACCAAGGCATCCACAACCAGTGACTACGGTTACGAAGCCTCCGATGGTCCGAAAACTACCTCCCCAGCTCTGCCATCACCGTATTCAAGAATTCAGGAAAGTCCAAAAACCGTGGCAGAGTTAGCTTACTCGCGAATTCAGGAAAGTCCAAAAACAGTTGCCGAGTTGGCTTACTCAAGAATTCAGGAATTCCCATATGGGATTAGCGGCGTTCCCATGCCATCATATAATTACAATAGTGAGCTTTATAATTATGTATCCAACGGGTTCCCGAGGAAATCCCGAATGTGTAGTTACTGTGGGAAAGTCTTCACGAGATCTACGACTCGGCGTTACCATGAGAAACGCTGTCCTCTCCTGCGGGCTGCAGGAAGTTTGATGTCCAACAACACCGACAATCAACAGCGAACAAAAACAGAAGCGAAACCATTCTCAACTAATACCTCTTTTCCTATAGCTGCAGTCAATTCTCACAGCCCATTCTATGGTGGATTTCCTGCCTCCCTATACCATACTACCTCAACCAACAGTCTGGACCAAAACCGAAATGCTCTGAATAGCATTAAATTAGAACCTCAGGAACGAAAGGAACCACAGAACGGTCGGACATCTCGGGATGCCAGTCTGGATCCTCCATCAACCAGGATGACACCAGATTCTGAAAATCGTCAGATGTTTACACCAACACCAACCAATAATTCACCTGAATCCATGGTGTCTAGGGGAAGGAACTCTTCCTCACCGGTTGGCGAGGATCACGAGAGGGACAAGTTCAGAAATTCAGATCGATCATTGGACCACAAAACAGATACCTCAAATTCTGTATTTAAGTATGATGAGGCGTCCCATTTACACGGACGACCTTACAGTCACTCAGGGACAGCGCTATTAGGCGTTGAAAAAGATGACGAAGATGGGGAGCGGCGCGACTCCATCTTGGTGGATACTGGACAAAATCTTTTTCCCAGTAGAGATTCTGCAGAGAGGAGCAGGAGCGGACTAGGAAATGGTGGAAATGAGTTCTCAGGGATTACTCAGGGTTCAAACGAAGACAATGAACTAGGGGAGATAACCTCAAATAAAAATATGACAGACAAACAGTGTGGTTTGTGCGGCAAAGTTTTCAATAACGTGCAGGAGCTGGAGGCCCATGAACAATTACATACTAGCCACAAACCCTACGCTTGTCGATTTTGTGGAGAAAGATTTTCTAAAGTCTCGATAAGGATCTCTCATGAGCGCATTCATATGGGCGAGAAACCGTACGTTTGTGCCATTTGTGGATTGTCCTTTACTCGGAAATACAGTGTGAGAGTCCACATGAGAAGGAAGCATGTGGATGGAGCTTGTTTATGCAGATACTGCGGAAAGACCACATTTGACTTGCAAAGCTTAAAAGACCATTTGCTGAGTCACGATCTCCCGAAAGCTGAAAAAGAATCACTGAACTACCTCAACATTAATGGTGAGAAGGATGATTTACCAGATGAAGAAGATTCCAATGAGAACTCAATGTCATCAGAAAACAACGAAGAAGAATTTAATGGAGAACCAGCTGCTACTCCTGAAGCTGTTGAAGTTTCAACTCAATCAAAAGACAAAGAATGGTGCCGTCTTTGTGAAAAAGATATTCCCAAGTCCTTTCTTCGATATCATGAAAGAATGCATGCAGATCAGAAACCGTTCGAGTGTCCTTTGTGCAAGAAGCGTTTTGGATACAAGAATAACATGAAGAGCCACATGAAACTTCATGCTGGAATCAAACCATATCAATGCCACATATGTGGAGCAAAGTTCACACGTGGCTCCACCCTCAGAAGACATGCTAGACGACACGGCATAGTTACTGACACCGTGTGGGACTTCTTCACCCAGAAACAAGGCAAGATGGGAGCACCCAGAGATGTCTCTCCTTCAGCAAGGTCCAAAGCAGATGAGAATTCAGATGTAAGCAGTACTAGACCAGGTCCCGAATCAGCATTAGTACTGCCCGACAGCTCCCATAATTATGACCTAGCATCATTAAGTGCAAGTGCTGCTAATGCTCTGTACGCTGGCTACAGCTCACTGACGTCACTACCTCACGGCCTGTATCCGCCGTACTCAACTACCTCTTTACTGCAGTATGCTACTGGCTATAACCCCTCAACTTCAGCTATAGTACAGTCTGACGCCCTCAATCTGAGCGTCAGTCCAGCTCCACATCACTTCTCCTCCAAAATTAAACTCCTTGACAACACAATGGATGACATGGGTCCCAAATCAACCATGGAAACGGATGATGTTACACCAGAAAGTCCATCGGAAGCAAAACCAGGATGCCGAAACATGGGAATTCAGGTAAAAACCTGCTGTGGTGCTGATGCCAAGGGAATACTGGATTCATCCTATGATCTACGCATGTTGAGTCCCTCGAGTTTTGAAAGTAGCGGCTCTGTTGCTACGAGTCCATCGCTGTCCTCAGGAACGGAGACCCTGATGAACGAAACATTATCCAGTCTTTTGACCTCTGGCAAGATGTTTCGCTGTAGCCACTGTTACAGCTTTTTTGCTGAGTATGCAATGTATAGGATTCATCAGAAGTTACACGCACGGGATGTGGCACACCCTTTTATGTGTCCTTCTTGTGGGGAGGATTGTTACGACAGAATGTACTTTTCTCTGCATTTAGCAGAACATTTGAAATAATCGGGTACTTGTTGAATTGTATTGTTGTGTTTTTCTTTGTACATATTTTATATCTATGATGGATTTTAATCGGGTTATTGCCAGTGTAAATCTTACATGTTAATCAGGTCGACTAGTGTTGTTCTTAGTTAATCAGGTCATTTCTAGTGTTAATCGGGTCAATGCTAGTGTTACTCTTTTATGTTATATCATTCAGGTCATGCTAGTGTTATTTCTTACTGTTAACTAAATCCAGTATTGTTTCGTATTAACTGGGTCAATGTTAGTGTTATCTGGGTCAACACTAGAGTTAACTGGGTCAATTCTAGTGTTGTTCCTCTAGAACTGGGTTAATGCTAGTGTTATTTTATTACTGTTAATGAGTCAGTGTTGAATGGGGTGATTGTTAGTGTTATTCTTATTAAGTGTTACACTTTTAGAAAACTTTAATATATTATGGGTATGTTAACACTATGAGGTGTTCCTAAAGAGTTAACACTAGCGTTCACTTTCTATATCCTAGAAATCATGCCTCGTTAAGCTTTGCTTTGAAAGTGCACTATCATTATATAAACCACTCTACCTTGCTCATTATAAGAAACAAACCTACAGAAGAATATTGAGAAGGATGTTCAGGGAAACTCTTATATGTGAAGAGCACCAACTACATGAATCCTAGTCCAGCATGTCATTGCTCCTGCTGAATTAGCGTTCCAGTTCTGCTCAAGAGATTTTTAAACTACAATTTGTTAATCACAAGAGGGCCTCTGAAGTATATTTATATTATTTCACACTGCGTGCATTTTATGTTTAGTGCAAAAACCACAGTAGAATGGAAGGCATGCATTGGGTTTGACTCCAAGACGCATTCGACATGGCTGACAAATTTAGTGATCACTCAATTTAGTGTCACCATGGTACATTATTTTCTATATTATTTGGTTCCTACACATGGCATGCCATGATTTCTATGCCAGTTAATGCTGTTTGAGTTATCCCCCTTGTATGTTCTTCCAGAAACGGCAGGCTGTATGATTTTTCTGGAATATTTTGACATCTGCCAATCAACTCAATCAAATCAATCAACTTGATTAAATATATACCAAAACAATTATTCATTTTATCAGCTTTTATAATTGAAGCCAGCTAAGATGTCTAATTGACAATCTCATTTATTAGATAAAGCCTTGTGGACTCTCTAAAAGGTATAGGTAGTTAGCAAGCCAAATCTAAGAGTGACAAAGAGAAAATTCAATACAAGCCTGCCATAGAATAATGCAATGAACATAGATAGTGATTGATAATAATAATAGTTTCTATATATAAAATAAATAGTTTGTATAGTTTCAATGTGTTATATATATATATATATAGGATTAACATTCATACATTTACCTCAGCTGCCTCGAAAATTCATATATATATGGTTTGGACATTACTCAGAAATTTTTTTTGAAGCAAGAGGTTTTGGTTCTCATTTTTTTTTAATAAGAACAGGTTTACTCAGAATTTTAATTTTTGAAGCAAGAGGTTTTGGTCCCAAACTTTTAATAAGGACATGTTTGATTTTCCATTTTTCATGATTAAGCAGTAAGAGTGGAAAAGGTTTCACACCAAAACACCTGATGGTACTTCTCATTTGAGAAGTCAACTATTATACAACTTTAACATTGATTTTGAAATGCGTCGGACAAGATTTTTAAAGAATTGTCGTGCCTATTCAAATTTATTTATATCAATCTTCGAAAAATATATGATATTTTCCTTTCTAATCCAAGTCCTATATATATGAATATTCCTGGTTGCCTAACAACATGAAGTGTACTTCACAAGTTTACGTAATCCTTTCCTTTCTTCAGGTATTAAGCATAATTTTTCATTTAACTTTTTTTTAAATTATTTATTACATTCAAAACGAATCAGATTTTGTTGTTTTTTTTAAAGTAAATTTGTGAAGCTACTCTTTATTTTGTTTATTTTTCTCTACTTTTTTTAATATTGCTACTTCTTGGTATATTTTGACCAAGTTTTGACGAGACAGGCCATGCCAACAACGTTTTCCAGCATTTTTTGTTAACCAATACATGTATTCGGTTATCAGTACATGACCACTTTTGGCTCCAAATTTGTTTGATACATGAATTTCTAGCCTATACAAACCGAATTTGAAGAATTTGGTTACACACCTAAAATTGATAAGGTAACCATTAACCGAAACTTATTCCCACTTTAACAAAACTTGACGAATTGTAACCAAAGAAGTAGAATATTAAAAATCGTAAGAAAATTGTTGTAAATTTGGAGATATGATCTCAAATTGTATTACAGAACGGGTTCAGATCATTCTCTCTTTCATTCTATTATTAATCATTTTCACAGCAGATTTTTCACTTTGGTCAAAATTGAGTGATTGAAACACCCACTACATTTTGATCTAACTGACCAATCTCTGCAAGCATTGTTTGTTTTTTTGATTTATTAATTTTTTTGTTTTCTGAATTTTGTGTGTGCCTTAATAAGTTAAAAATCTAGAAAATATTATAATGCATTTAACAACAATTGAGATTTTTTCTGTGATTTCAAAATCAAGTTTTTCAAAAAATGGGTTGACACGCTCATTCACAGAGGGTCATCAGGCTTCTATATACTAACTTGATTTAAAATTCCACGGGTTAAAAATTTCAATTCGTTTAATATTAGGAAAATAATTATTAGTCTTAAAGGAAAGGTTTGGTCTAATTTTTTTTTAAACTGGGCTTGCTTCAGTTTTCAAAATACAAAAAATGATTCTGTAAGGAATTACAAATTTTCTGTTTAAATAACAGAAGGTCTGTGTCAAGTTTATTACAGCATACAACTTGATATTTATCTTTCTTTGAACAACTGCATCATTTAAAAAAATTCCCAAAACCTGGAGCAAGCCTTAAAGTAACAAAAATTTAGAAGCAAACTATTCCTTTAATTAGCTTGTTTGATTGTTTAGTGTTAAATAAATATATTGTACTAATTACATCATTAATGATGATTGAATTTTAATGATGAAAACTATATTTAAGGAGAAAATTAAGAACGTAATAACCATTAAATTTTGTATATTTTCTTTTCTTTTTTGCCAATATATTGAAAAATTCAAGATTTGAAATAAATCTTTGCAATTTTTATTTATTTCTTTTGATTTTCGTATGAAATTTGAATGCAATATTTCCTTTAGATCATTTTATAATTCTTCACTATTTTGTTTGTAAATATTTGATTTTGAGGAAATGTAGATGTAGAGGATTCTGTTACTTTAGAAAAATTCATTTCTCAAGTTTAAGAACAATTGATTCTTGATAAGAAAAAATTAAATTGAAAATTTATAAAATGTTGTTATACCTTGATAAGTATAGGAATATTAAAGTTAAGTTAAAATTCTAACTTAGAATAAATGTCAAGTTAAATTAGAGTAACATTCCCTATTAGACAATACTAACAGTGCTAGTTCTAAGAAAGCCATTTTTTTCATCCACCCTTTTAGGAAATCTATTATGTTAATACATAGGTATAGAAATTTACATATATTATAAGTTTTGTTTTGTTAATTGTGTTTTCTTTATTTGTAGAAATGTCTCTTTAATTACTGTAAGAACTTGAGTCAAGTTACTTTGTTGAATTCACATTTTACAGTCAAATATAAAAATATTAAAGGTAGGCTTCCTTTTAGTCAGTACAAAATTTTTTGACAGAAATTATGAGCAAGGGTTTTGTATTTGATTCAGATGGACACTGAATTGGGAGAGGGGTGATATAGGCTCTGCCTGTTCTCCAATCCTTTTCTTCTTTAATGAAATATTGTTTACAAAAAAAAAAAGATGGGACACTAAAGCTAAAAAAAAAAAATTGTTGGAAAACATTTGTAAATTTCTATCAAAAAAAAAGATCAAAGCAGTTTATAAAATTGATAAAAAAAATTGAATTCAACAAAATAATCTGCCAGCAAAGTTCAGCCAGATATCTAAAATAACCTGGATGAGAAAATTTGTGATAATACAATTGTTAGTGCTAAAACAAAGTTTCCCAATTATAAGTTATATATAACATAATTACCTGATTTCCAAATTATAACTTAATGGTATCTAAGTTATAACTTAATGGTATCTAAGTTATAACTTAATGGTATCTAAGTTATAAGTTATAAGTACCTGATTTCCAAATTTAACTTAATGGTATCTAAATTATAAGTTATAATGATTTCCAAATTATAACTTAATGGTATCAAAATTATAACTTAATGGTATCAAAATTATAATTATTGTACATAGTATTTCCAAATTTTCACTTAATGGTATCTAAATTATAAGTACATGATTTCCAAATCTAAAGTTAAATATAACACATTGGAATCTGAATATTAATTTGATTTTTCAGATAATTACAAATCTTGATAATTGCGTGGATTATTAGATTATTTAATATAAAGAAAGAGTTTATAAATTATAAATAAATATCACAATTTGAGATATAAATTTTCGGTTGGTTATAACTTTTATATAAAAAGAAAACTTGTTGTTTTTGTTCAAATTTCTGCATCTTATTTCTCAGGTCTCTTTACCATTATTATTATTACTTTTAACATTATTATTCATTATTTTATCATTATGTTTATTATTTCTTCTAATTCAAAACCACATTATTATTATTATTATTCAAAATAATGAACTTTATCAGGAATTGCAAAAACTAAAAATAAAAAACCACTTCACTAACATGTTTAATACCATTAAAACCTAGAGCTAATAAGCTTAATTTCACCTTTAATAATCCTAGGTTTAATTTTTTAACCATGCTACAATGTCATTATAACCATATTCATTGTGAGTATAATAAACAAGGGAATATCAAAGGGTTAACTCTAGAATACGCTTCTATATATTTTAACAAAGTGCTTTAAGCTGAGCTTAAAGTTGGCTGAATGAAGCTTTCATTGAACGTTGCTACCTCACTCACTATTATGTAAACTAGGCCAAGAATGTGATAGAAAAAAAATGCATTTGAAATTTGAAAATATTTTGTAATCTTTGAAGTATTTTGATTTTTGTTGCATTCGTTACTGTTGTGTCTTGGTAATTTTGACTGATATTTAAAGTTATTTCAAATTTTGTACTTCGCTGTTTTAAAAATGTTAATTTTGATAAGTTCGCTTCATTAGAGAGTATGCAATGTGTATTTACTGTTACAGTTTCAAACCATGTTTAAGTTAGCTTAAATTACAAATAGAGCCCTCATGGCTTAAACTTCTGGACCATCACTACAGAAACCAATACTTCTGCTTCTTCAAACTTATTGCCTATTTAACATAGCTTTGAAAATTGCTGAAAGAAATTGTAAGAATTTATTTGTTCATTATAGACCTACCTCTTAAACTTAGAAAGTTCTAATGGGCCTTTACTCTTAGTTATTTATTCATATACAGAGTTTATTATATTATTTCTAGAAAAAAAATCACATTTGGGTCTACAAAAGTTACCTCCCTTCATTAGCCTTCATGATAAAGGGAAGTAACTCAAGTGATTTGAATGAGTAAAGGGAACACAATAACTGCATTTGTCACTTTTTTCTACACATTTGAATAATTCATAATCTTTTCTGAGTTTTTTTCTTTGTTTAATTTTTATTTTATTGTTACTATTAACTCAATAACAATTACCTCCCTTTAAATGAAAACATTGTGACCTCAGGAAGAAAGAGTTATTTCCCTTTGTGTTAAAGCTTATTATGTGTATATATGTACAAGTTATTGGTTATATATATATTAGTTTATAGTTTCTTATTACATGGACAAGTGGTGAAAAAGGGTGTTTGTAGACAGTTTTGACCAAAGTATAATAAGAGTTATGTCCCTTCAATCTAGCCTAGCTTAGCCTGAATGGAAGTTAAAACTGAACATGAATGCCTTTTTGGACCACTGTATTCTATTATATACCTATCATGTCATATTTGAAATAATTCTGCTTTTATTGGTGTCATTTTGGATATAAAAAAAAAGAACTACACCATGGGGTTTGATTGGTCTGCTCTTTATCACATTGGTCAGGAATTATTTGGCACTGAAGGTTGAAGTCTGACTCATGCATAATAAGACCATGCACAGATAATTTTTTTGTTAAATATGAAAATGTTCAAAATTCAAACACTAGAAAGCATTTCCACAACTTCAGATCAAATTTTGACCTGAAGTTCTGCGGTGCTTTAAGGAAAGATGTACAAAGTCCAAGATAAAAGGGGCAGACCACTCACCTAGAGTATCACATAAAGATATATATAGCTTGAATATTTTTGTCATTGTCTAACACATCCAATGATGTAAGAAAAAATAGTGGTAACTATGACAACTTGTCATTTTTAATGCCTCATATCACGAGATCTACTTAATGATAAAAAAGTGGTAAAAAAAATTTATTGTCAACATAAATTCTAAATTGTAATCAACTTTTGGCTGGCTTTTTAATTTCAAAAGAAATAGCATGTGAATTTTTAAAACGAAAAGCAATCTTTGGAAATCTTTTGCTTTCCAAACTATTTCAACTACATTTGCCATGTTATGGCTAACAGCAAATCAAGGCATAATCCCATTAAATGCCTCTTTTCCTGTAATGCCTCTGTTACCTTATGGTTGTCTTAACAACTGCCTCTCTCAAGCTTACATGGTCAAAATTTTATAGATAAGACCATCAGGCCTTATTGCTGTATCTTTTTTATAAATATAATCAGCAAATTTATGCTTATAATCTTACAAACAGGATTATGAGCCCTCCAAATTTAAAAACCCAGGCAACCAAACCTGAAGCCTCAGTTATCCTCCAACCTAAATCCTCAGTTATCATGTTTCTGAGCGTAAGTCCCACAAGATTAAAGGCATTTATTGGGTGATTGTTGCTATTACTGGACACATTTCAAAACCGTGTGGACTCTCTAGATATGACAGGCTTCCTGTTAATTGATCTTCGTGTTATTTTTAGCAAAACATAAAATAAAACACCATTTTAGTTATCAGCTACCAGTATTTTGTCGAATTTTATAGAAAAATGAAATAAAATCAGTATATATATATCATTATACAAGGTTGTTATTGCCCCGCATATTGAAATATAACCCCATTGATGAAGAATACAAGGTTGTTATTGCCCCGCATATTGAAATATAACCTCATTGATGAAGAATACAAGGTTGTTATTGCCCAGCATATTGAAATATAACCCCATTGATGAAGAATACAAGGTTGTTATTGCCCCGCATATTGAAATATAACCCCATTGATGAAGAATACAAGGTTGTTATTGCACAGCATATTGAAATATAACCCCATTGATGAAGAATACAAGGTTGTTATTGCCCAGCATATTGAAATATAACCTCATTGATGAAGAACACAAGGTTGTTATTGCCCAGCATATTGAAATATAACCCCATTGATGAAGAACACAAGGTTGTTATTGCCCCGCATATTGAAATATAACCCCATTGATGAAGAATACAAGGTTGTTATTGCCAAGCATATTGAAATATAACCCCATTGATGAAGAATACAAGGTTGTTATTGCCCAGCATATTGAAATATAACCCCATTGATGAAGAATACAAGGTTGTTATTGCCAAGCATATTGAAATATAACCCCATTGATGAAGAATACAAGGTGGTTATTGCCCCGCATATTGAAATATAACCCCATTGATGAAGAACACAAGGTTGTTATTGCCCAGCATATTGAAATATAACCCCATTGATGAAGAATACAAGGTTGTTATTGCCCAGCATGTTGAAATATACCCCCATTGATGAAGATACAAGGTTGTTATTGCCCAGCATATTGAAATATAACCCCATTGATGAAGAATACAAGGTTGTTATTGCCCAGCATATTGAAATATAACCCCATTGATGAAGAATACAAGGTTGTTATTGCCCCGCATATTGAAATATAACCTCATTGATGAAGAATACAAGGTTGTTATTGCCCAACATATTGAAATATAACCTCATTGATGAAGAATACAAGGTTGTTATTGCACAGCATATTGAAATATAACCCCACTGATGAAGATACAAGGTTGTTATTGCACAGCATATTGAAATATAACCTCATTGATGAAGAATACAAGGTTGTTATTGCACAGCATATTGAAATATAACCTCATTGATGAAGAATACAAGGTTGTTATTGCCCAGCATGTTGAAATATACCCCCATTGATGAAGATACAAGGTTGTTATTGCCCAGCATATTGAAATATAACCCCATTGATGAAGAATACAAGGTTGTTATTGCCCAGCATATTGAAATATAACCCCATTGATGAAGAATACAAGGTTGTTATTGCCCAACATATTGAAATATAACCTCATTGATGAAGAATACAAGGTTGTTATTGCCCAACATATTGAAATATAACCTCATTGATGAAGAATACAAGGTTGTTATTGCACAGCATATTGAAATATAACCTCATTGATGAAGAATACAAGGTTGTTATTGCCCAGCATATTGAAATATAACCTCATTGATGAAGAATACAAGGTTGTTATTGCACAGCATATTGAAATATAACCTCATTGATGAAGAATACAAGGTTGTTATTGCACAGCATATTGAAATATAACCTCATTGATGAAGAATACAAGGTGGTTATTGCCCAGCATATTGAAATATAACCTCATTGATGAAGAATACAAGGTTGTTATTGCCCAACATATTGAAATATAACCTCATTGATGAACAATACAAGGTTGTTATTGCCTAGCATATTGAAATATAACCTCATTGATGAAGAATACAAGGTTGTTATTGCCCAGCATATTGAAATATAACCCCATTGATGAAGAATACAAGGTTGTTATTGCCCAACATATTGAAATATAACCTCATTGATGAACAATACAAGGTTGTTATTGCACAGCATATTGAAATATAACCTCATTGATGAAGAATACGAGGTGGTTATTGCCCAGCATATTGAAATATAACCTCATTGATGAAGAATACAAGGTTGTTATTGCCCAACATATTGAAATATAACCTCATTGATGAAGAATACAAGGTTGTTATTGCCAAGCATGTTGAAATATAACCCCATTGATGAAGAATACAAGGTTGTTATTGCCCAGCATATTGAAATATAACCCCATTGATGAAGAATACAAGGTTGTTATTGCCCAGCATATTGAAATATAACCTCATTGATGAAGAATACAAGGTTGTTATTGCACAGCATATTGAAATATAACCTCATTGATGAAGAATACAAGGTTGTTATTGCCCAGCATATTGAAATATAACCTCATTGATGAAGAATACAAGGTTGTTATTGCCCAGCATATTGAAATATAACCCCATTGATGAAGAATACAAGGTTGTTATTGCCAAGCATATTGAAATATAACCCCATTGATGAAGAATACAAGGTTGTTATTGCCCAGCATATTGAAATATAACCCCATTGATGAAGAATACAAGGTTGTTATTGCCCAGCATATTGAAATATAACTCCATTGATGAAGAATACAAGGTTGTTATTTCCAAGCATATTGAAATATAACCCCATTGATGAAGAATACAAGGTTGTTATTGCCCAGCATATTGAAATATAACCCCATTTATGAAGAATACAAGGTTGTTATTGCCCAGCATATTGAAATATAACCCCATTGATGAAGAATACAAGGTTGTTATTGCCCAACATATTGAAATATAACCTCATTGATGAAGAATACAAGGTTGTTATTGCACAGCATATTGAAATAGAACCCCATTGATGAAGAATACAAGGTTGTTATTGCCCAACATATTGAAATATACCCCCATTGATGAAGATACAAGGTTGTTATTGCCCAGCATATTGAAATATAACCCCATTGATGAAGAATACAAGGTTGTTATTGCCCAGCATATTGAAATATAACCTCATTGATGAACAATACAAGGTTGTTATTGCACAGCATATTGAAATATAACCTCATTGATGAACAATACAAGGTTGTTATTGCACAGCATATTGAAATATAACCTCATTGATGAAGAATACAAGGTGGTTATTGCCCAGCATATTGAAATATAACCTCATTGATTAAGAATACAAGGTTGTTATTGCCCAGCATATTGAAATATAACCCCATTGATGAAGAATACAAGGTTGTTATTGCCCAGCATATTGAAATATAACCCCATTGATGAAGAATACAAGGTTGTTATTGCCCAGCATATTGAAATATAACCCCATTGATGAAGAATACAAGGTTGTTATTGCCCAGCATATTGAAATATAACCCCATTGATGAACAATTTCTTCTTCATACATACCAGATGATATTTGCCCATTTAAGGAAATCCATTTTTTTTCCATATAACCATTATACTGAGTGGTAATAACTTGATATATGCCCACTTGATATCAAATATTGGAAATTTAACCCAAATTTCTAACTAGCTGTTCTGATGAGGCTTTTGAACATTTTTTCAAATGGCTATAACTATTTGATATATGCCCACTTAATCCTGTGCAGTATAAACGCCCACTTAATCCTGTGCAGAGTAGTTGCCCACTTTATCCTATGCAGTATATACGCCCACTTAAACCTGTGCAGTATATACGCCCACTTAATCCTGTGCAGTATATAGGCCCACTTAAACCTGTGCAGTATATACGCCCACTTAAACCTGTGCAGTATATACGCCCACTTAAACCTGTGCAGTATATACGCCCACTTAATCCTGTGCAGTATATACGCCCACTTAATCCTGTTATTGGAAATTTAACCCCTAATTTTTTTCCTCAAATGATCTTTATTCCAGACTGAATATAACTTAACATACGCCAACACTTAATCAAAGAAAGGAAATCTGAAACAATTTCCGAAACCAACGTACGCCCACTTGAGCACTTACATAATATCCGAAATTGTAAAGCACACAACTACTGAGGTTCCTAGTGCTCTACCAAAGTTTTGAGCATCATTTCCGTTTTAACCCCAAAACTAATAAGTTTTCAGGTTTTTCTAAAATAACTTCACACTTTTAGATTGTTTAAGGTAAAATGATAGTGGGTTCCAAAGCAAGATGCTGTGAAATTGAAAGCACACGTTGACTCATGTGTCTCCATTCTGGTTTCTAATATATTAACTTGTTTCCAAACCAACTGTACATCTTTATACCATATATTGAATATTTTATATAAACACCCTCTTAGTACTGTTTACTGGCTGGCCTGGCTCGAGAGAATTCAAGTTTGGAAAGACAACCCTAATTTCCAAACCCCCACCCCATCAACATATTGAATGAAACATACTGAGAAGTAAACAGTTAAGGAATGTTAATGTCATTCAGTCAAACTGAAAATATTTCAACAAGTACATACTATAAAACATTCAGCCAAACTGAATAAAATAAGTTAGGAACTTATATGCTAACCTGGAGGTTCACGGTCTGTTTCTGGAAAAGTTTAAGACGGAACTGATAAGGCAATGAAGCTGAAAAAATTGTCAAGGAGTAGTATATTTTTTATTAAAAAAACTACCAGTATAAAATTAACATAGATATATATATTCACTAACCTCAAATATTGAATTATAACCTTCTATCTTAGGTTTTAATTCTATCTTAGGTTTTAATTCTCAATTTGCTAAAGTCTAGAATAAATTACGCTCAATTTAAAAGACATCTTCCAATCGCATCATTATTTAAATGAGTATATGTAAGTGGCCTAAACCCTTTAAACACCACTGTAAACAGAAGTAAACTAAATGCTTGTGAATTTGAAAAAAATGATTTTAGAAAGCAACAACCAATAGAATTTGTTTAAATAGTAATTTGTTCAAAATAGCAGCTGCCAAGTACTTTTTATAATAGCTCCTGCTGTCGATAACTTGTTCAAATAGCTACTGCCAGTAACTTGGCAAATAGCCACTGCCAGTAATTTGTCAAGGAAAGATTACTCAGTTTTCTGTCTGAGTTTAGTATTGCTTTCACCACCCACCATTTTTCTTCTCTGTCGCAACATATGCATATACAGCTGAGGAAATACTGGAAAAAAAAAACAACAAAATAATTTTTCAATTCACAATCAAACATTTGATTAAACTATGATTACCATTACTCGACAAATTACTATGATTACCATTATTCAACAAATTATTAAGTTTACCATTACTCAACAAATCACTAAGATTACCATTACCATTACTCAACAAATTACTAAGTTTACCATTGCTCAACAAATTACTAAGATTACCATTACTCATTACCATTACTCAACAAATCACTAAGACTACCATTACTCATTACTCAACAAATCACTAAGATTACCATTTCTCATTACTCAACAAATCACTAGGATTACCAGTGTAAATTCACTAAATATTTTATAAACCAATGAAGTAAATACAGCACTGGCAATATCACAATGAAAGGGAAGTAACTTAGGAATTAGTTTACCAGAAGGACCTGCACTATCATGATTTTCACAACTAAAGGGAGGTAACAGCTCCATGCTAAACTTACCTGGTATGTACATGAAGATAACAAACCATAAGAAGAAGTAGAAATTGAAGGCTATGTTATACTTGTTCGGTAAATCTAAATTATACAGGTTTGTCTTCTTCACAAAAGGCATGGCACCCCAAATTGACAACAATTCACCCTAAAATGAAAAAAAATATTCACGCGTTTGTCCATTATGAACACATGTTTGAGTCTAACTCAGACAACTTGGTTATACATATCTTATTTATATTAGTTTCTTATGACATGGACAAGTGGTGGAAAAGAGACTTTGTAGACAGTTTTAACTAAAGTATAATAAGAGTTATGTCCCTTCAATCTAGCCTAGCTTAGCCTGAATGGATGTTAAAACTGAACATGAATGCCTTTTTGGACCACTGTATTCTATTATATAACTATCATGTTATATTTAGAAAATATAAGATATAAAATCACAACTTACTAGAACACCAATTGGGTATAAAATGATGAAAAATGTATATCTGCAAGTAAAAAGAAAGTTCTGCCATTTTTTGGACCATTAACAAGGACGACATAAAATTATGTTTAAATTTTCAAAAGGTTTTAACCTTTGATATCAAATCTGTGTTTTTATAATGAAATTTTAAATATAGCTTATACATCACTAATCAAATTAAATATTGCTTCTTTTTCAATCTCATACTCTTAACAGGGCAGGGTTCACTGGGGGTTGGGCCACGGCTAGAAAGTATTTAGCCCCATCAATTGTCCTCTCTCAAAACCTATTTCAGCTAGCAGAGATTGATTAATTTACAAACATAGTTATTCTTCATAACACATAACACGATCATTACAGCCCCGTCGTCAAGGTGGGGCTTACTGGGGTTGGGCCACGCCTAGTGAGAATTAAGCCCCACCAATTGTCGTCTCTCAAAACCTTCTTCAGTTAGCAGAGATTGATTAATTTACAAAAACTAGAAATATGGACATTTTGATTGTGATTTTGGTGCCTCGGAATCGTCAAAAATAATTCTCTGGGCTTCTTGTTTTCTGGGGAGGGGAAAACCAGGACAAAGAGGGCTGCAGTACCAATCTAGTCCTAGGGATGAGGCTGCTTTTGTTTAGGGCCCAACTCTAGGTCTTGGTCTGGCAACAGAAAGACACCTAGCAACGAGGCTGCTGTTTATATAGGGCCCAACTCTAGGTCTTGGTCTGGCAACAGAAAGACACCTAGCAACGAGGCTGCTGTTTATATAGGGCCCAACTCTCAGTCTGGTCGGGAGAAAGACAACTAGAAACGAGCTGTGTTATATAGGGCCCAACTCTAGTCTGTCTGGATACAGAAAGACACCTAGGGCACTGAGGGCTGATGTTATGGGAACCTACAAAGAAAATATAAATTTATACCAGGCTCTCTTGATATGTTTGAAATTGGTACTCAGCTGATTTATATATATATTGCTTAGAAAATCTATTTATATAGTTCATTTCTCTTGATTACCATGCGTGTATGAGCATGTGAAACGTTGAGTTAATAAATGTCAGAAATAGTATATCTATATATCTTGTGATTCTATTATAATATTTAATAACACTGTCTGTATGAGCATGTGAAACTTTGAGTTAATAAATGTCAGAAATAGTATATCTATATATCTTGTGATTCTATATAATATTTAATAACACTGTCTGTTTGAGCATGTGAAACGTTGAGTTAATAAATATCAGAAATAGTATATCTATATATCTTGTGATTCTATATAATATTTAATAACACTGCATGTATGAGCATGTGAAACAGTTGAGTTAATAAATATCAGAAATAGTATATCTATATATCTTGTGATTCTTTATAATATTTGATAAGACTGCCTGTATGAGCATGTGAAAAGTTGAGTTAATTAATATCAGAAATAGTATATCTATATATCTTGTGATTCTATATAATATTTGATAACACTGCCTGTATGAGCATGTGAAACGTTGAGTTAATAAATATCAGAAATAGTATATCTATATATCTTGTGATTCTTTATAATATTTAATAACACTGTCTGTTTGAGCATGTGAAACATTGAGTTAATAAATGTTAGAAATAGTATATCTATATATCTTGTGATTCTTTATAATATTTGATAACACTGTCTGTATGAGCATGTGAAACGTTGAGTTAATAAATGTCAGAAATAGTATATCTATATATCTTGTGATTCTTTATAATATTTGATAACACTGTCTGTATGAGCATGTGAAACGTTGAGTTAAAATGTCAGAAATAGTATACTATATATCTTGTGATTCTTTATAATATTTAATAACACTGTCTGTATGAGCATGTGAAACGTTGAGTTAATAAATATCAGAAATAGTATATCTATATATCTTGTGATTATTTATAATATACTAAGCCAATAAGGAATGTCAAGTTTGACATAACAGCTAGTTAATTCTGTATAATAAATTCTATTCATACCTCTTTTACACTGTATACGACCCCCCACACCAAGAAAACTCTGGAGGCAATCTGAAACGCTGTTAATACTACACTGGATTTCACAAACCCCACTGCACAATGGAGAACCTGGAAATAAGTGTAAAAAACTTGTTAGACCTTGGGTTGCGTCAAAGTTTTTTTCAAGAATTTCAATCACTCAGTCGCCATCTCATATTGCATGCGCATTAAAAAATACCGAAGTTAAATGGTCACATGATAGAAACAAACGAACCATCATCTTGTACTTTCGTAAAGTTGGAATTTTTGATGCGAGCACAATTTGCAATGGCGACTGGGGGATTTAAATTCTTGAAAAAATTCTTTGAAGCAGCCATAGCCGTAGCATGAGTGGTGTAGGGGGATAATGATGGTATGATTGAACTACAAAAACATTCATCTTTCCAAATAAATCAAGGTTTGGTGGATTCGAGGTATGTAAATACGTTGAAACCCATCACCACTACCAACCTCTCCCCCCCCCCTGCGGAAAATCCTAAGTTTAGAAGCCTAGTTTTTTTTTACCCTCCCCCTGCCATATCTGTCCAAATAGCTATCAGAGGCTGGGGATAGAGTCAGCAAGTTTCCGACTACAAGTTTCTGTGGTTTAAAAGAAAATAAGAAAATACAGGTACCCAGTCTAAAATATTTCCAGCAATTGCAACTGCTTATTAATAAAATGACCTTTAAGTTAAAATTAAGAGTGGAGATCACATTAAATATCAAAATACGAAGGATCTCACCTCTAAAATGGCTGCAGTTTGGAAAATTTGTACGATGTAATCAATTTCTCTGTAGATCAGATTAAATGACTTTTGTTTCAGGTATACCTCCACCATTTTGTACATGAGGTACACCCATCTGAAAAGCATAGGCCAGAAATATAGATAGATTACAGCAATCAAACCATTTTCTCATAGAGTGAACCTTATTTATCAAGTGTGGGACAACAGTAGTGAAATGGATTGTTGTCTGCTAGACAATAGGTCCCATGGGTACCAATCCTCTGAAGCTGAGACCAATGCTCCTGACAATTGCGCCTGCCAACACCTGAATAATGATGTATGGAGACTGGTGGTACCAATCTTTTAAGGTTTTGATCTTTTTGGATTGGGTACATCTCGGAATTTACACGCACCCATTTTTCCACATGAGCTGACAACGATCTCTAAAGAGAATAGC
Organism: Nipponacmea schrenckii; assembly: GCA_030562195.1. Classification (NCBI taxonomy): domain Eukaryota; kingdom Metazoa; phylum Mollusca; class Gastropoda; family Lottiidae; genus Nipponacmea; species Nipponacmea schrenckii. Next base: position 1,246,750 of record JAUJPP010000005.1, on the reverse strand, counting down.
GTGATGTAGCATACACAAATTTATTGCAAATTTGAAACAGTAAAGGTCTTCTTACCCAGCAAGCTGAGCGACATTATAAAGAATTAAATACAGGCGAATTATTACACTTTGGCCTTTGCTCTGCGTGTTCGGCGCCATTTTGTTTGCAAGCAGAAACTGAAAGTCGAAAGATGAATACTGCCGTTTGATTGGACGAGAAACCGGAAGTGAAGGATCCATATTTTTATCTTGCCGGAAGTAAGTATGGTACTTGTCAATAAAATAACTTGCATTTCGATCGTTTGTCCTTTACAAGTATAACTGTACATTGGTTTGTATAAAACCCATTTATCAGCCTTACCTAGATGTTTGCTTTTTGTCACCTGCCTTGAACCAGGGGGTCACATTTCACGGATGGTAATTGCAGCTGTCGTTTTTTGCCCCCCCCCACTTATTTCCATAGGGCTTAATTAGTTAGTAGATCTGTAGAATAACGTAATAACAATATTTTCATTCCATAATATAAAGCATAGCATTGCTCTCTCCCATTAGGAAACATACTTGCCAATACAAAGAAGCAGTTAGCCAGCAGGATATTTTAACGGCCCATCGTGTAAAACAAATCCATCTTAATTGGCATGCCTGTGTCTCATTTCAGATATCATATACAAAATGAAGGCGTTGTTGAATATCATCAAGTCGCTATTCAATCTCATCAGATATTTATTATCTCCCTTGAAAAGAGCAGTATGTCGCAGACGGCGTTCATCAGAGAGTGATTTTGCACACCAGTGACAGATCTTAATTCTTTGTCAATTGATATGACTCAATCTTACCCTGGTAATAATGATGTAAGTGTTTTATTTTTAACAATAATATTTATAACACATTCATATAGTATATGTGGGGTTCTATAGCATAGCGGTTAGAGTGTTGGTTCTATAGCATAGCGCTTAGAGCGTTGGTTCTATAGTACAGCGGTTAGAGTGTTGGTTCTATAGTATATCGTTAGAGTGTGGTTCTATAGTACAGTCAGTTAGAGCGTTGGTTCTATAGCATAGCGGTTAGAGTGTTGGATCTATAGTACAGTCAGTTAGATCTTGGTTCTATAGCACAGTCAGTTAGAGTGTTGGTTCTATAGCACAGCGGTTAGAGCGTTGGTTCTATAGCATAGCGGTTAGAGCGTTGGTTCTATAGCACAGCGGTTAGAGTGTTGGATCTATAGTACAGTCAGTTAGATCGTTGGTTCTATAGTACAGTCAGTTAGAGCGTTGGTTCTATAGCACAGTCAGTTAGATCGTTGGTTCTATAACACAGCAGTTAGAGCGTTGGTTCTATAGTACAGTCAGTTAGAGTGTTGGTTCTATAGTACAGTCAGTAAGAGCGTTGGTTCTATAGCAAAGCGGTTAGAGCGTTGGTTCTTTACATCATGAGGTCATTTGCTTGGATACGTTGAAAATGTCGGACGTTTCTAATCTGGCCATGAATAAGTCCTCTTCATTCACAATTCCAGTCCACCCAGCTGTAAATGGGTAAGGATAATCCGGTAAAGATTATTGCCAAGAGGTTTGTCCAAGGACCAGCTGGTAGAAAGGATCCCTGTCATTGCTGACTTGTGAACCTAAGTTGTTATCCTTGTGAAATATAATAGGCCTATTGTTGTTATTGTCTTATAGAAGGAAATGAAGCTGAGACCTGGCAGACTCTCGAAAGCACCGACTGAGGCATATTATTCCATAGGAATACAACACTCCAGGCCACGTGTTTCAAATCGTACCTTTCTGTTACAGATACAAATGGAGCCATGGGATAGTTGGAATGATACTAATAATAGATCAAACAGTAACTATGGCAGCTCTACTCAACAATATATCAACAATTACCGCCAAAATCTCCAAAGAACAGAACCGGAAGCGGTTCCAGAACCTGATTATTTTGAAGACATGGAACCTTCTCTCAGAAAGACAGCAAAGGTTGGTTTCAGTTTCTTGTGGGGGTATGATACTTTGAACTTCTTTTACAGTCAGTGTTCATAGTTAAAAAGTACAGGGAGCCGCGGTAGCTCAGTGAGTTTGATGCTTGCTCTCTGCCCTGCAGGTCCAGGGTTTAATGTAAAGATAGAGATGAACTTTTGAATTTTTCAGTCCGATTCCCCCTTCTCAGAGATGCAGGTTTGAGGGACTGACACTGACATGGAAAAAGCGTCTTGATGTTCGGATGGGACAATAAACCGAGGCCCCGTGTGCTACAGACTGTGCATGTTAAAGATCCCTTGACAGTTGGAAATCGCAAAAAGAGTAGAGTAATGCCACTGTCCTGGAAAAATTTCCCTCATCGCACACTGCATGGTGTTGCCTGTCTTCATTAGCCTATCATAAGGTGTAGAATAGTAGGACGTAAAACTCCATTCATTTTATTTTTATGTTAAAAAATTATGTTATTCTTCCTTCAGATACACGTAAAGAAGAAACATACTACAGATAACACTATAAATAGGAGTGCTATCTCCAATAGACTAGCCATGAGTTCAGATATTCCTCTACAGGTAACTTATAACATTATCATACCTTAAACACTTACTATAGGGATAATAGGTCTTAGAATGAACATACAATTTGAAAATTTTAAACTTGGCCAATAAGAGCTCTATTCATCAGTAGATATACCTGCTGTCATTAGTAACAAAACAAATAAATATTCAAAAAGAATTTGTAATTATTCATAAAGATGCTTTTGATTATTGAAAAACACTTCATAAATTGATAAAGCTTTTTTCAAAAATAACTTAGTTTAGTGAGTTTTCCAGATTTTAAGGGATTCTGTACTTTATGACACCAGGTAAGTTCACTGATGAATATATACTCATATTGACCATTCTTGAGAACTAAAATTTTATGTTCATGCTAAGACACAGTATCACTTTAATAAATAGATGGAACTGTGGACATCATCGTAGCTTCATAGCAGGTGGGAAATGTTATTAATTCATTGTATGTGTCTATTTTTACAAAACAAACCAAGTGTAGAGATATGTTAATTGGTCTCTTTGAAAATCACTTGATAGAATATCCATAGCAATAGCTGCCTCCTAAACCGGAACTTTTCAATACGATTGTGCAACCACAGACGTCTAAAATTTCTATTGTGCAAATTGATGCGATGCTATCCCTGTCCCCTTGTAAAAACCACTCTAAATGGTTTGAGTAAGTTTTTGTTGTTAATATATCTAAATATTTTTGCAGGCAGGTTCCGAGCTTGATGCTTGGGAGGATGAGAATAATGCCTGGGATGAAGTGGGTGATGAGGATCTGTCTCATGAGGCCGAGGTGGCGTTAAAAGATAAACGTAGAGCTGAACGGCAACAGAGACAATTAGAACATCAGAAACGGAAATTAGAAAAAGAATCACGATTCAATCGTAAAGACAGAGATATTGTAGCGGTGAAATTATCGTGATATTAACATGATAATATTTTGATATTATCGTGATATTAAAGTGATACTTTCAGGATATTAACACGATATTATTATGATATTATCGTGATAGTATCGTTATAGTATTGTGATATTATCGTGATAAGTTTAATTTAAGGTTTTGTGAATGGTTGTTGACAAATGGGTTTGTGTTAAACAAAATGATGTTAACATGATATCGTGTAGACATGTGTTGAAATATAGATTTCGTGATCAATCGCATGTTGAAATATGGGTTCTATTATATGAAACGGGTCTCAAATTAAGATTTTGGGTGTAAATCTTAGAATCACAGGCTGAGCTGCATCATACAATATACCAAATGATTCGAGTAAATGATGAAACATCAAAATGTCTCTGTAATTCATTATTGAGAACGAGAGTTCCTTCCCAATTTATTCAATATCTGTTTAAAGTGATACTGCATCTTAAAATGAACATAAAATTTAAGCTTGGTCAATAAGAGCTCTTCATCAGTAAATATACCTGCTGTCATAAATAACATAAAAAAATAAATAAATATCCAAAAAACTAACTAATTATTCATAAAGATGAATTTGATTTTTGAAAAACACTTAATAAATTGATTAAGCATTATTCAAAAATGACTTAGTTTTGATGAGTTTTCCAGATTTTAAGAGATTCTGTTACTTTATGACACCAGGTAAGTTTACTGATGAATATATACTCATATTGACCATTCTTGAGAACTAAAATTTCAATATCCATTTAAGGGGCCATTTAGATGTTGCCACAGTAGTTATTCATATTGTAATGTATTTATATTGCTTAATTTAGGAATTTCGTTGCTAGGGAACAAAATGGAGTAGATGTTACAGATATTAAAAAAAATTGTTCATAATTATGCATACCATTCTAAGATTGCATAATTCACTTATTGCCAGCTGCAGCATATGACAACATTTCGACACATTGAACTACATCCCTCCCCGACTTTATTTAAGATTGCTAAAAGTTGCTTTGCTTTTGTATATATTATATCACATGTCATAAGGAATATTTTATTATGTATCATAATATTAAAGGGTTTACATTATTTTTGTTCATTTTATTTGCCACAACACGCATTAATATACTAATGTATGGTGGTCCATACAGGCCATAATTCTTCTGCATTCTGAATTTGGTTTAATAATAGGAATGAGTGAATGAACGCCTTTAATGCAAAAGGTCAGTTCATAGATTCTAAATTAGTTTAGTAGATTCTAACAGTTTCGTAGAAAATCTATTCGTTTCGTGAAAAAAACTGGCAATTTAAAAATTTGGGGAAAATTTTTCCTGGGGTTTCGTGAAAGTAATGCCGACATCTCACACCAGGTGACGTGCGATGTGTCAAAGTTCATGGCAGTCTGTATTATTTACAATGGTTATAGCGAAATTTCGTAACTAGAAACCTAGAATTTTCACAAAATGGCCAGATTTTCCACAAAATAAATAGATTTTTCACATCGCACGCCACCTGATGTTAGATGTCAGCATAACTTTCACGAAGCCCAGAATTTTCATCAAACCCAGATCTTTCACAAAACGAATAGATTTTCTACGAAACTGTTAGAATCTACTAAACTAATTTAGAATCTGTGAACTGACTTTTTGCGTTAATGGCGTTCCATAAAAGGAAGTCGAGAAGCAAATTCCCCTCTACCCTTTTATAAACCCACTTTTTGAAAATTGGTAACTTTTGGATAATATAGTTGTCCACATAAGAGTTACTTTTGTCTAAGTTGTCTCTCCATAAAAAATCATCATGCTCATGAGTTATCTGCCCTTAGTGAAAATTTCTGATCAGAAAACAACAATAGAAATTCGACAAATAACTTGTTCGCGGTAAAATTCAGGTAGTTATAAATAAATAGCCAATGTCTAATTTATTATCAGACACATTTAAATCAAGTGATTGCTCTTGAGTATCATAAAATAAAGCTAAGCTGTGAATTTTTAATTTTTTCTGTGTGTGTCTCAAATTTCCGAACGCAAACTTCGCAGTTAGGAGTGAAGTGCAAAAAAAATCAAACAGCTGTGTGAGACTCGTCGCCTTGCCTGTTTTTTATTTTGGTCGTTATTCCCAGCTGTCATAGTTCTGTCTGTCGGACTAGCATTATTTCCATCTACGACTAATTTCTTTGTGATTGTTGAGTTCACAACAGTGACAAAGTCGGCTAGACCAATTAATAGTATTCATTGGTCGGAGTGGTGTTTTAGAGATTAATGAACATTCAGAATTGTTTTAGACTCCCTGAACAAAATTGGGGAAAATAATTGAAAGCGATTAAGGAGAGTTTTCACATCTGGGTCCATTTTCATTTAGTCCAATCAGGGTTTGATAAGTGTAGGCCTACATTAAACTACCGGTAGGCCTTTTTATGGCACTTTGTTTTTACTTTTTCGCACCCCCCAATATTCCCGTAAAACTATCGGAAATTTTGAAACCCAGGCAGGGGGGACACATTTAAAAGTGTCCTGAATGTTCACAGAAATTTTAGACTTCCGAGACATTTTAAAGTATTTGCCAAGTTTTCGATATCGATAGCTTTATTTTGGTTTACTTTAAAAAAAAACAGGGCCCGAACCACTTAATAGAGGTTTCTTAAAAATTCCAGTTAGTTGTAAGCCCTTTTATTAACTTGTTTATTTAAACCAGCCTAGAACAAATAAGGAATCGTTTTTTGGAACAACAATCACTGGTTAAAGTTTATGCTACCAACCTAGTCAGGAGGTACACATAACAAGAATGATAGCCTGTATATCAGAGATAATGGACTTCTGTTATGACATTTTAGGAATGTATTTGACCAAGTCTATGTACTGATATGACAAAACATTTCACTTTTGGTTTACTTTTAAAAGAAACTACAGCCCAGTAACACACAGTGTTGTAATAGAGGTATTGGCTATAACATGCGTTATTCCAGACTTTGATTGTAACGAAACTCTTGTTTTACATCTTCAGTTCTTCAAACTCTGATGCCGAATTGAACAAATAAGGAATCGTCATGGAAGCAGCACCGGATCTTATCCAGAATTCGGTGCCAACTGTCTTGGATGAAGCAGAATTTAACGGAAGAGTTAAAAAATTAAAAATCACTGACAATATAAAAGAATTACAGACAGTTCTTAGAGATAAGACAACTAATAGAAGTGATTTTATATTTTATGCTGATAGATTGATTCGACTGCTGGTAGAGGAAGGGTTAAATCAGTTACCCTATAGAGAATGTTCTATTGTAACTCCTACAGGTATGCTATATTAACCCTTTTACAACACATAAACCATGTATCCACTTGGTCAAAAAGCCGGCTTTAAGCTAGGTTTTCTGTGTTTCCACTTGTTAAATTGCCATATTACGGTTTGGGAACAGAAAACCTCTCTTTTTGCGTTTTATATTGGGGGCCAAATGAAAGCTAGCTTCAAAGCCAGCTTTTTAAACAAGTGGAAATGCAAAAAGCCGCTTTTCGGTGTGGCAAGAGAGAAGTACTAGTTTTACGGTCTCACGCTCATCATCGGTAGTCTTGTACATCGTGACCTGTCATTAATAAGCCACTTTTTTGATCGAGACTATTTCCACTTATTTAAAATGCCAGCTTCAAAGCTGGCTTTCATTTGGCCCCCGATAAATTTCCAACGCAAAAAGGGAGGTTTTCAGTTCCCGAACTGTAATAGTTTCGGCAATTTAACAAGTGAAAACACAGGTTTATATTTTCTACCTACTAATGATATGACACATGTCCAATGTTTGTTTTGGGTTAGTGTTTCTGTTTTATATGATAAAAATAGGTTATCACTGAACATGGAAAGTTGCCAAATAATAGTGAAGAATCATTTTTAAGTAAATGGGCTATGGGGACTTAAATAATAATATTTTAATATTTTGTAAAATAGAATCCTGGTAAGATTTTACTGCACCTAACATTAAACCTTCACTTACTGATGTCATGATTATCGCCGACAATCGATTATTGGTCAGTTAAAGTCCAACGATGCGACTTATCAATTCCATTCGAAAGTCAGCGACATCATCGAAAATTTAAAAATAAAATGTGCGTAATTATGTATTAAGTTTTATCATTCATTCTGCTTACCACTGGAATATGAAAAAGTTACTATATATAGACAATTGGGGACGTCTGTGGGAAACATTTTTCTCAGAATTGGTAAAGGCTTCATGTAAACAGGAACGAAAATGTTAGGTTTTTATTTCATTATGTTTCTTAAACTGCTGGCACGGTATCGCGATACAACATGCCATGATACACGTATCATATCGCGATGTTGTGTATCGATACTTGTCGATACATGGCATTCCCTAAAAAATGTGGGTAATATTTTATTTACTAGTCAGTCAATATTATTCCCTAATAAACTCCTTTGGCGGACTTCTCTGAAATCCATTGTTTCAATAACTTATTTGACATTTAAGTCAGTAGACACACGGGCTTAATTATTCTTTAGTTAACAGTTTATCAGCGAAATACCCCAAACAACTAGCTTCATTACTAGTTATAACATTCTGTTACCTCAAAATATAAACGTTACCATTATAAAGAAAGAAACCTTGCTGAAAACGTGTTACTTTTATCTATTACCAGTACCCTGTATTGTGATACGTATTGTATCGTGACTTTTGTATCATGATACGTATTGTATTGTGACCCTTGTCTCGTGATACATGTTGTATCGTGACTCTTGTGTTGTGATACGTATTGTATTGTGACACTTGTATCTTGATATGTATTGTATCGTGGCATGATACCTGTAGTATTTGTAAATTGATAGATTTTGTTATGTATTTTCAGGCCACTCCTACAATGGTCTACGCTATCAAAAGGGTAACTGTGGAGTCAGCATAATGCGTTCAGGAGAAGCCATGGAACAAGGCCTTCGAGACTGCTGTCGGTCCATTCGTATTGGTAAAATCCTAATCCAGAGCGATGAGGAGACCCATAAGGCCAAAGTGGTTTACGCTAAGCTACCTCCGGACATTTCCCAACGTAAAGTGTTACTGATGTACCCTATCATGAGTACGGGTAACACGGTAGCTCAAGCTATCAAGGTGCTCAGGGAACACAAGGTTAACGAGGATCATGTTATATTGTTAAATCTATTCTGTACGCCTCAGGCTGCCAAAAATGTCATTGCTGAATCTCCATCAATTACTATCTTAACTTCTGAAATTCATCCAGTGGCACCAAATCATTTTGGGCAGAAATATTTCGGCACCGAATGATGTGCTTGATGGTTGGTGAAAAAATTGGCTCTTGCAAAAATTCTAAATGACACGATCGCAAATATTCTTCCCTTCTCTGCTGAAGGTATTGGAATTATTTCTTATTCTTCTCTTCATATTTGGTAATAGAGCATTTTTCACCAGTTCAAAATTTTACAAAAGAGCTAATAAGAATTTGGGACACAAACTGAATTAAGAAATCAATATTCAGGTAGCAAATATTGCCAAAGTTTGTTGAGGACAAAAAAAAAATTGGCTGTAAAATATGATGATACAGCATTTTCCAAAATTTCACAAAAGTGCTCACAAGAATTTGGGACACAAACTGAATTAAGAAATCAATATTCAGATAGCAAATATTGCCAAAGTTTTTTGAGGACAAAAAAAAATTTTGCTGTTCACATCCGCAAAATATGGTAATACAGCATTTTTCAAAATTTTACAAAAGAGCTCATAAGAACACAAACTGAATTAAGAAATCTATATTCAGGTAGCAAATATTGTCAAAGTTTGTTTGAGGACAAAAAAAAATTTTGCTGTTCACATCTGCAAAATATGAAACAGCATTTTTCAAAATTTTCCAAAAGAGCTAATAAGAATTTGGGACACAAACTGAATTAAGAAATCTATATTCAGGTAGCAAATATTGCCAAAGTTTGTTGAGGACAAAAAAAAATTTGGCTGTAAAATATGATGAAACAGCATTTTCCAAAAGTTTACAAAAGTGCTAATAAATATTTGGGACTCCTACATATTTACAGGTTTACAGAAATCCGCATTCAGGTCCAACAACTGCCATTCCTTTTGTTTTACATCTTCTAGTCACAGTTTCTTCCACAGACAAACTGACTGTCAGTCTTCATCAGAAATTCTAGGTTGTTTTTCTTTCTCTTTTGATAAATAAGCACTTAAAGGGATAATAGGTCTTAGAATGAACCTAAAATTTGAAAATTTTAAACTTGTCAATAAGAGCTCTATTCATCAGTAAATATACCTGCTGTCATAATTAACATAAAAAATAAATAAATATCTAAAAAACTTAGTAATTATCCATTAAGTTTAATTTGGTTATTGAAAAACGCTTAATAAATTGTTAAGCATTTTTCAAAAAAGACTTAGTTTTATAAGTTTTCCAGATTTTAAGGGATTCTGTTACTTTATGACACCAGGTAAGTTCACTGATGAATATTTACTCATATTGACCATTCTTGAGAAATAAAATTTTATGTTCGTGCTAAGATGCAGTGTCCCTTTAAATTTCTAACTAGGTCAGCTATATTTACAAAATGTCATTTTCTATATTAGTTTCATATTTATATCACTTATTTTACTCTATTTTCAAAATTATTGGAAACATGTTTTCCCAACCGGGAAACTGGGTTAAAAAATCGGCAGTTTTATATTGACCTACGCCAGGATTGAACCCAGGCATACTGCCATTATGAGCTTTAAGTTTTTATTTAAAGGGCAATCTATTCAAAACATTATGCCTGAGCCCTGGGGTCCCTTTCCTGAAGGAGGTAACTTCCTCAAGGTCTATTAGGTGATGTTATGCCCTAGACCGCCCTGCTGACGACTTGTAATATCTTCCAGCTTGTCAGATGTCAGAATGATGATGTTTATATATATCAGCCCGTCATGACAATCATATAGTCATCCTATATTCATTCAATTTATTTTCATATTCAATAAACAATATTTCAATTTATTTTCTATAATGCCCCCTCTTACCAATACATTATTCAATGGGTTTTGTGTATAATGACCCCCCCCCCCCCAACTCTCTGCCCTCCAAACTTCTCACCCAACCTCTCCCCTCCCACCTTCTCTCCCCACCCCTCTCCTTAAAATTTCAATGAATTTGTGTATAATGGGCCCCCATCTCTTTACTACAATTTTCAATGAATCTTACTATTGGCCCAGGGTTGCATGAGGTATTGTATATGTCACGTGAACTTGCCTTCAATTCTTAAAAATCGCAAGATCTGGTCAGACAATGAAATATGTCCCGTCTTCTACTCAATGCACGTGCAAACAGCGGTCCAAGAGGTTCACAGGGTTATAAATATTTTTGTTTCAAGTGTTTGTGTTCGTGAATATAACACATTTATATATAATTAAATCAATATAAAGCCTGGAGAATATCTCACATCCGAAAATATGACTGTTATTCAATAGTCTGTTTATTAAAGGGGAGTAACTCTTCCATGCATAAATATAAATAAAGTAGAGGTATTGGTTAAAGCTGCTTTGCTGGGAACCAACCATTAAAATGTGTTGATGGCAGAAAAATTTGCCCATGTTCATGCTTACTGGGCGCTTCATCTATCTATATTTACAGGGGCGCTTCATCTATCTATATTTACAAGGGCGCTTCATCTATCTATGTGTACAGTGGCGCTGTATCTAGCTATGTTTACAAGGGCGCTGTATCTAGCTATGTTTACAAGGGCGCTACATCTATCTATATTTACAAGGGCTCTTCATCTAGCTATATTTACAAGGGCCCTACATCTAGCTATATTTACAGGGGCGCTTCATCTATCTATATTTACAAGGGCGCTACATCTATCTATATTTACAAGGGCGCTGTATCTATCTATATTTACAAGGGCTCTTCATCTATCTATATTTACAAGGGCTCTTCATCTATCTATATTTAAAGTGGCGCTACATCTCTCTATATTTACAAGGGCGCTACATCTATCTATATTTACAAGGGCGCTACATCTATCTATATATACAGGGGCGCTTCATCTATCTATATTTACAAGGGCGCTACATCTAGCTATATTTACAAGGGCGCTGTATCTATCTATATTTACAAGGGCTCTTCATCTATCTATATTTACAAGGGCTCTTCATCTATCTATATTTACAAGGGCGCTACATCTTTCTATGTTTACAAGGGCGCTACATCTATCTATATTTACAAGGGCTCTTCATCTATCTATATTTACAAGGGCGCTTCATCTATCTATATTTACAAGGGCGCTACATCTATCTATATTTACAAGTGCGCTACATCTATCTATATATACAGGGGCGCTTCATCTATCTATATTTACAAGGGCCCTACATCTAGCTATATTTACAGGGGCGCTTCATCTATCTATATTTACAAGGGCGTTACATCTATCTATATTTAAAGTGGCGCTACATCTATCTATATTTACAAGGGCGCTACATCTATCTATGTTTACAAGGGCGCTTCATCTATCTATGTTTACAAGGGCGCTTCATCTATCTATATTTACAAGGGCGCTACATCTATCTATATTTACAAGGGCGTTACATCTATCTATATTTACAAGGGCGCTACATCTATCTATATTTACAAGGGCTCTTCATCTATCTATATTTACAAGGGCGCTACATCTATCTATATTTACAAGGGCGCTACATCTATCTATATTTACAAGGGCGCTTCATCTATCTATATTTACAAGGGCGCTACATCTATCTATATTTACAAGGGCGCTACATCTATCTATATTTACAAGGGCGCTACATCTATCTATATTTACAAGGGCGCTACATCTATCTATATTTACAAGGGCCTACATCTATCTATATTTACAAGGGCGCTACATCTATCTATATTTACAAGGGCGCTTACATCTATCTATATTTACAAGGGCGCTACATCTATCTATATTTACAAGGGCTCTTCATCTATCTATGTTTACAAGGGCGCTTCATCTATCTATATTTACAAGGGCGCTTCATCTAGCTATATTTACAAGGGCGCTTCATCTATCTATATTTACAAGGGCGCTTCATCTATCTATATTAACAAGGGCGCTACATCTATCTATATTTACAAGGGCTCTTCATCTATCTATATTTACAAGGGCGCTTCATCTATCTATATTTACAAGGGCGCTCATCTATTATATTTACAAGGGCGCTCATCTATCTATATTTACAAGGGCCTCATTTCTATTTTACAAGGGCGCTATCTACTATTTTACAAGGGCGCTATCTATCTATATTTACAAGGGCCTTCATCTATCTATATTTACAAGGGCGCTACATCTATCTATATTTACAAGGGCGCTACATCTATCTATATTTACAAGGGCGCTACATCTATCTATATTTACAAGGGCGCTTCATCTATCTATATTTACAAGGGCGCTTCATCTATCTATATTTACAAGGGCGCTTCATCTATCTATATTTACAAGGGCGCTACATATATCTATATTTACAAGGGCGCTACATCTATCTATATTTACAAGGGCGCTACATCTATCTATATTTACAAGGGCGCTTCATCTATCTATATTTACAAGGGCGCTTCATCTATCTATATTTACAAGGGCGCTACATCTATCTATATTTACAAGGGCGCTACATCTATCTATATTTACAAGGGCGCTTCATCTATCTATATTTACAAGGGCTCTTCATCTATCTATATTTACAAGGGCGCTACATCTATCTATATATACAGGGGCGCTACATTATTCAAAGATAAGTCAACAATAAAGATATTGAAATATTATTCGTTTCATTATTATTAAATATTAAGTTATAAGTTACATTTAACAAAAAGATTTGATCGATAGAGCCGCTTAAAACAAAATGGCGGGTCGATGGATCAGCTTGGAACAAAAGGCGGATCGATGGAACTGCTATGAGTAACATGGCGGATCGATGGATCAGCTTGGAACAAAAGGCGGATCGATGGAACTGCTATGAGCAACATGGCGGGTCGATGGATCAGCTTGGAACAAAAGACCGATCGATGGATCTTTGAACAACATGGCCGATCGATGGAACTGCTTTGTGCAACATGGCGGATCGATGGATCAGCTTGGAACAAAATGGCCGATCGATGGAACTGCTTTGTGCAACATGGCGGATCGATGGATCAGCTTGGAACAAAATGGCCGATCGATGGAACTGCTATGAGCAAAACATGACTGATCGATGGATCTGTTTAGAACAAAATGGTGATCTATAAACCAGTCAAAAACAAACGTGGATAACCCGCTCTGATGTTCTTTTGCCATGTTAGAAAACAAGGTATATCGAAAAATTCTATTTGTAAGGGAAGTAACTCTGACAACATTACAACAACATTACGTGGTATAAGATACACTATATCAACATAGAATTTAAATACCAATAAAGTTTACTATCTACCATAGTATCTTGGTGTAATGAGTAAGATTTTCTCTGTTTATGATAAAGACCCTGTCATAACATGTAGATCAGAAACAATATGGTAGATAAATATGTTAAAAGGGCGACCAAAACGCGGCCATTTTGAAAAATTAGGCAGATTTCCAAGTATACAAAATAAAGGAACATTTTTACATTAGGCACATTTTGACATTCAATAATCATGGACGGAGTCTTGAATACTGGGAATAAGGGCAGAGTTGATGGCAAGCATCGTTGAATTTCCTTTATCGATGCAAACCCAATATGGCGTCCTGTCGGCCATTTTGATTTTTTAAAACCGAATATCAATGATTCAGTCCTCAAGGAATATCGACCTTCGGATATATTAAGTACATGTACAATATCAACAAAGTGTATCACAGGCATGCCGACTTCAATAATAACATTCAAATAAATACATAATTAGGATATGTTCATATATAACACGGAAAAACACTTATTATTTCTGAGAGGACATTGAAGGTTCAGTGTCAGTTATATTATGCTCGCCACCCTTCTAGACTGAATATGCTCAAAATTTACAATCACTGACTTTTTGGAGCAGGTGATATACCGTACGACCTTTGACCCAATTAAATGCAGTTATTAACACTTAGCGAAAGTGTATAATGTATTGCAAACATTTCTATATTTTTTGGTTCTTTTGTAAATGACTTTTTAAGTGGCCAGAGCTAATTTTCTACCCGCAACGAAACATTTTTTATATTAATTCATATTTTAAACCATCATTTTTCTTCTCAACTTTAACTTTTAAAATTAAAAACGGAATCAACACTGGATCACAGAAACAAATTGAAACACGAACTGTATACGCCATCCTATTTGACTGTAATACTGCCGGGTAGCCTATTGAGCTTTCTCCGTGTTATCAATGCTCTTAACACACTCGTTGATGGCTTTTTTAGAGCCGGGAGTGTTTTGGAGGTAGGCAAAATAGGTACTTCTCATGTGTTCCCTGTTAACAGGGTGTACTTCATTCAACTTGTCCAAATCCATGCGATAAAAATCTTGCTTCGTCTTCTCGTAGTCTTCTTCGATCTTTTTGGATGCGTTTGCGCTGTATTTCTGCTTCAATTCCTCCCTGAAAGTGGACGTGGTAAGGTTAACTTGTTATGAACTGAAATTTTTTTGGACATATTTAAGAATTGGCCCAAATCTTTGGAAATAAGTAGAACTTTTATTTAAAAACAGACAAATTATAATAATGGAACCATTACGACATTGAACCAAATATCTGATATAGTATGTGTTTTCTGAGTTGCCTGCTTGAGCTGTAGATTCGATCACTCTTGCACCTTTATAGAAATAAACAGGAGCCGCGGTGGCTCAGTGAGTTAAACTTTTCGCTTAGTTGAAAAAGTTTAGTGATGCTGGTCGGAGGAACTGACATGGAAATATCGTCTAGTCGTTCGGATGAGACAATTAACCGAGGCTAGATTAAAGATTCCTCGATAGTTAAAAATTGCAAAACGAGTACCTATTGCTGCTGTCCTGGCAAAATTTCCCTTCACTGCACATAGCATGGCTTTGCCCGCCTTCATTAGTCCATAAGGTTCAGAAGAATAGGACGTAAAACCCCATTCATTTCATTTTGTTAACAGAAGTTAACATGAATTCCCAACTTTGGCATTGGTCCTTACCTTAACATGGGGACATCGCTATAATTCAGTTTCTTTGTGGCTAAATCGGACGTTTCTAAGGTAACGACGGGGTATTTTGGAAGTCGGGTACTCCCTTCGTGTTTAGTTTTCTTTGCTCGTTCGTCAATTTTCTTCCTACAGTACAAAATAAATCAAGGTTAAGTAGACTAGTTTTAGTTTGGGACATCGTTATGGCGAAAATAGAAGCTAGTGATGAAGCTGACGAGTAACGGAGAGTACCACAGGTCTATCCATCCAAACGTCATCTACTGATCAGTGATCGCAAACGCTTATTCATAAGAAGATCAGAATTCCAAGGAACTGTTTAATACAAAAGGACTGATGGCTAGCCAAGTCTGATGATACTCACTCTTTTTTCTTTTGCGTCTCTCCGCGGTTTACTGCTTTAGATTCAAGAACTGGAAGAACAGATTTGTCCATCTCGAGATTTTTCCAGGGATCAATCAAACCAATTGCTGTTGTCCTGCTGGAAGAACAGTGCTGCAGTTCCTCTGGCTGGAAGGCAAGAACGAATTTCAGTTGCTGGATAAATTGGCATTTAGATAAGGAGCAATACCCCTCCAAAAATAGATCTGTCCATTTAATACACATGTACTTGATCGCTGGAACATAGATCTGTCCATTTGATACACATGTACTTGTGTATTTTTAAACAAATTGTACGTTGAAGTATTGTATATTTATTTTGTGGGCATGTACTTGAATGCCGGAACATAGATCTGTCCATTTAATGCACATGTTCTTGTGTAACTTTAGACGAATGGTATATTGAAATATTGTATATTTTCGCAACCACCACTTGGGTTTCCATTGAGAGTGTCATTTGGTCAGGCTGTAATATACCTATTTTAACATTCACTAGAATATCATATAACTCACCGTTTCAATAAGGTATCGTTGAGAACTCGTATCATAATAAGGCTTTAGGTCGTTAAAGATAAAAGGCGTGTGTTTCTTTCTGAAAGTAAATTATATCCGCACAGATTAGTCTAAATTAACTTCACAAGAAAAATAGCTGGACACAATTAAATGGATGACAATTACTTTATTAAATAACTTGCGACGTTTCGACGATGATACTCTCGTTTTTATCAAGTTTCATCGTTGAAACGTCACACGTTATTTAATAAAGTTATTGTTATTCATAAAATTGTACCTTATTAAAAAACTTGCGACGTTTCGACGATGATACTCTCGTTTTTATCAAGTTTCATCGTTGAAACGTCACACGTTATTTAATAAAGTTATTGTTATCCATAAAATTGTACCTTATTAAATAACCTGCGACGTTTCGACGATGATATTCTCGTCTTTATCAAGTTTCATCGTGGAAACGTCACACGTTATTTATTAAAGTTATTGTTATCCATAAAATTGTACCTTATTAAATAACCTGCGACGTTTCAACGAGGATGCCCTCGTCTTTATTAAGTCTCATCGATGAAAGTAGATACATTGTCGCTGGTCGAGTAATAAAGGTGGTCGCTTATCAGACGTTAATTACATTGAAAACTCGTAGGGGGGGGGACTTTATTGTGGTCGCTTATTGAAGGTGGGCTTTTGAAAAAGGTGGTCGTTTGAGCAGGATGTCCTGTAATTCTTATCCATAAAATTGTATCCATTTATTGTATCCACCAATTACTAAATGTAACGTAATGAAGTCACTAATTAGACATGATTCTGACTGAAATCGGGTCATTTGTTCAACCTTTTTGACCTAGTGATGTTCTTTAGGTGTAAGAACTACCGGCACCATGAATAATTTAAACTGTGTTGTCTGGTAGTGGTAGTCTGTAAAGAGCAGGGGTTAACAGTGGCTATACTTACTGAACAGGCTTCTGGATTTTAGAAACTTCTTTCTTTAACCCTTCCTCTATCCGGGTTAACTCCTTTCTGAAAAACTCTTTCTGTTCAGCTCGACCATCAGATGAATCTGTAAGGAAAAAACGAAGCTTTGAATAAAATAAAGTGTTACATCCTATGATCGATATGAGTATGACTGAATTTGTTAAAGTCTTGAAACCTTATGCAACCATGCGACTGATTTGGCGAAGGAAATGTCACTGTGGAATTTCGGGCTACCAGATTACGAGCATTTGGTATAAAGACCCCTTTCATTAGCTTCATTACGATCTTATTGTAAGATTGTTTAAGGCTTAAGGGAACAATGCTTTGAAATGCTTTGGGAATGCTTTGATGCTTTGTTAGTGTGCATGGTGACGTGAACCGGGTGAACAAAACGGTGAATATAAGAATCAAAGCACACCGACAGCAAGTTTGTGTTGAAAATTTTAAAAAAAATCATGGGTCAAAGAAGGGATGGATAATGAACATAAGGGTTCTTGGCTGCTCAATTTAAAATATAGCAAAGCCAATGTGAGTCTTTGATATGGGCGGCCGAATGTCCAACAAAGTCAGATTCAACAAAACCTTTTTCTACTTGTAAAAGAGACAATCCTTCAGAGCTGAATAAAGGTCAACTTAAAGTCGTTAAACATGTGACCTACTGGAGCTCCTATTTGTTAAAAAGCGCTGTACGTTGTACAGTTAGATCGACGGCTTAACGCAAGAATGAAACCGGTCTCTGAAATCTGTGCTTGTCTGTCTGGATAACGATGTTTTATACAGGCACACAAGTTATTTGACAAGTTGACACAATTAGAAATGTTTTACTAGTTGAATCTGATTCTGGAATTTTTGGACATTTGACCTCCGATATTTCGACCACCTTAAGAACATCTGGTACCACAAAGGGAAACGTTTTTGGGAGATTGGGTTAAAAAAGGGTGGATTTTTTCAAAAGACACGTAATACCATTGCTATAGCATGGGAGTGGTAAGGTAGTAAAGGATAAGTGGGTCTGGTTTAGTACACACAGGGTTAATTGGCAACAGGGTGAACAGTAACACTAAGGGCACAGCACACAATGAAGGTCAGGTTTGAGATGCTATTTAGAATGAAACCTTAGCTGGCTGCATTTTGCCTTGCATCAAAGCATTCACAAGCAATTTGATTTAAAAGGGTACTGACAGATTTTGATTTTTGGCTTAAGGAAATACTTGACTCTACTGACATTTTAAATCGGATCTTTAAATCTAAGCAAACATAGATTAACCCCACTATTCAGATTGCTTCAGAACAAAGAGTCCAAACTCTCTTTTACTAGAATTTTTCAGGTCTATGTTCTCTTTGATCCAAAGTTCCAACTTAAAATAGCTGTACCTCTCACTCCCTTGGACTTTGGTCTTTGTGATTTCTGGGAGGTTCTAGTTGTCTCCCTTTGAAGCAGGCGACCATTTGTTGAGGTAGATGAGTGGCGCATTCGCCCATTTGTTGTCTCTGGTCTGCTTCCCGTTGATCCTTTATTTGATCCTTTAGATGGCTCAGTTCTCTCTCTTGTGATCGGCCTTTGTCGAGAAGCGGGTTTGTTCGCCTCCACCGGTTTGCTACGCTGAACAGGTCTTTGCTGTTCCTCTTTAGGTTTGTCGCATTGAATCGGCTTTGGTGCTCGTACGGTCCGTTTTCGCCCAATGGGCTTTTGATTGTTAACTCCGTTCTGTTTTACAGATGGTTTTCGTTTGGTCTGAGGAGGTTTTTCTTGTTGTTCATCTGTTTTCTCTTCTACCTTTTCTAATTCTTTTTCCTTGGGCATGTTCGTCTCTTTATTAAGAGAATCCTCTCCTCTGTGATTGGTACCATCACGGGGCTCGACTTTGTCGTCATCTTTCCCTCTTTTGTCATTTTGTATTTCGTCGGCCCTTTTCTCTTCAGGTGTTGGTTCTTTGTACTCTTCTTCTGTGGATAGTTCTTCAGTTGTTGGTTGCGGAGTGGGTACTCGGACTGGAGTGGGCGTCCTATCTTGACCACGTTGATCAGTTTTTTCTTCTGATTTGGGTGCCTCTTCTTCCAATAACCATTTAGTAAAATCGTCCTTTTGGACTTCTTCCGCGACTGGTTCTTCTTCCGGCTTTTTGTCCGTTTCTTCCGTGGTCTGAGACGATATTGATATCTTTTTCTGCGGATCTTCATCTTCGTCTTTGGTCTCTTGATCCTCGATCCTCTCTCTAGACTGTGGTTCAATGGAAGGGGCGTTCTCATTATTAAAATCACTTAATGATTCAATTTGTGCTGATTGGTCCTCATCCTGCTCGAGTGAACCCAGCTTCTGGGCGGTTTCTGGATGAATCGGAGCTTCTTTAACATCCTCTCGATGAGATTCTCTTTCGGATATCACGCTTGCCTTCTCTTCTTCGGAAGTCTTTAAGTTTTCTTCATTAGTGTCCCCTACTTCTTCTTCTTTCACCTTTTCCGAATCAACAGAATTATCATTATCATTTGTATTAATTTCAGTGTCTTCATCATGAAGCGCCGTGACTTCTTTGACCTGATTATTTGATGTGCATTCAAAGACGTTATCATTTGGTGTGACTTCTTTATTTTCAGTGTCTTCAGCGGTATAAACAGTGGGGGAAACTTTTTTGTCTTCAGAATGCGACGTGCTTTCTAGATCATTAGCATCGTCATTATTTTTGACCTCGACTTCTTGCTCTTTGACTTCATCATTATCCTCATTATCACCTATTTTATTTGAAATATCCTCCGGGTCCGTTTTGTTATTTTCACGGTTATTATCGAGCTTATTATCGCTTTGGTTATTCACTTCGTTAGTGTTTTTGGGATCAATAATATCATTATCAGTTACAGTCAGTTCACGTGTTTCAGATGCGAGATCCGTATCCGTTTTGTGATCCGATTTTGAGTTTCCTGTTTGTAAGTGAGTTGCTAGTGGTGGTTGACCTACTGGTATTACTTCACCCTTCGAAAATTCATCTCCACGTTGTTCTTTTATCGTATCAACGTCAGATTTGGGCTCATCCATTGCCTTTTCTGAATCTCCATTTGAGTCGATGTGATCCCCTAACAATTCCTCTTCAGCTTGGGCAGAAGGTTCTTCTAAATCTGAGACCGTTTCTAATTCTGTAGTCTGTTTGCCCTCGTCTATGGACGGAGTTCGCATCATCGGCTTCACAACGGCTACGTTCGACTCCACGCTATCGCTGTCTTTTCCGCCATTTTCTTGCACTGGCTTTGATTGTTCCACGTCGGGAAGACCCTTTCTTTCCTCAGGGGAATCATGGTCGCTTTTCCGATTATCTTGGGCTTCCATTTTATTCTGCTTTTGTTCAAATTCGGCTTTATCAGTATTTTTTGTGATCTCCGAATTCAATTCTGTTGTATTATCCGAAATTTTGCCAGTTAATTGCTCCTCTTCCGACGCTGGCACCTCGTCCTTTTGCTCCTCTGTCGACTCAGGGGAAGTCTTCAAAACTGCTTCCGATGAGTTTACTGGAGATGATGTAATTAAGCCATCGTCATCATTTACTATAGAGGTTTTCTCGGCAGTTGACTTCTTTCTTTCGTTGTAAGTTGCTTCCTCATTATCTTTTAGTCCATCGGTATCATCAAGGGTTTTGACGATGCCCGACTTTGGTTCACTCGTTTCTTCTTGAGACTGTGGGACTACATGGACAAAGTTCTTTTGGTCATGATCCTTTACATCATCTCGCGGGGAACTGGGTCTTGGACTGTCATTTGACGATCCTTCCGGATTTTGCCTTTCGTCGAAGCATTCGTCCGTCTTTGGTGTCGACGCTTTGTCGTCCACGGATATAACAGAGTCACTCTGTGTATGTTCTAATGGTGATTTGGGAACCGACTCATCATGAACAATGTCTGAAATGCTCTTTGAGGCACCAGTCGGTTGAGGACCATCAGAAATCTCAGAAGATTCAATCTGGGTGTCATTAAGATCATCGTCACCAGTGATTGACGTTTTAGTCTCCGGAAGTTCTCCAGGTTCGTCACTTTCCATATTCGAATCTGTGTTACCATTGTCGTTTTCAACACTATCTCGTATAGCGTCTTTAACAATTTCTGTGTCCTCGGCATCTTTAGTTGGAGGCTGGGTGCTAGTGTCAACACTTTTTACCAACGTGTTTGTTTCCGAATTCGGGTTATCGTCAGCCTCCTTGTCCGATACTTTATTTGATTGCGCATGATCGTCAACATTCGAATCGGTCTTATCGCCCGCGTTCACTAATGAGTAACTTTCGACTGCGTCATGATTTAAACTTTTATTATTTGAGGCTGAAATATTTGTGTCATTGGCTACCGTCTCGTGATCAACGTCCTTTGTGATTCCCTGGTTTGAAATACTATCAGCATTGTCACTCTTCTCAACTTCCGGTGTTACCTTAACGACTCCCTCTGAAATATTATTATCCAGACGTTTTGACTCCTCAATATGAATCCCTTCCCCATCAGCTGCTATTGCATCCATTGTGAGTCACAGAGGTCCTTCCGATATCCTTTTTAAAGAATCGTCCCTGTCACATATTTCACAATTCCAAATTGTTTTAATCATAAAATGTATGCATCACAAAGGTCACTTCCGTTTTGAAAATTAAGATAGACACCAAACGTACCTATCAGTGTCTTGGCGATGCCGATCGCAATGGAGGTCTACTTCCCAGCCTCGCTTATATCCAACTGCATAGAACTGCTAGTAGTGCAAAAACACAATCATACAAATCATGTAGTCTTGATTATCAGAGCCTCATTACATCATAATTAGCTTCATTTTTCTGTAGATTTTGTTTTCCAGACCGGAATGAACCATAAAGTAAATTGCTTTTAAATATCACTGCTATTATGTCCAGACTTGCGCTCGTCAATGGGCTAGATAATCAAGGCTACACGCATGACATTAAAGGACATAAAAAGATATTAATTTTGTTAGATTGCTTGAGATTGGGTTCTAATGAAAAAAATGTTGCCTAGCAACCGAGACTAATATGGTAGCATCTGAGAAATGATCATTGTCATCATTTATCACCGGATAATCAAGAATTAGGCTCTAATTAATTAAGGCTAATTTGACGTCATCATCTCGGCGATTTAAATGGCTTGATTAGTAGGATGATGGATTGATGAAAGTCGTGTAAAAACTTGTAGGAACTGTGCCGAATTTAATGAGGACAGCAGTTGGTCAAGTCATGTACGGGGCCCGTATTTTTTTCAAAATTGGAATCCCTACGCCCTATTCGCCTACAATTAAACTCATTTTCCTCCTGAAAGGAGCTCATAGGCAAAGATAGAGACTACTATGATGATTCCTTTAAAAACCCAAGATAGGGAAAATGCAGTAAAAATGTTTTAATTTCTTACGTCCCCCCCCCCCCACCACCAACTATCCTTTCACTTCTTCAGAACTTAATGTGATAATTACCATGGATATTATGGAATACGAGTTTCATTAGTTACCAATTAACAATAACGTAGCAAAATGATTAGCGACAATCCAGTATACAAACACGTGGATATTGGATATTGGATATTGGTTGTGATATTATACCTGAACCATCCCCAGACAATCTAATCTATAATATTTTCTCTCCAGACTCGTCGCTAAGATATTACTTACATATACAATACAGTGTAAATAGCGAAAAAGCTTTTTATATTTAAATCTGCCTTAAGGAAATATGGACGTCCAAATTACAATAGAGTGAGATGTTTTGAAAAGAAATGGTTCGTCAATGAAAAGTTTGGTTAGGTAGTGTTAGTCTGTGATGCGATATGTTAGTCTTTCACGTGATTAGTTAGTCTTTCATATGATTTGTTAGTCTTTATTGTGATCAGTTAGTACATGGAATGGTGGTAGTCTATCGATTAATCTATGAACTGTAAAATTAAACTATTTTTGCTTAGTCTTTCATGTGTTCAGTTAGTCTTTCATGTGTTCAGTTAGTCTTTCATATGATCAGTTAGTCTTTCATGAAATCAGTTAGTCTTACATGAGATCAGTTAATCTTTAATGAGATCAATAAGTCTTTCATGTGTTCAGTTATTCGTTCATGAGATCAGTTAGTCTTTCATGTGTTCAGTTAGTCTTTAATAAGGTCAGTTAGTCTTTCATGTGTTCAGTTAGTCTTTCATGAGATCAGTTAGTCTTTCATGTGATCAGTTAGTCTTTCATGTGATCTAGTCTTTCTGAAATCAGTAGTCTTTCATGGGTCAGTTAGTCTTTCATGAAATCAGATAGTCTTTCATGAGATCAGTTAGTCTTTCATGTGATCAGTTAGTCTTTCATGTGATCAGTAAGTCTTTCATGAAATCAGTTAGTCTTTCATGAAGATCAGTTAGTCTTTCATGTGATCAGTTAGTCTTTCATGAAATCAGTTAGTCTTTCATGTGTTCAGTTAGTCTTTCATGTGATCAGTTAGTCTTTCATGAAATCAGAGTCTTTCATGTGATCAGTTAGTCTTTCATGGGATCAGTTAGTCTTCCATGTGATCAGTTAGTCTTTCATGTGATCAGTTAGTCTTTCATGTGATCAGTTAGTCTTTCAAGTGATCAGTTAGTCTTTCAAGTGATCAGTTACTCTTTCATGCGATCAGTTAATCTTTCATGTGATCAGTTAGTCTTTCATGTGATCAGTTAGTCTTTCATGGAATCAGTTAGTCTTTCATGTGATCAGTTAGTCTTTCATGAGATCAGTTAGTCTTTCATGAAATTAGTTAATCTTTCATGTAATAAGTAAGTCTTTCATAAAATCAGATAGTCTTTCATGTGATCAGTTAGTCTTTCATGTGATCAGTTAGTCTTTCATGAAATCAGTTAGTCTTTCATGTGATCAGTTAGTCTTTCATGAAATCAGATAGTCTTTCATGTGATCAGTTAGTCTTACAAGTAATCAGTAAGTCTTTCATGTAATCAATCAGTCTTTCATGTAATCATCAGTCTTTCATGTGATCAGTTAGTCTTTCATAAATGACTTATTTATCTTCAAAGTGAATAAGTATAAGATCAAAGGAAAACTATTTGAAATTTAAAGAAACCCATCACCAAGAATTAGTTTTGTTATATGCTACGTTAGTAAAATAAACAGAAGGTCTTCTTAGATTTTTAAAATCATCCTTCCGAACTTGAGAAGGTGACTAATTTCCCACGTCCCATCTGTTCTGGCTTGGTGCTCTGGTAGAATAAAGAACCTATAGCTGAGGTCCTATTCAATTTTACATTTACATAACTCTATTGTCAGGTGCTTGTCTGGAATGCTCTTCAGACTTATGTAGCTGCTAATAGGTAATAGGTTTTCGTCTTCTTTAGCCCATAAGGTGCAGAAGAGTAGGACGTAAAACTCCATTCATTTCATTTCAATGGGTAACAGGCTTCAATACACTATAGCGCAATAAGAAAGCGCAGGGTATAACAAAGTCTCTAAATAAAACATGATTCTAGCAAGAAGCACGAAGAAGAAAAGATCTTACCGTCTCGGCAATCGGATGCACTATCTTGTTTTTGTTTTGGACGTCGTGGACTGTTATTCTCTGACGGGGAAGGCGATCCTGCTTTCGGGTTCTGGAAACAGAAGAGTGCGTACAAATTAAGATATGTTGTATGCTCATAGTTCTGAAAAGGTGATGACTGACTTAAACTTGATATTGATATGAAGAGATACTGCGTCTTGGAATAAACATGAAAGTTAAAAAAATTTAAGCATGGTCAATAAGAGGTCTATTCATCAGTAAATATACCTGCTTCCATAAATAACATAAAAAATAAATATATATCCAAAAAACTTAGTAATTATCTAAAAAGATGCATTTGATTATTGAAAAACGCTGAATAAATTGATTAAGGGTTTTTAAATAATTACTTAGTTTTGTGAGTTTTCCATATTTTAAGAGATTCTGTTACTTTATGACACCAGGTAAGTTCACTGATGAATATATACTCATATTGACCATTCTTGAAAACTAAATTCATGCCAACAAGAAGTATCCCTTTAAAGACAAACTAAATTCAGATTTACGTTGACACGTGTTTTAAATGTAGATATGTAACGGTACATTAAATCTGTCCCTCAAACATAAAGAAATATTGTGTAAATTTTTCTGTGTTATTTTCTATTTGAAGTTACAAAACGTTTCAATGAAAAAAAAATCAATGGCAATATCAAGGGTGAATTAAGATCTATAGTATATATTGACTCTATCTCTTGTACTAGTTGACATCAATCCTTTTTTACCAACCTTTAAAACGTGTATCATATGAAGATTGATATTAATAATAATAAACTCTATACTGTATTTTACATGGTTCAGAATTAGGCCCAATACACAAGGACATGGTCCTGTCTAACATTCAGTCCATAGAGACAAACATAGACTCTTTATTTTACATGGGTCAGAATTAGGTCCAATACACAAGGACATGGTCCTGTCTAAAATTCAGTCCATAGAGACAAACATAGACTCTTTATTTTACATGGGTCAGAATTAGGTCCAATACACAAGGACATGGTCCTGTCTAACATTCAGTCCATGGTGACAAACATAGACTCTTATTTTACATGGATCAGAATTAGGCCCAATACACAAGACATGGTCCTGTCTAAAATTCAGTCCATAGGGGACAAACATAGACTCTTTATTTTACATGGATCAGAATTAGGTCCAAAACACAAGGACATGGTCCTGTCTAAAATTCAGTCCATAGAGACAAACATAGACTCTTTATTTTACATGGGTCAGAATTAGGCCCAATACACAAGGACATGGTCCTGTCTAACATTCAGTCCATGGAGACAAACATAGACTCTTTATTTTACATGGGTCAGAATTAGGCCCAATACACAAGGACATGGTCCTGTCTAACATTCAGTCCATAGAGACAAACATAGACTCTTTATTTTACATGGATCAGAATTAGGTCCAAAACACAAGGACATGGTCCTGTCTAACATTCAGTCCATAGAGACAAACATAGACTCTTTATTTTACATGGGTCAGAATTAGGCCCAATACACAAGGACATGGTCCTGTCTAACATTCAGTCCATGGAGACAAACATAGACTCTTTATTTTACATGGGTCAGAATTAGGCCCAATACACAAGGACATGGTCCTGTCTAACATTCAGTCCATGGAGACAAACATAGACTCTTTATTTTACATGGGTCAGAATTAGGTCCAATACACAAGGACATGGTCCTGTCTAACATTCAGTCCATAGAGACAAACATAGACTCTTTATTTTACATGGGTCAGAATTAGGTCTAATACACCAGGACGTGGTCCTGTCTAACATTCCCAGGACCATAGACAAACATTAAAAGGACTGGTTTATTTTCCCCCATGGGTCAGAAAATTAATATCCAATAAAAACCAAAAAAACAAAATCCTGTCAAAAAACAGATCATTTTCCCAAAGGTACATGACCACAAAATAAATATACAATACTTCCAACGTACAATTTTTTTTATAAAAATACACAAGTACATGTGTATTAAATGGACAGATTTTCAACGTACAATTTAGAAGTCTGGGGTATGGGTTTGTGTATATTCGTCCGTTTTGACCAAAGGTACTGTTTGGTGTTATGACGTTACAGAGCGATTAGATACATATAAGCCTACTATATCATTACCATCTAACAAATATTCATAGGGTATATATAGGTCAATATCTATTTGTTATATGCCTCAATCACTATAGATATGGTAGTCAATCAACTGCAATCCGTTTACACATGTATTTATACTATAATAGACTGTTCATAATAAACCATTGTGTTGGCTATTGATACGTCTTGTTGACATTATGGCCAACACGTTGATTATATTACAAATATTCCAAACTTAATATTTATATTAAAGCGATAATAGGTCTTAGAATGAACATAAAATTTTAGTTCTCAAGAATGGTCAATATGAGTATATTTTCATCAGTGAATTTACCTGGTGTCATAAAGTAACAGAATCACTGTTAACCTTGAAATCTTGAAAATTTAATCAATTTATTAAGCGTTTTTCAATTCTCTAATGCATCTTTATGGATAATTACTTTTTTGGATATTTATTTTTTTATGTTATTTATGTCAGCAGGTATATTTACTGATGAATAGATCTCTTATTGGTCAATTTTAAAAAACCTATTATCCCTTAAAGAAAATGATATTTTTAATTACTGAATTATACCTCTATTGTTTGAATATACAGCTATAAAAGGCTCAAGACTTATTGATAAAGATACTGTTTATATAGATAGAGATAATTATTTAAAT
Organism: Nipponacmea schrenckii; assembly: GCA_030562195.1. Lineage (NCBI taxonomy): Eukaryota > Metazoa > Mollusca > Gastropoda > Lottiidae > Nipponacmea > Nipponacmea schrenckii. Next base: position 1,219,066 of record JAUJPP010000005.1, on the reverse strand, counting down.
AAATGTAATAGATGATTCTCGCCACTTAGATAGATCTAAATATGTAAATAAATTAAATGGAGTTTTACGTCCTACTCTTCTGCAACTTATGGGCTAATGAAATGAGGTGAATGGAGTTTTACGTCCTACACTTCTGCACCTTATGGGCTAATGAAATGAAATGAATGGAGTTTTACGTCCTACACTTCTGCACCTTATGGGCTAATGAAATGAAATGAATGGAGTTTTACGTCCTACTCTTCTGCACCTTATGGGCTAATGAAATGAAATAGATAAATAAATGGAGTTTTACGTCGTACTCTTCTGCACCTTATGCGCTAATGAAATGAAATGAATGGAGTTTTACGTCCTACTCTTCTGCACCTTATGTGCTAATGAAGACAGGCAACGCCATGCAGTGTGCAATGAGGGAAATTTTGTCAGGATAGTGGAATTAGTCTACTGTTTTGTGATTTCCAACTGTCAAGGGATCTATAAAGTGCACAGCCTGTAGCACACGGGGTTTGGTTTATTGTCTCATCCAAACAACTAGATGCTTTTTCCATGTCAGTCCCTCCGATCTGCGTCACTGAAAAGGGGAAACGAGCAAGCGTCTAACTCACTGAACCACCACGGCTCCGTTGATATTGTGATGATTGTGTTACAGAATATCTAAACGTAATATTTATATTAAGGCCTATAATATCTCTCTTTGTTCACTAACTCTTTTATCAATATTTACTTGGTTGATTTTGTAATAATATCTTCAGATTTATAAGGTAACTTTCTCTAAGAGTGAGGCAAGTAAAGTGGAAGAAAAATTGTCAACCGTTTTACTTAAATTGTCAACATATCACTCAATTCATTTTGTTGTTGAATATTTGAGTAAAATGTTTACTCAGTTGTCAATTTGTATGTGGCTCGAAATCAATATTTTAAAGTGTAAATTGTCAACGAGTAACCCTAAGTTTACTTGTCGCAATTGTGTAAAAAAGTCAGCATTTTACTTAGTAAATTGTCAAATTTTTTGCATAGATTGTCAACAAATGAAACTGTCGACTTCTTTCTTGGATTTCTTAAGTTTTGTCAACGCTTTACAAAGTTAAATCATGCTTTTATCATTTGTGTAAACAGTCAACGTTTTAGCTGATTTTGAAAGACCACGTTATAGAACTATTGTATATTTGGTTTTAGTAGTCAACTTACTGACTTATTAGTTTTATAGATTTACTTAATCGTCTTACCTAAAAAAAAAAGGTATATAATTGAAATATGTAAATGACAATGTTTGAACCTGCCTTGACTTAGTTAAGAAACCTTATCCGTTATGAGACCTACGTGTATTAACAAGTATAAAATATTGTTTACATTTTACATATAGGCCATATCTAGTCCTCTTAAAATGTCGGACGTGAGTTCTAATCTCGATCGGAGTGTGAAAGTCCGATGACCTTGAATAAGTCATCTTTCTTCACTCATAATTCCAGTCCACCCAGCTGTAAATGGGTACAGATAATCTGAGAAAGATCAATACCAAGATTTGGCCAAGGACCAGCTGGTAGAAATGGATCCCTGTCACAGCGGACTTGTGAACCTAAGTTGTTATCCTTGTAAAATATAGCTGTTTCTTTCCTTCTTGTGTGCCAAATTGTTCATATTCGGCGATTTTAGACCCACACATCTAAAGTCCTGGGTTAATCCAGAACTAGTTTTCCTGATGAAGGTTGTTGGTAAATCATTAACACTGAACTTCGACCATATTTTATATTGATATTGAACAAATATTTGTATAAAAATCGATATAAAGTGAATGACAAGAGCCATAACTCTTGACAGTATTATGTTTAAGTGTAATTCGAGTGTTTATTGAACACTTCGATTGACACAAACAGTGGATCAGAGCCATAAAAGTTCAACTCCTCATATTTCATGTATTTTTAAGTTGAGTTTGAGTTTACAGTCGTCAAGGCTTGTGGCTTATTGGATACGTTAGTTTGGTGTTTGTTGCACCGAGGTTCGAATCCATGTTGAGAGATAGACAATTCATGTTTAATTATTTGTTAAAGGGATAATAAGTCTTAGAATGAAACTGAACTTGACCAATAAGAGCTCTATTCATCAGTAAATATACCTGCTGTCATAAATAACATAAAAAATAAATAAATATCCCAAAAACTAAGTAATTATCCATAAAGATGTATTTGAGTATTGAAAAACGCTTAATAAAATGACTAAGCTTTTTAAAAAAAATGACTTAGTTTTGTGAGTTTTCCAGATTTTAAGAGATTCTGTTACTTTATGACACCAGGTAAGTTCACTGATGAATATATACTCATATTAACCATTCTTGAGAAGTAAAATTTTATTTTCAAGCTAAGACACAGTATACCTTTAATCGTGCGTTATCTTTGCTTTACCACACGTCGGGTAATATCTGCATAGTCACAGTTTTAATTTGTTTAAACATGGGGGGGGGGGTGTAGTTATAAATTTAAAATGTCAATAAGAATGAGGTACATCTTCCCTTCACTTGATTTAAACAACATCTGAAATTTTAAAATATAGCTTGATTTAGATTCTATCATTGCGCATTGCATGACATTTCCCGGCTTCGTTCGTCTAAAGAGTAGTGATGGGTGTAAAACTCGCTTTCGTTTATTTGGTTTAGTAGTCAACTAACTGACATATTAGTTAAGTCTTAAGCCATTTCCGTAAATAACCCATATTTACCATAAGTCGGAAGAAGAGTAGGACGTAAAACTCCATTCTTTTCATTTTAGTGGTATAATGTTATTGAAAAGTTCCCAATATGAAATACAGTTAAACAATATACTTCTGTTATTTCAACTTTGTAATTGCCGTCTTCATAAGGTGTAGAAGAGTAGGACGTAAAACTCCATTCTTTTCATTTACTTGTTAAATGTTATTGAAAAGTTACCGATTTGAAATACAGTTAAACGCCTCAATATAATTTCTGTTATATCAAGTTTGTAATTGCCGTCTTCATAAGGTACAGAAGAGTAGGACGTAAAACTCCATTCTTTTCATTTACTTGTTAAATGTTATTGAAAAGTTACCGATATCAATATACTTAAACGCCCTACTGTATTTCTGTTATATCAACTTTGTAATTGCCGTCTTCATAAGGTACAGAAGAGTAGGACGTAAAACTCCATTCTTTTCATTTACTTGTTAAATGTTATTGAAAAGTTACCGATATCAATATACTTAAACGCCCTACTGTATTTCTGTTATATCAAGTTTGTAATTACTTCATTTACTTGTTAAATGTTATTGAAAAGTTACCGATATCAATATACTTAAACGCCCTACTGTATATTTGGTATATCAACTATGAGTTCTTATAAGACAGTAATATCTTACCTCCTGATCAGCCATAATTATCCTAGAATAAACCTCAGTCAACGATTATTATTTCTATGTCGCTGTAGTTATTTCTACTTCAAAACTATTAATTCAAATCGGCCATATCTAAAGTGTCGAATGTGGCGTCTTGGTTGCCAAGGCGACCATAGAAGGCCATTTTGTGATTATCTCCCGCTCTTTAAAAATAAATGTATATGGATATAGTACAATAGCTGGTTAAAGGTCCATAACTATTGTCATATTAGATATCTTCGTAAACCAATGGATTAACAGATTATCAGATTAGTTGATTATGGGGATTAAGTTAAAAGGTTTATGTACTGTTATGATTATGCCATTTTTATGAACCGAGGTCCTGGCTGTAAAGATCCTTCGACAATTGGAATTCGAAATGAAAAGCTTGATTTAGGTTACGATTGTTTCAACCAAAAGTTACCTCCCTTAGAAAATAAAATTTTGTTCAACAATATGAATCTAACAAGTTAACATACGAATTTAGTCCAAGCTATTTCTAGAAATTCACTTTCTCCCTTTCTTTTGGTTTTTTTTCAACCCATTTTTGACTAATTGTTGATCTACACATTTGATGTCTGAAATTGCTTTTTCCTTTAGAATTTCTGAGATAATGAAAAATTTTATCGGTAGAAGGTTATTTCTAAAAAGTGGTGCTTTTGTGTGCAGTGACAGTCAAGCGGATGTTGATAAAATGTAGTGGTTCACTTTCATTTTGACTAGTTCAAAGTTTTCATGGTCATGCTATATTGAAATTTTGTACAGAAACCAAGTATTGGCCAGGCTTTCATGTGACATATTGGAAAGTTTTCAACGGTATTTCTGGAAAAAGTTACAGAAGGTTGAATTTTGTGATTTAACAGATGGTAAATGAATTATTGGACCGAGTCCTTGTAACGATATTTCTACCAAAAGTTACTTCGTTTGAAAGCTGAAAAGTTGGTTCTGTGTAACAACGATATTTCTACCCGAAGTTACTTCCCTTGAAAGCTGGAATTTTGGTTCTGTGTAATGAGATATTTCTACCCGAAGTTACTACCCTTGAAGGTCGAAAATTTGGTTCTGTGTAACAACGATATTCCTACCCTAAGTTACTTCCCTTGAAAGCTGAAAATTTGTTCTGAATAATCCCTGTCAAAAAAAAGTGTAATAACGATATTTCTACCCGAAGTTACTTCCCTTGAAAGCTGGAATTTGTTGGGCATTATCTCCAGTTAGGCTATTTATTTGATATTATTTTTTGATTTGGGAAGATGTTTAATATATCTTTCATATTGTAGTTAAATGGTCATTTACTATAAACCCATCTTCACGAACCCTATGAAGTTATTCTGTATAGATATTCAATTAAACACTAATCCTGTTATAGATTTTTTATACGCCCACATGAAATGGGGGGCGTATATTGTCGTCACCCACATCCGTCCGTCCGTCCGTCGTTCCGTCCGTCCACAATTGCTCGTAAACACTCTACACGGTGTAATTCTTGACGGATTTAGATGAATCTTAATATGAGTGTTTATGATCACGCAAGGATGAACCCTATTGAAAATCAGCGAAATCGGAAAAAAATTAGTATGAGTTTGTGCCCTTGTTCTTGAATGGCTCGTAAACACTCTACAAAGTGCAATTCTTGACCGATTTTGATGAAACTTGGTGTGAGAGTATGTTATAACTCAAGGATAAACCCTATCGAAAATCAGCGAAATCGAAAAACATTTAGTATGAGTTATTGCCCTTGTTCTTGAAAACGCGTTCAATTTTTAGCTTGTAAACACTCTACAAAGCACAGTTATTGACCGATTTTGACGAAACTTGCTGAAATTGTTTAATATCACCCAAGAATGAACCCTTTTGAAAATAGCACATATCGAAATATATTTAATAGGAATTATTGCCCTTGTTCTATAAAATGTGTTGGATTTTTGCCTTGTAAACACTCTACAAGTCACAATTCTTGAGCGATTTTGACATAACTTTGCATGAGTATTTCTAATCGCTTAAGGATGAACCCTATTGAAATTCAGTTAAATCGAAAAATATTTAGTATCAGTTATTGCCCTTGTGTTTGAAAACGCGTTCAATTTTAGCTTTTAAGCACTCTAGAAAGAACAATTCTTAATGGATTTTGATAAAACTTGGCTTGAGTATTTGTTTTTACCCAAGGATGAACCTTATTGAAAATCAAAAATATCAAAATATATCTAATATGAATTATTGCCCTTGTTCTTTTAAACGCGTTCGATTTTTGTCTCGTAAACACTCTACATGGCACAATTCTTGATGGATTTCGATGAAACTTGGTGTGAGAGTGTGTTATAACTCAAGGATGAACCCTATTGAAAATCAGCAATATCGAAAAAAATTTTAGTATGAGTTACTGCCCTTGTTCTTGAAAACGCATTCAATTTTAGCTTGTAAACACTCTAGAAAGAACTATTCTTAATGGATTTTGATTAACTTTGGCTTGAGTATTTGTTTTTACCCATGGATGAACCCTATTATAAATCAAATAAATAGAAATATATTTAGTGTCAGTTATAGCCCTTGTTATTGAAAACGCGTTCAATTTTAGCTTGTAAACACTCTAGAAAGAACAATTTTTAATGGATTTTGATGTAACTTGGCTGGAGTATTTGTTGTCTCCCAAGGATGAACCCTATTGAAACTCGAAAAATATTTAGTACAAGTTATTGACCTTGTTTTTGAAAACGCGTTCAATTTAACTCGTAAACACTCTAGAAAGAACAATTTTGAACGGATTTTGATGAAACTTGGCTTTAGTATTTGTTTTCTCACAAGGATAAACCCTATTGAAAATCAGATAAATCGAAAAATATTTAGTGTCAGTTATTGCGCCTGTTTTCAAAAACGCTTTCAACTTTTGGCTTGTGAACACTCTAAACATTCCTTTTTGACAAACTCGCTGAAATTGTTTAATATCAACCAAGGATGAGCCTTATTAAGAATTAAAAATATCAAAATATTATTAAGGGTGAACCCTATTGCAAATCATAAAAATACCGAAAAATATTTAATGAGTTGTTATTAGGTACAATTCTTGACAGTTTTTAATGAAACTAGAGACCCTAGAAAAAAATAGGTTGGTAGGTTGAATAATTCATTCCACTTATTGTAACCTTACTGAAAAGTTTTTATTTGAAATAAATGCTGCCAGTGGGCGTATATTACCTTGCCTGGCAAGCTATCTTCTGGATAGCGATAATGCTGTGTGTGTTATTCTAAATCTCATTTACGCCATGTAATATCCAGTCTGAATATTCAATGCAATTATTAACGGTAGTCCTTTTGATCCTGTTATCCAGTAAAGATTATCTCTTTGTTAATGGGATTATGTTATAACAATGAGTATAATCTTAGTCTCTATCAACAAGTCATTTATTTTGATCTGCCAGTTTGTTAAGTCAATGTACAAGTTTCATGTCTTTTAATTTCCCGTTTAACGTTCTTTATTCATTGCTTTAAAGGCAGACTGCCTTCGGGTATCTTATAAGGAACAAAGTGAGGTGCTGGTAGTATTGACCGACTAGGGCCGCATGCGTTACCGTGCCGTATGCTGGGCGAAAACTGTTAATGAATATAGCCTTGACAGAAAGAAAGAAAACAAACAACTATATTTTACAAGGATAACAACTTAGGTTCATAAGGATCCTTTCTACCAGCTGGTCATTGGCCATACCTCTTGGCATTGATCTTTTTTCGGATTATCCGTACCCATTTACAGCTGGGTGGACTAGAATTATGAGTGAAGATGACTTATTCAAGGTCATCGAACTTTCACACTCTGGTTAAGATTAGAACTCACGTCCGACGTGCTTGTATCCAAGAAAGTGACATAATGACGTAAAGAACCAACGCTCTAACCGCTGTGCTATAGAACCCCACAAATTATTTGAAAAATAGAAGAAAAAAACTTTGATATGATTCCATGCTTTTATTTATTTATATGTATCTTTACTGGCTTTCCGTGGTTCCCTTCGTGCGTAGCTCTGTTTGTTAGAAACGAGCTATGGATAACAATTTCATCCGTATTTCTGCATATTCTACAATGGATAAGATAGACGTTAACAAGTTTTGGGGGCATTAGGCCGTCTGGCTCATTGAAAACATCAAGTTTAGATTTTTAACCCTAGTTACCAAACTGACCAAACATATTTGATTTGCATATCATGATGCTGTCTCCACCCGAAAGACAATGGAAATTGCTCTTATGTGGATCATCCACCAAGCCGCCGTCTTAATGATCAGTTTATTATTATGAAGTATACAAAAATAACGTTAGGCTTAAATCATATTTTATCAACCAATAAGGTAGTCTGCAGTAAATATCGCTTGTATGATAAAAAGCGTTATCTTCTGCACAATATCTACTTATAGGAGATAACGCTTGAAAGGATTCTGTTATAAAGCTGGGTTGTTAACCAGTCAAAGAACAAAAATAAGTGTTCCCATTCCCTGACAGACCGATGTTTGAAAGATTAAGATAAAAACGAATCTGACCTTCGCCATCAATCTGACCGTCTCCGTTGTCATCCATTTCCGAAATGGCGGCATTGATGACGCCAGACTCTATGCCCTCATCCGTAAAGAACTTTCTCAAACTGGCGAATTCTTTTGGTGTTGATATGATGCCGTCTCTATGATTTTGGTCATCGTGTATGTCCTTGATGAATTCTGTCCACAGATCATTATGGCCTACAAATGATAAAATACCATACAAGCGTAATTCAAGACAGAAGAACATGGCATTCAGACGAGCAAAAAACCCTCAATTTTGAGAAGAAAATTGTATTCTTTTCGATGTCATTGCTTTGAATGCGTTGAAAATGTCGGACGTGAGTTATAATCTTGATCGGTGTTCGAAAGTTCGATGATCTTGAATAAGTCATCTTCACTCATAATTCCAGTCCACCCAGCTGTAATTTGGTACAGATAATCCGTGAAAGATCAATACCAAGAGGTGTGTTCAAGGACCAGCTGGTAGAAAGGATCCCTGTCACGGCGGACTTGTGAACCTAAGTTGTCATCCTTGTAAAATATAGATGTTTCTTTTCTTTTTTTGTCAATACTTTCTATAATTCCATAAGAAAAAAAGCTTACCATATGTGAGAGTACACAAGACACACATACCCAACAAAACTTTCATTAACGTTGCCATTTTAAATATCTGAAAAACACGATTTTATATTTCATTTACTTATTTTATAACAGTGGAAAGACATTACAGAAATATCATAACAGAAATAACATTACAGAAATATCATAACAGAAATAACATTACAGAAATATCATTACAGGAATATCAGAAATATCATTACAGAAATATCATTACAGAAATATCATTACAGGAATATCAGAAATATCATTACAGAAATATCATTACAGAAATATTATTACAGAAATATCATTATTACCAAAATATCATTACAGGAATATCAGAATATCATTACAGAAAAATATCATTACAGAAATATCATAACAGAAATAACATTACAGAAATATCATTACAGAAATAACATTACAGAAATATCATAACAGAAATATCATTACAGAAATAACATTACAGAAATATCATTACAGAAATATCATTACAGAAATATTATTTCAGAAATATCATTACAGAAATATCATTACAGAAATAACATATAGAATGAACATTACAGAAATATCATTACAGAAATATCAATACAGAAATATCATTACAGAAATATCAGAAATATCATTACAGAAATATCATTACAGAAATATCATTACAGGAATATCATTACAGAAATATCATTACAGAAATATCATTACAGAAATATCATTACAGAAATATCATTACAGAAATATCATTACAGAAATATCATTACAGAAATATCATTTCAGAAATATATTTACAGAAATATCATTTCAGAAATATCATTACAGAAATATCATTACAGAAATATCATTACAGAAATAACATTACAGAAATATTACAGAAATATCATTACAGAAATATCCAAAAAAATTTGTTGATAAATTTCATAATTTCACAAAAACGATCCTTGCTTTAATCCTTTTCAAAACCTTCAAAAGAAACGAATTTCCATTGATATATGATATATAGGTCCGATTGTATTACGATACCTTAAAAAATTTACTCCAATATCGTTTACAGCTTTGGTGAATGAAAAGGGTAATACAAATGCTCCTTGCATTATAACTTTAGGAAACTTTAAAATAACTTATCCCTTACCTCAGTGAAGTGTAAAAGTAAGCTACAGCGTTTCAAATTGATCATTTCCCTGACTGCCAATAATCGCCTTGTACGTCTTAGGGTAGTTCTAAACAAGGCATTGATTCATATCGAATCTCAATCGGTGTAATTCGTCGAAACTTCTAAGAATTTTATGGTAATCTTGTAATATTGTAACTGTTAATTCTACTTTTTCTCAAGAATTCTTTTTGTCGACTGTCTTTGTTTGTTATGATTATAAAAATTATATGTTCTATTATTTTCCGTTAGTCAATGAAGTCCACGGGGCTAACATATTAAAAAAGGAATCTTGTTATTCGGAGGGAAGGATTCAATCCAGTATCAACAATACTACAATATGGAATCCGACGTCGGGACTGATCTATGCTGGATGAATCGCGTCTGCAATTAGCGGAATAAGGATTATAAAATAGCGGAATAAGGATTATAAAATAGATTTTAAATTTTTTAAAAAGTGGAGTGAACATTCATTCTTTTTGTCTGGTTTCTTATATAACTCCGATGAAAATTGTCGTGGTGAATGGCTCAGTGGTTAGCGAGTTGGACTGTCGTCTGCTCGGCGACTAGGTGCCGTGGGTTCGAATCCCGATCGGTGCGAGGAAATAAAAATTAAGTCTGATTCCTAGGCCCGTGCTTTCCCGGAACTACGAGATAGTAGTCCCTAACCCTTACCTAAATTATGGAAATACATGTAAATTAAAATCTGGAACTTCATGGCTTCTCCTAATCTCGAGTATCTATTATTGTTTTGAACACGGGGTGACTCAGGTTTTCGAATGGTATAGAGAATCATGTCTATGATCAAATGAAAATGATATAAGGATTAGTAACGTGACATCTGCGTCAAATTGAACAGATTTATTCCGTTCGATCGATGCTATATTTATATACAGCGAATAACATCCTTCTCTCATTTACATACATTTCATTGTTAAGAATTTGTAAGTTGTTGATTGGCTTTAAAGGGATAATAGCCGTTAGAATACACTCGTCCTACGTCTAATATTTGTGTTTAATATTGACTATTGGTTAAATAAGTATGCACCCCATATTTCATGAATTTTCAAAAAGCGAGAATAAAACCATATGCGGATTTTTTTCAAAAAAGTGAGCAAGCCACGATTTCATTCTGTTTGAGAATAAAAGCGTCTGGGAAATCAGCGCTTAAACAACCTTCTGGAAATCGATATGTAAGAGTTACTTCCTTTTATAATTACAATTTGAAAATCGCTTAATGGATGTATTAAGCGTTTTATTTTTAACTACTTGATTTTATGGATTTATCAAATTATAGAGCGATTTTGATGTATAGTTATGACACCAGGTAAGTCCACTGATGGAAGTATACTGTTATTTATCAAGTTTCTTCTGAAGGCTATTATCCCTTTAAAGAGCATCGTGTGAGAAAACATACGAAAAGTATATTCTTGTTCTTTAAATATTTCGCTTTCATGCCGTGAGTGTCCGACTTCTTTGATTTACACACATTTCATTGATTTTGAAAATTTTTAATGGACTTTTGAAGAGCACTGACAAGAAACTTCAAGATGAACGTACGAAATGCTTATACATGCATAATCTTTAAGGGTTTTGTCGAAAAGTACACAAGAGGAATATTCTTAAAGGGATACTGTGTCTTAGAATAAACATAAAATTTACGTTCTCAAGAATAGTCAATATGAGTATATATTCATCAGTGAACTTACCTGGTGTCATAAAGTAACAGAATCCCTTAAATTCGGGAAAACTCGGAAAAACGCTTAATCAATGTATCTTTAACGTGCACTGCCTGTAGTACACGGGGCCTCGGTTTATTGTCCCATCCGAACGACTAGACGCTTTTTCCATGTCAGTCCCTCCGACCTGCATCTCTGACAAGGGGAAACCAGGCTGAAAAATCCGAAGGTTAATCTCGACCTTTGCCAGGATTGAACCCGAGACGAGACCCTCAGGTTAGCGGGCAAGCGTCTAACTCACTGAGATATAAAGAATGATGCACGTACGAAATTGTGAATCGTTGCAGAATAGTTAAGGAGTTTGGTTATTGCCTTAATGAATACAGGACAGTATATAAAACCCAGTCTAGACGTGCTATAGAAGTTTTTATTGAGCTCAGAATGATGTACGTACGAAATAGTTATCATTTTTCAACTATATTGAGAATCATAAAGAACGTTGACTCGTGTCTCAGCAATTCATGTATTTCAACACCAAAGTGTTCACGTTCAAGAACGGATGAGGTCAAATCTTGTGTTAGTGTTCCGTTTTAGTGTTACGCGGTTAATTTGGTGTTATAATACAGTGTACCCTGAGTAATCCGACATATATCGGGACCGAAAAATAATGTCGGATTAGCGAGTGTGTTGGATTACACTATATATTACATGAAGAATGAGTTCAAATTTCGTGCTATGTGATGGTGTTAACACTAACACGGAACACTAACACGAGATTTGAGCTCACCCATTATCACCAACAACGAACAATGGAAGACTATACCCATTTAATCCGTCTTATGATTTTTTGCGTTTAACTGTATGGGCGAATTTAGAAAAGCAGAGCGACCTTTGTCAATTGTAACAATTTGTCCTTCGATCGAACCCATCTTCGTCGTTGAAGGCGTCGAGTGGCGGATATTTGGCCTCTTGAAAACAGACAAATGATGACATAGGTCAATGGTCGGGCTTCCGGTTTGAAAGTTATTTCATTCACAATTCAGATTGTGCGTGTCTTTCTATTTGGTCACGTTTGGACTGGGTATTCCCCTTCTTTCCGCCTCCCCCGCATTATTGGCATCCAAGACACACTGACCTACATTTAATTGCTGCACCCATAAGATTAAAATACAAAATGGTATTTTTTATATATTTGGCTTATTAGAAAATGGCTTATATTTGTGCAGCGTTATTAGGTAGAGTAGGAAGTCTGATATTTGGAGATAGGCGCTTGTATAATGTTTCTAGCAACATTTAGTTGAGGGGGGGGGCTTTCATATTGTGTTTATCACTTGTGCTTACATAAAAATAAAAAAAGGAGGGGGGGGGGGCTTTCATTTCGTGTTTATCACTTGTGCTTAACATAAAAATAAAAAAAAGGGGGGGGGGCTTTCATTTCGTGTTTATCACTTGTGCTTTACTTATAATAACAAAAAAGGGGGGGGGCTTTCATTTCGTGTATATCACTTGTGCTTTACATAAAAATACAAAAAAGATGGGGGGGGGGCTTTCATTTCGTGTATATCACTTGTACTGAACATTAAAATAAAAAAAGGAGGGGGGAGGGGCTTTTATTTCGTGTTTATCACTTGTGCTTAACATAAAAATAAAAAAAGGGGGGGGGCTTTCATTTCGTGTTTATCACATGTGCTTAACATAAAAATAAAAAAAGGAGGGGGGGCTTTTAGTTCGTGTTTATCACATGTGCTTTACATAAAAATAAAAAAAAAGGGGGGGGGGCTTTTTGTGTTTATGGCTTTCTTTTTGTGTTTATCACTTGTGCGTAACATAAAAATAAAAAAAGGAAGGGGGGGGTAGTTCGTGTTTATCACTTGTGCTTTACGTAAAAATAAAATGGGGGGGGGGGCTTTCATTTTGTTATTTGCATATTGATAAAGTCCAACATAAAACCAGACAAACTAGTATCCGAAGTGCAATTTTCTAATGAACAAATTTCTCTGTAAAACGATGTCACTGTTAAGGGAGTTTTCACTGAAATCTATATTCAGTCGTATAGCAATGTATGATTGAAAATCAGAAAATGACTAGAATCAATTCCTTTGGAATATTTGACGTAGCCCCCTACTTCATCGAAGTGTGGAATTTCGATCACTCAAAACCCTTCCTTTTTTTTAAATATTTCAATTCGCCGACAACTTAGCGTGCACCTGTTGATGCCATCTCTCTGTCGCCTCCTCCGCAAGAGTAAATGACCAATGATGAAGTTTTTATGAGATTTCATATTTCAGTAGCACGGAGTCTTTAGTGGCCCAGCTAGAAGGATTGGCCGCCACATTTCAGACTCACTAATCGAGACGCTGTAAATCACCGCTCTATTTTTACTTCTTGTTGATCGAGACGAAACCCAATTCCAATGAAATGCACCATGACGTCATGGGTTAGAAATGAAATTACGGTGGAAGTTAGGTGGGTTGTTATCATGAAAACAAGTCGAACCGCGAGTTTCCTGATTATTGTAAGACTGTTAGGATGACTATTCACACTTACTTGGGATTTCTCGTTGTTTTAATATGTAAGTACTGCATTTATTTATATATTACGTTCTATTAGTTTTATTTGAATTTATTTTTTAAGAACTTTTTAAAACATGTAAATAATTAATTTTAAAACAAGTTTGAAACTAATTATGCGCCCATTAAATTAAATAAGATATTTTGAAAAAAAAGATTGCCATAAATTGGAATGGAAATGCCATGCACTGCAGCTGTTTTAAATGAAAAAATCGTCTGAGAAAATGTGCAAGAGAAACCATGGTAATTTGTGAATGAGAAATAAAGGATTTGTATTAAGTCGGCACCTGTCAGACCAATTAAACATTCCCTGTAGCGAGTTCACCAGTGCATCGCTTCATTCAACTCCATATTTTTTACTCTTTTTAAGGCTAAACAGAGATTTTATTTATTTTAAAACGAGAAATTTAAGTTGCGTCGAATTAACAACACTCAATTAAAAAAAAAAAGCATTACAGAATTGAAACAATATTTCACTTCACTATAAGGTTTTTAAATCGAAATCAGAAACTAGCTAAAAATCATACAAAACTAAATAATTTTCTTAGTAAATGCTAAAATATGAAACGAAATAGAGTTAGATATGTCATTGATCAAGAATCCGTTATATATTTATGTTAAGCCTCAGATTACAAAATTTGATTGAAAAAATATCAAACCATACACGATATATGATTATATTCATCAAAGATATATCAATCGAACCCAAGTCGGATATAAAATTATATATTACGCTAATCAGAAATTTATAAATGATAAAACCCAACAAGACATCAGGCATCAGATAACACCATCAGATATAAGCCAATTAGAAACAGGGCGCTGCAACAAGGAACGAAAATAATAAAATTAGGATGTTTGACTACAACCCAATTATAACTACAGGAAGTTTTAATTTCGGTGAAATTTGTAATAATTTAGCCTAAAAATAACCAAGAATTACATTACTAATTGCTTCACAGAAAGGAAATAGATCATGTCAAAAATTGGAGAAGTCGTTAATACATAAAATTAATAGACAAGGGGAAAACAATGCACCTTTGTGTAACCCGCACTCAAGACTTATTCTAATCTTACATGCAATATGGTACATGTATTGCTATGGATAATTATCAAGATCTATTAGATCGTGTATCCAGATAATACATTATTATCCTCATTTAACTAGCATTTAATAATTGGTGGATAACAATTACTGGACACAATTACATGGATAACAATTACTTTATTAAATAACTTGTGACGTTTCGACGAGGATACTCTTGTAATTGCTTGATAAGAACGAGAGGATCATTGTTAAATTGCCGCAAGTTATTTAATAAAGGCATCGTTATCCATAAAATTATGCCCAGTCCAGATATTGGACCCCTTTTCTTTTTGTCAGTACTGTGAACTTGCACTTGATAGGGTCGAACAATTTTTCAGGTACTTTTTATGAAAGTAACAATTCTGATCAGGTTTTATGGCTAAATATAGTTTTTTATTTCTTTATAATTGTGATATATGGAACCTGTATGAAACAATGAATATATTACTCCAGAATGTGAAAACAGATGAGCTTAAAAACCGGACAAACCGGCGATTTTGCATATTTTCACTCTAAAATAGATTACGTGAACACTATTCTACTCGTCGTACATTTGAAGTAGCTGAAGAATGTTGTCAAAGTTTATTAAGGTTCGATGTTGGGTCTTTATCAAATTAAGGCCAAGTTCAATTGGAATTTTGTTCATCTACGAATAATCCTTGTTTGGTTAGTTCCCTATTCGACGTTTTAGCCCTTGGGTGTAAAAATTAGGGCGGTATGTTTGTGTACAATGGAAGGAATTTAAGGTGGTCCTCGTTCGGTCAGTTTTGGACATCGCCCTTTTGACTTTTGGCCGAATACTGCATCACGTTTATTTCCTAACCTACTTTTTGATTCACACAAAAGAAATCTCATAAATAGTACGACTAAAACAGGGTGGACCAGGTATAGTCTACCTTTGTCCATTCATCCACGCCTTAATATATTGACAATAAACTAGCTCCGTAGTTAAAACATGTTATTTTGAAACCGAATCTAACGTCACGTTTCTTACCGCAATACATTAAAAAGATTGGACCTATGGGACAACCCTGTCTCATACCGACTAATGTTCTGTTTCATTCGAGCATGTATGGGTCCAAAGTTATGTCCATGTTTAATCAAACAGTCATAGAATTATTACAGGAATTCGTGAAACGAGTAAGCAAGTATTTTCAACCGAACATATTAGAATAGTTAGATATGACCATTCGACATTCTACTGTAATAATAGAATATAAGAAAAATACCGCACATCTGGTGACCATTTGGTTCGTGGTTCACTGTCTTGTTCTTATTCCACAACAATTTGGCAGGAGAGAAAAATTCAGATTGCCTTAGGGAGGGTGGGCAATGTAATATTGTTTATGCTTATATTAGTAGTAGTATTTTTTTTCGTATAGTTTGTAAGAAACAACGGGGGCCTTGGGGTGGGCTGAACACGTAATATTGTGTAGATCCGGTGCCCGTACAGCTAGTAAGAAATAAAGGGACTTAGGTTCGGTGATGAAGTGAATATTCTACTTTTGAACGTCCTACTGGTCGGATGGTGAACTTGGTAATTTTAGCAAGGCACAAAAGGGACGTTATTTTCTGATTCTATTTATCACTGCGTCTTTCCTGTAACGGGCGTCTTGATGATGTAAAGGGACCGAAACTGCCATCATTGCGTGTGTCTTCTTTGTTATGTCTACCTCGGTCGGATAAGTCTAGCACGAACTTGTCTTCTTTGTTATCGGGTCTAATTGTTGTAGAGTTGAATGTGGATTTCACGTGAGGTACTGTGCACCTGAGTATTGTTATTGGTGGAAATAGGTGATGGTATTTGGTACTTATTTAATCAGAATTTGAAAGGCCTGCCAGAATATACAGTGTTACGCTGCCGGAGGAAGGGGCGAGGCAATGATAGTAATCGAACTCCAGATCTCATCTTACCTTTGATAATTAACAACCCCGTTGTTTCTATAACATTTTTTCTGTTTTTCTGTTTAGTCCAGAGTCATTGTGCCAAAACGGAGCAGTAACGGTTAATCCGAAACCGACCTTGTTTCCTCAGGCCCTCATCTGGTCTTACTACCAACTATCAGACGCAAGAGTCAATATGCCGGACCTACTTAAGTCGTTTGTGTGACGCTTAACTTTACTCTGAGTGCTACACACCACCCTCCTTTCATAATGCGTGTCTTTGTTCTCAGTTCCTAGGCAAAATCAAGAAACAATGAAGTTGGATGTAAAGCCCCATTTCTTCTAGTCAGTGAGCCGTTTTCTGGCGACAAGGGTCATAATAAACTTCAACTGTTCTTCAACTTAAAGAGATAATAGGTCTTAGAATAAACATTAAATTTAAAATATTTTTAAACTTGTCCAATAAGAGCTCTATTCATCAGTAAATATACCTGCTGCCATAAATAACATAAAAGTATATGAACAAATCCGAAAAACTATTGAGTTTTCAAAACTGACTAATGTTTGTGACTGTACCAGATTTTAAGGGATTCTGTTACTTTATGACACTAGGTAAGTTCATTGATGAATATATTCTCATATTGACCATTCTTGAGAACTAAAATTTTATGTTCATGTGAAAACGCAATACCTCTTTAAGCCATTTTTTCACGAATAAAATATTCATATTTTACGTAAACAAAAGAAAAGTAAACGGACTAAGACTAACTAAGAAACAGTGGTGTTCGAGGTAGGGTGGGGTTTATATTGTTTCTGATACAATGTATATCTAACAAAAGAGGAAACGACTAACACCTGGACAAATCGAGAGACTTTCTGGCCTAATTTGACCGCCTTCTGTTACGAATTGCTTTCATTAATAAAACTTGTAATATCCGCTAGTGAATTGAATTGCAACTTAGTACTCGAAAGAGTCATTACTGAGTTGGAAACTTGAGTGCCTTATTGTTCATATCTGTGATGTTAATTGTAGTATATCTGTGATGTTAGTTGTAGTAATGTTAATTGTAGTATATCTATGATGTTAATTGTAGTATATCTGTGATGTTAATTGTAGTACATCTGTGATATTAATTGTAGTATAGCTGTGATGTTAATTGTAGTATATATATGATGTTAGTTGTAGTATATCTTTGATGTTAGTTGTAGTATAGCTGTGATGTTGATTGTAGTATAGCTGTGATGTTAATTGTAGTATAGCTGTGATGTTAATTGTAGTATATCTGTGATGTTAATTGTAGTATATCTGTGATGTTAGTTGTACTATATATGTGATGTTAATTGTAGTACATCTGTGATGTTAATTGTAGTACATCTATGATGTTAATTGTAGTATATCTATGATGTTAATTGTAGTATATCTATGATGTTAATTGTAGTATATCTGTGATTTTAATTGTAGTATATCTGTGATGTTAATTGTAGTATAGCTGAGATGTTAATTGTAGTATAGTCTGTGATGTTAATTGTAGTATAGCTGTGATGTTAATTGTAGTATATCTATGATGTTAATTGTAGTATATCTATGATGTTAATTGTAGTATATCTGTGATGTTAGTTGTAGTATATCTGTCATGTTAATTGTAGTATATCTATAATGTTAATTGTATATCTGTGATGTTAGTTGTAGTTTATCGGTGATGTTAATTGTAGTATAACTGTGATGTCTCCTAGGTATATCTGTGATGTCTCCTAGGTATATCTGTGATGTTAATTGTAGTATATCTGTGATGTCTCCTAGGTATATCTGTGATGTTAGTTGTAGTTTATCTGTGATGTTAATTGTAGTATACCTGTGATGTCTCCTAGGTATATCTGTGATGTTAGTTGTAGTTTATCGGTGATGTTAATTGTAGTATAACTGTGATGTCTCCTAGGTATATCTGTGATGTCTCCTAGGTACATGTATATATATATGCTAGAGAGACGTAATCTGTTTATGACGAAGCTTGTTCTATTAACGATATTGTCGGACTGTTTGTTTCACCTTCTATGTGAAACGTAGCCCATTGACAGACAGTTTTACTGTTACGTTTAGTAATGGTGGGTTCTCTTGGCCCAAGATTTAGAAGACTACCTTTTGATAAACGATAAATAAATGAAGTCGAATCAATATGCGTCTCATTATTTCGAGGCTTCAAATTATTTACACAACGTAATAAAAGGTGAAGACGTAAAACGTCGCCTTGTTTCACACCAATTTACAAACTGTTTGACCTTGCCTGGTAATTCAACACAGTAATATTTAACTATGCCATTTGTTATAAAACCGGACTCTGAAATCTGGAAAGAATTTAACGAAACAAGTTTTACGTAGAATTTGACAACATGTTGACAGTGCATATTCAATTTAAAAAAATTGGTGCATTTAGCAGTGACCTTGTCTAGACTGTACAAAATACTTCTTCTTCGTAACGTAACGATGGAAGTAAAATTGTTCCGTTGTTTGGCCAATGCACATGTTCTCGGGCTTGTTCGTGTCTACATAGTCCACGAAGGATTGGGTTTATAACTTAATTTCCTAAGGATTAAAGTGCACTCAGCATGGGCGTTCTAATCCACGGGACCTTCTTTATAACAAAATGTTGTTATCGAAGAATGTTGGAAAATTGTGGGTTGAACGAAGGTTACGTGCCGTAAATTGGTAGAGAAAATCTGCTTGCCATATTTCAACGGTTTAATTGCTCCTCACGTAGACATATCTCCAGAATGGTTCATCGAACACCAAGTGCATTTTGGTTGATCATCATTCGATTTTCCGGTCAGATGCGTTCGATGCTGGGTACTATCAAGTTCAGGAAGTGAACACAATTGGTTCAAGATTTAGTTAATCTAATGCTCTGGTGTATATAGTCAACCGGGGTGGTAGCATTTAGTCCAATATGTCAAGGTGCATTCAAGCGTTATATTTTAATCGATAAGGCATATTGTATTACCGCCCATCCACTTTAATTGATAAGCTCCATTCAAACAACTTGATATCCCTCTGATATAGGGTTTATCAGCATGAAATAGTCCCATGCCCATTGTTGGTCATCTGGTCAAATGTAAAGTATATCAAAAAAAAAAAAAAAAAATCGAAAGAAACAACTATATCTGTAAATGGGTACGGATAATCCGGGAAAGATCAATGCCAAGAGGTTTTGCCAAGGACCAGTTGGTAGAAGGGATCCCTGTCACGGCGGACTTGTGAACCTAAGTTGTTATCCTTGTAAAATATAGTTGTTCACAAGCAAATGGCGTCATGACGTTAAGAACCAACGCTCTAACCGCTGTTCTATAGAACCTTATCAGAGATGGGGTCGTTTGCTTAGAAATATTCGTGCGGCTTTTTTTTTATTTTGAACACAACAATACTATAGTCGAACTTAAACGAACGGTCCTTGTATTCTGTGTGAACCCCTATTTAAAACTCCGTCCTCTGAGAATATACACGATTGACTATATATTGGACTGCCCGAGGACCAACACCACACGACCTTCCTACCAACCACTTGTCAGTTAAGATTAAACGAGTCTCTAGAGGGGAAAGGTTAGACAAGTAATTGGTATTTTTATCATCATCACACTTTGGTACTATATGGGATCCAGATGAAGGTATTTCACATATTTCGAACTAGCCGTCCTCCCTTCACAGATGGTGAATCACGTCTGCCAGAAAAACATTGCGTAAAAGGCAAGCGTATTGTTTTTTTAACGTGTTTTGACGCAACCCAATCTTGAGGCTGTTGTCGATACGTAATGTTGATCTTTGGACAACAAACCACAATTTGATCTGCGTTCTCTGATTCTAATTGTATTGCCTTGTGGCATTTGACGCTGCTTGTGATTAACCATACGATCGTCTGATTTGGCTGTATTTTGTCCCTCGTTAGGCAACTGCCAAAATACATTTTCCCGCTCTTTTTCTGACCGACATGGAACTAGAATATATCTTTGGCAATTCTAGATTGCACTCAAAATGAAACACATTATAAATGTGAAACAGGCGATTATATTATTCATTGTGTAAGTCTGTCACGTAACAGTCAAATCGGGGTTTTTGGAAGAATTTCTCAAAGAGTTCGCCTCACGAACAGAGGAAATACTTGATGTATTCGTGTTGGTCACATGCTTCCGGTTACATATAATTTACTATTAACAACTCGGCCCATTGTCATACAGTTTGTCATAGTTGTGAGTAATATTTCATTAATAACCCAGCGTTATTTCCTATATCGTGTTCTCTGACTCACACTTCACATACGGGAAAAAACCAATTTAACTCAAGAATGATGGGGAAAGGCAACATTCTCCGAGATGTGGTTTTGCCTTACGCCCTATATCCGACTAACGGAGACAACGTCATCTTTTCTACTACATTGGTGGAAATTCTGCTTCGACACTGACAGGAGTCTCCCATACTTTTCGATATGCAACTGTTTAGAATCGTTCAGGCACAACCTACAGCGAATGGGGCATCGTTCTATATCTTCTACATCCACAAGAAATGAGCAGGTTGACGAGTTTTACTTGTTGCTAGTTTAAGATGATGCTTACGTAACTTTACTGTCTTCAAAAATTTCTGATCATCTTTAACCCATTTGGTGCAGAAATGTTGGACGTAAAACTCTATCAATTTCATTTTATCTTTTAAAAGTAAATCGTGTGACTTTCAGTTTGAGTATCAGATAGATTTGACAAGACCAACACCGGGGGCAAGGGTCGACGTTTACCACAGAAAAATGATCATCTTGGAATTTACTAATTTCCATGAAAAAACATCCTCGGTTTTCATTAACAGGTGTACGTGAGGTCTTGTTTTCATTGAATTTAGTCTTGATTAAAACGGTAACAGAATTCTGAGTGTACAAAATCCACAATTAGTTTGTGACATGAAACGAACTCTAAGATTAGATTTCGTTTTTTGTTTTAATTTCCCCTGATTTTCTCAGACAAAAGTATGTACGGTTGATTTAACAGGAGACGAAAATGGTTTGGGGCGAGAGACTATGCATGTTATGGTTTGGCATTTCGGCATCTTTTTTTCCAGAGTTCACATAGCCAAAGGTGATGATATATTCAATACGGTTCAATTTATATGTCCATGTGTATATTAAAATAATATGCAATATATTGGTAACGGAGAAAAACAAGGATCACTATTATGCCCTTATCTCTTCATAGTGTACGCCAATAATTCTCACGTTGGAGGCTTAGTTCTTTGATTGTGACATATATATATCGTGATGTCGATAGTGCAGATGGCATGCGTGTAGTATATTGAACAATACGAACCTGGTTTCTACACATTTTGCCTATTGACATTTAAAGGGTGTCTGAAGAAAAGTTCAAGAGGACTGCAATAAAACCAGACACCGAACTAAGATAAAACCGTTTGATATGGCATTGAGTGTCCGCTATACATGGCAATTAGAGACCGGAATTGAGTTTTTATTAATTTGTGCTGCTCTTTGTGGCTTTGAAATAAAAATAAGGGATGGAGTAAAACCTCTAAGTATCCTTTAAGTAGGGAAGCTAGTAGATAATACGTCTCTTTGTTTGTATTCAAATCGTGGTGGGAGTTCAAAGATAAGGACTCTTATAGATTCTTTACTCTTTGGTTGCTACTTATTGCCTGTTGGGTAAGATTGTCATGCTTTACAAGAAATAATTGACCCTTGTCTTTCAAATAAATCAGTGACAAACCACAAACCCAACGAAGTTTACTGGATTATCTGTACCCATTTACTGCTGGATGGACTGGAATAATGAGGATCCTTTCTACCAGCTGGTCCTTGACCAAACCTCTTGTTATTGATCTTTACTAGATTATCTGTACCAATTTACAGCTGGGTTGACTGGAATAATGAGGATCCTTTCTACAAACTGGTCCTTGACCAAACCTTTTGGCATTGATCTTTCCAAGATTATCTGTACTAGGTTGACTGAAATAATGGGGAAAGATGATTTTTTAAGGACACTTGGTTTTTACCAAGGCCGACTTCTTGAAGACATAGTCTAAAAATCAAAGTGGGTGGTAGATTGCTGAACCTTTTTACCCCCGTGAAATATAAATTGATAAAATAGAAATGTCTTTAATTGTAATTTAAATATCAAAGTGTAGACTTGGTGCAAGATTTCGGGGGGTTGAGCCGTTCGTCCCCGCCTTTAAAAAAATCTTGACTCCATTAAACTGATTTTTATCGATTCTAATGCTAAGATTTGTCTGCTGGCTATGTTCTGTAAATGACCTTAAGTTTTGGTTACTCGTTTCACCATTATTTTCTTGTTCACGAGTGAAGACGATTAAGCTCTAATCACGATTGCTTGACGTTTAAATGGCTGGTATTGATATAGTTTGATTCACATTAAGCTCTATTGACTTGCATGAAGCTCTATTGACTAACATTAGGCTCCATTGACATGAATTAAGCTCCTTTGACTTAAATTAAGCTCTTTTGACTTACATTAAGCTATATTGACTAACGTTAGGCTCTATTGACTTACATTCAGCTCTTTTGACTTACATTAAGCTCTATTGACTTACATTAAGCTTTATTGACATAAATTAAGCATAATTGACTTACATTCAGCTTTTTTGACTTAAATTAAGCTCTATTGATTTAAATTAAGCTTTATTGACTTACATTAAGCTCTGTTGGCTAATAAGGCAAATATTTAGATAACTGGATATACTTATTCAAACGACATTTCAGTATCTTTCGAGAACTTTATAACCTCATGTCCTGATTTTTTCTTACAAATTCCGGCTAAAATAAATGTGAAATTGATGTTAAATGTTGGAGCGATTAGGGCGTGAAACAAACGTGTTGGCTAATATTTCATTCAACTATTCGTGTTTTACAACTTATTTTCTGACCAATTTAAAGTCAGTCGCATGACGCTTTTACTTTTGGGATTGGGTGAATGAATGAATGCATAACGGTAAATCAATTTACGGCAGAATGCTGAGCATGGAATCCGAATTTCAAATATCTCAAATATTTGGGGAAGAAAGACAATAAATCAAGTCTGAGAATTCGGCACTTAATTATCATGTAAAACGTGGGGTTATGTAGGTTTTTTTTTCATATGCCGCATTATCCATACAAAGAGAACGTGAACGTATCTTAACGTTTGGACTGAGAGTTTATCTAAGTCAGGGGTATTCATCCTTTTCTAGCAATGTCCCTATTTTTTGGTTAATGAAAAGTTCGCGTCCCCCATTTCATTTCAAATGATGATTTACCACAACTGTCGAATAGAATATATAAAAATTCATTAAACTATCTTCATATAATCATATTGTATAAATAAATTACACCCGGCACGGCCTTGTATTAAATCTTAAACCATAACATGTTCACAGACACAACATTTTTTTTTGTATTTTTGCGATTATGTGATGTTCGCGTCCTCGAAAAGATTTCCGACGTCTCCAGCATGGGGACGCGACCTCAAGGTTGAAAACCTCTGATCTAAATAGATCAAAAAGCACAAACCGTTCTATCTGAAAATGATATGCGATTTAAAGATGCCTCAAATTTGGTTAAGGGGTCTAGCAAGGATACCTTTTGTTACCTTATCTCTTATTGTAACGTGACAGTGAATTTACTACTAACGTTATTACGTGTCGCTTACATTTTATATTTGTCCTTGTAACTCTCGTGGTCCATTGTTAGTCATTGCATGATGCATACTGTTTCCTAGGGTGCATACTGTTTCCTAGGGTGCATACTGTTTCCTAGGGTGCATAAAACTTCATATTATTTAATTTATTATTAAAGACAAGTCGTACGTCAGTAGAATGGGAATGGCGATCTGTGTAACCTATTAGTATTTCCGAGGAATTCCCAAGGTATTTCATCTCCCCGGCCGAGTTCCGTCATGTAGCCATTAATTCAGTAATATTACCCCAAAATAAGTCGCTTTAATACGTGTTGTTATTTAGATACACAATATAAAAGGTTAAGTATTTCCGCGACTATTGGTCCCAGCTGGATGGACGTAACACTCTCCCTCTTACAGTGGCACGTCAATTCTGGGTTGAATAACTGAAGGCCAAAAGAAATGTGCTGACTTGTGACTTTCGGAATTGGTAAATGGTGCATAACTAAACGAATCCAGAATGGGTTAAAGTAATACGAGTGTCCAAATTTCAACTAAGAGGTTTGTCGTTTCGCTCCAACTGAAAGGAATGTTACGGTTCCGTCCGACTCTGTGTATTAGATTATAGATTATATATACTTGCTGTGTATAGTATCATTTAGGATAACGTATCAGAATTCCAGTATTATTGAAGCAAAGTGACATGTTAGATCTTAATTTCTAAAGCAGAAACGTTCACTTCTAATAGTTCTATCGTATAAATTCTACATGGAAGATTTTTAAATTTGAAATAGCTGAGGTATATTATGAAGTCGGTCGCTTAACATGAATATGAAATTTAATTCTTTAATGCTGTAGATTGCCGAGATAAGCGGAAATAATCCCTTTCTCGTCGCATGTGTCATTAATTTCAGCTCCATAATACCACTTCATTCCTTGGTGGAAATTCTACAGGGTTTTATTTCTATGTTTCTTTGTTTCAAAGTGAGCTATGCGTCAAGTTTTCATTATGACTGGTGATATGAGGTGTACGAATAATGTTTCAAGTCATTTAGACCACCTCATCCCTTCAAACTGGTAAATTTCTGCACGGATTATTTTCTCTAATCGACAAGATAACAAAATAAGTTGGAACTCGTGGAATTTTGTTTCATTGCGACCTCCGCCCACGTTTTTACTCCCGTGATTCAAGACGCAATTGTCTTTGATTTATATATTTTTGGGGATTGGCTCATTTTTTATTTGAATTTTTTGCGACACTCATATTCAATGACGTGCTTAGAGAAAGAATAAGGTCACAAAATACACCCCTGCCTCACCCCATTGTATGAATGTAGTTTCTCGATAACTAAGCCCTGAAAATTTGATAGTGGAACAAGGGCCGGACTAGAATGTATGCCTTTGACAGATCCAGATTTTATAAGAGGAAAAGTCGAGCACATGGAGGTTATCTGAAAAGTGACTGGACAATATATATCATATCGTAACGTAATCCCGTTAATAAATTATTATGCTGCGGAAACATTCAGTTAAATGTTAGAATATAGACCTATTTGTTCAGAATTTATCTAAATAACAAATTTTCCACCGGGAAGACTAAGTAACCAAATAAAAATCAAAGAAAAAATGAGTTAAAAGCAAAGTGTAGCTTTAATATAGCCCGATATTACGTGAAGCGAACGTATGGTTCTTGCATTGAAACCATAATAAACGTATGTTAAACCTACATCAAAAAGAATCAATTTTTCACCAGGGAGAAAACCAAAACATATTGTTCGGCGAGAAGAAAACATAGGAAAGTTCAGAGATTTTATTTAAGTACGATTTGGCATTTGTTTCATGTGGATTGTTTTCTGTGAAGGTATAAAAAATAGCACCGTTATATATTATTTAGAAAATATTCAGAATATAATTTCATACATAATGTTTTATTTGAAAATATCATCAACTGTTCTATTCAACAGAATCCTTTCTTCTTTTGACCTTTTTTCTCCCTTTTTTTAAGTTGGAAATCGAAATTTTAGAAAAGACTATTTAAAACATAACGGATTATAGTATTATGGTTCTTATATAAAACATTGTCAATCAATTCAGATAACTCAATGGAATTTATTTAAAATATATTAACATATTAAAGTAATAAATAAATAAATAAATAAATAAATACAATCTTAAAAAAATTAGATGAAGAGGAAATTGATCGATAAATAAATCAAAAAATCATAGATATATAAATAAATAAATTGCAAAAAATTTTAAAAAAAAATTGATAAAATAAAAAATGCAAAATGATAAAGTAAAAATTAAAAGCATATTAATGAATTTAGAAATAAAAACATATCTAATTAATTAATTAATCAATTAGCGAATCATATATATGAATAAAAAACCAATTAATCAAAACCATAATAAACAGTAGCTCTAGCATTGACTTATTCAATCATCTCGTCTCCACTATACATCTCAAAACGTAATTCACAATAAACCGAGGCCCCGTGTGCTACAGGCTGTGCACGTTAAAGATCCCTCAACGGTTGGAAATCGCTAAAAGAGTAGGCTAATGACGCCATTTTGACAAATATTTTCCTCATTGTACCCTGCATGGTGTTGCCCGTCTTCATTAGCTCATAAGGTGAAGAAGAGTAGGACGTAAAACATCATTCACTTCATTTTCATTTCACAAGACTTATAGCACGGAGTTCTGTTAAAACGACCTTCTCTATAATTAAGGTCAATTAAAAATTACTACTAAGTTCAAAATAACCTTCTACACTTCATATTTTTGCCATTCTCTTAACTTAAATAGAATTTATACTTCATTATTGTAATTAGTGAACGTTTATAGTGAATTGTAATGGAGTTTTACGTCGCTGTAGTTTATTGAGCTAAGGTGTGCAATTATAAATCAAGTAACTCTGTTCATCTGGTCGGATTGGATGAACAGCCCTTGGAGAGAGCAAAGGTTATTAGTATTTGAGTAAGTCGAGTCCGCCCATATTGCTAGAAAAGCAGCCCTTCCATAGATCTAATGAGTTTATATTTTTCATTTCAGGTTTCATGCACGATTCCAATGGGTACAAATATTGGACGTCCCGGAGTCGGAACGTTGGATTCACCGGCAGCAACGCCCGACCACCCGTTGTCCACAAACCTAAAACATCTCCGATAAGACATGCATTCTCCTACAAATCATCAGCTGCATCATCAACATCAAGTGCACATCGTCCACTCAGCTACAACCAAAAACCAAGATTTGTTCCCAGTAAGTAACAAAGGACAGAGTAAATTGTTATTCGCATATGTGGTATGAATTAAAGATCCCCGAAAATGAGGAAAGCATTGGTGCTTTTTTCATTGAATAACCTTCGTTGGGTTAGAGAGGTGCCGAAATGCAGAAATGAAAAATTCTGTGAGAACAATCCATATCCGATTTTGCACAATATTGTTTCCAAGTAAAATAATGTCCATCGGCTTATAAATAACAGTCACTACTGAAATAGCTATATTGTCAATTTTTTTGTAGGTGGACGTAAAGCATTAAAAATGGCTCAGGGCGAAACAAGACGGTTGGTGACCTCCGTCAAGAGACCACTGGTACCTATCACTAAATCCAGGAGACCCAACAGAGCAATTCCTTCTTCAGTTGCTGCTCCTAGTCCATGTTCCTCTTTCTCTCAATGCAAGTGCTGCAGGTGGACAATGAGGTAAGCCATTCTGTCAGGTGGAAAACTGCACTTTTATTTTCAAAAGATTGCCCCATATTTGCGTGTGTAGTGCGTAGTGTATCTTGTTTTTCGGCTTTGTCAAATTGGGTGGGTCACTTTAGGCCCTGCCCGACCTCACCTTACCATCATATTTATAATTTTAAAGGAGAACTAGGATGTCAATTTGCATTTCAGTTTGGTTTTTTAAATTTCAGTTACAAGAAAACCACAAAAATGTGTACAAAACCCAAATATATTGTTAAAAATGTCAAATTCTGCGTTCGAAAGAGGAATGGTATGTGTCTGAGAACTGTCAACCAAAAGCAGTAAGTACTTCCACTTGAATGTAATTACACCAGTTCACGCTACCTTAAAGCAAAATGTTTAAGAAGTATCAATCTAGAACTTAATATACATCTATAAATTGCCACCAAATTAGAAAACCATACCAAAGTTCCGTCAAGTTGAATACTCAAATCTCATGTTTGCGTCTAGAGACATACGAGCTTAGAGCTAACTTCTTCAAGTGCACAATCCCGCCACGACTCTTGGTGTATGATTGAATCATGGTTCAAAATGGAATACTAATTCGCCTTTCTTCTTTTTCAGACGAGTACCAGATGGTGTTGAAACGAAACCCTGCGTCTCATCTTCAGGCTCAAGGAGTTGCTCTGCTTGTTGTCCAAAGATCCAGTTGGGCTACCCGTGCTCTTTAGCCAAGAAACAACCTAGGAACTCGAGGCATATCATAAAACATGACAGAAACATCCAAAGCGAACAGAGATTGGGTACTGGTCAGGAGGAATCCCAGCTCGAAATTAAACGCCGTAACCAAGCACTTCAAGATGAAGAAGAAGAAAAACGTAAAGCCGAAGAAGACCTGAGACGGGAACAAGAGCGACAAGGATCACGCTTCCCGTCCGGAGATGGAATCCTCGACATCCGTCCCGACGATGAGCTTGATGAGGATGCTACCGAAATGGACACTAGGCTTACTCCCCCCGTTGTTGTAGAGCCTCCTGCAAACACAACTGGTGTTAACCGTGGACCTCAGATTGATCTTCCCAGAAGATCGGACATTCCGCCCAATCCAGACGAAGAAGAGGAGGAAATCGATAGCAATGACCCAAGCGAACTGTGTTGTGGATTCGATGAGGATGAACGAAAGTCATGCTGTATGAACAAACCTGATGGTTTTTACCAACGGTGTTGCCCAGACCCATTCGCCGATAACGCTCGAGGTGATCCTGCTGTATCTACACCACAGAACGTTAGAAGACTTCCAACCTTCCAAAGATCTCCCGAAAAGGGTCCACCCCTTTGCTGTTCAGATTCCCGCCAAGAAAGATATGCATGTTGCCTCCGCCTACCACCTGGTAGTCCCCGCAATTGTTGTTCTCCAGAACATATGGAACTGTTACGTCAAGACAATCGAGTCAGCGAATTCCGTGCTCCACCACCTCAAATTCGCCAAAGACCTTCTGGAGAGAAAGGTGATCCTGTCTGTTGCAGCTCGAATCGTCAAGCGAGATATGATTGTTGTATGAAACTCCCAGCTAACGCCAACATCCAATATAGTTGTTGCGCACCAGATCACCTGGCTAAAATCGAGCAAGACATCCGACGAATGGGCGTCGAGGAGGTTCTTCCACCAGTTAGACCAACACCTTTCCCAAGATACCAGGAATTAAGAGCTCCAGAAACTGTTCGGTACTTTCCAGTTCCTCAGAGGAACACGGAAAAGGGTGATCCCGTTTGTTGTTCTCAAGATCGACGTGAGCGTTATGAATGTTGCTTAAAGTTACCACCTACAGTTCCATACAGCTGCTGTTCTGCCGACCAAATGGAGATGCTGGAACAGGACATGATTAAACTGGATAGACCACCAGTCCCATCTCTTCCTGATCGCGGCTTCCAGGAACTCCGAGCTCCGGCCGTCAGTCATTATGTGCCTGTCCCCCAGAGAAACACCGAAAAAGGAGACCCGGTCTGCTGTTCTCAAGATCGTCGAGAACGTTACGAATGTTGTAAAATTTTACCCCCTACCGTGCCTTATAGCTGCTGCTCCGCATCACAGATGGAATTGATTGAAAGAGATTTAGATCGAATGGAACCCATTCGTATTCCACCACCAACACCATACGATCCTGGTTTTCAGGAACTCCGTGCCCCTGCAACCAGTCTTGTCCTTCCCGTTCCACGACATACTGAAAAAGGAGATCCGCTCTGTTGTTCATCAACAAGGCGCAATCGATATGACTGCTGTTTGAAACTCCCACAGAACGTTCCCCGACATTGCTGTTCGGCAGCTCATATGGAACGTCTTAAAGCCGATTTGGACATGATGGAAAGACATCCAGATATAGCAATTCGTCGACCGCCCGCAGCCCCTGCCCGATTGGTCAGCACCAGGCAAAATACGGTCTCCCAAACAACAGTTGAGCGACGTCATCGCAGATGCTGTTCCAAAACGCGTCGTCAAAAGAAGAAATGCTGCTTTGCTTATCCGATAGGCAGCAAACCTGCCTGTTGCGAGGGCGTTGGTCAACCGGAACCTGAAACGCTACCCCCCTTTCACCCCTTTACCAGCTTGCCAGCATTTGATTTCCCCAATGACCAAGGATATAACTCGAAGGGTGACTCTGCTTGGAAAAAAAATCCCGGTCAATTTTCGGGAACTGAGAGGTATCCTAAATTTCCGCCAGCGTCAAGTGCAGCTTTGATTTCGTCGTCGCATTCGGACTGTTGTGCTTCCTCTGCACGGGTGCGTGATAATTGCTGCAGCTCAACGCAATTGATGGGCTTACACGCTCGGTGTTGTCCAAAACTCAAAAAACCTTTAGTTAGTGCTAAACCTAGTTGCTGTAATTTGGCTCCGTATGTAAAAGTAGACTGTTGTGCGGACTCTAAATGGACTGGCAAATGTTGCCCAGTTCTTGGTTGACGAACAGTCCAAAACATGGAGGTGTAAAAAGTGTATAAATTAATGAACAAAATTTTGTGTTGACCTGGGTTGCATCTTGCTTCTGAAAACACCATAGTGTTGCATTTGACTCACGATTTGGCTAACAGTAATATAATATTACCTTGTGTTGTTTAAGGAGTATTCTCGGGCTCATGTTGCTCCTGGAGATCCTATACAGACCGGATTGGGGTGTTGCTTCTATAGCTTCTGAGGACACAGGGCTCCGGAATTGGATTTCAAGAACAAATTGTAAGATAGTGAAACAGTCTGAGTATCAACAGAAGCCATAAGAAATACTTAGATTGGATCTTCAATCGCGAGATCTATCAGAGAAACGTCGGTATAAAACTCAGGATATGGTGAACAGTGATATAGCATCATCTTCTGTAGTAAGTGCTAAGGTGATCAGAAACACATTGTCCTTAGAACTTATTTTGAAAATCCTAATTCATGGAACTAAATATCGTGAGTAATTGGCCTTCACGGAGGTGGAATATGAAGCAAAAAGATCTCAAAGATGCTGCCTAAATCGATTTTGTCCAAAATTAATGTATTTTTTAATATTTTGTATTTGTAATGGGTTAGGGATCAAAGTTCGTGTACATATTTTATTATGGTCTTGTAGCTTTAATATTTAAGTATGTATTGTATAAATAAAACAGTATAAAAATGTTATTCAATGGGGTTTTATTTTAAGCAGGACAACCGTTAAGTATCCTACAGTGAATAATGAAGCTTTAATTGATGAGTAAATAAATAACAATATTCCTATATTTATATACAAATATTTTATAAATAGTCCCAAAATAGCACAACAGACAATGGACGGCAACAAACTGTTTAAAAATTTTCAGAGAAATAAAATTGATGATACAGAAAATCATTGGACACTATTTTGAATAAATTCAATTTCATTTCAATTGAAAAACTAAATTATGAAACAGATAAGTAAAATATGAAACAGATAAGTAAATTATGAAACAGATAAGTAAATTATGAAAAGAAACATATTTAGTAAATTATGATGAAACAGATAAGTAAATTATGATGAAACAGATAAGTAAATTATGATGAAACAGATAAGTAAATTATGAAACAGATAAGTAAAATATGAAAAGAAGCATATTAAGTAAATTATGAAACAGATAAGTAAATTATGAAACAGATAAGTAAATTATGAAAAGAAACATATTTA
Source organism: Nipponacmea schrenckii (assembly GCA_030562195.1). Lineage (NCBI taxonomy): Eukaryota > Metazoa > Mollusca > Gastropoda > Lottiidae > Nipponacmea > Nipponacmea schrenckii. Next base: position 1,186,695 of record JAUJPP010000005.1, on the reverse strand, counting down.
GTAAATTATGATGAAACAGATAAGTAAATTATGATGAAACAGATAAGTAAATTATGATGAAACAGATAAGTAAATTATGAAACAGATAAGTAAAATATGAAAAGAAGCATAATAAGTAAATTATGAAACAGATAAGTAAATTATGAAACAGATAAGTAAATTATGAAACAGATAAGTAAATTATTAAAGATAAGTAAATTATGAAAAGATAAGTAAATTATGAAACAGATTAGTAAATTTTGAAACAGATAAATTATGAAACAGATAAGTAAATTATGAAACAGATAAGTAAATTATGAAACAGATAAGTAAATTATGAAACAGATAAGTAAATTATGAAACAGATAAGTAAATTATGAACAGATAAGTAAATCATGTACAATATATGATACAAAAACATAAATTTTCAATTTGACTTTCACAATAGAAATAAAATGTAAAGACACAAAACCTAAGAAAGAGAAAAGTTTTCCATAAAACGAAATCACAAAAGTTTGATTTTTATTTTTTACTTAAAATTTTCCATGACAAAGCGGACATGAGTGTAAATTTCGTATCTCGTTTTCGAAAGCTCTATGTTTACAATGACTACACATCCAAAACTCATTGGCAATGATTGGTCGACCAGTCACAATACAGGTAGGGAATTTCGAGTCACAACTGGTACACAACGTGGCCCTGGAATGATAATCAGTTTCAGATTTTTAACAAAGTCTACGTACAGTAAAGGCTGGGTGTTTAAGGCTACCTTAGCTACAGCAAAATGAATGTAAAAAGGGGACTTTCTTGCCTGAAAAAAAACTGAATTTTAAAACGACCTGGAATGAGCAATAAGGAAAATTTCTCTCAACAATAGTTGCACCAGTTAGCTGTCTATCTCTCAAGGAAAATGAATGGAGTTTTACATCCTACTCTTCTACACCTTATGTGCCAAAGAAGACGGGCAATGCCATGCTGCGTGCACTGAGGAAATTTTTGTCAGGAGAGTGGCATTAGCCTACTCTTTTTGCGATTTCCAACTGTCAAGGGATCTTTAACATGCACAGCCTGCGGGGCCTTGGTTTATTGTCCCATCCGAACGACTAGACGCTTTTTCCACATCAGTCCCTCCTACCTGCATCACTGACGAAGGGAAAAAGGACTGAAAAATCCGAAGTTTAATCTTGACCTTTGCAGGGATTGAACCCTGGACCTTCAGGTTAGTGAGCAAGTGTCTAACACACTGAGCCACCGTGGATCCCTGAACTTTGAAGATGGATCTTTAACATAGACAGGGTTAAAAATACACGTACCAGTCAGGCATTGGTGAGGCACAATTTGGACACTCTACCTTGTTATTTCTGGTATCTTTTGGACTGTGACTGAAATTAAATAAAAACTTTCCATAACATTCTCAACTGACAGAAATTATTCATTTTTAAGAAAGTCTCAGGGAAAGCCTCTCTGAAAATATAGGCGAGGTGACATACGCCCACACATTAGCATTGTTAAATCATTTTTTCCTTTGATTGATAGCAGCAATATATACAACAAACCATATATTCGAACTTGACTGCCGTCTTATCATTTCCAATGCTCACACCAAGTTTCATTAGAATCCATTGAAAATTGTTGCTACTATTGCACCCACAACAAAATTTTGATGCAAGTCAAGGGCAATAACTCTAGAACAGTTTTTTCGACAAAATCATCAATTTTAATGCTCTCACCAAGATTTATTCAAATCAATTGAAAATTGTAGCTTCTATAGTGTCTACAACAAATTTTGACGGACGGATGGACAGACAGACAGACAGGGGTGACAACAATATTCATGTGGGTGTATCAAAAGGGCTCAGACTTAAAGATTTCTCCTATTTTAATAATAATAATAATCTTTCAAGTTATGGACCAGGTAAGGCACAATTGCACCAACAAGCTAGCTGACTTACTGCGTGAAGATTTCTAAAGCCAGTTCTTCGTATTGTTGTTTCTGTTCAGAAGACATACTCTCTAGAGATTCCAATTTAATAAAAGCCTTAGAACAAGTTCCAAAGCCTTTATTAGCTGTGGCTGCCAAGGCTGAAATATCAAATATTGCTGGTAAAATTGTGTTTCTTTATATCTTAAAATTCAGTGCGGTGAACACATTCTAGTAAACCAAATGCCAAGTAATAAGCAAGTGGCAAAATTTGAAACAAAATGCCAAGTAATGAACATGTCCTGTATTTTCTAAACCAAATGCTAAGTAATGGACACGTCCCACAATTTGTAAACCAAATGCAAAGTAATGGCCATGTCCCATAATTTATAAACCAAATGCCAAGTTATGGCCATTTCCCACCATTTGTAAACCAAACACCAAGTAATGGCCATGACCCACCATTTGTAAACAAAATGCTACGTAATGGACATGTCCAACAATTTGTAAACAAAATGCAAAATAATGAACATGTCCTGTAGTTTGTAAACCAAATGCCAAGTAATGGACATGTTCAACAATTTGTAAATCTAATGCCAAGTAATGGACATGTTGCACCATTTGTAAACCAAATGCTAGGTAATGAACATGTCCCACAATTTGTAAACAAAATGCCAAGTAATGAACATGTCCTGTAGTTTGTAAACCAAATGCCAAGTAATGGACATGGCGCACCATTTGTAAACCAAATGCCAGGTAATGAACATTTCCCACCATTTGTAAACCAAACGCCAAGTACATGTAATGACTATGTCCCACCATTTGTAAACCAAACACCAAATAATTGTCAGGCCCAACCATTTGTTAACCAAATGCCAAGTAATGGACAGGTCCCACTATTTGTAAACCAAATAATTGTTAGGTCCCACCATTTGTAAACCAAATGCCAAGTTACTGCCAGGTCCCACCATTTGTAAACCAAATGCCAAGTAATGGACATTTCCCACAATTTGTAAACCAAATGCCAAGTTACTGCCAATGCCAAGTTACTGCCAATATTCTATGGGTTAAGAGATAAAAGAAATCTTACCAAGTAAAGAGTAGATATCAACAGGATCTATGATGTCTTCAAAATCTCTAATATGTAGACAAGTTCTCATAGCAGCATCTACGTAACCTATCAAACAGAGAACATGGTGTATAACTATCATCAACCCCATAGCATTAACTTGTAGTCCAGACCTTACTACTTGTAAACTTATCCTTGATTGTGATCAGGGAGCTGTGGTGGCTCAGTGGGTTAGACGCTTGCCCGCTAACCTGGAAGGTCTGAGTTCAATCCCAGTAAAGGTCGAGATTAACCTTCGAATTTTTCAGCCCGGTTTCCCCTTGTTAGTGATGCTTGTCAGAGGGACTGACATGGAAAAAATCGTCTAGTCGTTCGGATGGGACAATAAACCGAGGCCCTGTGGGCTACAGGCTGTGCACCTTAAAGACCCCTCGTCAGTTGGAAAACGAAAAAGAGCAGGCTAATGCCACTGTCCTGGCAAAATTTCCCTTATAGCACACTGCATGGCATTGCCCGTCTTCATTAACCCATAAGGTGCAGAAAAGTAGGACGTAAAACTCCATTCATTACATTTCATTTTCATTTTGTGATCAAAACTTAGCTGTTTACTTGCCTATATTCATAATTTGTGACTTCTGGTTTCTTTTGAGGACACATGTTCCAGAATATGTATTTTCTATTCATTCCCGGTACCTACCTGCATGCAACTGTCTTTGAGCCATGATATAGAAATGATAAGCTTCTGCTCCTCTCCAGGAATTGTCAATGATCTTCGTATCTGTGATAGTGACATCTTCTTCCAGGAAGCCAGCTAAAGCATTAGCTGCCTGCAATGAATTTCTGGGGAATGAGCATCGAACAGGTGCTGTTCATTACAAGGGAAAACAAACAATGGTTCTGTAGGCTACAGACTGTGGACATTAAAGATAATTGACAATATAAAATAAGAAATTGGTGGGACAATATCACTGTAAATTAATCTTATTGTAGACAGCATGATGTTTGTTAGACCAAATCATCTAGTCTCTCACTGCCTTCAGAAGACCAAAGTATGAAAATATCGTGAAATAGTGCAAGCAATTTGGTTGCGTTGAAATATTCGTCTTCCTTGGGTTTTTTTTTCAAAAAGTTACAATTTTCCTGCATGTTAATAGGTCAGCTACATACCAACCCCTATTTGACAGAATAAACCACTGATTGTTGACTCTTATCTAAGTTGAAATATTCAAGCGTGGAGCTATTTTTAAGATGGTTGCCATTTTAAATGAGACTAACTGTCATTGAAAATTCAGCCAATCAAAAGACTTGTCTCAACAAATTTGATAAAGATCGTGACTTTGATTGCGTAAAAATAGCCGCCTGATGAACATTTATCGAATTTGCACACAAGTACATAAAGTCCTTAGTAGATTCTATAACATAATGAGGAAGTGACTTGCCTCTGCCTTTTTACCCTTGTTGGCCTTTCTAGAGGTAAGTTTCATTGACTCATGGTATTGTTCAATCATCAAGCCAGCCAGGACATACAGCTTCTTCATTTGTAATGGCTTTCCTTTCTTCTTCCCTTGATCTTCTGCAATCTGAAATTATACATTATACCGTATTAACTTACAAAACTTATTTTAAGCTAGTGGTGTCCAATAGCACAGCGGTTAGAGAGTTCCTTAGACACTCATTATTCCAGTCAACCCAGCTGTAAATGGGTAAAGATAATCAGGGAAAGATCATTGCCAAGAGGTTTGGTCAAGGACCAGCTGGTGGAAAGGATCCTCATTATTCCAGTTGACCCAGTGTAAATGGGTGCAGATAATCCGGGAAGGAACATTGCCAAGAGGTTTGGCCAAGGTCCAGCTGGTAGAAAGGATCCTCATTATTCCATTCCCCCAGCCGTAAATGGGTACAGAAAATCCTGGCAAGATCAATACCAAGTGGTTTGTTCAAGGACCAGCTGGTAGAAAGCATCCCTGTGATGGTGGATAAAACATACCTTATAAATGAGCTTGGCAGCTTCCCATAAAATGTCCAGCCTTCCTGTACAACTCTATAGCATTGATGGTTTTGTTCTTTTCCAACAGGTGCTGGGCGTATTTAGCTAGAAGCATGTCTATTTCTCGGACATTGTGTGTTTTAGCCAGGTCTATAGCTGTGTTCCACTGGTTTAACTGTACACAACAATCTATAGCTCCTTTTATCTGATTACACTGCAAGATACATTAAACATTGTAAAGATAGCTTGCCAGCTTGGTCATATATCGAATAATTCCGAATATAGTGCGCAGGCATGTATAATGCGCACCCCTTCTTGCCTCCGCGAAAATCAGGGAAAATTCATTTACCCATATATAATGCGCACCCCTTTTTGCGGCAAATATACGACTTTAAGTTGGCATTTCACAGACACCAATATCGGGAAATAGTTGTCAATACGTAAGTCACCATTCATAGTTATTTTTTATAATCAACAATGTTCCACTGCAACTTACGTTGCTACTATTTATTTTTATAATAAAATCTATTTTAATCAAGTACTTATTGTTTCTAATCTATTGTGTTGGTATAATTGAGATGTTATTTATGTAGGCCCTCCCTCTGGCAACATTGAATTGGAATAATAATAAATTGAGCAATACGTCAAAAAACATTCATTGAAAATTGTTATCGATGCCAATGGTCACACCAAGTTTCATTTAAATCCATTGAAAATTGCAACTTCATTGTGTCTGCAACAAATATAGAGGCAGGGGCAATAACTCAAAATTTGTTCATGGAAATATCGTCAAAATCAAACTTGATCGCAGTCTTATCCATTACAATGCTCATACCAAGTTTCATCTAAATCCATTGAAAATTGTAGCTTCTATAGTGTCTGCAACAAATATAAAGACAAGGGCAATAACTGTTCATGGTAAAATCGTCAAAATCAAACTTGACTACCGTATCAATTCCAATGCTTATACCAAGTTTAATTAAAATCTATAGATAATTGTAGCTTCTATTGTGTCTACAACAAATATAAAGACAAGGGCAATAACTCAAAAACTGTTCATCGAAAAATCATGAGATTCAATCTTGACTACTGTCTTATCAATTCCATTGCTCATACCAAGTTTCATTTAAATCCATTGAAAATTGTAGCTTCTATTGTGTCTACTCCTAATATAGAGGCAGGGGCAATAACTCAAAAACTCTTCATGGAAACATGGTCAAAATTAAACTTGACCGCCGTCTTATCAATTTCAATGCTCATACCAAGTTTCATTTAAGTCCCTAGAAAATGTAGCTTCTATAGTGTCTACAACAAATGTTGACAGACCGACAGACAGGGGGAGGGGGGGGGGCAATGACAATCCATGTCCACATATTCACAGGGTTTTGACAGGGTGAAATATATTTAGATATTTTGACATCGTTCTCTTTCTGCCTTCCCTTCTGTATTACTATCACAAAATAAAAACATTTGAAGAAAGAAAATGAATGGACTTCTACATCCAACAGTAGAACTTCAAAGTATACTAGATCTATATTCTTACCTTTTTATAAGCATTCACAGCTTGTTCACACATGCCTACAGTAAGAAACATCTTGGCAATGTCCTGGAGAGCAATGAAAACAATGGATTCACATTAGGTAAAAAGTATATGGATATGCCACAGTTACTATATATAGACAATTGGGGACCCCGCAGGAAACATTTATACCGTCATTTTTCTAAGTATGGTGTCATTCAAAACACTTCGCTTTTCTCACATTCAACCAGAAGTACATCAATGGTACAAGTTATCTTAAAATCGGCATTTGTAACTTTGTCAAAAATATGAAATTACTGTAAATATTTGATGATTGGATTGTTTTGTTATTGTGATGTGATGTATGACAGTATTTTCGGAGAGTTTAAGTTCCAATTATGATGAACATAACTAAACATTCATGCATTGAAATACATTTTACAGTTGGATACTAGTTGAATAGTAGTGTAGTATAGTCTTGTCATCAACAAAACATTGAAATACAGTATACAGTTGGATACTAGTTGAATAGTAGTGTAGTATAGTCTTGTCATCAACAAAACATTGAAATACAGTTTACAGTTGGATACTAGTTGAATAGTAGTGTAGTATAGTCTTGTCATCAACAAAACATTGAAATACAGTTTACAGTTGGATACTAGTTGAATAGTAGTGTAGTATAGTCTTGTCATCAACAAAACATTGAAATACAGTTTACAGTTGGATACTAGTTGAATAGTAGTGTAGTATAGTCTTGTCATCAACAAAACATTGAAATACAGTTTACAGTTGGATACTAGTTGAATAGTAGTGTAGTATAGTCTTGTCATCAACAAAACATTGAAATACAGTTTACAGTTGGATACTAGTTGAATAGTAGTGTAGTATAGTCTTGTCATCAATAAAACATTGAAATACAGTTTACAGTTGGATACTAGTTGAATAGTAGTGTAGTATAGTCTTGTCATCAACAAAACATTGAAATACAGTTTACAGTTGGATACTAGTTGAATAGTAGTGTAGTATAGTCTTGTCATCAACAAAACATTGAAATACAGTTTACAGTTGGATACTAGTTGAATAGTAGTGTAGTATAGTCTTGTCATCAATAAAACATTGAAATACAGTTTACAGTTGGATACTAGTTGAATAGTAGTGTAGTATAGTCTTGTCATCAATAAAACATTGAAATACAGTTTACAGTTGGATACTAGTTGAATAGTAGTGTAGTATAGTCTTGTCATCAATAAAACATTGAAATACAGTTTACAGTTGGATACTAGTTGAATAGAAAATTTTTTTAAAAATTTAATGTAGCAGTTTTGACATCAACGAAACATTGTTCAAAAAATGTCTGGCTGGGAAAAAAATAAATCAATAGCCCTGGTTTGTACAGAGATTGTCTATATAAACATAAATAAAATTAGCTGCCTATTTGAAGTGAAAATACGTTGAAAATAAAAAGAAGAAGAACAGCAAGCTTACTGGTAATAATTTATGATTTTCTGGCAAGCTGTCCACCATTTTTTCCAAGCCTGGATAATCTTCTAACATGTAGTAACACTCAGCCAGTCTTTCTTGATTTCTACCTTGAAGGTAATAGGTGACTGCCTGGTTCCTAAAATAGAACAAGGTTTACTGGTTGACAGTTAATAAGTCCCGTGTCAAGGTTTCAAATCCACACATATTTATCTAATGGTTTTTGGCACAAATACAGAGCCTTGAGCCTCCTGGACTATTCTGTGGCCCCTGCTTGCCATCTCCACCTAATTATGCCCATACTGGACACTGCTAATTACTGCTCAATTCCAACTCACCATATCTGTTTGTCTGCAAACTGATCACCAATGGCGTTCCATGCCTCCTCCAACTGCACATCATCCCCTCCACCTCCTCCTGTTTTCAGGATCTGGACCACTCGGAACCAATCTCCCAACTTCTTCCTCAAGCTTACTGCTAGGTCCCTAGAGAAACAACAGATATTATCATGCTATTTACAATAATGCTGAAGGCAGATGTCAATCATTTTAAGATATAGGACTAGCCACACCCACTATACTCAATATCAATTCAAGAGATATTATCATGCTCTTTACATTTAGACATGCTGAAGGCGGGACTACAGATGTCAATCATTTTAAGATATAGGACTAGCCACACCCACTATACTCAATATCAATTCAAGAGATATTATCATGCTCTTTACATTTAGACATGCTGAAGGCGGGACTACAGATGTCAATCATTTTAAGATATAAGACTCTAGACTCCACTTCTATATACTCAATATTAAATCAAAAGATATTATCATGCTATTTACAGATCAAGGCATAGCTAAGGAGGATATCAGAGTGATCAGGACCTTTTACAGATAGGTCATGCCAACACACTCAATATGTAAATCATGATTTATCATCATTTATCTAGCCACACCCACTATACTCAATATTAAATCAAGAGGAAGATGTGTCACTCACCTTCGATCCATTTCTATGTACATCCTCTCAGCTTCATCATACCTTCCAAAATAAGCTGCTACTTCCGCTTTCTTGATGTTTTCATTCTGAAAATAGAAAGTTGTGGTAACTCTGAAGTAAAGATTCAAGAGCATAGTCTATGTGAGATGTCTGCCATGACAGGGACCCTTTCTACCAACTGGTCCTTGGCCAAACCTCTTGGTATTGATCTTTACTAGATTATCTGTACCCATTTACAGCTGGGTTGACTGGAATAATGAGGATCCTTTCTACCAGCTGGTCCTTGATCAAACCTCTTAGTATTGATCTTTCCTCGATTATCTGTGCCCATTTACAGCTGGGTAGACTGGAATAATGAGGATCCTTTCTACCAGCTGGTCCTTGATCAAACCTCTTGGTATTGATCTTAACTAGATTATCTGTACCCATTTACAGCTGGGTAGACTGGAATAATGAGGATCCTTTCTACCAGCTGGTCCTTGATCAAACCTCTTGGCATTGATCTTAACTAGATTATCTGTACCAATTTACAGCTGGGTAGACTGGAATAATGAGGATCCTTTCTACCAGCTGGTCCTTGATCAAACCTCTTGGCATTGATCTTAACTAGATTATCTGTACCCATTTACAGCTGGGTTGACTGGAATTATGAGTCAAGGTCATCGAACTTTCGCATTCCAGTCAGGACTAGACCTCACGTTCTGGAAAGATCAATTCCAAAATTTTGAAGAACCGTGACAGTGTGACTGTGAGCTATTGGGTATCTTTAAAAACTTTTATAAGTTGGAAGAAAAATCTCATGAAGTCTTTGTACTCACCTGAAGGTTTCCAAGTCTTTTCACAAATTCTATAGAAGGATAATCTTTACATTTAACAAAGGCTGTTTCTGCTATACCAAGTTCTAAAGCTTCTAATGCTGCCTTAGCCAGTAGTTTCCTACGAGATAATAAACAAACAGATATTCAGAATAAAGACCCGGCATTACGAACTAGTGCCATTTACATGATGATAGCAGAATTCTTTTGATCATTTGCCTATCATTGCGAAGCAGAATTCGCCAAGCGTTGGATTGTTCACCCACCAACAGGGAACATGAGCTGGGTTTAGACCGTCGTGAGACAGGTTAGTTTTACCCTATTGGTAGGGAACTCTTTACGAACGAGCGGCTACGAGCGGGTAGGACTGACTAGTACGAGAGGAACGTTGGTCCAGGATTGAAAGCGTTTAATTGTTTTCCAACCATTGTGAGTTGAGTTTAGACTGGTAGGAACTCTTTACCAACCAGCAGGTACTTACCACAATCTAGGATGGGGGTTCTCTTCTATGAATGCTTGTGCATCAGCAATACCAACTTTCTCTAACAAATTAGCTGCATCTCTTAAAGACTGAAACAAATTGAATCAGTTGTTTATTGAAAAAAAAAAAAAAAAATACACTTCTATGCCCCCTTCGCATGTTGTAAATGATTCTTCCAGACAGATTTTTCAAAAGAAATTAAGAACAAACTGAAATGGCAGAAGCACTGACAGAAGTGAACCCAAATTAAGGGAAGAGTTGATATCCACCAGGCTAAGGAACAGAAATATCCATGCAAAAAAGAAGCGGGAAAACTTCAATACTGTTGCTATGGTAATGTACAAATTGCAAACCTTTATTTCAAGTTCTGTTATATCATCTTTCTTGGGATTTTCAGGATCTTTCATGATCTCGTCTAATAGAGCCGATTTAATTTGGAGATCGTTAAACTGACAAATATATCCACTGCTTAATATAGGTTCCTACAAAAGATATATATTCTTGTCTGTATTTATTCTATCGAGGTCATCTTGCATCAAAAAGCGGTTGCCTAGCAAGATACACCCACTTTAAAATTTATTTTCTGTTTTAACACAAGCAGAAACTCCAACATTATTTTAGGTCTAATCCAAGATCTCATCAATATAAATGTTCACACCAAATTTCATTCAAATCAGATGGAAATTGTGATCTTTATTGTGTTAACAAGCCAATTTTGACACGTTTTGACTAAGTCAAGTGCAATAACTCAAAAACCATTCATCGAAAAAAATCACCAATTTCAAACTTGTCCGAGATCTCATCAATATAAATGATCACAGCAAGTTTCATTAAAATCCAACGAAAAACTGTAGTCTCTATTTCGTTCACAAGCCAATTTTGACGACTTTTGATTAAGTCAAGTGCACTAACTCTAAAATAGTTCATCGAAAAATAGCCTATTTCAAACTTGTCCGAGATCCCATCAATTTAAATGATCACAGCAAGTTTCATTCAAATCTGATGAAAACTGTTGTCTTTATTGCGTTCACAAGCAATCGTGGGCGGACCGCCGAACCAACGGGTGGGGGGGACGACAATATACAACCACATTATTATCTGGGCGTATAAAAACACAGAGAGAAGGAGGCAAAAAATTGACCAACATTTAACTTTGACATGTAAGTAGCCTTATCAACTCTGTTCTTCAAATTTTCTTAAAGTTTTGGGAAAAATATTCAATGATTTTGTTTACTGTACCTCCTCAGGAGTAAAAAATAACATCTCAAAAAACTTTCAAGTTTCATATGCAGGACTACAAAATTTACAAGACTGACACCAAAACAAGTACAACAATTGGATGACATCACAAACAAGTGTATACTTTATTTTACAAGAACAACTGTATGACCTCATAGTATAGTGTCTACTATTTTATATAACATAATTTTACAACTTGATTCAAGAAATGAAGCAAACCTCAGGCTCAAGTTTCCTAAAAATATACATTCTGGTTTTCTCCATCATGGCGAAGAGATCGCTGTTATCCTGAAACAAAGCCAAAACATGGAGCATCAGTAGAAGGTAAAAATATCCAGGTATGTGTCACCTCAATTATATAACTAAATAGAATCCATACCCTTAAAGTGATACTGGGTCTTAGCATGAACATAATATTTTAGTTCTCAAGAATGGTCAATATGAGTATATATTCATCAGTGAACTAACCTGGTGTCATAAAGTAACAGAATCCCTTAAAATCTGGAAAACTAAGTCTTTTTTGAAAAACACTTTATCAATTAATTAAGCCTTTTTCAATAATCAAATGCATCTTTATGGATAATTACTTAGTTTTTTAGATATTTATTTATTTTTTATGTTATTTATGGTAGCAGGTATATTTACTGATGAATAGAGACCTCTTATTGGTCAAGTTTAAAATTTTCAACTTTTATCTTCATTCCAAGACATATTATCTCTTTAATATCAAAAATAAAAATTCAAACTTACCTCAGCCCATTTCATGTCCCAAACATCTTTGCGTTCAAATTTGATATGTTCACCAACCACTTCACGGCCATCTTGATCTACGACACGAGCATCCAGGTCGAAAAATGTGAGCACACCAGTTATATCAATGATTGACAGCCGACTGAAATATTGTGAAAATTTCCATGTACATATTATATAGCTGTTAAAATATTGGATTATAATTGGCATATAATTCTTAATCAAGTTAATTAACAGTGACTATTAACCTCTCTTATTATATATTTTGTATATGAGGTGAATTTTATTCACTATTTCAAAATGAAATGAATGGAGTTTTACATCCTACTTCTGCATCTTATGTGCTAATGAAGACGGGCAATGTCTTGCAGTGTTCATTGATGAAAAGGAAAGCAGCATTGTCTACTCTTTTTGCGATTTCCAACTGTCGAAAGATCTTTAACGTGTACAGCCTGTAGCACACGGGGCCTCGATTTATTGTCCCATCTGAATGACTAGACACTTTTGTCATGTCAGACCCTCAGACCTGCATCAATGACAAAGCGGGCTGAATGAACTATTTCAAAGAAATGACATCCAGTACAATTGTTACTATGAAAGAATGCTTACGTTGAGGTACAGTTAAGGGCTAGTTGATGTGGTCTACAAGTTAGTGTATATTTGTTGGTTAACGCTAACATTGGCATAGAATATCTATTCATTATACCAGATTCTCTTCCCTATAATAATTATTATCATTGGGTCAAAACAATTCAATCAAAACAATTCAATCAAAACAATTCAATCAAAACAATTCAATCAAGACAATTCAATCAAAACAATTCAATAAATCAAAACAATTCAATCAAGACAATTCAATCAAAACAATTCGATTCAATCAAAACAATTCAATCAAAACAATTCAATCAATACATGTATTTCAAAAAAGAAAATTCAAGTTTTACATCCTACTCTTCTACACCTTATGGGCTAATGAAGACGAGCAAAGCCATGCAGTGAGCAATGAGGTAAATTTTGCCAGAACAGCGGCATTAGCCTACTCTTTTTGTGATTTCAAAATTGGAAACTCCAACTGTCGAGGGATCTTATTGTCCCATCTTAACAACAAGACACTTTTCAATGTCAGTCCCTCAGACCTGCATCACTAACAAGGGGAACCCGGCTGAAAAATCTGAAAGTTCATCTCGACTTTTGCTGGGATTGAACCCCGGACTCACTCACTGAGCCACCGCGGCTCCTAAATAGAATAAGGAACTATTGAAATTGAATATACCTACCACAATAAGCATCTTGTCAGAGGCACAAATACAACAGATTGGATCATTGGCTGGCTGTAATATCAACAAATATAGTATCATTTAAAACAGTTAATAACCTTGACTGTTTTTATCATTTGATTTTTTTTTTTTAATTGGGATAAAATATATTTCAAAAAAATATTAAAGACCTTACAATTTTTAAACTGAAAAACAAAACTCCACAGAAAGAAAGAAATAGATTGGAAAACACAAGAACACAAGGTTAATAAAAACTCAAAATAAACTCAAAGTAAACTGAAGATGTTGAATAGATTAGAATGTAAACTCCAAACAAAATCATGATGTCGTTGAGTACCTTAACAAATCTGTTGTCTCCAAGAGATAGGTTGCTAACTTGCCTGCATACATCACCCTCTCCACCGCCTTGTAAATTAGGCTAAAATTGTGTATTAAAAACAATTTGTCAGGGTGGGTGTATGGCTAAAATTGTGCATTAAAAACAATTTGTCAGGGTGGTGTATGGCTAAATTGTCATTAAAAACAATTTGTCAGGTTGGTGTATAGCTAAATTGTGCATTAAAAACAATTTGTCAGAGTGGGTGTATGACTAAATTGTCATTAAAAACAATTTGTCAGGGTGGGTATATGGCTAAAATTGTGCATTAAAAACAATTTGTCAGGGTGGGTGTATAGCTTAAATTGTGCATTAAAAACAATTTGTCAGGGTGGGTGTATAGCTAAAATTGTGCATTAAAAACAATTTGTCAGGGTGGAGTATAGCTAAAATTGTGTATTAAAAACAATTTGTCAGGTGGGTGTATAGCTAAAATTGTGATTAAAAACAATTTGTCAAGGTGGGTGTATAGCTAAAATTGTGCATTAAAAACAATTTGTCAAGTGGGTGTATAGCTAAAATTGTGCATTAAAAACAATTTGTCAGGTGGGTGTATAGCTAAAATTGTGCATTAAAAACAATTTGTCAGGGGTGATAGCTAAAATTGTGCATTAAAAACAATTTGTCAGGGTGGGTTATAGCTTAATTGTGCATTAAAAACAATTTGTCAGTGGGTGTATAGCTAAAATTGCTATTAAAAACAACTTGTCAGGGTGGGTGTATAGCTAAAATTGTGCATTAAAAACAATTTGTCAGGGTGGGTGTATAGCTAAAATTGTGCATTAAAAACAATTTGTCAGGGTGGGTGTATAGCTTAAATTGTGCATTAAAAACAATTTGTCAGGGTGGGTGTATGCTTAAATTGTGCATTAAAAACAATTTGTCAGGGTGGGTGTATAGCTAAAATTGTGCATTAAAAACAATTTGTCAGGGTGGGTATATAGCTAAAATTGTGCATTAAAAACAATTTGTCAGGGTGGGTGTATAAATTGTGCATTAAAAACAATTTGTCAGGGTGGGTATATAGCTAAAATTGTGCATTAAAAACAATTTGTCAGGGTGGGTATATAGCTAAAATTGTGTATTAAAAACAATTTGTCAGGTGGGTGTATAGCTATAATTGTGTATTAAAAACAATTTGTCAGGGTGGGTGTATAGCTAAAGTTGTGCATTAAAAACAATTTGTCAGGGTGGGTGTATAGCTAAAATTGTGCATTAAAAACAATTTGTCAGGGTGGGTGTATAGCTAAAATTGTGCATTAAAAACAATTTGTCAGGGTGGGTGTATAGCTAAAATTGTGCATTAAAAACAATTTGTCAGGGTGGGTGTATGGCTTAAATTGTACATTAAAAACAATTTGTCAGGGTGGGTGTATAGCTAAAATTGTGCATTAAAAACAATTTGTCAGGGTGGGTGTATAGCTAAAATTGTGCATTAAAAACAATTTGTCAGGGTGGGTGTATAGCTAAAATTGTGCATTAAAAACAATTTGTCAGAGTGGGTGTATGACTAAAATTGTGCATTAAAAACAATTTGTCAGGGTGGGTGTATAGCTAAAATTGTGCATTAAAAACAATTTGTCAGGGTGGGTGTATGGCTTAAATTGTGCATTAAAAACAATGTGTCAGAGTGGGTGTATGGCAAAAATTGTGCATTAAAAACAATTTTTCATGGTGTAGAACTAAAAAGAAAACTTAGGCTTCAAAAGAACTTAATTTTAAACTTTAATGTCAAGTTAAATTATGGTGCTAAGGCAACGCTCTTGGAGTGAAAATAATTTTACATGTAGAATACTAACCTGGAATGCTTTCTGGAAGTCTACATCAGTTGGATCTCCAGCGCCTGATGGTAAATCATCAATATGGAACAGCCTGAAAATAATTCAAACTAAATCTCAGAATTTACACATAGTCTGCCAATTTTTCAGATGGTTATTGGTTTCATATCGGTGCCAATAAATCATGAAATACAAAACTAAATTTCTTACTTTTCAGCTCCTGTCTTTCTCTTTGATGTCATTTCCAAAGTTGCCAGCTTTTTGGGATTTTTAAATTGCCAAGTGTAAAAAGCTTCTTTTGAGGCAGCAATAACATGATTGGCTGTCATCGTCAGGTACACTGGTTCTATTTCTATGTATTTGGAGTCTAACGGGGTCCCTATTGAATTGCAGAGTGATAGCACATACTGAAAAAGAGTTAAGAGACAGCATAAAATTATCAGAGGAAACATAAATAAATTTATTTATTAAATTAGTAATTTGTCAGGTTATTGGATCTGATTTTAGCATCACAAAGATTCTTACCTGTCCTGTTGTTTCTTCTGATTTGGTTGCTAGGCAACAATAATCTCCACTTGCAGTTATTCCAATCAGTCCTTTAACATATTTGATGTATTTCTACAAACAAATCACAATATGCTCAGTTTATGACATATTTCTTAATGTTCTTTTTATGACATTTCTCAATGTTCTTTTTATGACATTTCTTAATGTTCTTTTATGACATTTCTTAATGTTCTTTTATGCTTTTTCTTTATGTTCCTTTTTATGACATTTCTTTTTTTTTCATTCCTTCTTTATGCCCTATCATATCATTTAATCAAGCTTTTTGCCAAATCATTAGACACTCACCTCATTATTTTTGGTGTTCCAAAATACAACACAGACTTCAGGTCGATCTGGTTTGGTGAAGGAGTAGACTACAGTATTAGAACAGTATCCCCATTTATAATCGGGTCTGATATTAGCGAAATAGATGTAGGAATCAACAGCTAGAGCGATACGCAGACTGCCTCCTTCCCAAGAACATGCTGTCATTTGTTTTCCAGGCACTTTTAATGTTCGTAGATGCTGAAATAGATTAGATTTTTCAATTTCAGAGGAACCATTTGACAGATTTGTATTTTAAAAAGAGATATGGATAGACCAAGATAGAGATAGATCAAGATACCTATAGATAAAGATACTTGTAGATCAAGATACGTATAGATAAATATATAGATAGATAAAGATACGGATAGATCAAGATGTGGATAAATCAAGATATGGATAGAACATGATGTGGATAGATCAAGATATGGATAGATCATGATGTGGATAGATCAAGATGTGAATAAATCAAGATGTGGATAGATCAAGATATGGATAGATCCAGATGTGGACATATCAAGACCTTATAGAGATATGGATAGATCAAGATACGGATAGATCAAGATAAAGATAGATAAAGATATGGATGGATCAAAATATGGAAAATATCAAACAGTCAATAACCCTGTAGATTGAATAAGTACCAACCTCCCCTAAAGGTGTATAAAACTGCACCACGTTGACCTCCTTTTCTTGCCCTACAGCGCTCTGTGAGCCTGCTATAGCCAGGACAGATCCAGTATGGTTCCAGGCTATCTGAGACACATGCATTCCAGTGTCCAGTAGAATGGAATCTGGAGAAAAAAAAAAGCATTTACGTTGCAAATCCTACCAAATCATACATTTCAATATGGAACTTTGAATGAGTGTTGTAATATTTTGGCAAGTTTGGTTTGGTTTCTGAAATATTGGTCAAGAACCAACTACATCAATAGGAACAGATAAACCTTGTAAAAATCTATGGCAAAAGGTTTGGTCAAGAACCAGTTGAATGTTCTTATATTTAAGAAATATTGTTTGACTTCTTACTTTCATCACTTTCAGTTCTCATAATCTGACAACGCCCATTATCAAAACAGATGGCTAGACACGGACAGTTTGGTTCTATATAACCATTACCACCATTGTACCAATCTATTCCAGAAATATGGATAGCTCCGGTGATATTACTTAAACAATACACCTGTAGCTTAGTCTGAAATCAAATTAAATGGGAAATGAAATGGAGTTTTACGTCCTACTCTTCTGCACCTAATGGGCTAATGAAGATGGGCAACGACATGCAGTGTGCAATGAGGGAAATTTTGCCAGGACAGCGGCATTAGCCTACTCTTTTTGTGATTTCCAACTGTGGAGGCATCTTTAACATGCACAGCCTGTAGCATACGGGCCTCGGTTTATTGTCCCATCTGATGCCATGTGGAGGCATCTTTTCAGGCTGAAATATCCTCGACCTTTGCCAGGATTGAACCCTGGACCTTCAGGTCTAAGCGTCTAACTCACTGAGCCACCAATGCTCCTAAAATTAAATGGAATGAAATGTAAAAAAGAAAATGAAATAATTTACACTATGCTTCTGCATATCACTTATTATGTCTATGCATTGGGTAATCAGGGATTAATCAAAATAAATTTTTTTAAAAATCTATCTATTTGTACATACCAGTAAAAAAAATGAAAAACCAAACAGCTCCTTTAAAAATGAAATTAAAAATGTCTAATACAAATAAGAAAAAACTTACAATGAAATTTCCAATATTATCAAAAATATGAATTTCTCCGTTTACCATTCCAAATATGATCATTTTCCCATCTGGTGACCACTGAAATTAATAATCTAATATATAAACATATAATTAGGGGAGGGGTTGTAGCTCAGTCTGTTAGACTGAAAACCTTATGATGTCATTTGTCTAAGAATGTCCAAATTGTATTTGCTGTTGGCAGCATATCGGCACAGGAGCCTGTTTCACGAAAACTTAACTCAGGAATGATTTTAGTGTTCCAATGTTCAGATTGGTCAATCAATAAAACTGAGTTTTTATTAACCAATCAGGTTACTGTATTTCTTAAAAAAATTTGTGAATCAGGTGCCTGATAATATGGAAAGGACTATGCCAAGAGGAATTTTATTCCAGTCAACATAGCGGTAAATGCATACAGATCATCTCAAGATGAGCTTAACTTACTTCAACATGGGCCAGCTGTAGCCCCTTCAACTCCTTGCCCCAAATTCTGTTCCCATCCACAGAGCCAACAATCACAGCTCCTGAAAACAACAAGGAACAGTAAAATTTCATGTAGCAGAAAGATGGGAGGAGCCACAGAACAGAAAGATGGGAGGAGCATCAGAAAGATGGGAGGAGCAACAGATAGAAGGGAGGAGCAACAGAAAGATGGGAGGAGCAACAGAAAGGTGAGAGTAAGAAAAGATAGGAAGAAGAGATGATAGGGGAGCTACAGAAAGATGGGAGGAGCAAAGGAAAGAAAGGAGGAGCAAAGGAATGATGGGAGGAGCAATAGAAGGAAGGGAGGAGCAATAGAGAATTGGGAGGAGCCAAAGAAAGGGAGTACATACCATCCTCATAAACTATACATATCTTCTGACCATCAGCATTCCACTTCATTCCTCTTACCACTGATTTATTTCTATTGTTGATCATCTCTTCGTACCAGTTTCCTGAATTAACAACACAAATTATCTAGATAGTTGTTTGTTTTACTTCAGATAGCAGTCAGTTGTGTGAGGCCATAACACGTTTTTTTCAACCAACTGAGAATGATAAGTTTTAGAGATAAATGAAATGAATGGAGTTTTATGTCTTACTCTTCTCCACCTTATGGGCTAATGAAGATGGGCAATGCCGTGCAGTGTGCAATGATGGAAATTTTTCCAGGACAGCGACATTAGCCTACTCTTTTTCCAAACAACTAGACGATATTTCCATGTCAGTCCCTCCGACCTTTATCACTGACAAGGGAAAACCGGGCTGAAACAAATGCAAGTTCATCTCGACCTTTGCTGGGATTGAACCCTGGACATTAAAGTTAGTGAACAAGCATCTAACTTACTGAGCCAAGTAGTAAACTGATATGAATTATCCAAGAATTCCAGAAGTTTAGCATAGATCTGCCTGAACCTTAGAAGTCAACCTATAGTACTAGTTTTAATAAAGGAATAAGCTCCTTTGTTATGGTATTTAATATCAGAAATCAACTGTACCAACCTTTATATAGCATCCAGACAATAATTAAGCCATACTGGTCACTAGTGGTCAGTTTATGATATAGTTCATTCCAAGTCACACACTGTACAGCACCTAGAAAGTATATCGCCATAATAAACTGCGTTTCACTTATAATTGTGAAATAAAACTAGCTTTAAAGCCAACTTTATTGCCGAATATGCTGAGTTTCCATCAAGTTTATCTGGTTCCCAAACCACTTTAGTCTCAATCGAAAAAGTGGCTTATTATTGACAGGTTGCGATGTACAAGACTACCAATGATGCGCTTTTGAAATTTAGTACTTCTCTTTTGCTGAACGAGAAAAAGCCGTTTTTTTGCGTTTCCAGTGGTTTAAAGCCGGAAACATGGTTAAAATTCTACTGGTCTAATGTTTAACTAGGATTGGAATTTTTGTGCCATTTGAAGTGCTTTTTAGAATGAAAATCTGACACCTAGTTTGTCTGAAATGAAATATATAGGGATATGAAATATATAATCACCTGCATGTCCTTCTAGAGACTGGTTCATGGACAGATTACTTGGTGCAGCCAGTCCTTTTACTTTAACATCTTTACCTGGGAAAATAAAAAACTTTAATATAGATTCATCATTGGGTAGGGAAGGAATATCATGTTCCTAAGGTAACGTTTGGACACATTCGTAACCAATCGGTTTTCACAATCGCAGAATCTTGTCATTAATTTTGATTGGTCGAGAGTTTACTCTTCTACCAATTAGATTCCTTGCAACGAACTATTAGGAGAAAATGTTTGATTGACCAGACGTAAGATCTTTAGTTACAGTTTTATTCTGGGATAATCGAGTCTAGAATGTCAAGGCCGTATAATGAAAACAATGGCTGACTATGTAAGTTTTAGGCGAGGAGCGAGTACAAGCTTACAAACAGGTTCTGGCATAACAAACAGGACAGATTCATAAGGAAGTGATTAACCACTTGCAGTTTTAGTACAAATGTCTTTGTTATATAAAGGTGCCTGCATCGTTTTTTATTGGTTTTGGCTCAAACATTTGATAGAAAACTTATTTTGAATTCATGAAAACAAGATGCAATGGAGGCAGCCATTTTGAATTAGTCCAAATGTTACGAGATCACTGATTTGATATATTTAGTAGTGACGTATGGTTTACCAAGGGAGGTTATTAGTCTCTAATGACAAGCATCTAGGATTGAAAAATCAATGGTTGATTCATGTTTATGTCCAAACATTAACTTATAATTATGTAAGTAACAGATTAACACTTTTTCTACACAAAAATAGATTAACCACTGGAAAGATTTGATTGAAAGGAGAGAGTTTATTTAGAAGAAACCTACCTGTCTGTGTTTCTAGCCTTAAAACCTTCAATAATCCATCTTCCCCTCCACAAGCTATATAACCTTGTTCTTTATTCCATGAGACACTCCTCAATTTAGTGTTATTGGGGATGGCAATCTGTTAGAAAATCAGAATTAGAATTATTATTATGGGGGACAGTTTACCACATTTGGGTGGGCAAGAGGGGGCTTCGCTAGGCTACACTAACCCTTCTTCGGTTTATAAGTCTGTAACTAAACTAGTTGCCATGATAGAAGGGTAGGAGGAGGCTACAAGTTAGTCCTTGTAAATCATGATTCACAAGATGAAGATCCCTTCAACAATTTGAGAAGGTTTTAATACAGTGCTATCGTTAATATAAGGTATGGAATAAATGCGGAAACAGGAGGGTTGGGTCTGATTTGGAATATGGCGTCTTTAGCAACACCGCATTTTTCAACAAAAAACTCCATTTACTTAACTATCAAACGACTGCATCGTCGTGATATTCATACATTTATACACTACTAACCTTTTTGCTTAAATAAACAAACATTTTTTATTTCCTTGATACAAAGGGGCGTCGTTAATTCGCAAAAACAACTTGTTTTGATTTATTTATGTCCAAAGGCAGCCATTGCTGTGGAATTTCTCGCAAGGTGTCGCGGTGAACGAGATAACGCGTTAGTTTGAAAAAGAATTCTGGGAAGTGTTCTTTTTATTCCGCCTGTCGAAGAAGGAGGTTAGCTCCACTCGCTATTGTTACATTTCGGTACGATTAAGTGTGTTTTAGCTCCTGAACTTATTTGAAAGACAATTTTTGGCCAATTATGAATATGTCTTGTTTATTTCAGGTTGCTACAACGCTTATAAAAGTTCAAAATGGTGTCTACAAAGAAAGCAGTAAGTATCCTTAAAAAAGCCACGTGCTTTATTTTCAATGAATTACCTCCCCCTTTGATTTCAGTCGACAATCAATTAACTAATTAAGCCCATAATTAACTAATAAAATGTACTTTCTATGATGATTCACCCAGCTCTCCGCAATAAAAATGAGGTACAACTAGTTTCAAAATCTGAGAAAGTCCTTAAAGTTCAGTCGATAATGAGTATAAATTGAGATATTGCCATGTCTTTTCTATGATGATTCACCCAGCTCTCCGATACATTAAAATCTGAGGTACAACTAGTTTCAAATCTGAGAAAAGTTCTTTGGTAACCTCAGAATGACAAGACTGAATGTTGTCTGCACTGATAGGAAAAAAAGCAACTAGGCCCTATAATACAAATTAGTTTCACAAGTCCATGGATAGAAAGAAAAGAAAGTAAGAAAAGTAAGAAACAACTTTGATTCACAAGTCTGCCATGACAAATATCCTTTCTACTAACTGGTCTTTGGCCAAACCTCTTGGCATTGCTTCCTCTCGGATTATCTGCACCCATTTACAGCTGGGTAGACTGGAATTATGAGTGAAGATGACTGGTCATTGGACTTTCACACTCCGGACAAGATAAGAATTAGTGTCAGACATTTCAAAGTATTCATGCAGATAACTTCAGAACCAACACTCTAACCGCTGTGCTATAGAACCCCTTGGTCTAAAGATCTAGCCATATCACTGTGATGATTAACCCTTACCTATTCTGAATAAATTTTATGAAGGTGAATCTAGAAAATCTGAGTGACAATTCTGTCAATTAACTTTAGATAAACTTGGAGTTTACACGTAAAATAACTTGATTTTGGTGTTTTTGTCTTGTAGAAGAAGTCCTCTGAAAATATCAATGCGCGTTTGGCTCTAGTGATGAAGAGTGGTAAATACTGTCTGGGCCATCGACAAACATTAAAAACATTGAGACAGGGCAAAGCTAAACTGGTCATTATTGCCAATAACACCCCGCCATTAGTGTGAGTATACAGCCACCTTGTTTGATCAAAAGTTTTTGTGTGAGCATTTTAAATTGATTTCAGAACTTGCTGGACAGGAGTGGAACCTCTCAGCATCTTAGTATGGAGATATTGGTTAAAATTACTTGACTTCGGAGCTCTTAGCAAAGATGGAGTCCAAAATATTGTATATTTGACGGATTGCTATTTGAATGCTCGACTTCGGAGTCTTATTCAGACAACGATGAAGTCAACCTTCTGATTTTATTTGCTTTCTTTTCCTCAGAGGTTGAAAATAGTAAGTATGAGTCGAGCTGGGACTGATTAGGATTGCTTCAAGAGATACATTCGTAAAGCTCTGAATTGGTTTATGAATGGTTAGTGTGGAAGTATAACTTAATGTATTGTCCAGGGCTCTTGATATGGTCATATATGCCGGTCAGTCATCAGGCTCCGCAGGACATCAAGTTAAGGGCTGTGACTTTTAAAAAAAATACGAAAAACAAAATTAATTACTCAATCAAGTTTAGCCAATGAGACATCTTAACACTATTGGTCAATTAATTTAGTTAATTAAGAGATTAACAGTAAGAGGTGGTTAATTAACAATGAATTTATTGATAATTATTAATCGTTTGCCGGAAACGCTTCCAGTTCAAAGAGATTGACTATCTAAAACTACTTACTTTAAAAAACAATAGGAACAGTTGACACTAACTTGTAGTCATAGAGGGGGAGTTCAGTTCATGACCTAGATAGTCGTAACCTTTGACCTCGATGCTTTGTTTGCTAATATACATATTTCCTTCAGTCATGACAGCAGATAAGATTATCTGAGTGTGGCAAGGACACTCAACCAATCAGTTTATAAATCAGATAATTATTTTCATGATTGTTTATTGCAGTAAAAGTGAAATTGAATACTATGCTATGTTGGCGAAGACTGGTGTACATCATTACGCTGGTAATAATATAGAATTGGGTACTGCTTGTGGTAAATATTTCCGAGTTGGTGCTCTTAGTATCACTGACCCAGGTAAGATGGCCGTTTGTTTTATAGCTCTATCTGTTTATTGTTCCCAGAGTTATTTATAGAGAGATAGATGAACCAGAATGCCTTCTGTGCACAGCATTGTTATAAGTTCTTTTTTCATGATTAGGGGACACTTGCTCACTAACCTGAAGGTCCAGGGTTCAATCCTGGCATCGGATATTTCAGACAGGTTTCCCCTGGTCACTGATGCAGGTCGGAGAGACTGACATGGAGAAAGCGTCTAGTCGTTCGGATGGAACAATAAACCGAGGCCCTGTGTTCTACAGGCTGTGTTAAAGATAGACAGTTGGAATTGCAGAAAGAGTAGGCTAATGTCGCCGTCCTAACAAAATTTCCAGGCATTGTCTGTCTTCATTAACCCATAAGGTGCAGAAGAGTAGGATGTAAAACTCCATTCATTTTATGTGTCTTGATTTTTTTTTCAGGTGATTCTGATATTATTAGAAACATGCCAACTGATACGACTGAATCCAAATCTTAAATTGTAATTACTGAATAAAATATTACAATTTCAACTATTTCTCTGATCAACTTCACAGACAAATATCCCATGTGGAGAAAAAATCGTAAGGCCAAAGCTTGGGATGTCTTATCTAGGGTGTTATATAGTGGTTGTAGACTGAAACTTGCTGACTCTATTCCCAGCCACTGATAGTTATTTGGACAGATATGGCTGGGGGAGAGCCAGGAATAAATTATGGGCTGAATGTAAGACAGGACCATGTCCTTGTGTATTGGACCAAATTCTGACCCATGTAAAATAAAAACTGTCCTTGGGTACTGGACCTAATTCTGATCCATGAAAAATAAAGAATCTGTTTGTCTCTGTGTTGAATGCTAGACAGGACCATGTCCTTGTGTGTAAGCTTTGGTTGAAGACGATAAAAGGAAATTTATGTCAAAACCACGCGGTAAGAAGAATTACCTGTAGTCTTTAACTCAAGTAAATTTTACAAATCGAGTTTTCTCCCTTTTCTCTCTTTCAATTTTGTTTTAAAAATAATCTTACCAAATTACTGTTTTACTTTCATAAACGTTAATAAAATACGGCTGGTTTAATGCGCTGGGTCCTGTTTTGGAACAATCACCATGCGACTCAATTTTTATACGCCCACAAATTTAATTTACGGCGTAAATTGTGATCTCCTCGACGGTCCGTCGGTCCGTTCACATTTGTTTGTGTTCTCTACAGGCTACAATTCTTTACGGATTTTTTTGATTTTTATTTTGTGGGTCAGTGTCATTATGAAGATGATCCCTATTGATTTTCATAATGATCGGATAGTTTTTAACTGAAATATCGTGTCTGACTTAGGTTTTTTTCACTTCATTAGCTATAGGTGCAACTCGTGCTCACTCTACAGGCTACTATTCTCTATGGATTTTTATTTTGTGAGTCAGTGTCATTATGAAGATGATCCCTATTGATTTTCATAATGATCGGATAGTTTTTAACTGAAATATCGTGTCTGACTTAGGTTTTTTTCACTTCATTAGCTATAGGTGCAACTCGTGCTCACTCTACAGGCTACTATTCTCTATGGATTTTTTGGATTTTTATTTTGTGAGTCAGTGTCATTATGAAGATGATCCCTATTGATTTTCATAATGATCGGATAGTTTTTAACTGAAATATCGTGTCTGACTTAGGTTTTTTTCACTTCATTAGCTATAGGTGCAACTCGTGCTAACACTACAAGCAACAATTCTTTATGGATTCTTTTTTTATTTTGTCATTATGAAGATGATCCCTATTGATTTTCATAATGATTCCACCGAAATATTGTCCGACTTTTGTCAGCTCTTTTGAGCAACTCTCTCATTCTACAGAAAACAACAATTATTATCAGATTCTTTTGTTTTTTATTTTTCCTGCTTAAAATTCTCTTTAGAATAGTCATCGAATGTGAATGGACAACAAATAATGATTTGTAGTCTACTGAAGCCTGTTTCACGAAAACTTAACTTAAAGCTGATTTGAGAGTTCCAATGGTCAGATTGGTCAATCACTAAAATTGAGTTTTTATTAACCAATCAGGTTACTGTATTTCTTAAAATCTTGATTGTATCTTTGTTAAATTTTTGTGAAACAGGTGCCTGATTTACAAGATTTTTCCTTCATATAGCATGATTAACACTAGTGCCAGTGCCTTCTGTTGAATAGTCACTTGTTACCTTTCAACCACCCTAATCACTAGTGAAGGGTATGAAAACAGTCTACTTTCAATTCGCTTTGGTAGGGTTCTATTCTATAGCACAGTGGTCACAGTGCAGGGGCGCAGATTGCATGTTCAATGCGGGGGGGGGGGGGACGCAGGATTATTCAAAAGGGGTTGGACCTTAGGTGTGATTTCGATTGCAGAGTATAGCGGCATGAGAACATTTCAGTTGAGGGTCGCAAATTGAACGAATGATCTTTCTGTCGTTGGTCTATAAATTCCTGGAATAGTGAGCCACGGGCGCAAAAATTTCAGAACTTAGATGTTCTAAGATGCAAAATTGTGCCTATTTTACGTTCATTACACTTTAACAGACACTCTACTCAAACAGGTTTGAAAATTTGTGGGGGGGACCCTGGATATCATGTCCCCCTCCTGGTCTTCCTGCCCCCCCCCCTGGATCTGCGCCCATGTTTCAGTGTTGGTTCTTTACGTCACGATGTCATTGGGTTGGATACGTTGGAAATGTCGGACGTGAGTTCTAATCTCGATCGGAGTGTGAAAGTCCGATGACCTTTAATAAGTCACCTTCACTCATAATTCTAGTCCACCCAGCTGTAAATGGGTACGGCTAATCTAGTAAAGATCAGTAACAGGAGGTTTGACCAAGGATCAGCTGGTAGAAAGGATCCTCATTATTCCAGTCAACCCAGCTGTAAATGGGTACAGATAATCTAGGAAAGATCAATGCCAAGAGGTTTGTTCAAGGACCAGCTGGTAGAAAGGATCCCTGTCACGGCGGACTTGTTAACCTAAGTTGTTATCCTTGTAAAATATAGTTGTTTCTTTCTTTTCTTTCTCTCATTTTAGCGAGCAAGCTGTCCTTGTCTATGAATTTTAAGTGTGAGAACTAACGAAAGTTAACATTGTCATTGTATGGTGAATTCAGTTCTTCTATTTCTCGTTGGATAAACATTTAAAATTAACATAACATTGAAATCAGACTATTCGTCCTAGTTAGGTGGTTAGGTTAACTGTTAATAAAAACTGTGTGAGCGACGCTGTACAAATAACATGCATTTGGCAGTTCAACAATATGCATTTTCTTTATCGACATTTCAATTGAAATTCAATTCAAAAGATCTTTAATTGTTAAGCAAATTTCCCGAGGGCTCAATTTCTAGTCATTGAAAAAGAGTTCAGGGTTTTTTCAGTCAATCATAAAATGAAATATTTTATTAACATTCTCAAGCGCAAATAATGTAGTACAGGGCAATATTGATACCGTACGGGCAATATTAAAACATGATAACGGTCCGATTGTCGTCACTATAGCCTTTGGCGTATATCACCCCTCTCCTTGACTCTGTAGACACACGGAAACAGAAGCTGACATTAAACCCAAGGTGTCAAAGCATCTGAACAAAAAAGTCCCATAACTTCCCCTCCCCAGGACCTCCTTACCCCCCCCCTCCCCCGTCTGCCACCCTACCTACCACACACGCTCACTAACATCCCCTCCCTAGGTCCCCCACCCCGTCTGCCATCCTACCTACACACACTCACACTAATACCCCTTCCCCAGGTCCTCCCCACCCCCTGTCTGCCATCCTACCTACACACACGCTCACTTACATCCCCTCCCCTACCTACACACACGCTGACTCACATCCAAGCCACGCACCTGGGTGATCGTTATAAATAGGTATAACTCGTAGATAAAGGCCAATATTTGATACATATAAACGTTTATTCAATAGCAACCATCACAACTTGACAGTTTTATCAAGAAAATGCTTTATAATTATGTCCAACGCCGTGCCCAGTTAAATGCGTTGCGGATCAACAGAGGTGGGTCAATCGAAACGAGTCTTTAACGGCAAGTTATAGAGTGTGACAAATAGACAGGGCATTAAAGAAATGAAACATGTACCGTAGTATGCGTACGTAGGGCATATAAACATATTTCTTGAGTGCATCAAAACTAATGCGGCATCCGACTATTATAATATGGAATAACATTTGTGGATAATTATTGGATAATTAGGATATAACGGAGTTTCTGAACGGGCGTAATCCAAGACGGATTAAGAGAGTAAGTGATAACCGGATTTACATGTTGTAATTTTCTTTTAGAATAGGACTCCAGTTTGGAAGTCCAAATTCTAAAAATGTATCTAAGGAACTGTTTATTCTTAAGAAGGAAAGATATCAAGTCCGTAACTGGATTAAAACTATGGCGATTCAAATCTACTGAACCTCACAAGTCCAAAACCGATCTCCCCAAAGCATCTTCAGGAGACGCATGTTCTGCAAAACATGATTCAGAGATACCAATCCAGTTTCCAGGTGGGAAATTGCCCAAAACTACGGAACTTAAATTTATAAATCCTGACGAAAACCCTCCCATTCCCGTATACAGAGTGCTAGCACGGAGCGGCCATCTTCTCCGAGGAGCAAAGCAACCAGAGCTTGACAAAACACAACTTTTGGAAATGTACCACCAAATGGTGAGATTGAACATCATGGATACAGCCTTAAACCTTGCCGAACGCCAAGGATTGATTCCGTTTTATTTGACAAATTTTGGGGAAGAAGCAACCCAAATCGGTTCAGCATCAGCCGTGAAGTTCGAAGATTTTGTGTTTGGACAATATCGCGAGACTGGAGTTTTGTTGTGGCGGGGATTTCGTTTAGAAGACTTTGCAAATCAGTGCTTCAACAACGATATGGATGGTACTAAAGGACGACAGATGCCTGTTCACTATGGATCCAAAGAGCACAACTTTATGACCATATCCTCGACCCTGGCTACACAGATGCCACAAGCAGCAGGTGCGGCTTATGCAATGAAATTATCCAAAAGTGAAAATTGTGTCGTCTGTTACTTTGGAGAAGGGACAGCGTCCGAAGGCGATGCTCACGCTGCCTTCAATTTTGCCGCGGTTTTAAAGTGTCCAGTGATCTTTTTCTGTAGGAATAACGGCTTTGCCATATCTACTCCGACCTCCGACCAATATAGCGGTGACGGAGTTGCCTCCCGGGGAGGTGGTTACGGCATTCCGAGTATCCGTGTGGATGGAAACGATGTCCTGGCTGTGTATAACGTGACTAAAGCAGCTCGGGAAATATGCGTGTCTGAATGTCGTCCCGTTTTAATAGAAGCCATGACGTACCGCGTAGGAGATCACAGTACCCTTGTGGACAGCAGTGGATATCGCCATATTGATGACGTCACTACCTGGGATATCAGGTTTAATCCTATTACTCGGTTTAAGAGATATCTATTGGATACCGATCTCTGGGACGAAGAGCGAGAAGAAACTTTCAAACAGAATGTGAAAAAGGATGTTGAAATTGCACTTATTGGTGCGCAAGAACGGAAGTATTGTAATCCCACGGAAATGTTCACGGATGTATATGACGTCATGCCAAAAAATCTGGAGAAACAACACAGGCAGTTTAAAGAACATCTTCTGAAGTATGAGCATGAATATGATTTGAAGAAATTTCATCCCGACATTTGATGGTGGTTGGTCGTCAGCTGTTCCTTGGATGCCAAGAGAGTCAAATAATTTTATTGTAGTCAAACAATACATTGGATTTTAATTGTGAAAAGTCATCAGGATACCGAACGTGCTTTAATCGTTAGTCATGTAGTCAACACAAGTTAGTCATGTAGTCAACAATCACATTAAAGCGATACTGCGTCTTATTTTATGAGTATTTATTCATCAGTGAACTTACCCGGTGTCATAAAGTAACAGAATCCCTTCAAATTTGGAAAACTCACAAATCTAAGTCATTTTTGAAAAACGCTTTATCAATTTATTAAGCTTTTTTCAATAATCAAATGCATCTTTATGGATAATTACTTAGTTTTTTGGATATTTATTTTTTTATGTTATTTATGGTAGCAGGTATATTTACTGATGAATAGAGCTCTTATTGACCAAGTTCTAAAAATTAAAATTTTATGTTCATTCTAAGACCTATTAGCCCTTTAAAAATATATAATATTCGTCTAAATAGCTGCTATGTTAAATGAAAAAGCCAGATTAAAACGTCCCGTAACACTTTACAATATTAAAACCAGACTGCATGTCCTCGTTCAATCCAACACAACTTAAGTGTACGATTTTAACCTTGAATAAATTTTGAATGTGTTTTGTAGGCTATAGTCATACCAATCAACATATTTGTTCCACTTTCTCGAGTGACTTGACAATCTCTTAAGCGCGGTGCTCAGAAAAAAAAATAAGACGAAAACCACTCCTTAAGTGCTCTCTAATAAGAATCGTGAAAGATACCATTTAAATAAGTAGTTTTCACTGACTATTTGGTACAAATGAGTAAATTGATCACGGCCTTTAAAGGGCAGCGAAATGTTAAAGATCAAAGTAAATTTGACCAGTTCATCGCCACGGAATAACCCAATGTTTCGTTTCGGTAATTTGAAGATTGTTTGTTTTGAAGTGGGTACGTATGTACCTTCGTCACAATCCTAAG
Organism: Nipponacmea schrenckii; assembly: GCA_030562195.1. Lineage (NCBI taxonomy): Eukaryota > Metazoa > Mollusca > Gastropoda > Lottiidae > Nipponacmea > Nipponacmea schrenckii. Next base: position 1,156,004 of record JAUJPP010000005.1, on the reverse strand, counting down.
TTCAAGTGGGAGGTCGAGGGTAATGTAAATATTGAAGACTCCCAATCCATCGTTTCAAATGCAAATTTTGAAGTGTTATCAGTAATTTTGGGTACTTTTGTAGTGTAATTAATTCATATTTCTTGTATTTACAGTGTATTATGTATTTACATAGAGTGTATCATGTATTTACATAGAGTGTATCATGTATTTACATAGAGTGTATCATGTATTTACATAGAGTGTATCATGTATTTACATAGAGTGTATCATGTATTTACATAGAGTGTATCATGTTTTTACATAGAATGTATAATGTATTCACATGGAATGTATTATGTATTTACATAGAATGTATCATGTATTTACATAGTGTTTTATGTATTTACATAGAGTGTATTATGTATTGACATAGAGTGTATCTTGTATTTACATAGAGTGCATCATGTATTTACATAGAGTCTATTATGTATTTACATAGAGTGTATCATGTATTTACATAGAGTGTATCATGTATTTACATAGAGTGTTTTATGTATTTACATAGAGTGTATTATGTATTTACATAGAGTGTATCTTGTATTTACATAGAGTGTATCATGTATTTACATAGAGTGTTTTGTGTACTTACATAGAGTGTATATGTATTTACATAAAATGCATCATGTATTTACATAGAGTGTATCATGTATTTACATAGAGTGTATCATGTATTTACATAGAGTGTATCATGTATTTACATAGAGTGTATCATGCTTTTACATAGAATGTATAATGTATTCACATGGAATGTATTATGTATTTACATAGAATGTATCATGTATTTACATAGTGTTTTATGTATTTACATAGAGTGTATCATGCTTTTACATAGAATGTATAATGTATTCACATGGAATGTATTTACATAGAATGTATCATGTATTTACATAGTGTTTTATGTATTTACATAGAGTGTATTATGTATTTACATAGAGTGTATCCTGTATTTACATAGAGTGCATCATGTATTTACATAGAGTCTATTATGTATTTACATAGAGTGTATCATGTATTTACATAGAGTGTATTATGTATTTACATAGAGTGTATTATGTATTTACATAGAGTGTATCGTGTATTTACATAGAGTGTATTATGTATTTACATAGAGTGTATTATGTATTTACATAGAGTGTATCGTGTATTTACATAGAGTGTATCATGTATTTACATAGAGTGTATCATGTATTTACATTGTGTTTTATGTATTTACATAGAGTGTATTATGTATTTACATAGAGTGTATCATGTATTTACATAGAGTGTATCATGTATTTACATAGTGTGTTTTGTTTACTTACATAGAGTGTATATGTACTTACATAAAGTGTATCATGTATTTACATAGAGTGTATCATGTATTTACATAGAGTGTATCATGTATTTACATAGAGTGTATCATGTATTTACATAGAGTGTATCATGTATTTACATAGAGTGTATCATGCTTTTACATAGAGTGTATTATGTTTTTACATAGAATGAATTATGTATTTACATAGAGTGTATCATGTATTTACATAGAGTGTATTATGTATTTACCTAGAGTGTATGATGTATTTACATAGAGTGTATAATGTATTTACAAAGAATGGATCATGTACTTACATAGAGTGTTTTATGTATTTACATAGAGTGTATTATGTATTTACATAGAATGTATTATGTATTTACATAGAGTGTATCATGTATTTACATAGAGTGTATTATGTATTTACATAGAGTGTTTCATGTATTTACATACAGTGTATCATGTTTTTACATATAGTGTATTATGTATTTACATAGAGTGTATTATGTATTTACATAGAGTGTATCTACAACTTTGAATTGAAGGAACTTAATAATTTTTTAGAAGTCATTTCTAGAGTATGAAAGGGTGAGGGTTGTAGTCACAATGATACTGTATATTATAGAAAACTACCCAGGTTTTTATTAGTAACTACATCAGCTTCTATAATTTTATCTTTATGAATTACCATATACAAATATAATACAATATAACAGTAAAGAGTAAATGGCCTGTTGTTCTTTAAATGTAAAAAATATGAAAATTATATAAATATTCAATATTTCAATAAAATTTGTTCTATTCACAAAGCCCAGCATTTCTTTTTAAATTTTTTTTCGCAACAATGAATCAACAATCATAATTGTAGTGAAGGCATATATTTATCTCACTATTTACTCAGTTATGGCTAACTGTGCCCCTTCTCGCAATTAGAAATGAAACCTGTAGAAACCTGTAGCTGAAGTTTCATGAATGATAAATATGCTTCTGAAACCATATACCAAGATATCTCAAATTTCACATTATTATTTTGGGATGAGGTTTAAACTTATGTTTAGGATTTCAAAGATGAAAAATGAAAACTATAAACCCCCCAAAAAAACAGAATAAAAATGAGTCAAAAGAATCCCTTAATGTTTCAAAACCACAGTATACCTGAACTTACAACACAAAATTAAAATCCCTAATTTGTCCATTTTTGGAGAGTCCACAAAGCTAATAATGTTTGACTGCTAGATTTATTTCATTCAGGATGAGCACTATTACCCACGTTTCTGTCCATGTAAACACAGGCTTTATCAAGAATCATTTCGAGAATGGTCGGCTTTGATAGCGGAAATGATTTTGGAGGCTTCACGAATGCCTGATAAATATGCACCGGTCACTGATTGAGGAAACTGTCTGTTAGTGGCCTGAAAGAAAATAAGGAACTTGCAAATTATCTGGAATTATTTTTCTTTCATCATAAGAATTGGAAATGAATTGGAAATGAAATGAATTGGAAATGAAATGAATTGGAAATGAAATGAAATAAAATTTTATGTTTTACTTTTCTTCAGCAACCGATTAAAAAAATAAATAAGTAGCTAACCTCGCCAGCGAAGTAGACCCTATTATCCAGTTCCTCAGCTAGAATATCATAGAAAGACCCATCACAACCTACTGGTACGTAGCTATATGCCATGCCCGTATTAGGGTCATCACACCAATGTGTTACTAAAAAGTTTTTGGGTTCTGGGACCATCTGCAATAACAAAATTAAATAAATACAAGGCATAAACAGGTGAACCATCAGAACAATTTTTCAGATTCACAATCTGACATGTAGTTTTTGTACAATTAAATAACATACTGTGGAAATTTAGACTATTGGGTATATAAACACAAGTGAATACCCAATTATTTTGAATGAATTGTCAAATACATAATAAAATAAATATCAGGAACCTGTTTCACGAAAAAAACTTAACTAAGGATGATTTTAGTGTTCTAATGGTTAGATTGGTCAATCACTAAAATTGAGTTTTTATTAACCAATCAGGTTACTGCATTTCTTAAAATCTTGTTTGTATCTTTGTTAAAATTTGGTGAAACAGGTCTCTGGGTAGATTCAGGTTTATTTTAGTTACCTCGTTTGGAAATAAGGAGCGTAAAGTATTTAAACACATCCCCACAATTTCTTTATCATTTTTATCTTGTATGTGGCTAAGGGCATCACCAGATATATTAGTTACTAATATACCACTTTCATTTTCCTGAAACATACATGAGAAGTGGGTATGGTTAAATGCTTTCAAAGGTAGAAGTGGGCAGGGCTTACTAAGTATAAGTAGGCAAGGCTTAATATTTACTAAGTATAAGTACGCAGGGCTTAATACTTACTAAGTATCATTGTGCAGGGCTTAATACTTACTAAGTATCATTGGGCAGGGCTTAATACTTACTAAGTATCATTGGGCAGAGCTTAATACTTACTAAGTATCAGTGGACAGAGCTTAATACTTACTAAGTATCAGTGGGCATGGCTTAATACCCCATAAGTATAAGTAGGCAGGGCTTAATACTTACTAAGGTTGCAGAGGGCTTAATACTTACTAAGTATCATTGGGCGGAGCTTAATACTTACTAAGTATCATTGGGCAGGGCTTAATGCTTACTAAGTATCAGTAGGCAGGACTTTATACTTACTAAGTATTAGTAGGCAGGGCTTAATACTTTATAAATATAAGTGGGCAGGGCGTAATACTTACTAAGTATCATTGAGCAGGGCTTAATACTTACTAAGTATAAGTAGGCAGGGCTCAATACTTACTAAGTATCAATGGGCAGGGCTTAATACTTACTAAGTATCATTGTGCAGGGCTTAATACTTACTAAGTATAAGTAGGCAGGGCTTAATACTTACAAAGTATCATTGGGCAGGGCTTAATACTTACTAAGTATCAGTGGGCAGGGCTTAATACTTACTAAGTATCAGTGGACAGGGCTTAATACTTACTAAGTATCATTGGGCAGGGCTTAATACTTACTAAGTATCAGTGGGCCCGGGTTAATGCTTACTAAGTATCTATGGGCAGGGCTTAATACTTACTAAGTATAAGTAGGCAGGGCTTAATACTTACTAAGTATCATTGGGCGGGGCTTAATACTTACTAAGTATCATTGGGCGGGGCTTAATACTTACTAAGTATCAGTGGGCAGGGCTTAATACTTACAAAGTAATATTGGGCAGGGCTTAATACTTACTAAGTATCAGTGGGCAGGGCTTAATACTTACTAAGTATTAGTAGGCAGGGCTGAATAATTGCTAAGAATAAGTACACAGGGCTTAATACTTACTAAGTATCATTGGGCAGGGCTTAATACTTACTAAGTATCATTGGGCATGGCTAATACTTACTAAGTATCATTGAGCAAGGCTTAATACTTACAAAGTATCAGTGGGCAGGGCTTAATACTTACTAAGTAGAAGTGGGAAGGGCTTAATACTTACTAAGTATCATTGGGCAGGGCTAAATACCTACTAAGTATCAGTGGGCAGGGCTTAATACTTTTTAAGTGTAAGTGGGCAGGGCTGAATACTTACTAAGTATCAGTGGGCAGGTAGAAGTGGGTGGGTTTGAATACTTACTGAGGTAGAAAGGTCGTAGAATACATTAAAAAGTCCACGCTGACTCTCGTCGACAGGTACATGACCAAAAAAATCATCGCCCGCAGTTTTACTCTTCCAAAATTTCTTATCAAACTGAAGAGCAACCTACAAAAATAATTTATCTTGTCTGATGTCAGGCTCCAGATAATTTGGGTGTGTCTGACGTGGTTGATAATCCCGTTGATAATCCGCTATTGTAGACTGTTTACAGTTATATGATACCATAGGATTTAATACTCAAAAAGACACATTTTCAATACACTTCGAACAAAACATGTCTATCATATTTCACCAAAAAAAAATGAAGATGAAAATAATAGATTTCTGGATAGTGTATAGACATTTGGCGACAGATTTGATAGGTTTAAGAAATATGTATTGTCACGTTAAATTAGGGTCAATCTTTATGGTAATTATGGTAGTCAAATTGGCCAACTGTTAAATCTGATTTTAAGGTATCTGATCATTACTATAGGATACATAATGAATAAAGCGAATCAAATACAATGTTATGTAGTGTGCAATAAGGGAAAATTTGTTAAACAATAACATAGATACTGTAAGGCTACAAATTATTGCGAGATAAAAATCAATGCGTTATATGCGACCTATCCGCGATCGCATTATTTTGTATCCGCATTTTTAAATACATATTTCAAAGTGAAGTTTATGGAGTTCAAATATGGCTGACATTAGTGAACATCGATATATATAGGTTAAGTATTTAAATTGAGACTGGGTGTGATTAAGTAATTAGGTAATTATCTCTAAATTTGAAGCTGATAAGAAATCATTGACGTTAAAAAACAAAAGATTTTCACACTTGACTATTTCAGATAAAATCTTGATCTTCATTCATTGATCACTTTGAATTTTTATGATATTAAAAAATGCGACACCTATCGCGGATCGCATTAATTTGTACTTGCGTTTTAGTCTCTATACCCCATGTCGCATTAATTTGTTGACGCATTAATTTCTAGCCTTACAGTAATTGGATTTCTATTGGGGGTAAAGAGACAATTATTCATGGGCAGCCTACAAAACATGTTCATGTCCCCTCTTTGGGATTAGAAAGTATTAAAATAAAACTTACTTTTTCTAGAGATCCAGCACCTAGAGAGTTAATTGCCCTTGTTTTCCTTTCTGATAAAGAAGGAGTGAATTGTATACATTGTTTCTGTAATATTCGAAGCGGAACTGTAACTAGCACCTGCAAAAACATGGAATAAATTCTATTGCTTTCCTGAAGTATTTTCCTATCAGGATTTGTAATGCTATTCTGGAACCCTACCTATTTGTACAAATGAATCGGCTCTATCTATTGAAACTTGAGATTGCCGTCTGCTGTTTTATGATGACCAATCACTGTTAACATTACAAGTAAATTAAGTAACTTAAAGTGCTCAGAATTTCCATCTATACCACTAATTTGTGAGGTTCTGTAGCACAGTCAGTTAGAGCGTTGGTTCTATAGCACAGTCAGTTAGAGCGTTGGTTCTATAGCACAGTCAGTTAGAGCGTTGGTTCTATAGCACAGTCAGTTAGAGCGTTGGTTCTATAGCACAGTCAGTTAGAGCGTTGGTTCTATAGCACAGTCAATTAGAGTGTGGGTTCTATAGTACAGTCAGTTAGAGCGTTGGTTCTATAGCACAGTCAGTTAGAGCGTTGGTTCTATAGCACAGTCAATTAGAGCGTTGGTTCTATAGCACAGTCAGTTAGAGCGTTGGTTCTATAGCACAGTCAGTTAGAGTGTTGGTTCTATAGCACAGTCAGTTACAGCGTTGGTTCTATAGTACAGTCAGTTAGAGCGTTGGTTCTATAGTACAGTCAGTTAGAGATTAGGGTGATTGAAAAGTAACAAGTTACTATTCAATATAAGGCACTGGCACAGGGTTAAAGTTATGTTTACAATAATTGTGTGGTTATGTGTAATGAATTAAGTAAAACAAAATCATAACGTTATCATATAAAACTTCTTAGCGTTGGTTCTATAGTACAGTCAGTTAGAGTGTTGGTTCTATAGCAGTCAATTAGAGAGTTGGTTCTATAGCACAGTCAGTTAGAGCGTTGGTTCTACAGCACAGTCAGTTAGAGTGTTGGTTCTATAGTACAGTCAGTTAGAGTGTTGGTTCTATAGTACAGTCAGTTTGAGCGTTGGTTCTATAGTACAGTCAGTTAGAGTGTTGGTTTTATAGCACAGCGGTTATAGCGTTGGTTCTATAGCACAGTCAGTTAGAGCGTTGGTTCTATAGCACAGTCAGTTAGAGTGTTGGTTCTATAGCACAGTGGTTAGAGTGTTGGTTCTATAGCACAGTCAATTAGAGCGTTGGTTCTATAGCACAGTCGGTTAGAGTGATGGTTCTATAGCACAGTCAGTTAGAGTGTTGGTTCTATAGTACAGCGGTTAGAGCGTTGGTTCTATAGCACAGTCGGTTATAGCGTTGGTTCTATAGTACAGTCAGTTAGAGTGTTGGTTCTATAGCACAGTGGTTAGAGCGTTGGTTCTATAGCACAGTCAGTTAGAGCGTTGGTTCTATAGTACAGTCAGTTAGAGTGTTGGTTCTATAGCACAGCGGTTAGAGCGTTGGTTCTATAGCACAGTCGGTTATAGCGTTGGTTCTATAGTACAGTCAGTTAGAGTGTTGGTTCTATAGCACAGTGGTTAGAGCGTTGGTTCTATAGCACAGTCGGTTATAGCGTTGGTTCTATAGTACAGTCAGTTAGAGTGTTGGTTCTATAGCACAGTGGTTAGAGCGTTGGTTCTATAGCACAGTCAGTTAGAGCGTTGGTTCTATAGCACAGTCAGTTAGAGTGTTGGTTCTATAGCACAGTCAGTTAGAGCGTTGGTTCTATAGCACAGCGGTTAGAGAGTTGGTTCAATAGAACAGTCAGTTAGAGCGTTGGTTCTATAGCACAGTCAGTTAGAGCGTTGGTTCTATAGCACAGCAGTTAGAGCGTTGGTTCTATAGTACAGTCAGTTAGAGCGTTGGTTCTATAGCACAGTCAGTTAGAGCGTTGGTTCTATAGCACAGTCAGTTAGAGCGTTGGTTCTATAGCACAGTCAGTTAGAGCGTTGGTTCTATAGCACAGTCAGTTAGAGCGTTGGTTCTATAGCACAGTCAGTTAGAGCGTTGGTTCTATAGCACAGTCAGTTAGAGCGTTGGTTCTATAGCACAGTCAGTTAGAGCGTTGGTTCTATAGCACAGTCAGTTAGAGCGTTGGTTCTATAGCACAGTCAGTTAGAGCGTTGGTTCTATAGCACAGTCAGTTAGAGTGTTGGTTCTATAGCACAGTCAGTTAGAGCGTTGGTTCTATAGCACAGTGGTTAGAGCGTTGGTTCTATAGCACAGTCAGTTAGAGCGTTGGTTCTGTAGCACAGTCAGTTAGAGCGTTGGTTCTATAGCACAGTCAGTTAGAGCGTTGGTTCTATAGCACAGTCAGTTAGAGTGTTGGTTCTATAGCACAGTCAATTATACAGCTAATCCAGGAAAGATCAATGCCAAGAGGTTTGGCCAAGGACCAGCTGGTAGAAAGGATCCCTTTCACGGCGGACTTGTGAACCTAAGTTGTTATCCTTGTAAAATATAGTTGTTTCTTTCTTTCTTTCATGTTTTTTTGATAATTTTTTTTATAAAACAGAGCATTTGATTGGTTGAATTATTCAATTAGCTAGAACATGTTATACCCAACAAATCTGATAAGATGAGAAAATTAAGAATGCAATAGAAACGTACCTTTTGAGCAGTGAAAGAACTGGTATTAGCCGTGACTTTTATAGATTCACTGGAATAATCTATACCACTAACCTTCAAAATATAATCATTCTCTTTAAAGGAAACACCTGGATTTAGCAAATCATGTTTCGAAACATTACATGATGAGGATTGTTTTGAAATATTACATGATGGGGATTGTTTTGAAACATTACATGATGGGGATTGTTTTGAAACATTACATGATGAGGATTGTTTTGAAACATTACATGATGGGGATTGTTTTGAAACATTACATGATGAGGATTGTTTTGAAACATTACATGATGGGGATTGTTTTGAAACATTACACGAGGATTGTTTCGACACATTACATGATGGGGATTGTTTTGAAACATTACATGATGAGGATTGTTTTGAAATATTACATGATGGGGATTGTTTAGAAACATTACATGATGGGGATTGTTTTGAAACATTACATGATGAGGATTGTTTTGAAACATTACACGATGGGGATTGTTTTGAAACATTACATGATGAGGATTGTTTTGAAACATTACATGATTGGGATTGTTTTGAAACATTACATGATGAGGATTGTTTTGAAACATTACATGATGAGTATTGTTTTGAAACATTACATGATGGGGATTGTTTTGAAATATTACATGATGAGGATTGTTTTGAAACATTGCATGATGAGGATTGTTTTGAAACATTACATGATGAGGATTGTTTTGAAACATTACACGATGGGGATTGTTTTGAAACATTACATGATGAGGATTGTTTTGAAACATTACATGATTGGGATTGTTTTGAAACATTACATGAGGATTGTTTTGAAACATTACATGATGAGTATTGTTTTGAAACATTACATGATGGGGATTGTTTTGAAATATTACATGATGAGGATTGTTTTGAAACATTACATGATGAGGATTGTTTTGAAACATTACATGATGGGGATTGTTTTGAAATATTACATGATGGGGATTGTATTGAAACATTACATGATGAGCATTGTTTTGAAACATTACATGATGGGGATTGTTTTGAAACATTACATGATGAGGATTGTTTTGAAACATTACATGATGAGTATTGTTTTGAAACATTACATGATGGGGATTGTTTTGAAATATTACATGATGAGGATTGTTTTGAAACATTGCATGATGAGGATTGTTTTGAAACATTACATGATGAGGATTGTTTTGAAACATTACACGATGGGGATTGTTTTGAAACATTACATGATGAGGATTGTTTTGAAACATTACATGGTGAGGATTGTTTTGAAACATTACATGATGAGGATTGTTTTGAAACATTACATGGTGAGGATTGTTTTGAAAAATTACATGATGAGGATTGTTTTGAAACATTACATGATGGGGATTGTTTTGAAACATTACATGGTGAGGATTGTTTTGAAACATTACATGATGAGGATTGTTTTGAAATATTACATGATGAGGATTGTTTTGAAACATTACATGGTGAGGATTGTTTTGAAATATTACATGATGAGGATTGTTTTGAAACATTACATGGTGAGGATTGTTTTGAAATATTACATGATGGGGATTGTTTTGAAACATTACATGGTGAGGATTGTTTTGAAACATTACATGATGAGGATTGTTTTGAAATATTACATGATGGGGATTGTTTTGAAACATTACATGATGAGGATTGTTTTGAAATATTACATGATGGGGATTGTTTTGAAACATTACATGATGAAGAATGTTTTGAAACATTACATTATGACTTACCTGAGTATTATAATGTATGTCTAAATTTTCACTCAATTTTTCTAAAATTTTGGAATATCCATCTTTAAGTATGACCACATCACCAGTGAACTGTGGTTGAGATTCATTGTGGTCCCAATTCAATGTGGACACTCTAGATAAGCTGGCACCGCAAGCGTACTCTAAATTACTAAGATGAAACTGTAAGATCTTTTCTTCCTCCTTGGGAAAAAACTAAAGTTAATGATTCTATGTTAATAACAAGCTAAAATAACAAATGACAAGCTAAAATAACAAATAAAAAGCTCAATAACAAATAACACGCTCAAATAACAAGTTCAATTACAAAAAAAAAAAGTTTCAATAACAAAAAACAAGTTTTAATAACAAATAACAAGTTTCAATAACAAATAACAAAAATGAAATGAAATGAATGGAGTTTTACGTCGTACTCTTCTGCACCTTATAACAACAAATAACAAGTTTTAATTACAAATAACAAGTTTCAATAACAAATAACAAGTTTCACAAATAACAAGTTTCAATAACAAATAACAAGTTTCAATAACAAATAACAAGTTTCAATAATAAATAACAAGTTTCAACAATAAATAACAAGTTTCAACAACAAATAACAAGTTTCAATAACAAATAACAAGTTTCAATAATAAATAACAAGTTTCAACAATAAATAACAAGTTTCAACAATAAATAACAAGTTTCAATAACAAATAACAAGTTTCAACAACAAATAACAAGTTTCAACAACAAATAACAAGTTTCAATTATAAATAACAAGTTTCAACAACAAATAACAAGTTTCAATAACACATAACAAGTTTCAATAACAAATTACAAGTTTCAATTATAAATAACAAGTTTCAACAACAAATAACAAGTTTCAATTATAAATAACAAGTTTCAACAACAAATAACAAGTTTCAACAACAAATAACAAGTTTCAATAACAAATAACAAGTTTCAACAACAAATAACAAGTTTCAATAACAAATAACAAGTTTCAACAACAAATAACAAGTTTCAACAATAAATAACAAGTTTCAACAACAAATAACAAGTTTCAATAACAAATAACAAGTTTCAATAATAAATAACAAGTTTCAACAATAAATAACAAGTTTCAATAACAAATAACAAGTTTCAATAACAAATAACAAGTTTCAACAACAAATAACAAGTTTCAACAATAAATAACAAGTTTCAACAACAAATAACAAGTTTCAACAACAAATAACAAGTTTCAATAACAAATAACAAGTTTCAACAACAAATAACAAGTTTCAACAACAAATAACAAGTTTCACAAATAACAAGTTTCAATAACAAATAACAAGTTTCAATAACAAATAACAAGTTTCAATAATAAATAACAAGTTTCAACAATAAATAACAAATTTCAACAACAAATAACAAGTTTCAATAACAAATAACAAGTTTCAATAATAAATAACAAGTTTCAACAATAAATAACAAGTTTCAATAACAAATAACAAGTTTCAATAACAAATAACAAGTTTCAACAACAAATAACAAGTTTCAATTATAAATAACAAGTTTCAACAACAAATAACAAGTTTCAATAACACATAACAAGTTTCAACAATAAATAACAAGTTTCAATAACAAATAACAAGTTTCAACAACAAATAACAAGTTTCAATAACAAATAACAAGTTTCAACAACAAATAACAAGTTTCAATAACAAATAACAAGTTTCAACAACAAATAACAAGTTTCAATAACAAATAACAAGTTTCAATAACAAATTTCAACAACAAATAACAAGTTTCAATAACAAATAACAAGTTTCAATAACAAATAACAAGTTTCAATAACACATAACAAGTTTCAATAATAAATAACAAGTTTCAATAACACATAACAAGTTTCAATAACAAATTACAAGTTTCAACAACAAATAACAAGTTTCAATAATAAATAACAAGTTTCAATAACAAATAACAAGTTTCAACAACAAATAACAAGTTTCAATAACAAATAACAAGTTTCAACAACAAATAACAAGTTTCAACAACAAATAACAAGTTTCAATAACAAATAACAAGTTTCAACAACAAATTACAAGTTTCAACAACAAATAACAAGTTTCAACAACAAATAACAATTTTCAATAACAAATAACAAGTTTCAATAACAAGCAAGCTTGAACATTGTTATCCCAATACAATACCTGAAACATTGTTTCCTATATTTCGGTGGGTTACTTTAAATATAACATGTAATAGCACTCTTTCAAATTAACATAATACTTTTTGGTCAGATAATTAAAAAAAGACATCATCAGGTTCATAAAACAAAACAAACCATTATTGTAATCACAACCAAAGCAAACGAGAAAATAAACAAATCTGTAAACAGTTTGTTAATCAAATCGTAGACACAAATCAAATTATCATATTAATAAAAGACATATTAAATATCTAATATATGATAGACACTGGATAGTCCTACAAGTTTAAACTCATATCACCTCAGAAGGTAATAACACAGGGCAATATCCCTCTATAAACAGACAGTAGGGCCAATATCACATAACTGTACATTAATAACAAGTTCTCTTTTATAAATATATTAAAATCTACCTCTGTAAACGGCAGCTGAGACTCTTCTTTAAACTGTTGGTGCATTTCATAAAATTTATCTGAAAAAAATAACAGAGAGTCAAAAGTAGAACCTTGCTGAAAAATTATCTGATTCACAATCCACAAAAAAATGGATGGTTGCCATCTTTGATCAATCAAGTTGGTATTGAAGGACAGAGAAAGGTGTCTGGGAGATCAAAATTTCTTCCATTGCATAGAAACAGTTTCTTTCTTGCCTGTTTACTTCAATGAAAGACAAATGTCAAACCTTATCCTTGTTCAATCTCACAGCTAAATCTCTTTAATTGGCATTACCGCAACAATAATTTCAGTCAAACAGGGCCAGTGCTAGAAAATACGGGGCCTGATTAGAAAATTTAAACCGGTCCCATTTCTTGCTAACAAAAAACGTAGTTCACCAAATAAATAGACGTCAATTACCTAATAAATAGACTTCACTTACCTAATAAATAGACGTCACTTACCTAATAAATAGACAAACTTACCAAATAAATAGACAAACTTACCTAATAAATAGACAAACTTACCTAATTAATAGACATACTTACCTAATGAATTGACAAACTTTCCTATTAAAATGAAGTCACTTACCTAATAATTGACGTCACTTACCTAATAATTGACAAACTTCCTAATAAATTGACGTCACTTACCTAATAAATTGATGTCACTTACCTAATAAATTGACGTCACTTTTGACACCTTTCCCCTGTCTCCACTCGGCTATGACATCTAACATGGCGTTAAAATGGAAGTCAATCCTTCTATCAACCTGTGAATCTATGATATCTCCTGTACAACTCATTAGACTACAATGCTCTTTTACAGTTTTATTTCCAAGACCAGCCTGCAATCACAAGTTACATTTACTTGATTATAAAAAGTATCAAAAGACAAAGATAGAATCATTTTATTTTACAGGAGAATTTGTACAAGATGATCCTTGGCATGGATCATTTCTTGATTGACCATACCCATTCTGTAAAAAGCTTTAAGAGCTGAAATTAAGGTAGATCTCCTTGTATCTTTCTCCTTGTAAATTAAGCTCTTTCTCCCTGTGAAATAAACCCTTTCTCCTTGTAAGTTGAGTTCTTTTTCCTTGTAAATTAAGCTCTTTTTCCTTGTAAATTAAGCTCTTTTTCCTTGTAAATTAAGCTCTTTCTCTTTGTAATTTGAACCCTTTTTCCTTGTAAATTAAGCTCTTTCTCCTTGTAAATTAGGCTTTTTCTCCTTGTAAATTAAGCTCTTTCTCTTTATAAATTAAGTTCTTTTTCCTTGTAAATTGAGTTCTTTCTCCTTGTAAATTTAGCTCTTTCTCCTTGTAAATTAAGCTCTTTCTCCTTGTGAATTGAACTCTTTCACCTTGTAAATTGAGCTCTTTCTCCTTGTAAATTAAGTTCTTTCTCCTTGTAAATAAAGCTCTTTTTCTTTGTAAATTAAGCTCTTTTTCCTTGTAAATTAAGCTCTTTCTCCCTGTAAATTAAGCTATTTCTCCTCCTAAATTAAGCTATTTCTCCATGTAAATAAAACTTTTTCTCCTTCTAAATTAAGCTATTTCTCCTTATCCATTAAGCTATTTCTCCTTATCCATTAAGCTATTTCTCCTTGTAAATTAAGCTCTTTCTCCTTGTAAATTAAGCTCTTTCTCCTTGTAAATTAGGCTTTTTCTCACTGTAAATTAAGCTATTTCTCCTTGTAAATTAAGCTCTTTCTCCTTGTCAATTAAGCTCTTTCTCCTTGTCAATTAAGCTATTTCTCCTTGTAAATTAAGTTCTTTCTCTTTGTAAATCAAGCTCTTTCTCCTTGTAAATCAAGTTCTTTCTCCTTGTAAATCAAGCTCTTCTCCTTGTAAATCAAGCTCTTTCTCCTTGTAAATCAAGCTCTTCTCCTTGTAAATCAAGCTCTTTCTCCTTGTAAATCAAGCTCTTTCTCCATGTAAACTAAGCTCTTTCACCCTGTAAATTTTGCTTTATCCTTGTCAATGAAGCTCTTTCTCTTTGTCAATTAAGCTCTTTCTCCTTGTAAATTAAGCTATTTCTCCTTATCCATTAAGCTTTTTCTCCTTGTAAATTAAGTTCTTTCTCCTTGTAAATTAAGCTATTTCTCCTTATCCATTAAGCTTTTTCTCCTTGTGAATTAAGCTCTTTCTCCTTGTAAATTAAGCCCCCTTTTTTCTTTTTTTGTAAATTAAGCTCTTTCTCCTTGTAAATTAAGCTCTTTCTCCTTGTAAATTAAGCTCTTTCTCTTTGTAAATGAAGCTCTTTCTCTTTGTAAAATAAGCTCTTTCTCCTTATCCATTAAGCTTTTTCTCCTTGTGAATTAAGCTCTTTCTCCTTGTAAATTAAGCTCTTTCTCTTTGTAAATTAAGCTCTTTCTCCTTGAAAATTAAGCTCTTTCTCTTTGTAAATTAAGCTCTTTCTCCTTGTAAATTAAGCTCTTTCTCTTTGTAAATCAAGCTCTTTCTCTTTGTAAATCAAGCTCTTTCTCCTTGTAAATTAAGCTATTTCTCTTTGTTAATTAAGCTCTTTCTCCTTGTAAATCAAGTTCTTTCTCTTTGTAAATCAAGCTCTTTCTCCTTGTAAATCAAGCTCTTTCTCATTGTAAATCAAGCTCTTTCTCCTTGTAAATCAAGCTCTTTCTCCCTGTAAACTAAACTCTTTCTCCCTGTAAATTGAGCTTTATCCTTGTCAATGAAGCTCTTTCTCCTTGTAAATCAAGCTCTTTCTCCTTGTAAATCAAGCTCTTTCGCCCTGTAAACTAAGCTCTTTCTCCCTGTAAATTGAGCTTTATCCTTGTCAATGAAGCTCTTTCTCTTTGTCAATTAAGCTCTTTCTCCTTGTAAATTAAGCTCTTTCTCCTTGTAAATTAAGCTCTTTCTCCTTGTAAATTAAGCTCTTTCTCCTTATCCATTAAGCTCTTTCTCCTTGTTAATTAAGCTTTCTCCTTGTCAATTAAGCTATTTCTCCTTATCCATTAAGCTCTATCTCCTTGTAAATTAAGCTTTCTCCTTGTCAATTAAGCCATTTCTCCTTATCCATTAAGCTCTTTCTCCTTGTAAATTAAGCTCTATCTCCTTGTAAATTAAGCTTTCTCCTTATCAATTAAGCTCTATCTCCTTGTAAATTAAGCTTTCTCCTTGTAAATTAAGCTATTTCTCTTTGTAAATTAAGCTATTTCTCCTTATCCATTAAGCTCTTTCTCTTTGTAAATTAAGCTCTATCTCTTTGTCAGTCAAAAATTATAAATGTTTAAATTCTGCAGCAGACAAGAAAATGAGAAAAATAAAATGCTTACTTGATGCGATATAATAGAAATAGGATTATTAATATGGCCAATTAAGAGTTGAGCACCACTACCAACACATTGTCCAAATTCCTGGGAGTCTTTGATTCTACCTCCTATACGATCTGACGCTTCTAGAACTTTTACCTAGAAAAAATAAAACATGTAATATTATGGCCAAGTTCATATTGAAGAAATGAAGTTCTGAAATTTAGAGTGAAAAACTCTTGGGATACAATTGCCATATGTGTTCTGCAATTCTATAATTACAGGGACCACAAACATCTGACCGAACATTGGATAATAATGATAACAATACACAAGTACATGGTCCTGTCTAACATTCAGCCCATAGAGACCAACATAGACTCTTTATTTTACATAGGTCAGAATTAGGTCCAATACACAAGGACATGGTCCTGTCTAACATTCAGTCCATAGAGACAAACATAGACTCTTTATTTTACATGGGTCAGAATTAGGTCCAATACACAAGGACATGGTCCTGTCTAACATTCAGTCCATAGAGACAAACATAGACTCTTTATTTTACATTGGTCAGAATTAGGTCCAATACACAAGGACATGGTCCTGTCTAACATTCAGTCCATGGTGACAAACATAGACTCTATATTTTACATGGGTCAGAATTAGGTCCAATACACAAGGACATGGTCCTGTCTAACATTCAGTCCTTAGAGACAAACATAGACTCTTTATTTTACATGGGTCAGAATTAGGTCCAATACACAAGTACATGGTTCTGTCTAACATTCAGCCCATGGTGACAAACATAGACTCTTTATTTTACATAGGTCAGAATTAGGTCCAATACACAAGGATATGGTCCTGTCTAACATTCAGCCCATGGGGTAATACCATGAATGGTATAAAAAAGAAAGCAGACTTACGTTGATCCCCATTTGTTGTAAAAACCTGGCTGCTGTAATACCACTGATACCAGCTCCAATAACAAGTACATCTTCCTGTAAATTTAAAGGGATATACACCTTGATATTTGCTATCCTGGGTATTAGAGCTCCATTTCAGCTCCACGAACAAGCTTTGAGGTAACAATGGTGTGAATTCTTCACTTGATTAAAGGGAGACGACTTAACTAGGATCAAGTTCTGTATGGATATTCATCTAGGAAAATGCTTCACAAGGTTATGAAGAGTACATTCAAGCTGTTTCCAGCTGTATCCTTTTCAAATGAAATGAAATGAAATGAATGGAGTTTTACGTCCTACTCTTCTGCACCTTATGGGCTAATGAAGACGGGCAACGCCATGCAGTGTGCAATAAGGGAAATTTTGCCAGGACAGCGGCATTAGCCTACTCTTTTTGCGATTTCCAACTGTCGAGGGGTCTTTAACGTGCACAGCCTGTAGCACACGGGGCCTCGGTTTATTGTCCCATCCGAACGACTAGACGCTTTTTCCATGTCAGTCCCTCCGACCTGCATCACTGACAAGGGGAAACCGGGCTGAAAAATCCGAAAGTTCATCTTGACCTTTGCTGGGATTGAACCCTGGACCCTCAGGTCAATGAGCAATGACATACAAATATTAGCCATATCAAAAAGGAATAATGTAACAATTAGGTAGCTTTTTTTGCTGTAATTGCAGATAAACCAGGTGTAAGGTATCCTAGTTAACCCTGTACCCACCAACTCACCTGACAGGAGTGTAAATGTAATTCAGTTGGTATAGAAAGTAAACCGGTGTTAATATAAGCTTTACTAGTTAAATATTGTAAGATGGGATCTATATCCTCTACCAATCGTATCCTAGTTAATCCTCTACACAACAAATTATTTTTACATTTCTCTTTAGTTAACCATTGCTGAAATGAAGTGTTATATACGATAAAGATTACCCTATCATATGCCGTAGATTTTATATCGTGATTCGTATCGCTATGACTACAGCATTAGCCTCTTTTTAGCTTGTCTGAGTTCTCTGAAAGGATCTACCCTATTTCATGAAAGCCCTACAGGTTTACAAATAGAGTAAACTGGTTGAAAAAATTGAAATCAACATCAACGTCAGGATTGAACCATGGACCATCAACGTCAGGATCGAACCGTGGACCATCAACATCAGGATTGAACCATGGTCCATCAATGTCAGGATTGAACCATGGACCATCAACGTCAGGATTATTGAACCATGGACCATCAACGTCAGGATTGAACCATGGTCCATCAACATCAGGATTGAACCATGGTCCATCAACATCAGGATAGAACCATGGACCATCAACATCAGGATTGAACCATGGACCATCAACATCAGGATCGAACCATGGACCACCAAACGTCAGGATTGAACCATGGACCATCAACATCAGGATTGAACCATGGACCATCAACGTTAGGATAGAACCATGGACCATTAACGTCAGGATTGAACCATGTTGAGAAAGCTATCATCTATGCACTAAGCCATTTCAAAACATACAAAGAACAAAAGAAACTCACCGTTACATCTAGAGCCCATAATGACATCATAAGATTCCTAAGTGCTAGGTACATCATTGGACTTTGAGAAGTGAGATAGGAGAAGGTCAGTTGTTCTTCTGTTTCTATCAGGTCAGGATGAAAACTCAAGGCTGTCAGCGTTTGTTCATCTTTAGTGAAAGGTTGGATTAAACCGCCCGGATATTTTTCTGAAATGAACCAAATTATGGTTAGAGTGATGGTTCTTTATGTCATACGTCATTTGCTTGGATACATAAAAAATGTTGGACATAAGTTCTAATCTCAACTGGAGTGTGAAAGTCTGATGACCTTGAATAAGTCATCTTCACTCACAATTCCAGTCCACCCAGCTGAAAATGGATACAGACAAACCGGGAAAGATCAATGCCAAGAGGTTTGGCCAAGGATCAGCTGGTAGAAAGGATCCCTGTCACGGTGGACTTGTGAACCTAAGTTCTTCTCCTAGTAACATATAGATGTTTCTTTCTTTCAATTAGCATTTGAGATGTGTCAATAGGAGAAATAAAACCCCATAAAAGTTTAATGCTCAATAAATCATTATACAATATGACCTCAGGCCTCCTTGTCCAGTGTAAACCCAAAGAAAATCCCTTTGTATATATTATAGACAAGATTTGACACTTAAGAATCAGGAAATGGGGAAGTTCGTCAACTTAACTTGCCTAAAAGCTATACTTCAAACAGAAAAATGTTACAATGGGTATTCAGTTTCACATATAAATGAATGGAGTATTACGTCCTACTCTTATCCACCTTATGGGATAATGAAGACGGGCATGCAGTGTGCTATGAGGGAAATTTAGCCAGGACAGCAGCATTCTCTTTTAGTGATTTCCAGCTGTCGAGGGATCTTTAACATGCACAGCCTGTAGCATATGACAAGATACTTTTTCCATATCAGCCCCTCAGACCTGCATCACTGACAAGGGGAAATTGGGCTGAAATATCTGAAAGTTCATCTCGACCTTTGCTGGGTTTGAACCCTGGGCCTTCAGGGTAGCGAGCAAGCATCTTACTCACTGAGCCACCCCGGCTCCTGTATTAACATAAATAACATAACATAACATAAAAAGACTCATAAAACAGTCTAAAAACTTGCAGCATTTTTCTCATCTCATATCATTCTTCGTCAGTATATCTGGAAGTCATCCTGATGAGGAAACATGGGTAGGAATCAGAAATATAAGAAATGCGGACTCAAGAAAGCTCACCCATAGGATTTGGTTTGATGTCTCTAACACTGTCATCAGATACACTAAGACCCACACCGTCCGGATAATAGCCTGTCAGGAAGGGTGCTGCAGGACTGGAATATAAACAGGGCGCTGAGGTCACTTGTGAATACCATCTTCTATATTGTGCTGCCTCAACTCTCTACAAAAAAAGGAAAATAATTTTGGTTTCAAACTTCATGTGTAAGCTTTAAAGAATTATATAAATTTTAAGACTTGAAAACGCTGGTTGAAAAGCTTAAATAAAGCTAGTAATTGTATTCCATAAGAATGAGTTTATTTACAGGCATCCAGCATTACAAATAGAAGCTTTCAGTATCACTGATGCATAAACTAGAAAACAAACAACTTTTGAACTAATTCAATGAAAAGATCAAACAACATCCACAAAAGTTTTTTAAAATTGGTTCACTGGAAACAATACTTACAGCATCTTCTGCTATACGACATGCTGATGTTTGATTCTCTTTCTGAAATATAAAAATAGAAAACAGCTTATTTTGAATAAATTTATGAGAGATATTTTCAATAATCATACTTCCACATCAAGTCCAATGGATTTAAAGTGATACTGGGTCTTAGCATGAACATAAATTTTAGTTCTCAAGAATAATCAATATGAGTATATATTCATCAGTGAACTTACCTGGTGTCATAAAGTTACAGAATCTCTTAAAATCTGGAAACCTCACTAAACTAAGTCTTTTTTTGAAAAAAACACTTAATCAATTTATTAAGTGTTTTTCAATAATCAAATGCATGTTTATGGATAATTACTTAGTTTTTTGTATATTTATTTATTTTTTATGTTATTTATGGCAGCAGGTATATTTACTGATGAATAGATCTCTTATTAGCCAAGTTTAAAAGAGTTTAACAGAGTGAGTGATACTTAGAATGTGAGGACAAGCAATTTTCTGGGCTCTGATGTTTTTGTTATTTTACCTGGATGATATTACTGATAAAGGTGCACATTTTGGATAAAACATTGATGTGATGTTTAAGAAGACGCTTGGACATGAAATGTTGTTAAAAAATATTTATTATAGGTGGTAATTTGGGTTTTTAATGTTTGATATAAAGACTGAGTTGTATTGATAATTAACTCAGGTGTGAGCTAACTAACTAAGAGCTATTATATCTTTGTGTGCTAGTTACTGAACTAAACATAAACTATTCAGCAAGTTGTTTAAAATGAGTGGAAAAAGACCTCAAGTTAAAAGAGGGAAAATATCAAGTTCAGGTGATGAATCGGATACCACAGCTATTTACAGAAGCCTTGGGAGTATAGAGGATAAAGTCAAAACAATGGCTACAGCTGAGATGTTTGAAGAATTAAACTCCAAGTTAAAATCTCTGGTTACTGTGAGTATGTTTCAAAATATGCTGAGAGAATCTATGGAGAAACTTTTTACTGACATGGAAAATAAGATTAGGGAGCAGGTCCATACTGTTGTGAATGAAACTATGGAAGCACACACAAGCAAGCTGACAAGTGCAACTGATGAAATTAAAACCCTAGAAGCAGAAATACATAGTTTGAAGCTTGAGCTGGAAGAGTCACAGACAACAATGATAGAAAATACCCTTAATAGCAAACAAGCCCTAATATCAAGTAACAGAAATGAACAAAATTCACGCAAAAGAAACATTAAAATATTTGGTCTGAAAGAAAATGCTAACCAAAACAACTTAAAGACAGAATTCCTTCGATTGGCACATGAATGTACCGGTCTCCGAATACCCGAGGTGGAAATTCTAGCCATACATAGACTTCCATCACGAAACAAAGACAGACCAAGACCTATCATTTTGAAACTTATGACCTCTTATGCTAAAAGTGCGATTATGAACAAAAGACAAATGTTCAAACGTAATGGTATCCTACTCTTTGATGATGTAACCACAAAAAATACTGAACTCCTCAACAGACTAAAGTCCAACGATGAAATTGAAAGTGCATGGTACTATAATGGCAAGATACATGCCAGGACTAAGGATAAGGTTCGCACAACATTCGAACTATTTGATGACATACAGGAAAAACTAAGTGATCTAAAACAAGATAAGAATGGAAATGTGAATGTGACAAATGCAATAGATACCTTTATGTCAGAATTAAGTCAAGGCATCAACCCAGTGATGTAATAACAACATGGGTGCTTTTCCATGTACTTGGGTTCACTCTTTGGATGATTTCTTCTGTTATTCACATATAATAACAAGATTTACTATGACTGAATATCTAGATAGTGTTTCTGTTTCTTTTTTATGTTTTTTCAACTCCAAATTTGCAAAACTTTATTTGACTTTTAACTTCAAACAACTTCTCATAATTTATATTTATTATTACGAATTTGAATTAGTAGACTTTAAGAGCCTTATACTGTCTAGTTTTATATTTTTAAAATGTAAATTCACCAATGTTACAAATATTTAGCATGAACTGTAGAGGGCTTAGAGATAAATCAAAAAGAAGGGATGTGTTCAACAAGCTAGCAAGTATGAAGTATGGTATATATTGTCTTCAGGATACACACTTATTAAAGTCTGATTCACAAATAATTTGTGCCGAGTGGGATGGTGAATATATTATATGTGAAGGTAAAAATAACTCTAGAGGTGTTTGTATATTATTTAGTAGGCATTTAGAATATAAGATAAAACACAAAATCATAGATGAGCAGGGAAATTTTATAGCATTAGATTTAGTAGTAGAAAATGATATAAGTATTTGTTTATTTACAATTTATGGTCCTAATCAAGACTCACCTATATTTTATCAAAAATTACAATCCATTCTGGAAGATTTTGATTCAGAGTTTATAATAATGTGTGGAGATTTCAATCTTGTTCTAGATTATGACTTAGATTGTTTTAATTACAATAGAAATAATAACCCTAACTCACGTAAAGAATTGTTAAATATAGTTGGTAAATTTAGACTTATTGATATATGGCGCCTATACAACCCTTCCAAAAAATCTTATACTTGGAGAAGGCAAAAACCGACAAAAAAATCCAGATTAGATTTTTTCTTACTTCGGAGGAATTAACATGTCGATTAGATAAACCGTCCATTCAGGATGGTTATCGAACGGACCATTCCTCACTGTTATTGAATATAAGAACCAATACTTTCCAAAAAGGGAAAGGCTTCTGGAGGTTTAACAATTCTTTACTAAAGGATCCAAATTATACAAAGCTCGTGAAAAGAACTATTCTTGAAAGTTTAAAATTTTCAATTTTTATGATCATTCTAAGGCCAATTATCTCTGACAAAACAAGGAGTGTAATTTTAAAAATCTACATTTTATTTGAGATAAATTTTGTATAAAACAGAATCTTTAACCTTACCTTTACACCTGTAGAGGTCATTCCACATTTGAATCTGGCCACCAATTCCGATGTAAATTGACATTCCTTAGACAGTTGGCGCCATTTACCACATGTTTTCGTTGTACATTGACACCAATAGGGTAGCATTTGATCAGAGAAAAACAGCATCAATTTCGGGTCATTTTTACCATGGGTTGACCATTTTCGTTTCCAGTCTGCAAATTTGGCATATCCATCTTTATGACTTGAAAAATAATATAAAGAATATCAAATATATTATCATAATCTCTCTTTGATTTTGAATCAGAGGGTTTCATCATCTTCACTCATAATTCCAGTCCACCCAGTTGTAAATGGGTACAGATCAATGCCAAGAGGTTTGGCCAAGGACCAGCTGGTAGAAAGGATTCCTGTCACGGCGGACTTGTGAACCTAAGTTGTTATCCTTGTAAAATATAGTTGTTTCTTTCTTTTTAACTTTGAACCTAAGTTGTTATCCTTGTAAAATATAGTTGTTTCTTTCTTTCTTTTTAACTGTGAACCTAAGTTGTTATCCTTGTAAAATATAGTTGTTTCTTTCTTTTTAACTGTGAACCTAAGTTGTTATCCTTGTTAAATATAGTTGTTTCTTTCTTTTTTTTTAACTGTGAACCTAAGTTGTTATCCTTGTAAAATATAGTTGTTTCTTTCTTTCTTTTTAACTGTGAACCTAAGTTGTTATCCTTGTAAAATATAGTTGCTTCTTTCTTTTTAACTGTGAACCCAAGTTGTTATCCTTGTAAAATATAGTTGTTTCTTTCTTTCTTTTTAACTGTGAACCTAAGTTGTTATCCTTGTAAAATATAGTTGTTTCTTTCTTTTTAACTGTGAACCTAAGTTGTTATCCTTGTAAAATATAGTTGTTTCTTTCTTTCTTTTTAACTGTGAACCTAAGTTGTTATCCTTGTAAAATATAGTTGTTTCTTTCTTTCTTTTTAACTGTGAACCTAAGTTGTTATCCTTGTAAAATATAGTTGCTTCTTTCTTTTTAACTGTGAACCCAAGTTGTTATCCTTGTAAAATATAGTTGTTTCTTTCTTTCTTTTTAACTGTGAACCTAAGTTGTTATCCTTGTAAAATATAGTTGTTTCTTTCTTTTTAACTGTGAACCTAAGTTGTTATCCTTGTAAAATATAGTTGTTTCTTTCTTTCTTTTTAACTGTGAACCTAAGTTGTTATCCTTGTAAAATATAGTTGTTTCTTTCTTTCTTTTTAACTGTGAACCTAAGTTGTTATCCTTGTAAAATATAGTTGTTTCTTTCTTTCTTTTTAACTGTGAACCTAAGTTGTTATCCTTGTAAAATATAGTTGCTTCTTTCTTTCTTTTTAACTGTGAACCTAAGTTGTTATCCTTGTAAAATATAGTTGTTTCTTTCTTTCTTTTTAACTGTGAACCTAAGTTGTTATCCTTGTAAAATATAGTTGTTTCTTTCTTTCTTTTTAACTGTGAACCTAAGTTGTTATCCTTGTAAAATATAGTTGCTTCTTTCTTTCTGTTTAACTGTGAACCTAAGTTGTTATCCTTGTAAAATATAGTTGCTTCTTTCTTTTTAACTGTGAACCCAAGTTGTTATCCTTGTAAAATATAGTTGTTTCTTTCTTTTTTTTTAACTGTGAACCTAAGTTGTTATCCTTGTAAAATATAGTTGTTTCTTTCTTTCTTTTTAACTGTGAACCTAAGTTGTTATCCTTGTAAAATATAGTTGTTTCTTTCTGTTTAACTGTGAACCTAAGTTGTTATCCTTGTAAAATATAGTTGTTTCTTTCTTTCTTTTTAACTGTGAACCTAATTTGTTATCCTTGTAAAATATAGTTGTTTCTTTCTTTTTAACTGTGAACCTAAGTTGTTATCCTTGTAAAATATAGTTGCTTCTTTCTTTTTAACTGTGAACCTAAGTTGTTATCCTTGTAAAATATAGTTGTTTCTTTCTTTCTTTTTAACTGTGAACCTAAGTTGTTATCCTTGTAAAATATAGTTGTTTCTTTCTTTCTTTTTAACTGTGAACCTAAGTTGTTATCCTTGTAAAATATAGTTGCTTCTTTCTTTCTTTTTAACTGTGAACCTAAGTTGTTATCCTTGTAAAATATAGTTGTTTCTTTCTTTCTTTTTAACTGTGAACCTAAGTTGTTATCCTTGTAAAATATAGTTGTTTCTTTCTTTCTTTTTAACTGTGAACCTAAGTTGTTATCCTTGTAAAATATAGTTGTTTCTTTCTGTTTAACGGTGAACCTAAGTTGTTATCCTTGTAAAATATAGTTGTTTCTTTCTTTCTTTTTAACTGTGAACCTAAGTTGTTATCCTTGTAAAATATAGTTGTTTCTTTCTTTTTAACTGTGAACCTAAGTTGTTATCCTTGTAAAATATAGTTGCTTCTTTCTTTTTAACTGTGAACCTAAGTTGTTATCCTTGTAAAATATAGTTGTTTCTTTCTTTCTTTTTAACTGTGAACCTAAGTTGTTATCCTTGTAAAATATAGTTGTTTCTTTCTTTCTTTTTAACTGTGAACCTAAGTTGTTATCCTTGTAAAATATAGTTGCTTCTTTCTTTCTTTTTAACTGTGAACCTAAGTTGTTATCCTTGTAAAATATAGTTGTTTCTTTCTTTCTTTTTAACTGTGAACCTAAGTTGTTATCCTTGTAAAATATAGTTGTTTCTTTCTTTCTTTTTAACTGTGAACCTAAGTTGTTATCCTTGTAAAATATAGTTGCTTCTTTCTTTCTGTTTAACTGTGAACCTAAGTTGTTATCCTTGTAAAATATAGTTGCTTCTTTCTTTTTAACTGTGAACCTAAGTTGTTATCCTTGTTAAATATAGCTGTTTCTTTCTTTCTTTTTAACTGTGAACCTAAGTTGTTATCCTTGTAAAATATAGTTGCTTCTTTCTTTCTGTTTAACTGTGAACCTAAGTTGTTATCCTTGTAAAATATAGTTGCTTCTTTCTTTTTAACTGTGAACCTAAGTTGTTATCCTTGTTAAATATAGCTGTTTCTTTCTTTCTTTTTAACTGTGAACCTAAGTTGTTATCCTTGTAAAATATAGTTGCTTCTTTCTTTCTGTTTGACTGTGAACATAAGTTGTTATCCTTGTAAAATATAGTTGTTTCTTTCTTTTAAATGTTGTTTCAATCTAATACAAAACAACCTACTAGACTATAATGCTGTACATCTTACCTTCTATAGTAGAAATCAAAACATTCATTACAGAAATGTTCTCCTTGTGATATATGATACCATCTAGAAGTCCATGAGCTACCAGCACATCTACAAAAATAAATTAACGATAGACAGATACTAGGTTTTCACGTTATTAGAAAGTAACTTATATCAATTTCAAAGCTGATTCATACATGGCTGGCAAATATATCATTTCCGAAACCCTGGTCTAAGAATACCACTGTTGCGTAATCTCAAACACATGACGATATTTATCAATTTAAAAATAAATGCAATAGATCACGAGAAAAACTGAATAAATGACGAAGTCATCTATGTATGTGTGTGGTGTGATCTATTGCGTTTACACACCAATAATAATCTGAACATTTTTTCCGATGTATTAAAATGTTTTTAATATACAGTTTGTTTGTTTGTTTTATTTAAGATAAGTTAGTTTGGGCGTCTGGCAGTTTTGGCGACCTATTGTTTTCCGGAAGCAAAACGGCCCTAGAATCTGCTCTTTTATTAGAGCAAAGTATTGTCTTGTGTTTATAATTTGTACTCCTCACTAATAAATACCATTCAAGTCTTATACTGTTACCTAACCCTTTGATTAAAGATATCAAAATGAAAATTTCAAGCTGTTATCAGTTTAGGATAAAAGCCCAGAACATCTTCATAACTGATAGCTACAACAGTTTTAGAATGTTAAATATATGAAGATCAAGCTTACCTTTCAGTTGCTCGAGCAAAACAGATGGGTACTTTCGCTGGGCACCCAGATCTTTCACAAGCTCTTCTTGGTTTTTTACTTTTAGATTCCTCTTCAGAATCATTGTGAAACTTATTGGATCTTTTGATTCCTCGACCTGACCTGAATGAGAAACAAAGGAATGACCAATGATGATGTAACTTGGTTTCCAGAATAACAGCTATAAGATCATAACCGTGTTTCAACTTGGCAAAAAAGCCGGTTTTAAGTTAGTTTCTCTGTTTCCACTTGTTAAATTGCTGAACCATTACAGTTCGGGAACTGAAAACCTCCCTTTTTGTGTTCGGCAATTTACCGGGGGCCAAATGAAAGCTAGTGGTAACGCAAAAAGCCGACTTTTTCTTGTTCGGCAAGTACTAATTTTCGTACAAAACGGTAGTCTAGTACATTGAGAACTGTCACAATTCTAATTTGAAACAAAGTTATTGTAACTATAAATAAACTCATTGTTAGGGTATGGCGCTTGGTATGTGCATGATCCTTTTTGAGTAAGTTACATACTAATCTTTTGGTCCTAGCATGATTAATAGACAATGTCCTAGTAAGCCTAAGCTCATACCTTTTTATTTCAGGTTTATCTTCAGCCATTTTGTAATTAACACCTTACTTTAAGACATTATTCCCCAGAAATGTAGATCAAATGATGAGGATGGGTCTAAGTTGAAGCCTGAAAATATGTAATGAATTTTATAGGTCTATTTCTGATTAAGTGATTGGTTGCTGATAAAACTGTTTTCACAGTAATACTGGCGCATAATCCTTTTAGCCATAGGCTTTATGTTATGATCAGACGTAATGCAAGGATTTTGCACGGATGCCTAAGTGACATTGCTTGTGCGTACATAAATTGATTTTCTCAGTCTGCTCTGACAAACATGCATTCTTTTTTTTGTGGTCAAGGTTTGAAATAAAATGAAAAATACATGCTTTGTTGTTATTCAATCGAAAAATCAATGTAGGACATTTTCATCCTCCGAATTGAAGAGTGAATTGAAGAATGCAAATTTGGAATTTGGATTTTGTAGTAGAAATTTTTATTTAAATAATACCAATATGTGTAGAGTAAACCCTGGCGAAAAATGTCTTATCTGATAAGTTTGAGACGTAAATTTGATCAAACACGATAATTGATTGTGTCCAAAAGATTATTTTTAAAAGTCCACAAAGAGTTTTAAGGCGAGACTGATATAAAAGTGGGCGTTTCAATTGATTTCCGGTTCACAGGTGCCCGGATGTCATTATAAATACGCGATGTCATCTGACAAATTATACAATATCTAAATATAAAAATATATTACTGACACATTGTCAATTAGTTTGTTTAAATTCAAAGTCACGAAGCCAAAGGACCTAAATACTGGTCCGTGATAATGTACCTAAATGGCTGATTTTAATTTAGAAACAGACGCACTGCTTGTAGATGATAATTATATGGAAACAGCCGAATCGAGGACGAGTCAAAACGGGTCAGTTTATCATATCGGTCAAGGTGCTCAACTAAACAGCATCCAGACTAACGGAGGGGCTAGAAATCGTCGAGAACCCCAGGCTGGCAGTGGATCTGATGACGATGCTATGCTAGATATCGTCATGGACGGTAGAGATGATCAGGGATTACACGAGGATTTAGGGAACAGCCAATCTAATCTGACAGACACCTTAGATGACCTGCCAGTTGAAAGTGGACATTATGAAGATTTTCATACAATAGACTGGTTACGAGATATAGCCAGAGATCGCATGAGACATCGCCACATTGTAAAAAAACGACAAGATGGGTGTTTTAACAAAGTTAAGAGTGCCCATGATGCGTGGTCTGGCTGGGTGTGTGTTTTATTTGTGGGCGTCGCTGCAGGTGTTTGTGCCGGCATAATTGACATTGGTACCTCTTGGATGTCAGATTTAAAAGAAGGAATATGTCTGGAAGCGTTCTGGTTGAACAGGGAACAATGTTGCTGGTCTGGAAATGCCACAACCTTTGATGAAGATGGAGGTTGTAATCAGTGGTACTCGTGGGCCAAGCTGTTTGGGGTACAATCGTCTGAAGGTGGAGCTTACATTGTGAAATATCTTCTATATATAGTTTGGGCATTGGTATTCGGCTCCATTGCTGCACTTCTTGTCCGTGTATTTGCTCCCTACGCCTGTGGTTCAGGTATCCCTGAAATTAAAACAATATTAAGTGGCTTCATAATTCGAGGATATTTGGGAAAATGGACGCTTTTGGTGAAATCTGTAGGCATGATGCTTGCTGTGGCTGCTGGACTGAGTCTTGGTAAAGAAGGTCCATTTGTACATGTTGCTTGTTGTTGTGGCAACATTTTCTCTTACTTGTTTCCCAAATACGGACGAAATGAAGCGAAAAAGCGTGAAATTTTATCTGCTGCTTCAGCTGCAGGAGTGAGTGTGGCGTTTGGAGCTCCTATTGGAGGAGTACTTTTCAGTTTGGAGGAAGTGAGTTATTACTTCCCTTTGAAGACTCTCTGGAGATCCTTCTTTTGTGCTCTAATGGCTGCCTTTGTACTGCGTTCCATCAATCCATTTGGAAACGATCATCTTGTCATGTTTTATATAGATTATAACGAACCCTGGTATATCCAGGAACTGATTCCATTTATATTCCTGGGACTTCTGGGAGGACTTTATGGCAGTTTCTTCATCAAGTTCAACATCAAGTGGTGTAAATACAGGAAGACCAGCTCGCTAGGTAAATACCCCATCATTGAAGTACTGATCGTGGTGTTCATCACTGCTCTGTTGAGTTTTCCCAATGATTATACAAGAATGAATGGTAGCGAACTCATTAGATTGTTGGTACAAAGATGTGGGCCCGAGGATAATACAGACTTGTGTGATTACCAGCGTAATTTCACTAATCCTTACCCCTATACAGAAAGTGTAGTGCTTGGGGACGGTGTCAAGAGAGCTCTGTGGAAGTTGATGTTAGCTCTGCTGTTTAAAGCATTGATTACTATTTTTACGTTTGGTATTAAAGTACCATGTGGACTTTTCATTCCAAGCATGACAGTGGGTGCCATTATGGGACGTATGATTGGAATTGGTGTGGAACAACTTGTGGTCATGTACCCAGATTCTCCTTTATTTTCCAACATGTGTCAATCTCAACAGACTTGCACAGTTACTCCAGGAATTTACGCGATGGTTGGCGCCGCAGCTGCTCTTGGAGGAGTTACCAGAATGACTGTGTCCTTAGTTGTCATAATGTTCGAACTGACTGGTGGAATTCAGTTTATAGTGCCCATGATGGTGGCTGCCATGACCAGTAAATGGATTGGTGACGCCTTAGGTCGTGAGGGGATATATGATGCTCACATAGGTTTAAATGGTTATCCTTATTTGGACAGTAAAGAGGAATTCACTCATACCACCATAGCGGCGGATGTGATGCGCCCGAGATGTTGGCGCTACGGGTTAGAAGTCCGCAATGACCCCCCTCTAAGTGTATTAACACAAGATTCCATGACGATAGACGAAATAGAAAGCATATTAAAATCCACCGAGCATAATGGATTTCCCGTGGTGGTTTCTCCAGAATCTCAATATTTGGTTGGCTTCGTGTTACGTAGAGATTTGAACTTGGCCATAACAAACGCATTAAAAAACCAAGAAGGAATAGTTAGCAATTCTCTTGTAGTTTTTATCAATCAAAGTACTCCCAATTTAAACGGCCCCCAAAGTCTCAAGTTGCGGAAAATTTTAGATTTAGCGCCCATTACAATTACTGATCACACCCCCATGGAAACTGTGGTTGAAATGTTTCGAAAGTTAGGTCTGCGTCAGACCCTGGTCACACATAATGGACGTCTGTTAGGGATCATCACTAAAAAAGATGTTTTACGTCACGTGGCTCATATTCAAAATCAAGATCCCGATAACATTCTCTTTAATTAGATCATGGTTTGTGTGTGGAATAAAATATATCAATTGTGATTGGCTAGAAAATTCTAGAGGCTATATATTAGCCAATCATGAACAATGAAATCTAAACCTGTTTTAATTTGGTTTTGATTTGAAATGTATTTGATCTTTTTTAAAAGTAGCAAAGTTAAGAGGGTTGCTTCCCACATAATCTTTAATCTTTTAATCAAGATCTAGACCCAGTTAAAACAGTGTTTTCATGAAAACCATTGCTAATATTTAGCCCAATAATAATTGAATAATTCATGTTTGAATCTGTATATATAATGTGAGATAATATTGTTAACAAAATTCCATTTATCTTGTAACTTAAAGGCTGAGAAAGCAATCTCTGAATGTTATGGGGCCATATTTCGCTTGTAAATTGACAAACATCGGATTGACAAAGGGATAATGGGTCTTAGAATGAACATAAAATTTTAAAATTCTAACTTGGCAAATAAAGCTATATTCATCAGTAAATATACCTGCTGTCATAAATAACATAAAAAATAAATAAATATCCGAAAAAACTTAGTAATGATCCGTAAAGATGTATTTTATTATCGAAAAAAGCTGAATAAATTGATTAAGCGTTTTTTAAAAAGACTTAGTTTTGTGATTTTTCCAGATTTTAAGAGATTCTGGTACTTTATGACACCAGGTAAGTTCACTGATGAATATATACTCATATTGACCATTCTTGAGAACTTAAATTTTATGTTCATTCTAAGACACAGTATCCCTTTAAAATAAGAGATTTTATGGGTCCCTAAAATGCCACCTTTCTGACAGCACAGACCATGCGATTTGATTGGTTATGGTTATTTGAATTAAGGCCTCTGACTGGCTGTATTTGTAAGAGTACAATCCAATTACATTGCTTCATTTATAGACTTCTGAGAAAGAAGGAAGGTGGCTATTACAGTCAAGGTATAAGTATGAAGTTTGTAATAGCTTGACATTGGAAGATGTGATATATGAAAGGTGGCTATTGAAGTCAAGTTATTAGTGATAGCTGGACATTGTGAAGATGTCCCACCCTATACGTTATGAGTTGTTAGTTGATATTATTATGGGTATATGTATTTGAATGTATGTTTTAAGTAGGGGCCAATTTAGATAGCACTGTTTTATTTTTACCATGGATTGTATGTGATATAGCTGAATCAGCAAAAAGGGGGTTGAGACTGATTTAAAACCTGGGAAGAGAAATTTTTGAAAAAAATTTCAAACACAACATAATTTTCTTAATTTGGTTGCATGTCGTCGTCACCCCTGTCTGTCCATCCAACTGTCGGTCCGTCCACAATTGGTTTGTGAATGTGATAGAGATTACAGTTTTCATCGGATTTGAATGAAACTTGCTGTGATCATTTATATTGATGAGATCTTGGACAAGTTTGATATTGAAGAATTTTTCTATAAACCGTTTTTGAGTTATTGCCCTTGACTTAGTCAAAATGTGTTAAAATTGACTTGTGAACACAATAGAGATCACAATTTCCATTGGATTTGAATGAAATTTGGTGTTATAATTTATATTGATCGAATCTTGGACAAGTTTGATAGTGTAGATTTTTCGATAATTGGTTTTTGAGTTATTGGTCTTGCTTTTGTCAAAACGCTTTAAAATTGGCTTGTGAACACGATAGAGACTACAGTTTTCATATGATTTTAATGAAATTTGGTGTGAACATTTATATTGACGAGAACTTGGATTAGACCCAAATAATCTTAGAGTTTTTGCTTGTGTTAAAACAGAAAATATATTTTAAAGTGGGCGTATCTTGCTAGGCAACCAATTTTTATTATCTTTGACTCTGATATTAAATAGGCCATTAACAATGAATTAGTTCAACAATTGAGGTCAGAATATGAATATTCAGGATTGTATCTTCACTATCCCAGTTGTTGTATTTAAAATTTATTCCATTTGGCCATGTTGGGGAAATAATATATTATAACGATCATGTTTAGGGCCACCCTTTATCAGTTTTCAGTATTTGTACAGCCTTAAATTGGGGTATGGTGTCCCTTTAATATCACCCTAACCTGTCTTTAATAACCAACTTTCCTTCAATTAAACATACAACTTACCATTTACTATAGGTTAATATCTTATCTAACATGTAACCAACACCATCTATATATCAGTATAATAATCTATCAAGGTCAGAAGGATCATAAACACTTAAAGGATAACACCCCCTTAAAAAAAGACAAAATATTTGAAATGCCCCACTTAGCCAATAAGAGTATCTATATAAATAAAAAGACCTCTGTTTAAAAGGAAAAGTCTATAAAACTTGTGAAATTATTTAAAAACGCCTAGTTTTTCTCTTGATTTTCATTCTCATGATTTTCATTCTCTTGATTTTCATTTATCTTGATTTTCATTTTCTTGATTTTCATTATCTTGATTTTCATATATCTTGATTTTTATTATCTTGATTTTTATTATCTTGATTTTTATTATCTTGATTTTTATTATCTCAAATTTTCATTATCTTGATTTTCATTTATCTTGATTTTCATTATCTTGATTTTCATATATCTTGATTTTCATTATCTTGATTTTCATTATCTTGATTTTCATTATCTTGATTTTCATTATCTTGATTATCATTATCTTGATTTTCATTTTCATAATATTCATTTTCATAATTTTCATTATCTTGATTTATATTTTCTTGATTTTCAAAATGTGGAGAATATGAAGGGAAGTGGAAAAAAAATCAAATCAAATATAAGGATGGTTATTATTGTAAAATACTTGGTGTTACTCTGCACTTGGGTGTTCATCATAACTTTAAGAGAGACACGATATCTGATAGTGTTTTTTTGGTTTCCCTGTTATTACGGT
Source organism: Nipponacmea schrenckii (assembly GCA_030562195.1). Classification (NCBI taxonomy): domain Eukaryota; kingdom Metazoa; phylum Mollusca; class Gastropoda; family Lottiidae; genus Nipponacmea; species Nipponacmea schrenckii. The sequence goes on along the minus strand of JAUJPP010000005.1, from coordinate 1,121,806 downwards.
CAAGTAGATCTAATTAGTATGAGTATTTTCCTGCAATAAAACTGGTTTGTTATTGCATCAAATTTGACTGACAATTTAAGTAGTAAAGAGGGTCACCCCCCCCCCAAACCTACCCCACCACACCATACCTACCCTTTATTTTCTCATTATGTAATGAATACACCATGATAAATCTATGCTTTAGAATGATATTGGCCCAGTTGTATATATAGGATTCTAGTGTGACCAATCATTAGGGTGGAGGGAACCCACCACCCTACCCCACTCTCTCATCTATGATGAAATCCCCAGGGGTGTTATTATAAACCACAGGGGGGTATGTTATGGTTAATAATGTTTGTTGTGTTGTTGTATATAATAGTCTGTAACTGTATTTATGAAGATTAATATATAAAATATAAAACTGAGTTAAGTTTCTTTTTATTCCCCTGGTACAACTCTTGTAGAGCAACTTATATATGTACTTTATTTCTTAACTGGAAGTCCTGAATAGAATATAATGTTTTGGCATCAAGGCATGATATAGATCTGTGCTAAGTTGACAATGAAATAAAAATTTAATTTTAAGCAGTCAAAGATGATTATATACAAAATGTACATATTTATATTATGTCTATGTAAAGCTAATTATAAACGAAGCTAATGTCACAGATAAATAAGGCTCTGTTATTTACCAGAGATAAAAACAAATAGGACGGATATATAATGCTTATGTAACAGATACATAAGGCTAATGTAACAGATACATACGGCTTATGTAACAGATACATAAGGCTAATGTAACAGATACATACGGCTAATGTAACAGATACATACAGCTAATGTAACAGATATATAAGGCTAATGTAATAGATTTATTAGGCTAATGTAACAGATACATAAGGCTAATGTAACAGATACATAAGGCTAATGTAACAGGATACATATGGCTAATATAACAGATACATAAGGCTAATGTAACAGATACATAAGGCTAATGTAACAGGTACATAAGGCTAATGTAACAGATACATAAGGCTAATGTAACAGATACATAAGGCTAATGTAACGGATACATATGGCTAATATAACAGATACATAAGGCTAATGTAACAGATACATAAGGCTAATGTAACAGGTACATAAGGCTAATGTAACAGATACATGAGGCTAATGTAACAGATACATAAGGCTAATGTAACAGATACTATTAAGCATGCGATCTTCGCTTTGTCTTATCTCATTTTCAATTCCTATCTTCCTGATTCTTTACTAAAAGCATTCTATACCAGTCTTAGACACTGTGTTCACACTTCACCTCCTGTCTTTGGTCCTTGTGTACCACACTAGGTTACCGAACGCCCAACAGAAGCTGGTAAAACATCTTTAAAAACTAACTATACATCAAACAAAGAACACCAAGTTTAAATAAATTCGTTTTCCCCTGACAGGAAATTCATTTCAAATATTTTGATTGATAGTTTCCGGTTGTTGAAGCTTCTCCAGCATCGATTCGTTATCGTAATCTTGTAGCTCATGTTCCGGTTCTAATTTCTGTTCACATCAAGTTCTGGTTGCCTCGGGTTGGTGTCAACTTCGATCGCATCATTTTCATAATCGTGTGCTCTCAGCTGGCTGTACTTGGACAGATTTCAGTTTTTCAACTACTTGTTGGCTAGCAAATGTTTCTTCGTCGTCGGACTCGTTGCTCTTAGTGTCTCGCTCGTTTTCACCTGTTTCAGTCTCCTTTTCAAGACCTTCCGACTCATTCATATCACCAGTTGAGGGCTCGAATTCGAGTTTGACTTTCTTAGCTTTGGATTGTAAAAGATAAGGTTGTGGAGGAGCTGGAGGAAGTTGGTCCAGAATCGACTGCTCATGGTCCTAAAAAACAAAGAGTTGATACAAAATTTACAACATGGTCTAAGTTGACAAAATCAAGGGGCGTAACATATCAAAATGCTAAAGTTTGCTTCCGGGTTTGTCTGATGGTGGGGTTAGCCAATCCTTTCAGTCGGTATACTAGATTGGACCCAGTGGCTGTTTTGATACCAACCTATCACCAAGAACGTACCTGACGTACCTGAATCATCTTTCGAATACTTTCATGTGTTGCGAAAAGGCATTCCTTTTCCATGTACCTCTTGAGTAACTGTAGAGTAGTAGGAAATGCTTGTGCAGTGTTCTCGTTAAAGTGAAGATTGGTCTCTGCCACTTCTAGTCCCTCACGAGGTTCAATATGGATAGATGTATTCCGGATATCCTGAAAGTACGAGTTGGAATTGAAATCTCAATCGGTAGGAGTTACTCATAGAAAAAATCAACATGGATCCCCTCTTTCTGCGAGTAGTATCATGACTAGTCCGAAACTTGTTGACTCTATTCCCGCGCCTCTCAGCTATTTGGACAGATATGGCTGGGGAAGAGTCAGAAAAACTAGGCACCAAAAACTTGGGATTTTCTACACCTCCGCGGTTTCGAACGTATTTACATACCTCGAATCCACCAAACCTCGATTTATTTGGAAAGATGAATGTTTTTGTAGTTCAATCATACCATCATTATCCCCTTTCACCATTCATGTCACGCCTTTGGTTGCGTCATAGTTTTTTTAACAAGAATTTCAATCGCTAAGTCGCCATTTCAAATTGCGCGCGCATGTAAAATTCCGACGTTACTGGATCATAAAATGAAAGTACAAGATGATGGTGTGTTTGTTTCTATCACGTGACCGTTAAACGACGGAATTTTTTAATGCGCACACAATTTGAGATGGCGATTAAGTGATTGAAATTCTTAAAAAAATCTTTGCTTACCTCTAATCTATCTGTAAAAGTTCTCTTCGGAGTTGGTTGTTTGCGGCGCTTTCTGCGGACAACTACTATAACAACAACTATAATGATGAAGAGAAGAACCACCACACCACCACAAGCACCACCTATAATAGCCCCCAGATAGTTGTTCTTTGTCGAAGCTGGGGTCGTTGTGAAGGGCCTGGTTGTTATTGGAGAACATGTTCCAGAAACATTTTCGAAATCAGTCTTGCATTCGATGCAAATGCCGTTGTTTCCATAGAAACCTTCAGGACGATTTTGAACACAAAGAGTATTGTTCGGATTGGTTGAGTTTTCTCCAACTGACGTCGAGGTAATGTCGTTAATCGGAGATAGGGTTGGGTCTTCTTCGCTAGGCGTGGTTGAATTCAATGGAGAGGAAGTTGAGGATACCGAACTACATTCTGTGGTCGGCAGGTACACAGTATCTAGTCTATAGAAACCAGAAGGGCAGCTATCACATTCCTCTTTTGGACACACGCAACAGTCTGCTGACGTGGAATTCGTACAATTCTCAGCCTAAAAAAAAGAAAAAGAAAAAGATGAGATGGAAACAAATAAAGATTGACCCAGTTTTAAATAAGCATGGGGTATCTAAAAAAAATGTAAAAATAGATAAGAATCATGGCTTACACGGGTATCAACATCAGTGTCAACCAATAATCATCCCTGTTCATTCAACAAGCTCGGAAACCCAGGAATTTATAATAAAGTGACTGAAGCTCTAATCAGGTGACAGAGAAAATATTTGGATGACTTAAAACACCCACGGGAAAGGCAATCAATCCCATATCTTAAATTTGGTTAGGAAGTAAATATAGGCCTTTCGATTTCTAACACCTGAGTTAATTGTCAACCCCAAAAACTCACCGTGGATACGTCAATAACTACCACTACCAGTAGTACATAAAACTTCAACATCTTCATATTTACATCGTCTGGTATAAAAACCTACAATCGTCTGCAACATACTTCCGTGTAATTCCCGCCAAAATGAATTCCGGCGATTGGAATAACGTTACACTAATATTTCCTTCCAAATAATGTATAGAACTTTCAGAATTATGTAAAGGAAGTAAATCCCTTGACCAACTAGGAAGTTTTGGAGGGACCTATATAACTAGTATCTCTATTGGCTAATATCATTACAATGTTATTGAAATAAACACTGATATAAAGTAGGGAGGGGCTAAATGTAGATATACTTATAATACAGGAGCCACGGTGGCTCAGTGAGTACGACGCTTGGTCGCTAAACTGAAGGTCCAGGGTTCAATCCCGGTAAAGGTCGAGATAAACTGTTAGATTTTTCAGCTCTGTTTCCCCTTGTCAGTTATACAGGTCGGAGGGACTGTCGTTCGGATGGGACAATAAACCGAGGCCTGTGTGCTTCAGACTGTGCATGTTAAAGATCCCTCGACAGTTGGAAATTGCAGGAGAAGAGCAAGTTTATGCCACTGTGTTGCCAAATTTTCCTCATATAATGGGGTTGACTAATGGTTTGGACGGTATAAAGAGGTTGACTAATAGTTTGGACGGTATAAAGGGGTTGACTAATAGTTTGGACGGTATAAAGGGTTTGACTAATAGTTTGGACGGTATAAAGATGTTGACTAATGGTGTGGACGGTATAAAGGGATTGACTTATAGTTTGGACGATATAAAGGGATTGACTAATGGTGTGGACGGTATAAAGGGATTGACTTATGTTTTGGACGGTATAAAGGGATTGACTAATGGTGTGGACGGTATAAAGGGATTGACTTATGTTTTGTACGATATAAAGGGATTGACTTATAGTTTGGACGATATAAAGGGATTGACTTATAGTTTGGACGATATAAAGGGATTGACTTATAGTTTGGACGATATAAAGGGATTGACTTATGTTTTGTACGGTATAAAGGGGTTGACTAATAGTTTGGACGGTATAAAGGGATTGACTTATAGTTTGGACGATATAAAGGGATTGACTAATAGTTTGGACGGTATAAAGGGATTGACTTATAGTTTAGACGGTATAAAGAGGTTGACTAATAGTTTGGACGATATAAAGGTGTTGACTAATAGTTTGGACGGTATAAAGGGGTTAACTAATAGTTTGGACGGTATAAAGGGGTTGACTAATGGTGTGGACGGTATAAAGGGATTGACTTATAGTTTGGACGATATAAAGGGATTGACTTATAGTTTGGACGATATAAAGGGATTGACTTATAGTTTGGACGATATAAAGGGATTGACTTATGTTTTGTACGGTATAAAGGGGTTGACTAATAGTTTGGACGGTATAAAGGGATTGACTTATAGTTTGGACGATATAAAGGGATTGACTAATAGTTTGGACGATATAAAGGGATTGACTTATAGTTTGGACGATATAAAGGGATTGACTTATGTTTTGTACGGTATAAAGGGGTTGACTAATGGTGTGGACGGTATAAAGGGTTTGACTAATAGTTTGGACGGTATAAAGGGATTGACTTATAGTTTGGACGATATAAAGGGATTGACTAATAGTTTGGAGGGTATAAAGGGTTTGACTAATAGTTTGTACGGTATAAAGGGATTGACTTATGTTTTGGACGGTATAAAGGGATTGACTTATGTTTTGTACGGTATAAAGGGATTGACTAATAGTTTGTACGGTATAAAGGGGTTGACTAATGGTGTGGACGGTATAAAGGGTTTGACTAATAGTTTGTACGGTATAAAGGGATTGACTTATGTTTTGGACGGTATAAAGGGTTTGACTAATAGTTTGTACGGTATAAAGGGGTTGACTAATAGTTTGGACGGTATAAAGGGGTTAACTACTGGTTTGGACGGTATAAAGGGATTGACTTATAGTTTGGACGGTATAAAGGGATTGACTTATGTTTTGGACGGTATAAAGGGGTTGACTAATAGTTTAGACGGTATAAAGGGATTGACTTATAGTTTGGACGGTATAAAGGGATTGACTTATGTTTTGGACGGTATAAAGGGGTTGACTAATAGTTTAGACGGTATAAAGGGATTGACTAATAGTTTGGACGGTATAAAGGGGTTGACAAAGGCTTTAGGCAGTTGAAGGCAAATAGAAGTACACCGAAGCATGATAAAGATCTATGCTAAGTTGACAATGAAATAGAGACTATGATAAAAAATATTTAATTTTAAGCAGTCAAAGATGATTATATACAAAATGATATCGTGTAAAAAATTATATATTTATGTACATGAAAATGAAATAACTCTTATTTTTCTGGACAAAATTTCTTATTCTCTTCTCATCAGCATGTATAATGCCAACTTTATTTGTCAGAAACTTCCAAAGAATATGTCTATAAGAAGATACCCGATTATTGGCTAAATATCAGTTTTTACAGGCTTGATATTTTACACATGAAGGGACTAACGCTCTATAACTTAACTCCAAATATCATAAATTGAAGCTGGTTAAATATAATATCATAAGAATTAAGAGGTAGCGTAAAAACAATATCTGTTCCATCAACAAAGCAATGTTACAGAAACACGGAACATTACAAGCTAATAATACAGATATACAGGGCAATATTTAACAGAAATAAAACTAGCAATAGAGTTATTTAACATTATACAGTTAATGTTACAGATATACAGGTGAAAAAAAAAACCACTAATATTATAACAGATGCAATAGCTAATGTAACATTATGTAACAGATACATAATGCTTTTGTAACAGATAAATAAGGCTTATGTAACAGAAACATAAGGCTAATATAACAGATACATAAGGCTAATGGAACAGATACATAAGGCTAATGTAACAGATACATAAGGCTAATGGAACAGATACATAAGGCTAATGTAACAGATACATAAGGCTAATGTAACAGATACATAAGGCTAAAATAACAGATATATAAGGCTAAAATAACAGATACATAATGCTAATATAACAGATACATAAGGCTAAAATAACAGATACATAAGGCTAATGTAACAGATATATAAGGCTAAAATAACAGATACATAATGCTAATATAACAGATACATAAGGCTAATATAACACATACATAAGGCTAATGTAACAGATACATGAGCTAATGTAACAGATACATATGGCTAAAATAACAGATACATAAGGCTAATGTAACCGTGACATAAGGCTAAAGTAACCGGTACATAAGGCGAATATAACAGATACATAAGGCGAATATAACAGATACATAAGGCTAATGTAACAGAAACATAATGCTAATATAACATATGAATAAGGCAAATATAAAAGATATAGAAGGCTAATGTTACAGATACATAAGGCTAATATAACAGAAACATAAAGCTAATATCACAGAAACATAAGGCTAATGTAACAGATACATAAGGCTAATGTAACAGATACATAAGGCTAATGTAACAGATACATAAGGTTAATGTAACAGATACATAAGGCTAAAATAACAGATACATGAGGCTAATGTAACAGAAACATACGGCTAATGTAACAGATATATAAGGCTAATTTAGCAGAAACATAAGGCTAATTTAACAGATACATAAGGCTTATGTTACAGATATATATGACTAATATAACAGATACATGAGGTTAATGTAACAGATACATGAGGCTCATGTAACAGAAACATAAGGCTAATGTAACAGATATATATAAGGCTAATGTAACAGAAACATAAGGCTAATGTAACAGATATATATAAGGCTAATGTAACAGAAACATAAGGCTAATATAACAGATATATAGGGCTAATGTAACAGATACATAAGGCTAATGTAACAGATACATATGGCTAATGTAACAGAAACATAAGGCTAATATAACAGATATATAGGGCTAATGTAACAGATACATAAGGCTAATGTAACAGATACATATGGCTAATGTAACAGAAACATGGGGCTTATGTAACAGATATAGATGTTTAAAACGTATTCAACAAAAATTGCAAATTAGAAACAATAAGGCACAAAGTTATTCAAATTTTAACAGAAACATAAGGCTAATGTAACCGTGACATAAGGCTAATGTAACAGATACACATGGCTAATGTAACCGTGACATAAGGCTAATGTAACAGATACATAAGGTTAATGTAACAGAAACATAAGGTTAATGTAACAGATACATAAGGCTAATGTAACCGTGACATAAGGCTAATGTAACGGATACATAAGGCTAATGTAACAGAAACATAAGGCTAATGTAACAGATAAATACGGCTAAATTTACAGATACATAAAGCTAAACTAACAGATACATACGGCTAATGTAACAGATACATAAGGCTAATGTAACAGATACATAAGGCTGATGTTACAGATACATAAGGCTAATGTAACAGATACATAAGGCTAAAGTAACAGATACATATGGCTAATGTAACAGAAACAGAAGGATAATGTAACCGTGACATAAGGCTAATGCAACAGATACATAAGGCTAATGTAACAGAAACATAAGGCTAATGTAATAAAAACATAAGGCGAATATAACAGAAACATAAGGCTAATGTAACAGATACATAAGGCTAATGCAACAGATACATAAGGCTAGTGGGCATATATAAACTCATAAGAACATATATATACATGATAACATCATAGTGATGGGGATTATCAATACAAGTCTTTGGCACTATTAAGCATCGCAATGTCTTATCTCATTTTCCAGTCAAATCTTCCTGATTCTTTACTGAAAACATTCTGTACTAGTCTTAGACACTGTGTTCACACTTCACCTCCTGTCTTTGGTCCTTGTGTACCACACTAGGTTACCGAACGCCCAACAGAAGCTGGTAAAACATCTTTAAAAACTAACTATACATCAAACAAAGAACACTAAGTTTAAATGAATACACAAGTTCTTCATTGGAGAGGAGGGTTTGGTCACTATGGGTCGGATTCAATTCAAATATTTTGATAAATAGCTTCATCGCTTAGAGGATCTTTTGTTGGTTGTCGGAGATTTTCCAGCATCGATTCGTTTTCGTAATCCTGTTGCTCATGTTCAGGTTCTAAGTTCTGTTTCATCACAAGTTCTGGCTGCCTCGGGTTGATGTCAACTTTAAGTTTATTCACTATCTCATCGTTTTCATAAACGTCTTCCTCGTGATCTTTTGGACTCATTTGGTTGGACCTTTGAGACTTCAGATATCTCACTTCATTCTCGTTTTCATAACTTAATTCGTCGTCGGATTCGTCAATCTTCGCGTTTTGCGCCTTGGCGTCTGTTTCAGTGTCATTTTCGGGTCCTACTGGCTCGTACACGTCCTCGGTTGTGGGTTCGGGTTTGGGTGTGGGTTTGGACTTCTTGGTTTTCGTTCTTCGTGTGGATGGTTTCGGTGGTGGCGGAGCTGGCGGAAGTTCTTCCAGAGTCGAGTCCTCATTGTCCTGAAAAAAAAAGTTGATACAACTTTTAAAAAATTGGTTGAGACAATCAAGGCACCTAGCCTGCTTTCTCTTGTATTTGTATCAAAATTTAATATAGGTAAAAAGGCCAAAAGTTTGCTTCCTGTTGTCGAGGTTAGCCGTTCCTTTGTGTGGCCAGTCGTATATTAGATTGAGCTCCATGATTATTTTCACCCCAACTATTCTCCAAGAACGTACCGTGACAATCTGGAGGTTACTTCTCGCTGTGGGGTCAGGGGTATACCTTGTCACCCTTTCGTGACCCTGTTGTACCATGTCACTAAAACCAGGAGAAAATTGTGCAGTGTTCTCGTAAATGCGAGGGTCGGCTTTCCCCAATTCTTCGTCTTCGTCACAAGGTTTCGTAGACTTAGGTCCTCCGCTTTGGATAACCTGAAAGTAGCGTTGGAAGTGAAATCTTAGTCCGTAGTAGTTACTTTTTCGGAGCACATAGAAATATTTAATTTTGTCTACTCATTTCATTCTGTGGGTACTATTTTGACTTTATTGTTATAAAAAATAAAATGCTAGAAAATGTCTTCTGAACCGAACGAATGCCTTTCACTTATCCTATTAAATATATTTAAAATGATGCTTACCTCTAATTTATCTGTAAAAGTTATCTTCGGAGTTGGTTGTTTCCGGCGCTTTCTACGAACAACTACTATAACAACAACTATAATGATGAAGAGAAGAACCACCACACCACCGCAAGCACCACCAATAATAGCCCCCAGATAGTTGTTCTTTGTCGAAGCTGGGGTCGTTATGGAAGGCCTGGTGGTTATTGGAGAACATGTTCCAGAAACATTTTCGAAATCAGTCTTGCATTCGATGCAAGTGCCGTTGTTTCCATAGAAACCTTCAGGACAATTTTGAACACAAAGAGTATTGTTCGGATTGGTTGAGTTTTCTCCAACTGACGTCGAGGTAATGTCGTTAATCGGAGATAGTGTTGGGTCTTCTTCGCTAGGCGTGGTTGAATTCAAGGGAGAGGAAGTTGTGGATACCAAACTACATTCTGTGTTGGGCAGGTACACAGTATCTAGTCTATAGAAACCAGGAGGGCAGCTATCACATTCTTCTTCTGGACACACGCAACAGTCTGCTGACGTGGAATTCGTACAATTCTCAGCCTAAAAAATAAATTAATTTAAAAATTTAAAAAAAATTGTATTGGAGGTCTTTATGATAACAAATGAGAAAGAATCAAAGAAAGATTGACCCAGTTTTAAATAAGCATGGGTTATCTAAAGAGATTATCTTTTGAGTCTGTAATTAAATGCATAACGATTAATACCACTCTGTAAAAATAGATAAGAATCATGGCTTACACGGGTACCAACATCAGTGTCAACCAATCATCCCTGTTCGTTTCAACAAGCTCGGAAACCCAGGAATTTATAATAAAGTGACTGAAGCTCTAATCAGGTGACAGAGAAAATATTTGGATGACTTAAAAACACCCACGGGAAAGGCAACCAATCCCATATCTTAAATTTGGTTAGGAAGTAAAAGCAGGCCATTCTACATATAAACACCTACGTTACGTGTTGTAAGACAAAATATGTGTATATAGTTTTATAGGTGAGTCGAACATAGTTTTATATCTCATTAAGTCTTAGTTATATATCTCATTGGGTCTTAGTTTTATATCTCATTGGGTCTTAGTTTTATATCTCATTGGGTCTTAGTTTTATATCTCATTAAGTCTTAGTTTTATATCTCATTGGGTCTTAGTTTTATATCTCATTGAGTCTTAGTTTATATCTCATTGAGTCTTAGTTTATATCTCATTGAGTCTTAGTTTATATCTCATTGAGTCTTAGTTTTATATCTCATTGAGTCTTAGTTTATATCTCATTGAGTCTTAGTTTTATATTTCACTGAGTCTTAGTTTATATCTCATTGAGTCTTAGTTTATATCTCATCGAGTCTTGGTTTTATATCTCATTGAGTCTTAGTTTTATATCTCATTGAGTCTTAGTTTTATATCTCATTGAGTCTTAGTTTTATATCTCATTGAGTCTTAGTTTTATATCTCATTGAGTCTTAGTTTTATATCTCATTGAGTCTTAGTTTATATCTCATTGAGTCTTAGTTTTATATTTCACTGAGTCTTAGTTTATATCTCATTGAGTCTTAGTTTATATCTCATCGAGTCTTGGTTTTATATCTCATTGAGTCTTAGTTTTATATCTCATTGAGTCTTAGTTTTATATCTCATTGAGTCTTAGTTTTATATCTCATTGAGTCTTAGTTTTATATCTCATTGAGTCTTAGTTTATATCTCATTGAGTCTTAGTTATATATCTCATTGAGTCTTAGTTATATATCTCATTGAGTCTTAGTTTTATATTTCATTGGGTCATAGTTATATATCTCATTGAGTCTTAGTTTTATATCTCATTGAGTCTTAGTTTTATATCTATCCTATCTCATTGACCATGTCCTTGTGTATTGGGCCTAATTCTGACCCATGTAAAATAAAGAGTCTATGTTTGTCTCTATGGACTGAATGTGAGACAGGACCATGTCCTTGTGTATTGGGCCTAATTCTGACCCATGTAAAATAAAGAGTTTATTATTATTATTATTATTATTATTGAGTCTTTGTTAATAACACATTTTGATCTAGGGTGTTTTAGTCAATTTCATTACATGATTATAACGTGAATGAAATGATCCGAATATTTAGGCCATTAGACGACAGCAAATTAATTAATCAAACGTAAGACTTCTAATTATGATGAACTTTTTAAACCTAATTAAGATGTAAGGATGAAGACGTCAAATGTTTGTTCAATTGCTAGACATGACGGGGACCCGTGGAAGGAGTTCCCCATTCCAAAGATCGCAAAAATAAACAGATCTACTTCCTTAATTATCTATTTTTTAGTTCCATTTTATTTCTAACCTATTTCAATTCTATTTTAATCTATCCTAAGTCTACCCCCACCCTATCGCTATCCTACCCTTTTTCTCGATCTAACCCTACACCTATCCCTATCACTATCCTATCCTAGATCTACCCCTACACCTACCCCTATCACTATCCTATCCTAGATCTACCCCTACACCTACCCCTATCGCTATCCTACCATACCCTTATCCTACCCTTTCCTAGATCGACTTCTACACCTACCCCTATCGCTATCCTACCCTAGGTCTACCCTACCCCAATCGCTATCCTACCATACCCCTATCCTACCCTAGATCTACCCCTACACCTATCCTTATCACTATCCTACCCCTATCCTAACCTTTCCTAGATCGACATCTAACCCTATCGCTATCCTACCCTTTCCTAGATCGACCCCTACACCTACCCCTATCGCTATCCTACCCTTTCCTAGATCGACCCTACACCTACCCCTATCACTATCCTACCCTTTTTCTCGATCTACCCCTACACCTACCCCTATCGCTATTCTACACTTTCCTAGATTCACCCCTACAGCTAACCCTATCGCTATCCTACCCTTTCCTAGATCGACCCCTACACCTAACCCTATCGCTATCCTACCCTTTCCTAGATCGACATCTACACCTCCCCCTATCGCTATCCTAACCTTTCCTAGATCGACCTCTACACCTAACCCTATCGCTATCCTACCCTTTCCTAGATCGACATCTACACCTACCCCTATTCTACCCTTTCCTAGATCGACCTCTACACCTAACCCTATCGCTATCCTACCCTTTCCTAGATCGACCCCTACACCTAACCCTATCGCTATCCTACCCTTTCCTAGATCGACTCCTACAGTTAACCCTATCGCTACCCTACCCTTTCCTAGATTCATCCCTACACCTAACCCTATCGCTATCCTACCCTTTCCTAGATCGACCCCTACACCTACCCCTGTCGCTATCCTACCCTTTCCTAGATCGACCCCTACAGTTAACCCTATCGCTATCCTACCCTTTCCTAGATCGACCCCTACAGTTAACCCTATCGCTATCCTACCCTTTCCTAGATCGACCCCTACACCTAACCCTATCGCTATCCTACCCTTTCCTAGATCGACCCCTACAGTTAACCCTATCGCTACCCTACCCTTTCCTAGATTCATCCCTACACCTAACCCTATCGCTATCCTACCCTTTCCTAGATCGACCCCTACACCTACTCCTATCGCTATCCTACCCTTTCCTAGATCGACATCTACACCTAACCCTATCGCTATTCTACCCTTTCCTAGATCGACCCCTACACCTACCCTTATCGCTATCCTACCCTTTCCTAGATCGACCCCTACAGTTAACCCTATCGCTATCCTACCCTTTCCTAGATCGACCCCTACAGTTAACCCTATCGCTATCCTACCCTTTCCTAGATCGACCTCTACAGCTAACCCTATCGCTATCCTACCCTTTCCTAGATCGACCCCTACAGTTAACCCTATCGCTACCCTACCCTTTCCTAGATTCACCCCTACACCTAACCCTATCGCTATCCTACCCTTTTCTAGATCGACCCCTACACCTACCCCTATCGCTACCCTATCCTTTCCTAGATTCACCCCTACACCTACCCCTTTCGCTATCCTACCCTTTCCTAGATCGACATCTACACCTACCCCTATCGCTATTCTACCCTTTCCTAGATCGACCTCTACACCTACCCTTATCGCTGCCCTACCCTTTCCTAGATCGACCCCTACACCTACCCCTATCGCTATTCTACCCTTTCCTAGATCGACCTCTACAGCTAACCCTATCGCTATCCTACCTTTTCCTAGATCGACCTCTACAGCTAACCCTATCGCTATCCTACCCTTTCCTAGATCGACCCCTACACCTACCTTTATCGCTATCCTACCCTTTCCTAGATCGACCCCTACACCTACCCATATCGTTATTCTACCCTTTCCTAGATCGACCCCTACAGTTAACCCTATCGCTATCCTACCCTTTCCTAGATCGACCCCTACAGTTAACCCTATCGCTATCCTACCCTTTCCTAGATCGACCCCTACACCTAACCCTATCGCTATCCTACCCTTTCCTAGATCGACCTCTACACCTAACCCTATCGCTATCCTACCCTTTCCTAGATCGACCTCTACACCTAACCCTATCGCTATCCTACCCTTTCCTAGATCGACCTCTACACCTAACCCTATCGCTATCCTACCCTTTTCTAGATCGACCCCTACACCTACCCCTATCGCTACCCTATCCTTTCCTAGATTCACCCCTACACCTACCCCTTTCGCTATCCTACCCTTTCGTAGATCGACATCTACACCTACCCCTATCGCTATTCTACCCTTTCCTAGATCGACCTCTACACCTACCCTTATCGCTGCCCTACCCTTTCCTAGATCGACCCCTACACCTACCCCTATCGCTATTCTACCCTTTCCTAGATCGACCTCTACAGCTAACCCTATCGCTATCCTACCCTTTCCTAGATCGACCTCTACAGCTAACCCTATCGCTATCCTACCCTTTCCTAGATCGACCCCTACACCTACCTTTATCGCTATCCTACCCTTTCCTAGATCGACCCCTACACCTACCCATATCGTTATTCTACCCTTTCCTAGATCGACCCCTACAGTTAACCCTATCGCTATCCTACCCTTTCCTAGATCGACCCCTACAGTTAACCCTATCGCTATCCTACCCTTTCTTAGATCGACCCCTACACCTAACCCTATCGCTATCCTACCCTTTCCTAGATCGACCTCTACACCTACCCCTATCGCTATTCTACCCTTTCCTAGATCGACCTCTACAGCTAACCCTATCGCTATCCTACCCTTTCCTAGATCGACCTCTACAGCTAACCCTATCGCTATCCTACCCTTTCCTAGATCGACCCCTACACCTACCCTTATCGCTATCCTACCCTTTCCTAGATCGACCCCTACACCTACCCATATCGTTATTCTACCCTTTCCTAGATCGACCCCTACAGTTAACCCTATCGCTATCCTACCCTTTCCTAGATCGACCCCTACAGTTAACCCTATCGCTATCCTACCCTTTCCTAGATCGACCCCTACACCTAACCCTATCGCTATCCTACCCTTTCCTAGATCGACCTCTACACCTAACCCTATCGCTATCCTACCCTTTCCTAGATCGACCTCTACACCTAACCCTATCGCTATCCTACCCTTTCCTAGATCGACCTCTACACCTAACCCTATCGCTATCCTACCCTTTCCCATCCTTATCTTTATCCTTGTCTCTCATATTCTATCCTTTATCTTATCTTGAATTGTTTTCAAAGTTTAAGTATGTGTCGATGTCGTTTTAGCGTCATTATGCAAGAAATCATTGCAAGGCAACAGAATATTTAACATTACCGTTCGTGCCGGAAATGATAAATACAGTTTTTCACATAGTTACAATAATTTCTATTGTTTCAAGAGATTTGTTAAGTGACGAACATGGTGACTTAAAGATTTACTGTGTCTTAGCATGAACATAAAATTTTAGTTCTCAAGAATGGTCAATATGAGTATATATTCATCAGTGAATTTACCTGGTGTCATAAAGTAACAGAATCTGGAAAACATACAAAACTTGGTCATTTTTGAAAGACGCTTAATCAATTTATTAAGCGTTTTCCAATAATCAAATGCATATATTTATGGAAACTTACTTGCTTTTTGTGATATTTATTTATTTTTTTATGTTATTTATGGCAGCAGGTATATTTACTGATGAATAGAGCTATTATTGGTCAAGTTTAAAATTTTCAAATGTTTATTCTTAGACCTATTATCCCTTTAAAAAGGAAACGAGATGAAATGTTTTTCCACATCGATTAATGTTCAAATCTTTGGCCGAATTTTCTTTTTTGGAAATTCCATATTCCTAAATAGTATTACTCATTAGAAATCAAATATACATGTGATATTTGGATTTTTATCAATAAGTTCCTTGTCAACTTCTCATATACAATATACTGTTATTTATATACGTAGTTCAAAAAGATATTATTCGTATTGTATTCTATTAGACAGTTATTGTATATACTGCATACAAGTATAATTTAGAACGCATAGCATTATAACAATACATTTAATAGGTTCGACGAAAACGACATTCTCTGAAAATAGATTCTTTATTTTACATGGGTCAGAATTAGGTACAATACACAAGGACATGGTCCTGTCTAACATTCAGTACATAGAGACAAACATAGGCTCTATATTTTACATGGGTCAGAATTAGGTCCAATACACAAGGGCATAGTCCTGTCTAACAATCAGTCCATGGAGACAAACATAGAATCTTTATTTTACATGGGTTAGAATTAGGTCCAATACACAAGGATATGGCCCTGTCTAACATTCAGCCCGTCATGACAAACACAAAACTTCCCTTTAAAATTTTACCATGGGTCAGAATTAGGCCCAATACACAAGGATATGGCCCTATCTAACATTCAGTCCATGGTGACAAACATAGACTCTTTATTTAACATGGGTTAGAATTAGGTCCAATACACAAGAATATGGCCCTGTCTAACATTCAGTACATAGAGACAAACATAGACTCTTTATTTAACATGGGTTAGAATTAGGTCCAATACACAAGGACATGGTCCTGTCTAACATAGAGACAAACATAGAATCTATATTTTACATGGGTCAGAATTAGGTCCAATACACAAGGATATGGTCCTGTCTAACATTCAGTCCATAGAGACAAACATAGAATCTTTATTTTACATGGGTCAGAATAAGGGCCAATACACAAGGACATGTTCCTGTCTAACATTCAGTCCATAGAGACAAACATAGACCCTATATTTTACATGGGTCAGAATTAGGTCCAATACACAAGGACATGGTCTTGTCTAATATTCAGTCCATGGAGACAAACATAGACTCTTTATTTAACATGGGTAGAATTAGGTCCAATACACAAGGATATGGCCCTGTCTAACATTCAGTACATAGAGACAAACATAGACTCTTTATTTCACATTCGACAGAATTACTTCTAATACACAAGGACATGGTCCTGTCTAACATTCAGTCCATAGAGACTCTTTATTTTACATGGGACAGAATTAGGTCTAATACACAAGAACATGTTCCTGTCTAACATTCAGTCCATGGAGACAAACATAGATTCTTTATTTTACATGGGTCAGAATTAGGTCCAATACACAAGGACATGGTCCTGTCTAACATTCAGTCCATAGAGACAAACATAAACTCTTTATTTTACATGGGTCAGAATTAGGTCCAATACACAAGGATATGGTCCTGTCTGACATTCAGTCCATGGAGACAAACATAAACTCTTTATTTTACATGGGTCAGAATTAGGTCCAATACACAAGGATATGGTCCTGTCTAACATTCAGTCAATGGGACAAACATAGACTCTTTATTTAACATGGGTTAGAATTAGGTCCAATACACAAGGATATGGCCCTGTCTAACATTCAGCCCGTAATGACAAACACAAACTCTTTATTTTACATGGGTCAGAATTAGGCCCAATACACAAGGATATGGCCCTATCTAACATTCAGTCCATGGAGACAAACATAGGCTCTATATTTTACATGGGTTAGAATTAGGTCCAATACACAAGGATATGGCCCTATCTAACATTCAGTCCATGGTGACAAACATAGACTCTTTATTTAACATGGGTTAGAATTAGGTCCAATACACAAGGATATGGCCCTGTCTAACATTCAGTACATAGAGACAAACATAGACTCTTTATTTAACATGGGTTAGAATTAGGTCCAATACACAAGGACATGGTCCTGTCTAACATAGAGACAAACATAGAATCTATATTTTACATGGGCCAGAATTAGGTCCAATACACAAGGATATGGTCCTGTCTAACATTCAGTCCATAGAGACAAACATAGAATCTTTATTTCACATTCGACAGAATTACTTCTAATACACAAGGACATGGTCCTGTCTAACATTCAGTCCATAGAGACTCTTTATTTTACATGGGTCAGAATTAGGTCTAATACACAAGGACATGTTCCTGTCTTACATTCAGTCCATAGAGACAAACATAGACTCTATATTTTACATGGGTCAGAATTAGGTCCAATACACAAGGACATGGTCCTGTCAAACATTCAGTCCATGGAGACAAACATAAACTCTTTATTTTACATGGGTCAGAATAAGGGCCAATACACAAGGACATGGTCCTGTCTAACATTCAGTCCATAGAGACAAACATAGACTCTTTATTTTACATGGGTCAGAATAAGGGCCAATACACAAGGACATGGTCCTGTCTAACATTCAGTCCATAGAGACAAACGTAGACTCTTTATTTTACATGGGTCAGAATAAGGGCCAATACACAAGGACATGTTCCTGTCTAACATTCAGTCCATAGAGACAAACATAGACTCTTTATTTTACATGGGTCAGAATAAGGGCCAATACACAAGGACATGTTCCTGTCTAACATTCAGTCCATAGAGACAAACATAGACCCTATATTTTACATGGGTCAGAATTAGGTCCAATACACAAGGACATGGTCTTGTCTAATATTCAGTCCATGGAGACAAACATAGACTCTTTATTTAACATGGGTAGAATTAGGTCCAATACACAAGGATATGGCCCTGTCTAACATTCAGTACATAGAGACAAACATAGACTCTTTATTTCACATTCGACAGAATTACTTCTAATACACAAGGACATGGTCCTGTCTAACATTCAGTCCATAGAGACTCTTTATTTTACATGGGTCAGAATTAGGTCTAATACACAAGAACATGTTCCTGTCTAACATTCAGTCCATGGAGACAAACATAGATTCTTTATTTTACATGGGTCAGAATTAGGTCCAATACACAAGGACATGGTCCTGTCTAACATTCAGTACATAGAGACAAACATAGACTCTTTATTTCACATTCGACAGAATTACTTCTAATACACAAGAACATGTTCCTGTCTAACATTCAGTCCATGGAGACAAACATAGACTCTTTATTTTACATGGGTCAGAATTAGTTCCAATACACAAGGACATGGTCCTGTCTAACATTCAGTCCATAGAGACAAACATAAACTCTTTATTTTACATGGGTCAGAATTAGTTCCAATACACAAGGATATGGTCCTGTCTGACATTCAGTCCATGGAGACAAACATAAACTCTTTATTTTACATGGGTCAGAATTAGGTCCAATACACAAGGATATGGTCCTGTCTAACATTCAGTCAATGGGACAAACATAGACTCTTTATTTAACATGGGTTAGAATTAGGTCCAATACACAAGGATATGGCCCTGTCTAACATTCAGTCCATGGTGACAAACATAGACTCTTTATTTTACATGGGTCAGAATTAGGTCCAATACACAAGGACATGGTCCTGTCTAATATTCAGTCCATGGTGACAAACATAGACTCTTTATTTTACATGGGTCAGAAATAGGCCCAATACACAAGGACATGGTCCTGTCTAACATTCAGTCCATAGACAAGCATAGACTCTATATTTTACATTGGTCAGAATTAGGTACAATACACAAGGACATGGTCCTGTCTAACATTCAGTCCATAGAGACAAACATAGACTCTATATTTTACATGGGTAAGAATTAGGTCCAATACACAAGGATATGGCTGTGTCTAACATTCAGCTCGTAGTGACAAACATAGACTCTAAATTTTACATGGGTAAGAATTAGGTCTAATACACAAGGATATGGCTCTGTCTAACATTCAGCTCGTAGTGACAAACATAGACTCTATATTTTACATGGGTAAGAATTAGGTCCAATACACAAGGACATGGTCCTGTCTAATATTCAGTTCATGGAGACAAACATAGGCTCTATATTTTACATGGGTCAGAATTAGGTCTAATACACAAGGACATGGTCCTGTCTAACAATCAGCCCATAGAGACAAACATAAACTCTTTATTTTACATGGGTCAGAATTAGGTCTAATACAGAAGGACATGGTCCTGTCTAACATTCAGTCAATGGGACAAACATAGACTCTCTATTTTACATGGGTAAGAATTAGGTCCAATACACAAGGACATGGTCCTGTCTAACATTCAGCTCGTAGTGACAAACATAGACTCTATATTTTACATGGGTAAGAATTAGGTACAATACACAAGGACATGGTCCTGTCTAATATTCAGTTCATGGAGACAAACATAGGCTCTATATTTTACATGGGTCAGAATTAGGTCTAATACACAAGGACATGGTCCTGTCTAACAATCAGCCCATAAAGACAAACATAAACTCTTTATTTTACATGGGTCAGAATTAGGTCCAATACACAAGGACATGGTCCTGTCTGACATTCAGTCCATGGAGACAAACATAAACTCTTTATTTTACATGGGTCAGAATTAGGTCCAATACACAAGGAGATGGTCCTGTCACACACATACATCCCATGGGGCAATAGAATGGATGAAAAAAAATTATAAATACATAAATAAATCCACATGGACATAGAAAGTAAAGTTCAAACGTATTTTTTATTTTTTATTTGATCATAAGACAATTACTAAACTTGGAGGAAGACGACATTATGATATGCCTTCCCTACCTATATGCCTTCTCAATGATAACTAACGTTGAGAACATTAACATAAGAAGCACTTTATCTTCGTCACTAATTCGGTTTTGAGATAATTGTACCCATTTAAGATATACATGTACTTAATATTGTACTGTACAATTTTGTTGAGAACATTAATATCTGAAGCACTTGTCTTGATCACGATGTTATTTTTGAGAGCTCCTTTGGGAAAATTGGCTTGAAAAATATTATTAAGGTTCTTGTGGAGAAGGGGAACCCTGTTGTTTTTAATGGCACTGATGTAGATGAAGACTTTCAACTGAAAGTGATACTGCGTCTTAGAATGAACATAAAATTTAAGTTCTCAAGAATGGCCAATATGAGTATATATATTCATCAGTGAACTTACCTGGTGTCATAAAGTAACAGAATCCCTTAAAATCTTGAAAACTCACAAAACTAAGTCATTTTAAAAAAAAAACGCTTAATCCATTTATTAAGCGTTTTTCAATAATCAATTCCATATCATCGGATAAATACTTTTTTTTTATATTCATTTTAAGACCTATTATCCCTTTAACAGATTTTAAGAGATTCTGTTACTTTATGACACCAGGTAGGTTCACTGATGAATATAATCATTTTGATCATTCTTGAGAACTTAAATTTTATGTTCATTTTAAGACCTATTATCCCTTTAATATAAAATTGATAAAGGAGCAGGGAACATTGATATAATAAAGTATTACAAGTGATATCTAAATAGTAATCAAGACTCTCTATTTAAAAAATATACAGTAATGATGTAAAAACTTTTTTCATTATTACTATATTACACGCCTGACTAAATTTCTAATATAATTATGACATTATAACTCACCGTGGATACGTCAATCACTACCACTAACAGTAGTACATAACACTTCAACATCTTCATATTTACATCGTCTGTGTTAACAACCTACACTCGTCTGCAACTAACTTCTGTATATTTCCCGCCAAAATTAATTCCCGCGTTTGGAATAAAGTTACATGAAGATTACCATCTGAAAAATTCAGATCTTCAAAATTGATTCATTGACTTGTAAGATCAGAAATTTCTCAATGAGGAAGTTTAAAGATAGTGTAATCACGTGACCAACTAGGAAGTTTTGGAGGGACCTATATAACTAGTATCTCTATTGGCTAATATCAATACAATGTAATTGAAATAAACACTGATATAAAGTAAGGGCTAAATGTAGATATAATTATAATACAGGCCAATAATTTAAAAGGCCTCTCCCTTTACTTGTACATTATACATGTATCGATGTACTGTCCAAGTGCCGAGTCGGGTTTACTGTCAAGGTTGATTGGTTGTTGAAGGGGGTTGACTGTCACCGGGTGATCGGTTGTTGAAGGGTGTTGACTGTCAAAGAGTGATCGGTTATTGAAGAGGGTTGACTGTCAAAGGGTGATCGGTTGTTGAAGAGGTTTGACTGTCAAAGAGTGATCGGTTGTTGAAGGGGGTTGACTGTCACCGGGTGATCGGTTGTTGAAGGGGGTTGACTGTCACCGGGTGATCCGTTGTTGAAGGGTGTTGACTGTCAAAGAGTGATCGGTTATTGAAGAGGGTTGACTGTCAAAGGGTGATCGGTTATTGAAGAGGGTTGACTGTCAAAGGGTGATCGGTTGTTGAAGAGGTTTGACTGTCAAAGGGTGATCGGTTGTTGAAGGGTTTGA
The DNA here is from genome assembly GCA_030562195.1 of Nipponacmea schrenckii. Taxonomy (NCBI): domain Eukaryota; kingdom Metazoa; phylum Mollusca; class Gastropoda; family Lottiidae; genus Nipponacmea; species Nipponacmea schrenckii. The sequence continues at coordinate 1,099,334 of JAUJPP010000005.1, read as the reverse complement.
CTGTCAAAGGGTGATCGGTTGTTGAAGGGGGTTGACTGTCAACGGGTGATCAGCTGTTGAAGGGTGTTGACTGTCAAAGAGTGATCGGTTGTTGAAGGGGTTGACTGTCAAAGGGTGATCAGCTGTTGAAGGGGGTTGACTGTCAAAGGGTGATCGTGTTGAAGGGTGTTGACTGTCAAAGGTTTATTGTTGTTGAAGGGGGTTGACTGTCAAAGGGTGATCGGTTGTTGAAGGGGTTGACTGTCAAAGGTGATCGTTGTTGAAGGGGGTTGATGTCAAAGGTGATCGGTTTTGAAGGGTGTTGACTGTCAAAGGTTGATTGATTGTTGAAGGGGGTTGACTGTCAAAGGGTGATCGGTTGTTCAAGGGGGTTGACTGTCAAAGGGTGATCGGTTTTGAAGGGGGTGACTGTCAAAGAGTGATCGGTTTTGAAGGGGGTTGACTGTCAAAGGGTGATATGTTGAAGGGGTTGACTGTCAAAGGGTGATCGGTTGTTAAGGGGGTTGACTGTCAAAGGGTGATCGGTTATTGAAGGGGTTGACTGTCAAAGGTTGATTGATTTTTGAAGGGGGTTGACTGTCAAAGGGTGATCAGCTGTTGAAGGGTGTTGACTGTCAAAGGGTGATCGGTTTTGAAGGGGTTGACTGTCAAAGGGTGATCGGTTGTTGAAGGGTGTTGACTGTCAAAGGGTGATGGTGTTGAAGGGGGTTGACTGTCAAAGGTGATCGGTTTTTGAAGGGGGTTGACTGTCAAAGGGTGATCGTTTGAAGGGGTTGACTGTCAAAGAGTGATCGGTTGTTGAAGGGTGTTGACTGTCAAAGGGTATCGGTTTTGAAGGGGTTGACTGTCAAAGGTTTATTGTTTTGAAGGGGGTTGACTGTCAAAGGGTGATCGGTTTTGAAGGGTGTTGACTGTCAAAGGTTGATTGATTGTTGAAGGGGGTTGACTGTCAAAGGGTGATCAGCTGTTGAAGGGTGTTGACTGTCAAAGGGTGATCGGTTATTGAAGGGGTTGACTGTCAAAGGTGATCGTGTTGAAGGGGTTGACTGTCAAAGGTGATCGGTTGTTGAAGGGTGTTGACTGTCAAAGGGTGATCGGTTGTTGAAGGGGGTTGACTGTCAAAGGGTGATCGGTTATTGAAGGGTGTTGACTGTCAAAGAGTGATCGGTTGTTGAAGGGGGTTGACTGTCAAAGAGTGATCGGTTGTTGAAGGGTGTTGACTGTCAAAGGGTGATCGGTTGTTGAAGGGTGTTGACTGTCAAAGGGTGATCGGTTGTTGAAGGGTGTTGACTGTCAAAGAGTGATCGGTTTTGAAGGGGTTGACTGTCAAAGGGTGATCAGTTTTGAAGGGTGTTGACTGTCAAAGGTGATATTGTTGAAGGGGGTTGACTGTCAAAGGGTGATCGGTTGTTAAGGGGGTTGACTGTCAAAGGGTGATCGGTTATTGAAGGGGGTTGACTGTCAAAGGGTGATCGGTTGTTGAAGGGGGTTGACTGTCAAAGGGTGATCAGCTGTTGAAGGGTGTTGACTGTCAAAATATAATTGTGAAAAGTATACATCAAAGTACATTACAATGAAACAATGTCATAGGACTATCAAAGGATGATTAATTGTTGACATTGACTTCAAACGTGATCAGTGTTGCAAGTTTACTCAAAATATAATTCAATACACAAAATAAATTATGAAAATATAAAAATATAATTTGCAATACACAAAGATCATATTTGCACATACACAAAGGATATAATGGCACATAACAAAATCTCATAATATGGCACATACACAAAGATATAATTTGCACATACACAAAAATATAATTGGCACATACACAAAATATAATTTGCACATACACAAAATATAATTGGCACATACACAAAATATAATTGGCACATACACAAATATATAATTGGCACATACACAAAGATATAATTGGCACATACACAAAGATATAATTGGCACATACACAAAAATATAATTTGCACATACACAAAGATATAATTTGCACATACACAAAGATATAATTGGCACATACACAAAGATATAATTGGCACATACACAAAGATATAATTGGCACATACACAAAGATATAATTGCACATACACAAAGATAAATTGGCACATACACAAAGATATACATTTGCACATACACAAAGATATAATTTGCACATACACAAAGATATAATTGGCACATACACAAAAATATAATTTGCAAATACACAAAAATATAATTAGCACATACACAAAGATATAATTTGCACATACACAAAAATATAATTGGCACATACACAAAAATATAATTTGCACATACACAAAGATATAATTGGCACATACACAAAGATATAATTTGCACATACACAAAAATATAATTGGCACATACACAAAGATATAATTTGCACATACACAAAGATATAATTGGCACATACACAAAGATATAATTTGCACATACACAAAAATATAATTGGCACATACACAAAGATATAATTTGCACATAAAGCAGTTTTCATTTTGTGTTTACACAAATACATCACATGCAAAATTGCACATTTTCGAATTTAAACTAGTACACTTGAGGCGCCATCAAGAAGGTCAATAATTCCATGAGACTTTACTGGAATATAAATATCAGTAATACTGGAAGTCTTGGGAAGTTCATACAGGAAACACTCCTACCAATTATTAATCTATTTACAAACACACAATATTGTAAATATATTTACAAAGAAAAACACAACCTGTTCATTAGTATTATGCATTTTTTGCTCTGACACACATTTTTTTTGTTCATATCTTAATGCATCTTAATATCTCAATAAAGGTCAATATGAGTATATATTCATCAATGAACTTACCTGGTGTCATAAAGTAACAGAATCCCTTAAAATCTAGAAAACTCACAAAACTAAGTCTTTTTTGAAAAAAAACTTTATCAATTTATTAAGTGTTTTTCAATAATCAAATGCATCTTTATGGATAATTACTTAGTTTTTTGGATATTTATTTATTTTTTGTATGTTAATTATGACAGCAGGTATATTTACTGATGAATAGAGCTCTTATTGGTCCAATTTTTTTTATCCCTGTATCCCTTTAATATTTTACAATAGTTTCCTTGTAATGAATTGTCAATATATCATCATTTTGAATTGTTAATATTATAGTCTAATGATTTGTTAATATCTCATTCCGATGATTGTTACTGGTCTATTATTGTTTATCCCATTGAATTGTTAATATTTTAACCTAATGATTTGTTAATATCTCATTCCAATGATTGTTACTGGTCTATTATTGTTTATCCCATTGAATTGTTAATATTATAGTCTAATGATTTGTTAATATCTCATCCCAATGATTGTTACTGGTCTATTATTGTTTATCCCATTGAATTGTTAATATTTTAACCTAATGATTTGTTAATATCTCATCCCAATGATTGTTACTGGTCTATTATTGTTTATCCCATTGAATTGTTAATATTATTTAAACCCAATGATTTGTTAATATCTCATCCCAATGATTGTTACTGGTCTATTATTGTTTATCCCATTGAATTGTTAATATTTTAACCTAATGATTTGTTAATATCTCATTCCAATGATTGTTACTGGTCTATTATTGTTTATCCCATTGAATTGTTAATATTTTAACCTAATGATTTGTTAATATCTCATCCCAATGATTGTTACTGGTCTATTATTGTTTATCCCATTGAATTGTTAATATTTTAACCTAATGATTTGTTAATATCTCATTCCAATGATTGTTACTGGTCTATTATTGTTTATCCCATTGAATTGTTAATATTATTTAAACCCAATGATTTGTTAATATCTCATTCCAATGATTGTTACTGGTCTATTATTGTTTATCCCATTGAATTGTTAATATTTTAACCTAATGATTTGTTAATATCTCATCCCAATGATTGTTACTGGTCTATTATTGTTTATCCCATTGAATTGTTAATATTTTAACCTAATGATTTGTTAATATCTCATTCCATGATTGTTACTGGTCTATTATTGTTTATCCCATTGAATTGTTAATATTTTAACCTAATAATTTGTTAATATCTCATTCCAATGATTGTTACTGGTCTATTATTGTTTATCCCATTGAATTGTTAATATTATAGTCTAATGATTTGTTAATATCTCATCCCAATGATTGTTACTGGTCTATTATTGTTTATCCCATTGAATTGTTAATATTTTAACCTAATGATTTGTTAATATCTCATTCCAATGATTGTTACTGGTCTATTATTGTTTATCCCATTGAATTGTTAATATTTTAACCTAATGATTTGTTAATATCTCATTCCAATGATTGTTACTGGTCTATTATTGTTTATCCCATTGAATTGTTAATATTTTAACCTAATGATTTGTTAATATCTCATCCCAATGATTGTTACTGGTCTATTATTGTTTATCCCATTGAATTGTTAATATTTTTAAATATTTTCTTTCCATTTTCAATGTAACATTGATTGGAAAGAATTCTCAATCATTTTATCCAAAAAATTTCCTTATATACAAATATCAAGTTAAATAATTTCACATCAATCTCAGTGAATCTTTCATTTTTTCTTCCTTAAGCTTCTTAAAGAGATAATAGGTCTTAGAGTAAACATAAAATTTGAAAATTTTAAATTTGGTCAATAAGAGCTCTATTCATCAGTAAATATACCTGGTAAGTAATGAACCATAAAAATGAATGTGATTATTGAAAAATAATAAAGCATTTTTCAATAATAACATAGTTTTGTGAGTTTTCCAGATTTTAAGGGATTCTTTTTCTTCACTGATAAATATATACTCATATTGACCATTCTTGAGAACTAAAATTTCATGATCATTCTAAGACCTATTATCCCTTTAATTTTAATGAATTCCTATTTTTTAAAAACATTCTACAATTCGTCCCTATCCTGCATATGTTGTTGTACAAAATCATACATATCTTCTAATGTCCTGGAGCCTGAGTACTCTTCTACCAATACACCATGTCGGAATAATAGTAAAGTTGGATACCCCCGCACCTTGAAAAAAACAAAGATTGGCTCTTTATATCCTAAAGAGAGTCTAACACAAATTATTTCAGAATTCAAATGACATGAGAAGGGACCCAAAGAAAATCATGAAACACATTATCTGTCTGTGGAGTTTATTTGATAAAGAAAAAAAGGAAACAACTATATTTTACATGGATAACAACTTAAGTTCACAAGTCCACCGTGGCAGGGATCCTTTCAACCAGCTGATCATTGACCAAACCTCTTGGTATTGATCTTTCCCAGATTATCTGTACCCATTTACAGCTGGGTTGACTGGAATAATGAGGATCCTTTCTACCAGCTGATCATTGACCAAACCTCTGGTATTGATCTTTACTAGATTATCTGTACCCATTTACAGCTGGGTTGACTGGAATAATGAGGATCCTTTCTACCAGCTGGTCCTTGACCAAACCTCTTGGTATTGATCTTTACTAGATTATCTGTACCCTTTTACAGCAGGGTTAACTGGAATAATGAGGATCCTTTTTACCAGCTGGTCCTTGACCAAACATCTTGGTATTGATCTTTACTAGATTATCTGTACCCATTTACAGCTGGGTGGACTGGAATAATGAGGATCCTTTCTACCAGCTGGTCCTTGACCAAACCTCTTGGCATTGACCTTTCCTGGATAATCCATACCCATTTACAGCTGGGTTGAATAGAATAATGAGGATCCTTTCTACCAGCTGGTCCTTGACCAAACCTCTTGGTATTGATCTTTCCTAGATTATCTGTACCCATTTACAGCTGGGTTGACTGGAATAATGAGGATCCTTTCTACCAGCTGGTCCTTGACCAAACCTCTTGGTATTGATCTTTCCTGGATTATCCATACCCATTTACAGCTGGGTTGAATGGAATAATGAGGATCCTTTCTACCAGCTGGTCCTTGACCAAAACTCTTGGTATTGATCTTTCCTAGATTATCTGTACCCATTTACAGCTGGGTGGACTGGAATAATGAGGATCCTTTCTACCAGCTGGTCCTTGACCAAACCTCTTGGTATTGATCTTTCCTAGATTATCTGTACCCATTTACAGCTGGGTTGACTGGAATAATGAGGATCCTTTCTACCAGCTGGTCCTTGACCAAACCTCTTGGTATTGATCTTTACTAGATTATCTGTACCCATTTACAGCTGGGTGGACTGGAATAATGAGGATCCTTTCTACCAGCTGGTCCTTGACCAAAACCTCTTGGTATTGATCTTTACTAGATTATCTGTACCAATTTACAGCTGGGTTGACTGGAATAATGAGGATCCTTTCTACCAACTGGTCCTTGATCAAACCTCTTGGCATTTATCTTTTCTAGGTCCTTTGTCAAATGAATGATTATAAAAATTTATATGAAAAAGAAAATGAGTTTACCTTGTTATTTTACAGATGTCCTGTATCCACAATCTAGATCAGCTTATACTTCTTCTTTTATCAGAGAATTTACTTACTGGGTCTATAATGTACGGTGCTAATTTCTACAATGTCCATGAAAAATAGACACATGTAATTTATCTTGTTACTTAAGGTTTATGTACTTATTTTTAAAGAATGATTATGAAAAAGTATTAGTAATATAAGATTGAGACCGGATTAAAGTAAGGTATTATCCTTGTTATTTTAAAGATTTTATCTAGATAAAATGTGTTATCATTGTATAAATGTCTTCATTCTTTATTGAAGAATTTTTACTGTATAAATCGACATGTCGGTCCTATAACTTGTTATATAATGTTTAGACCTTCGTATTAAAAGTGTGTATATACCTTGTTATTAAAGAAGTGTGTTATGTACCTTGTTATTAAAGAAGTGTGTTATGTACCTTGTTATTAAAGAAGTGTGTTATGTACCTTGTTATTAAAGAAGTGTGTTATGTACCTTGTTATTAAAGAAGTGTGTTATGTACCTTGTTATTAAAGAAGTGTGTTATGAACCTTGTTATTAAGGAAGTGTGTTATGTACCTTGTTCTTAAAGAAGTGTGTTATGACCTTGTTATTAAAGAAGTGTGTTATGTACCTTGTTATTAAAGAAGTGTGTTATGTACCTTGTTATAAAGAAGTGTGTTATGTACCTTGTTATTAAAGAAGTGTGTTATGTACCTTGTTATTAAAGAAGTGTGTTATGACCTTGTTATTAAAGAAGTGTGTTATGAACCTTGTTATTAAAGAAGTGTGTTATGTACCTTGTTATTAAAGAAGTGTTTATGTACCTTGTTATTAAGAAGTGTGTTATGTACCTTGTTATTAAAGAAGTGTGTTATGTACCTTGTTATTAAAGAAGTGTGTTATGTACCTTGTTATTAAAGAAGTGTGTTATGTACCTTGTTATTAAAGAAGTGTGTTATGTACCTTGTTATTAAAGAAGTGTGTTATGTACCTTGTTATTAAAGAAGTGTGTTATGTACCTTGTTATTAAAGAAGTGTGTTATGTACCTTGTTATTAAAGAAGTGTGTTATGTACCTTGTTATTAAAGAAGTGTGTTATGTACCTTGTTATTAAAGAAGTGTGTTATGTACCTTGTTATTAAAGAAGTGTGTTATGTACCTTGTTATTAAAGAAGTGTGTTATGTACCTTGTTATTAAAGAAGTGTGTTATGTACCTTGTTATTAAAAGAAGTGTGTTATGTACCTTGTTATTAAAGAAGTGTGTTATGTACCTTGTTATTAAAGAAGTGTGTTATGTACCTTGTTATTAAAGAAGTGTGTTATGTACCTTGTTATTAAACAAGTGTGTTATACCATTATATATTGCCCTTATGTTATATATGCTCTATACTTCTAAATGTCCTGGATTATCCATTCTCACACTAATATCAAAAGCCACACAAATAGGCTTGCAATTCTTACAAATAATATTTTTAAATTAAGCTTACCAGGGTGCGTAAAATTTGATAAAAGCTAATGGGGATGATTGTACTTCTTCAAATGTTGAGTCAGTTAGCTCTACCATAGGCGGCTGAAATAAATGGGTATAGATCCTTTATTTGCTATCCTTTAGTAAAATTTACTTTTAGTTACCTGTAACCCTTTTCAGTAATAAAACTCACTTCAAATTCTTTCACAGTTCAATAAAACCTATAATAGCTAGTCAGTGATAAAATCTCTTGGCATTGATCATACATCAATAACTCCCAATGACATTCAATTAGAAGAAGGGTTATATAGGCCTAACTAAGCCTGTTCCCTAATCCCATACAACTGGGTCTAATGGGAAACAGCTACCCCTCATCCCATGGGATTTTTCAAATTAAATCTAATATATACAGGCCTGTGGTATCAAGGAATAGAATTGGCCGATACATATACAATATACGACCACCTTTATTAAGAGCCCACCTTCAATAAGCGACCACAATAAATTCCCCCCTACGAGTTTTCAATGTAATTATCGACTAATAAGCGGCCACCTTCATTACGTGACGAGCTACCACAAATTTACACTCCCCAGTAATCAAAATGACTCAATTAAGTGACCATGATACTTCTGATTATCTCCCGTAACAAAAATCAAGTTCACGCGTAGGTGAGATTCAATGAGATTAACGCTAATCTTCTACAGATTAATTTTATAGCTTGTTGCTGATTAATATTGAAAGATTTCCTCGTATTGACGATTATTATAAAGTACTGTAAAGACTTCAAAATTTAGTTTATAGTAAAAATGAAGGCTACGGTAAAATTTATCAGAAAGCGAAAGTAGAGTGTACCCGATTTTGTTATGGCTACCCTTAACACTGCCGATGGCTACCCTTAAAACTGCCGATGGCTACCCTTCACCAAGAGTGACTGACCTCTTCTTCCACTTCTTCTGGTATTTTACCTTCTGACCCCTTCCCATCATCCTCTGGTTGTTTATTCAACATTTTATCAACAAAGTTCTTTAAATTTTCATGATCCCGTCCGCCACTGTATTTCTCTACCTGTAGAAAACAACAATATGGTAATGGGGAAATAAACGCTGGTTTATCATGTGAAAAGACAAATGACCATGTTTATTTCACCATATCGATCAGTCTAATTAAAATATAGACCTTACTTTCGTTTGTATTTTATTAGTTTCGTTTGGAATGTTTTTATTAGCTATTGGCTTTGTACTGAACCACTACAGTAAGGTCTAACACTGCCCATTACGGACTGTTCGAACGACCTTTGACCTTACTCAGTTTTAACCTAATGACCTCTGTTTTAACCAATCCACTTAATTTAAACTGATACAGAACAGCCAATGAAAAACTTTCTATTTGAGCAGACTTGATAAGCTAGTCTAATACGTCTCAGAATGCACAAATTGTTCGCGTCACATTATCTCGTTGCTGGGAAAGGTAGCCATGTGATTGGTTAAAACTGAGTTAGGTCAAACAGTTTGTTAGACCTAACTGTAGTGGTAACATACAAAGCCAATAGCTAATACACATTCAAAACGAAACTAATAAAATACGAACGAAAGCTAGGTCAATATTTTTATTAGACTGCATAACGAAAACAAGACCCACATTCATTCATTATTTACATTGCTCTATCTTTTTGGATGAAATACTCCCAAATTTTCCCAAACCATACAACTGGTATCTGTCAATCAAGTTAAGATGGCATGTCATAAATATTTTAGCTTGATCTATTGTGTTCACACACCAATAATGTTAATGAGACCAACATTTAATTTTTATATTTATGTTCAGATATGTTAATATGAGTCTTTTTTTCTTATTTTACCACAAACTTAGGATAACACCTACCTCTTTACCATTCGAGAAAAAAATTAAAGTTGGATATCCTCTAATAGAATTACTTGAGCAAACACTACCATGCTGAGTACAATCAATCTAAAACAACAAAGCAATGTCTCTTTAATATTTTCACACAAAGTTTGGATTGTGGATATCAAACAGCATAAACAATATAATTATGCAATGATATATGCGGAAAAATTTTTTAAAACTTTGTTTTCCTTTTTAGCTTTTTTATTTTCTTCGAGTAGCCACTACATTTAGGGTCTAATGACTGGCAGAGTTCAAACTAAGCGGTATCCCATCGCAGTTTGTGATACAAATTTTGGCAAAATGAGGATGTGTATTTTGTTAGTAGCCCAGTTTTTTTGCGGTACATAATATTTTCTAATTAATGAAATAAACGGAAATAAAGTACTTGTCCGATGCCCGACGTATGAAATTTTGTTTGTCAGCACATTGTATGAATAGTGTTGCACTTGTTTGACTGTCTGTTTGGAATCTGAGGTGCCTGGGAGCAACCACCTCGCAGGATCTATAAATGCAGGACTGAACAAAAACAGCTATACATTTTTCACATCTCAGAGACAAACAGAGTCAACATATAACGAATGATGTTATAACCTACCTTAGCAATAGTCACATCCTCTACAAATTCAAATGTTCTGGCCAATTCATCCCAAATTGGCGCAAGACGTTTACAATGGCCGCACCACGGAGCGTAAAACTTGACAAAATAATTTCCAAACTTTATAGTCTCATCGAACTTATCGTCAAGGACCAGCAGACCTTTTTTAGGCTCCGGAGGCGCTGGTTTTTCTTTTTCTGCCTGCAAAATACAAAACTAAATGAAAAAATATACGTAACTACTATTCAGTCTTGCTTGATTATGATCCAAATCCGTCTGACTCAAAGATTTCACTTTTTTTAGATCCTTAAAAATTTCACACGAGCTCTGAGAGCGCCGGTCTTTCTTTGTCAGTTAGTAAACCATTTCACTTTCACGATATGGTATTGGTCTTTCTCAATTGCACCTTCAATTGAAGGTTGTTAGATATGAAACACGTTGCCATCATTCAACACACTCTTGTCAAATCAGACGCAGGTTTTGGACATTAACCACGTAGAATTGTGAAGTAAAGCTAGCTTTAAAGCCAACTTTATTGCCAAACACGCTGTGTTTCCATTTAGTTTATCTGGTTCCGAAACCACTTTAGTCTCGATCAAAAAAGTAGCACATTATTGACAGGTCGCGATGTACAAGACTACCGATGATGCGTGTGGGACGGTAAAGCTAGTACTTTTGTATGGCTGAACGAGAAAAAGCCGGCTTTAAAGCTAGCTTTCATTTGGCCCGTGATAAATTGCAGAACACAAAAAAGGGAGGTTTTCAGTTCCTGAACTGTAATGTTTCAGCAATTTAACTAATGGAAACACAGAAAACCTAGCTTAAAGCTGGCTTTTTGGCCAAGTGGAAACGTGGTTATAGAATGCATCATCAGGCCAGTGCCATTTGTACATTCAGAGCAAAGTTATTGTGGCATTTCTAATATAATTTACAAAGAAGAAGAAAACAATGTCTACCTCCTGTTGTTCTTCAATAAATGATTTCAAAGATTGAATATCTCTTCCACTTTTATATCTTACAAAATCAATAGGGTTGTGGAAATATTTTAAAGTTGGATACCCCGTTATTTCATGATCTGCACATAATGGTGTTTCATCAGTACAGTCCACCTGAGAATAAAGATAAACTCTCAATAAATATAAAAACAATCCAAGAGAAAGGTAAAATCAAATTGTTTATTTAGAACAGGGCATTGTCAACACACAGAGATAATAATGTTCGTTTTGTTTTTGGGTTCGTCAACTCTGCATCATATTATATGAATTCAAATTTCGTCACTTTAAGAAAATGAAATGTAATGAATGGAGTTTTACGTCCTACTCTTCTGTACTTAATGGGTTAATGATGATGGTAGTAGCAAAGACAAGCAAAATAAAAGAATGGAGTTTTACGTCCTACTCTTCTGTACTTAATGGGTTAATGATGATGGTAGTAGCAAAGACAAGCAAAATAAAATGAATGGAGTTTTACATCCTTCTCTTCTGTACTTAATGGGTTAATGATGATAAATAGGGCAATGTCATGCAGTGTGCAATGAGGGAAATTTTGCCAGGACGGCAGCATTAGCCTGTGAATCAACTGTCGAAGGATCTTTAACATGCACAGACTTTAGCACACAGGGCCTCGGTTTATTGTCCCATATGAACGCTTTTTCCATGTCAGTCCCTCCGACCTGCATCACTGACAAAGGGAAACCTGGTTAAAACATACAAAAGTTTATCTCGACCTTTGCCAGGATTGAACCCTGGACCTTCAGGTTAGCGGGCAGCTTCCCTGTCATTTAAAGAGAGTATACATAGCCAATACTGTATGTTTTGGAGTTGGTCAACATAGCATCACATTCATAGAGTGTTTTGCAGTTGGTCAACTAGGCATCACATTCATAGATTGTTTTGCAGTTGGTCAACTAGGCATCACATTCATAGAGTGTTTTGCAGTTGGTCAACTAGGCATCACATTCATAGAGTGTTTTGCAGTTGGTCAACTAGGCATCACATTCATAGAGTGTTTTGCAGTTGGTCAACTAGGCATCACATTCATAGATTGTTTTGCAGTTGGTCAACTAGGCATCACATTCATAGTGTTTTAGAGTTGTTCAACTAGGCCTCACATTCAGAGTGTTTTAGAGTTGGTCAACTAGGCCTCACATTCAGAGTGTTTTAGAGTTGTTCAACTAGGCATCACATTCATAGAGTGTTTTAGAGTTGTTCAACTAGGCATCACATTCATAGAGTGTTTTAGAGTTGGTCAACTAGGCCTAACATTCATAGAGTGTTTTGGAGTTGGTAAACTAGACATCACATTCATATAGTGTTTTACAGTTGGTCAACTAGGCATCACATTCATAGAGTATTTTGTAGTTGGTCAACTAGGCATCACATTCATAGAGTGTTTAAGAGTTAGCCAACTAGGCATCACTTTCATAGAGTCCATATAGCTTAATTACATATATATATATAATATATGACTCACCTTGGCGATTGTGACAGGGCTATTTTCTATTTTATTGTAAACTGAGGCCAGTTCATTCCATGTTGGACCCAATCTCTTACAATGACCACACCTGGCAATCAAAAATTAACAATGGTGACAAATCAATAGACAAAAACAGATTGAAATCAGACATCATGTTTGTGTACAATTAAATATTCTACTTTTCTACTCTACAATACTCCAGTTACGCTAACTGTCATTTATTTTTCTTTAAACCGTTTTTTGTCATATGACGCTATGACGTAGTCAACGTACAACAATGAGGCTATCTAAGATGTGTATCAATAACATATAAAACAGTGAATTTGTATTTACAAAAATATAAATATAAGGATTAAACGATGGTCTCACTAGCATAATTGGTGTGTAAACACAATAGATCACGCCACAAATAAACATAAATAACTTTTTCACGTAATCTATTGAGTTTACACACCAATAATGCTAATGAGACCAACGTTTGATTTTAAAATACATTATAAACTAACTCCTTTCACTGACACAAATGACAACAAAATTTCAGGATATTTAGACTGAAATTTCCTGACTCTATTCCCAGCCTCTGATAGCTATTTGGACAGATATGGCTGGGGGGAACTTGCTGACTCTATTCCCAGCCTCTGATAGCTATTTGGACAGATATGGCTGGGGAAGGGTTAAAAAAAAACTAGGCTCCTAAAACTTGGGATTTTCTTTATTTGGAAAGATGGATGTTTTTATAGTTTAATCATACCATCATTATCTCCCTACACCACTCATGTCACGCCTATGGCTGCGTCAAAGTTTTCAGAATTTCAACTGCTCAGTCGCCATTTAAAATTGCGCGAGCATCCAAAATTCTGTCGTTACTGGGTCATTAAATGAAAAGACAAGATGATGTTTTGTTTGTTTCTATCATGTGACTGTTTAAACACAGAATTTTTTAATGAGCACGCAATTTGAGAAGGCAGCTGAGTGATTGAAATTCTTGAAACAGTCAGCAAGTTTCAGACTACGGTACTAGATATTCTATTATTGTATAATCAATTAATACTAAGCATTGACTATAAGTAAGCAGAGTGGGGATATTGTCAAAATGGTCCCAAACCAATATGGTCCCAGACCAAAATGTCCCCTGATCAAAAAGGCCCCTAAAAAATAGTCAAAATGGCCCAAAAAGTTATTCTTTAGTTTCAAATAAATTTTAGGTCAAATTTTAGGAGAAAAGTCAAAATTGCCCCAAGAATATTATTCAATGGGCCATTTTGACCATTTTTCAGGGGGCCATCAAGACCAAATTTCAGTGCCATTTTGACTATAACCCGAGGTGTGTAATGGAAATTTGATTGAATTTGAAGTCAATTTAGCAGATATAGACTGATTATCATATCAATAATAGAAACGACTGCCATCTGGTATATAGGGTAAAGGTAACAGCTGAGACAGACATATCATTGTATTTTCCTGCTAAATAGAATTGATTATTACTGTCTGAATACGGTTAGAATCAGTGTATGGTACTGCCAGTTTACTAGTTTCATTGATTTACTCCAACCAACGTGGCATACAGTTTAAAACCAGAGAGACACTTGCTTTTGTTTTTTTTTAAATATCTAGAAATTCAGCAAACATATATATTCATGTCAGAAAACACAAGAGAACCCAAAGTTAATTTGAAGGGGGTGGGTCTTGTCTTTAGTTGTTGTTGATGGTTTTTAAAAAAAACAATGACCCATAATGATGACTATATAAATACTCACCATGGGGCATAAAACATTACAAAATGTTTCGCAGACGTGACAGCATCGTTGAATGTATCTTTCTTAAGAGTGACAACATTCTCACCATGGTCGTCATCTGCTTTTGACTGAGCAAAACACAGAATTAAACACAGAGTCAACACGTAAACAAACTTTTCAGCCATGTTGGACTTTACGACTACTTAAATAATGTCGTGATATAAACCTTCGATTGAAAATTTTATAATTTTAACCAAAATTATTTATATCTATTTGAATGTTAGGATTACTCATAAAGTCACAAATTTCTCAAATTAACCTTCAGTTCCATACAAAATCCGAAATACCTCATTGTCGTAAAATTACCGGAAGTTTGGTTTAGCGACCGTTTTATGGTTCTTTCTTAAATTGCGATTGTGTGAAGTGTATCGTTCTCACGAGAGCTAAGGCCAATCCGGCGACGTACACTAATATTTCACAACATCCGTTCAATACAAATAATTAAAAAAACAAAATGACGTCTACTGATGAACTCGCCTGTGTCTATGCCGCCCTATTGTTGGCAGATGACAATGTTTCAATCACTGTAAGTTGGCCTATTTTTTGTATCATATGAATTCACACGTGGAGTCGTGTATTTGATTAGTTTTTCTGCGAAGGGATTATCTTGATTTTAAATATAAGCACAGCCTATGTGATAGAAGTCCATGCTTTATTCAATTTGTACCATGCTTCCATGAATGTTTAGATTCTGGATAAATAATATAAATGAAGGCATGGCCTTATTATTCATACACCTCTAACTGAATGAAAGGCATATAATGTCTTTCGTTTGCTTAGGTATGTTGAAAATGTCGGACGTGAGTTCTAATCTGGATTTGTGTGTGATAGCCAGATGGCCTTGAATATAAGTCATCTAAACTCATAATTCCAGTCCAACCAGCTGTAAATCGGTACGGATAATCCGGGAAAGATCAATGCCAAGAGGTTTGGTCAAGGACCAGCTGGTAGAAAGGATCCTTGTCACGGCAGACTTGTGAACCGAAGTTGTTATCCTTGTAAATTATAGTTCTTTCTTTTCTTCATTGATCATAAATGATAATGTCCTTATATTTGAATAGCCGTGTAACATCATCAAATGCCCAAACAACGTAATTTGGACTGTGAGTAAGACCGTTTGCTCTGACGAAATCTTTTGACCCCTAGAATATTCAGGAAAAATTCAAATCAAATGTAAAGTGTTAGAGAGCAATTAATTTTACAAGAATTCCAGAATATTCACTCTGAGACTACCCTGACGGACTTAACCTAGCTGTAAACAAACATGATGGCCCCCATAAGACACCATCTTGTTTCTTATTTTTTTTGACTAGCCAGAAGCATTAATTTTGAAAGATTTTGATGCATAATATACATGTTACTTTGAGAGAGCTTCACTAGTCCCATCTTACCTCGGTTGAGTAAATATCGTAAAGTCTTATTGACTTAATGATTTATATCTTTTAGGCTGAAAAAATTAGCACCGTTTTGAAGGCAGCTGGTGTAGTAGTAGAGCCTTATTGGCCATGTAAGTATATCACTCAAATGTTTATTATTAAGCCATGATCAAAAGAGGACTTGCTTTTGTGATAAAACTATTAGAGCAAAGTGTGATTCAGTTGCTTGTTCTCAATCCGAAACTTGCTCTATTCTCAGCCTCTGATATCTATTTGTACAGATATGGCCAGTACAAAAATTAAGGTTTTCTGGCAGATGCTGTTTTTTTTTTTTTAAATAATGTTTTTTTGCCATGGACCTCAACTTGTAGAATGTTCCTTTTTATTCCAGCTCTCTTCTCTAAAGCTCTAGATGGTGTCAATGTTAAGGAATTGATCACCAACATCGGAAGTGCTGCAGGTTCTGCGCCTGCTGCTGCTCCAGCTGGAGGTGCCCCAGCAGCTGGTGAAGCTAAAGCCGGTAAGTCTTGCCTGCTTAATAAATAGGGGCCCTAAACTTCAATTGTTACCAATGATGCCTAAGCCAAGGAAGTGAACATAGAATGTGCATTTGATTAGTCTTTCTGAGGTAACAATTCTGTTTGGTCTAAAGGTATGGGAGCCATGGTGGTCCAGTGAGTGCTAACCTTAATGGTCCAAGGTTCAATCCCATGTGCTTTAGGGTTTGCAGGTTAAAGGTCACTTGAAAGTTGAAAATCACAAAATAAGCTTTTTTGCTGTCCTGGTAAAATTTCCCTCATTGCACACTGCATGGCATTACCCATCTTCATTTTCCCATACGGTGTAAAAGAGTAGGATGTAAAACTCCATTCGTTTCATTTTAATACAATAGTAATTTTGGTTATGTTGCCAATGATGCCTAAGCCAAGGAAGTGAACATATCATGTGCATTTGATTAGTCTTTCTGAGGTAACATAACTACCAAACTTCCAGTGGTATAATACAAGTTGATGTGTTCTTGTCTTCATACTAATATTTCTAATCCATTCTGTTGTAGAAGCCAAGAAGGAAGAGAAAAAAGAAGAATCCGAGGAATCTGATGATGACATGGGTTTCGGTTCGTATATCTCTTTTGTAGAGTCCACATTGTTCATTTTTATACGCCCACATGAAATGGGGGGCGTATATTGTCGTCACCCACATCCGTCCGTCCGTCCGTCTGTCCACAATTGCTCGTAAACACTCTACACGTTGTAATTCTTGACGGATTTAGATGAAACTTAATATGAGTGTTTATGATCACGCAAGGATGAACCCTATTGAAAATCAGCGAAATCGGAAAAAAATTAGTATGAGTTCGTGCCCTTGTTCTTGAATGGCTCGTAAACACTCTACAACGTGCAATTCTTGACCGATTTTGATGAAAATTGGTGTGAGAGTATGTTATAACTCAAGGATAAACCCTATCGAAAATCAGCGAAATCGAAAAACATTTAGTATGAGTTATTGCCCTTGTTCTTGAAAACGCGTTCAATTTTAGCTTGTAAACATTCTTGAGAGAACAATTTTTAATGGATTTTAATGAAACTTGGCCTGAGTATTTGTTATCACCCAAGGATGAAGCCTATTGAAAACCAGTCAAATCGAAAAAAAATTAATATCAGTTATTGCCCTTGTTTTTGAAAACGCGTTCAATTTTTAGCTTGTAAACACTCTAGAAAGCACAGTTATTGACCGATTTTGACGAAACTTGCTGAAATTGTTTAATACCACCCAAGAATGAACCCTTTTGAAAATAGCACATATCGAAATATATTTAATAGGAATTATTGTCTTTGTTCTATAAAATGTGTTGCATTTTTACCTTGTAAACACTCTACAAGTCACAATTCTTGAGCGATTTTGACATAACTTGGAAGAGTATTTGTAATCACCTAAGGATGAACCCTATTGAAATTCAGTTAAATCGAAAAATATCTAGTATCAGTTATTGCCCTTGTGTTTGAAAACGCGTTCAATTTTAGCTTGTAAGCACTCTAGAAAGAACAATTCTTAATGGATTTTGATAAAACTTGGCTTGAGTATTTGTTTTTACCCAAGGATGAACCTTATTGAAAATCAAATAAATCGAAATATATTTAGTGTCAATTATAGCCCTTGTTCTTGAAAACGCGTTTAACTTTTTGGCTAATAAACACTCTAGAAGGTACAATTTTTAATGGATTTTGATGTAACTTGGCTGGAGTATTTGTTGTCTCCCAAGGATGAACTCTATTGAAAGTCGAAAAATATTTAGTACAAGTTATTGCCCTTGTTTTTGAAAACGCGTTCAATTTAACTCGTAAACACTCTAGAAAGAACAATTTTAAAAGGATTTTGATGAAACTTGCTTTTAGTATTTGTTTTCTAAGAAGGATAAACCCTATTGAAAATCAGATAAATCGAAAAATATTTAGTGTCAGTTATTGGGCCTGTTTTCAAAATCGCTTTTAACTTTTGGCTTGTGAACACTCTAAACATTCATTTTTGACAAAACTCGCTGAAATTGTTTAATATCAACCAAGGATGAGCCTTATTAAGAATTAAAAATATCAAAATATTATTAAGGGTGAACCCTATTGCAAATCATAAAAATACCGAAAAATATTTAATGAGTTGAGTTAGGTACAATTCTTGACAGTTTTTAATGAAACTAGAGACCCTAGAAAAAAATATATGGTGGAAGGTTGAATATTTCATTCCACTTTTGTAACCTTACTGAAAAGTTTTTATTTGAAATAAATGCTGCCAGTGGGCGTATATTACCTTGCCTGGCAAGCTATCTTAAAACTAATAGGCACTGGTGGAGGTTGTCAAATCATTACAGAGCTCATTTCATATGTTCCTCGATGAATTTTTCAAGTTAGTAAATGCAATGATCATAAATTCTGAAATTGTCTTTTAAACTGGATTATTTTTCAAATTCCAGAATTGTCTTTTAAACTGGATTATTTTTCTTTTTCAGGTCTCTTTGACTGAAGAAAACGTTCTTGGTGCTTAAAAAAAATAAAAGTTTAAGAAATTTGTTTTGTTTAAATAACCAGCCAAAAAAATATCTGGCCTACATATTGCTTTGGAGTTGCTTTCGATCTTATGATAATTGTCCAGCCCATCCTTCTGTGGCCTGATAGAGATGGTCAATGCCATGAACTTTCTTACTAGGCCAGAAATTGCAGAAGACTTAAAAAGGAATAATGTGTCTTAGAATGGACATAAAATTTAAACTTGGTCAATAAGAGCTCAATTCATCAGTAAATTAACCTGCTACCATAAATAACATAAAAAATAAATAAATATCCGAAAAACTTAGTAATTATCCATAAAGAGGTATTTGATAATTTCAAAAAAAGACTTAGTTTAGTGAGTTTTCTAGATTTTAAGGGATTCTGTTACTTTATGACACCAGGTAAGTTCACTGATGAATATATACTCATATTGACCATTCTTGAGAACTAAAATTTTATGTTCATGCTAAGACGCAGTATCACTGTAATATCAATACTTCATTTCATTTGTCCACATCCTTTGATGGGTAATAAGGCTGCAATGCTTTTGTCCCTCCTCTTCATCCTATGGTAATTGTACAATGCTCTCCAGGCAATAAACCTGATCAATTGGTATTGAGCAGAAATTTTTATATACATGTACTCACAAATTTATATGGGGCATATATTGCAATCGTCCTGTCTGTTTACATTTGTTACCCAAATTTTGTGTGTTTTCACAGTATTAGCTATATTGTGCAACTCTGCTCACTCTACAGACAACAATTATTTGCAGATTCTTTTTATTTTGTCTACTTAAAATTCTCTTTTTAATAGACATGAACCAAATGTGAATGGACAACAAACATTGATTTTTACTTGCAGACAAAGCTGCTGGTAGGTGTATGTCATTTGCTTTGCAAGGCTATCTTAAAATGATTTTTATATGGCCCCATTAAATCCAAATTAAGAATCACTGGCATATAAAAAAACATTTTTTCCCTACATTTCCCTCTAATACAATAGAGCTTCCTCAGGAGAGAGGGGGGGGGTGTATTTGAGGGAAACTGAGAAAATATATTAGCTTGTAAACACTCTATACAGAACCATTCTTAATGGATTTTGATGAAACTTTGAGTATTTGTAATCACCCAAGGATGAACCCTATTGAAAATCAATTAAATCTTAAAAAAATATTTAGTGTCAGTTATTGCCCTTGTTCTTTAATACGATTTCGATTCTTGACAGATTTTTATGAAACAAGAAATAAATGATTGAAGGATGAATATTTCATTCCGCTTATTGTGACTGTATGTCTACTGTCAAGTTTCTTTTTCCAAATCTATGCTGCCAGTGGGCGTATATTGTCTGGCAAGCTATCTCAGTTGCTTATGTAATACCAGGAATTGGGTAATGAGGGATAATTTTTCATGATAAGTCATGATAGTGGCAAACTCTTATTTACAATCTTGGAAGAGCTTTAATATTAAGAGCCCCCAGCAGGGAGACCTTGGTCTATTGCCCAACAGAATAAGACCTCTTTAGCATGTCTGTCCCTCTAAGCCACATCACTGACCATGAGGGGTGGGGAACCAAACCATATTTCCACCATCCTATAACCTTATGCAAGAGGGACACTAGTATGTAAATGAAATGAATGGAGCTTTACGTCCTACTTTACTGCACCTATGGGCATTATAATGAAGACGGGCAACGGTATGCAGTGTGCTATGAGGGAAATTTTGCCAGGACAGCGGCATTAGCCTGCTCTTTTTCGATTTCCAACTGTCGAGGGATCTTGAATGTGCACAGACTGTAGAAAACGGCCTTACGATTTGCATCACTGACAAGGAGAAACTGGGCTGAAAAATCGAAGGTTAACCTCGACCTTTGCCCAGATTAAACCCGTGACCTTTAGGTTAGCGGGCGACACTAGTAAATAGAG
The DNA here is from genome assembly GCA_030562195.1 of Nipponacmea schrenckii. Lineage (NCBI taxonomy): Eukaryota > Metazoa > Mollusca > Gastropoda > Lottiidae > Nipponacmea > Nipponacmea schrenckii. The sequence goes on along the minus strand of JAUJPP010000005.1, from coordinate 1,078,299 downwards.
GGGAGAAAGATAAAATTGCCGTCGAAGCATCTAACAAAAACTATATTTTACGTAAAGGTAATATATAGAAGAATAGTATTTACATACAGTTATTAAGCCGGGCTTAATAATAATCCAACAATATACAAAGAATTACCAGGGCATAGGGAACTGCAGTTTTCATTCACAAACACAGCGTGTACATCAAAAATAAATCATTGCTACTATTGAGAAGATAATTGGGGTAATTCATATTCAAATTAAAAAGGAATTATTTTATTTCCCCCCATTGAAAACTTCACGTATTCCTTCTTAACATGGCTACAATTCTATATTAATTCAATTAATTTAGAAAATCATCTTCAAATGAAATGTCAATATATGTTATAATTTTTCCTGTAGCCAACTTGTTCCTTTACATGATGGTATTATTGATTTCTATGTCCTGTCCAATTCATGCTATTGGCTCAAAATTGAACACGATTTTAACAAGAAGATAATGAGATCATGGATAGTAAGAGTAACATACATTTGAATCAGATTATAGCAGAATATATCTAATGAATACACAACCTTAATATCTTCTCAGAAAGAATGAAACACCTAAACACAAAAAAACTTGGCTATCTTTTGCAAATTTGATATTAGCACGGACAAATTGCATCAGATTTTTGCAAATATATATTGGAGATGATGAAAAACACACAACTAAATTAGTGGTCACAAACTCAACATAACTATCTTCATTTGATTATTGAAAAAGAAAAATCATAATTAGGGGTGAATTTCCCCTCCTAAAAGTCTTAATTCATTCCCTATGCCCCAAAATATAGTCCCAGATAATCAACACAAAACACAAATAGAAGTCTTTCCAAGTCAAAAATATATATCCAAAGAGTCTCCTGTAGGTTTGTAAAGAAAATATTTTGTCTTTGTTAATTTTTTTCCAAAATTTCATCATTTTTATAAAGAAATGCACCAATTTCAATATCTTTGTAATTTTGTTAACAAAAAATCATTTCAAATGCGATGAAACTTTGATTTCGTAACAATGACAAAAATAAATTAAGCACTTTCATAATTGTTAGAGACACATGTTTTCACATTTGTTAATCAGGTCCTCCTTTGTGATTTGTCTAATGAACTTCCGAATGATTTTCCGGTTCGCGTGTGGTATGAAGACAGGACTGGGCAACACCCTCCATCATCTTCTCAACCTCCGGCGCACAATGGACAAACTCGTGATTCCAGAATTTATAGGTCGGATTCTTAATCATTTCGATGAATGTGATGAGTAATCCCCATGGATGAGGACGGTTCACGATGACTCTCTCCAATAAAACTCGAGTTATCTGCTCCTGGATCTGTTCATTGTTAGCTTGAGCAAACAGGTAGAGCATGCAACAGCTGAAGTAGTGGGTATGGCTGTTTGGATAACGTAGTTGATTAGCTATGGCAGTAAGGACCAAGTATCTGCCCTCGGTGTCCAAATTAATAGCTAGGTATTGGAAGATATCTACATGAGATGATGGAGCAATGGTGCCCATACTGGTTACTTGACCTTTGGCTTGGATTGATGATATAGCTTGAGTTCCCACATACAGTACCAGAGCATTGATCAATGGTATGTTGTAATGAAGATGACTGTTTGGTTCTGGATTCTGCTGTAAGCTACTACGGAGCTCTGACAGGAAAGTGATGGGAGCTCTGGTCTGCAAGTAAGAGTCCAAATCCTTCTTAAAGGAGGATGGTTGAATCATTTGGACGTAATTGGGAAGTATTCTGGGCTCCACTGTAATATCTGGTAGACTATCCACCTTTAGGTTAGCTGTGAACGGATCAGGAAGTCTCATTTTTCTGGGAAAAGCACTGAGGATAAGGTTCCTCATCTGGATGCAATTTGGTGGTACCACATCACAGAAGGCATAATAGTAGTCACAGAGGAACTCTGGGAAGTCATGAAGCAGGACCAGAAGAACTCTCAGTGTTCCTTTGTACAGCAGATGAGTTGGTTTTTGAAGCTCTGCATTTCTTAGGAAAGGTGACAAAAATCTGAAGAGGTTTATCAGCAACTGTGCATACATTCCCCATCCTCTCTGCTGTGGAGTCAATGCCAGGAGGCGTCCAATGAACACTCTGTGAGACAACAGTTCCAACCAGGCATAGGCAAATCCTGGAGCTTTAGCAGGTCGTAGGTACATAAATACTGAGCAGAAAGCAATCAGCACCTGCATGTTGATGCTCTCCAAGATTGGTTCTGGAGCATTAAGTTCTATAAAGAGCATGATGAAGAGTCTATGATATGGTAGTTGTTGGAACTCTGTGCCTCGAACTTCGTGATCTTGCATCAAAACTCCAGTGATGATGCCTGAAATAGTTAAGTAAAAGAGTCATAATTTGGATTGTGGTCCCATACATACCATTATTAACTTTTTACCAGCAGATTTCTAGAAATGAAATGAATTGAGTTTTATGTCCTACTCATCTGCACCTTAAAATGTAATAAAGACGGGAAATGCCATACAGTGTGCAATGAGGGAAATCTTGCCAAGAAAGCAGCATTAGCCCACTCTTTTTGCAATTTCCATCTCTCAAGTAATATTTAACGTGCTCAGCTTGTAGCACACAGGGCCTTGGTTTATTTTCCCACCTGAAAATGTCTGTCCCTCCGACCTACATCACTGACAAGAGGAAATGGGACAAAAAATCCAAAAGTTTATCTCAATCTTTTCCGGGATTGAAGCCTGGATCCTCAGGTTAGCCAGTAAGTGTCTAACTCACTGAGCAACCGCTGTTCCTAGAATGTTTCCTGAACTGGATGATGATACAGATAGCTCAAATCATTCAATAGTCATTGTATGCCAAGTAAATAAACAAACACCCATGAGTTATAGTTCAATACTCACCTAAGATCTTATTCAATAGGTTGATCTTGGTTACAGTATTACCAGAATCACCAGAGTGCTTCACCAGGAGAGCAATCAGACGTACAAAAGCATCCAAAGTGTGGAAGCACTTGGCTCTGATTAATGTTGGGCTTTGGTTCTGTTCCACCAAAGCTCTGTAGCAGAGATCAACACACATCTCTGTACAGAGTCTGAAGAATCTTGAGATCAAATCATCAGTCTTTAAGATGCCTTGTTGATGCATATATTGGACGAAGGAGAAGAAGGCCTTGGTGCGATCACGTCCAGCTTGTGGGGAGTGGTACATGTTGACCCATTCTATCAGTAGGTTCTCAGTCTTTTCATGGAGGCCTGGTGGATCATCAAACTCTTTTGCTTGATTGATGCCAGACTGTAGCATGGATGAGTAAGCTGAAGTTGAGTTTCGGTCCAATCCCAAGTTGTCAATGTTTTGTTGACTCTTTTGACGAATCATCTCAAGGAGATTTGTCAGTCCCTCTGGTGGTCGAGCAGATCTTGAAACCTTATGGCTCAAAGCTGTAACAGTGTTTGGAAACTCGGCATCTGGAACTGGACTCTTTTCATCCAGAACGTATCTTTGTATAATCTGCATGGCAAACTGTACTGGTGTATTGCTGACTCCTGTTAAGAGAACAGCCAAAGAGTTGTCATATTCTTGTATGTTGACAAGCTGACTCCGGATCAGAAGATCCACAGCGTCAATGTTATATCTGTGTTCTGGTCTGCAGTGGAGGAGACAGTTGGTTACCTCCTTAATAGCCCATTGGGGACCATATGCCCGTGGATCTTGAAGTCCTCGCAGAACTAATAGATGACATTCTCTGTATCTGAAGAAGAGTTCTTGATCTGTGGCACTAGACATGGTATATTGGTCCAACAGACCTTCCACTGCTTTCTTCACCAATGCAGCAGCAGAGACCACTTCTCGTGATTGACGGGCCAACATGATGGAGTCCATTAAACTGTTGAGTTGTGCCATCATGGGGTTGGCAGTTGACATATTCATCATACACTGCAAATGAGTTTCGATTTCTCTAATAATCTTTTCATAAATCAACATAACATCATCCTGGGCAAATGATGGAACTGGTTTGGTGATGCCAGGTGGTAGATTGGTGTTTTCTGTCAAAGGCAAGAAGCCAGGAATGTTGCGAGCAAATTCTTCATAAACTGCAATTTGTTGAGGTGTCACTCCACCAACTCTTAATCTGATCTGTTCTGGCATTCTTTCTGCTTGATATGTCAAGACAACAGGATCGCAGTATCTTCTTCCTTCACTTCTAGCCAGCTTCCTCAATTCATATTCTGTTGCTAATCTCTTGTCCATTTCAGGTATAGCTCTATCAACAGCTGTCTTCTGGATAAAAGCACAAGCTAATTCGGTGTTGTCTTGTGCTAATGTTTGTACAGCATCTTCTATGACATTGATTGCTACATCTCTCAGTGTTGAAAGAAAGGCAGTCTTGAGATTGTTGCTGATGCTAATGAAGAGGGGTTCTCGGCAAGTTATGAGAGCCAAACCAGCTGTTATATTCCTAACCATAGAGTGAGCAGCTGATCTCATTCTCCCTTCATCTGGATCAAGGGCAAAGTCTTTCTTGACAGTCTGTTCACAAGTTGTTAAAGCTACTTTGATGGATCTTTCAACGACTGGTGGAAGCAACTCTTGGACTGCTTTCTCTAATGCTGGTCTGACATACTGCTTCAAATTGGGATTGGTGTAAAACAGGGCAATCTGATCATTGATGATGATATGTTGCGCCAGACCAGATAATGAATGGGTGTTGATTTCGCTGAAGCTGTACTGGGGTTGTGGTGGTAGACTAGGAGTTGTGGCTGTTATTGTCGAGGTTGCTGTGGCAGTTGGCGTAGCCTGCATGGACATCATTGGTGGTAGAACTGTGTTCATTAGTGAATTAGGAGCACCACCAAAAGGCTGAGGTGTTGGTGTAATGACTGGATCTTGCGGTCTGGGAGCTGAAAGTTGAGGCTCTATGGTGGCAATTCTCATAGGATCCTTCAAATAGTTTGTTGGTTTCAGATCGTTGATATCAATGTTCAGTGTCTTGCAAAGGACTTCAATTTCAAACTTCAAATTCAATTTCAAATCTGGTTCCATGTGCAGTTCTGCCAAGACATTCATGATTCCTAATGTCCACGGATTTGGTGCCTTAAATACCTTACTTCTAGCACAGGATTCCAACACTTTAGCAGAGAAAGGTACCACATACAGAAGTTCCTGGGCTCCTTTTTGGTAAGCTTCATATATCAAAGATTTGAGATCTATTTCCGTCTGTAAAATAGGTTTATTTTTGGCCAAGGTCAACATTCCTAGCCAATGACCCAGGTTCTTTAGAAGAGTCCTGTCAGAGAAATTGGCCACTCCTTTATCACTTCTCAGCAAGACTTTGATGTTACGGAAAGTTTCTCTGGTGATAAGATCTGTTAATTCAGAGATATTTAGAACATCCACAAAACCAGAGTAGAGAGTGTGGAAGTTTGGTTCAATACTGGCTCTTTTCATAACCAGGTACTGTGAACACCAAGGGATGTACTCTGTTCCTATTTGCTCCTTTAGTTCTTCTCCTTTCTGACCCATATTGGACTGAGACAAATTATTAAAGATAAAGAAAACTTTGTCTTGAAGTGCTTCTGGAGGAACAGCAACTTCATCCTTCTGCTGTCCAGCCAACAGAGTGTCAATATTAGTAGCAGTGGCTATTGATGGCTTCTGGAAAGTAGCTGCTTTGGAAATTTCTCCAGAAGATGTTGGAGTTGACGGTGTTGGCGCTGAAACAGCTGGTGTTAATTTTGGTGCTGATCCACCAGAGATATCGGGCCATCCTTCTTGTTGGTTCACAGATGTTTTGGGTGGCATATTGACCACAGGGGCACCAGGTATTGTTAGCCCTGCCATTGACTGAGATAGTGAACAGGGTGCTTGAGGCATGTGGGGTGGTTCCTTTGATCTAGAACCATACTCCACGTATTCAATCAAGTGTTGAGGGTTTTTGGAGAAGTGTGGGATACACGCTAAGTGCTGGCAATATTGAGGGTAGTCTTTTAATCTTGATTTGAACTTGTCCAATGCTGCAATCCCAAAATAATACATCTTGCTGCCATGGGGTTTGCGTAGGGCTTCCAGGATGTATCGCAGAGCAATGCCAAGAGTCCAATAAGTGACAATTCCTTGCTCAATTATTCCTCCAAAGAGTAGAGCAGTAATGTGAAGTTCTCGTTCTGGGTACTGAGGGAAAAATCTGTACTCCTCAAACAGGTTCCTCAACATACAGGCAAAGACATCTCTCTCCATCTTATTCTGCGAGTCTTTGAATCTTTTCAGCATTTCCAATACATCATCGATAGTCATGGTAAGATGGGGAGGCATGTTGTAAATTTGTTGAAAGTAGGTGTTGGCTTTGTCTTCAACATCCTTGCTGAACTGTTGATTAAGATTCATCTCTGGGAAGATACCAGACATGTCTCCTGGAGGACCACCACCTGTGTTGAGGGTCTGAAACTGAGACGGTAGTGACTGTATTGGGTTGACTGTTGGGTTAGTTGATGTGACACCAGGAAAAGTTTTAGATGGAGATCCTGGTGCTGCAGTATTCATGCCAGGCAATTGTGGTGTGGACTGCTGGAAAGCAGATGAAACTTGTGGGAATGCAGATGCTACAGAAGTCTGTGATGATGTTGGGTTGTGGGCCAAGATTCCACTGATTCCTGACAGGACGTCTATTGGGTTGGTTGAGGGAAACTGGGTTGTACTTGGTCCTGGTGGTTGTTGACCCTGTCTTGCTTTGAATAAGGAACTGGCATTGTTGTACATTGTTGTGATGGCATCTGCTAATTCTTGAGAAACGTGAACAGACCATGTTTTAAGATGAGTCAACATGGTGGCTACCGTCTCTGGCAGAAGTTGCTGGCTTTTCATCAGGGACATGTCCTCTTTTATAGGTCCTCCTACCAGTTGGGGGTATCTTCTCTTCAGGAAATTCACACAGACTTCAACAAAGGGTTCTTTGTGTTCGCTGATTTTGTCTGAAAGCCATTTGTCTAACTTCAGATATCCTCTTCTGGAAGCCAAACAGGCCAAATCAATGACAAATGCAAATGGGGTGGCATTTAGTAACATTGACAAAGCCTTTAAGTCTTGAGCTACGTCTAAAATTCGGGATAATCTCATCTGATCATGCTGGTCTCCTCTCATGTACCATTCTGCCATTGAATGCATTATCAGAGTTCTGATGTTATTGGAATGGCCCTGGTGATGCCAGGCATAATGAAGAACCACTGCAGAGTTGGTATGGCTTCCGAGGAAAATTGGCATCAACTTTGCAATCAGTTCTTGTTTAAGAATATTCCATGATGGTTTCGTTTGTAATAATGCTAGCACTAAAATATCTGGACATTTCTGAATTGGAACTTTCATCAAGTCATGAATTTGTTGGTAATGGCCGGCTTCTGATAATCTCAGTAACGTCTCCACTAAATCCAGGGACTTCCAGGTCTTGACGTCACGATCGTCCTCATTTGGTGTAGTTTTCAAAATGTCTATGACAACTGTATCCCCAGGATAATCAGCAAAGCTGAAAATATCTGGTGACCTGAGAGCCTGATTGATGAAAGAAAGTTGACCTTCGACATTGTTCCATGATTTGTAAATGTATTCTACAGGAAAAATAGCTTGAAGTCCTCTAAATAAAGCTTGAACTAATAGACGCAGGCCTTTACTGTTAGACACCATAAATTCTGGATAATCCAAGCTAGCCACAACATCTTTCCAGTTTAGATGTGGTGCTAGGTCCTTGACAACCATGACAAAAATTTCTTCATTCCAAATAGTCTCCCCTGGCGTATCGTTCCATCCGGTAACTGTCTGGGGTGGTACCTCCCCTCTTTCATTCACACCATTGGGATAGCGGGCCATCATTCCTAACACCCTGGCTACGGAACTTGGGGTGATTTTCTTCACTCCATATTGCATCAATTTGCTGCGACATTCTTCTACCGTTGCTGTACATCCTACACCCGATTCTTGAATTAGGTACTCTAACGAGGCTACCATTATTGAATTGGGTAAAATGGAAGTGTCAAACAGTTTATTTGCTGGGATATCTTCTATCTCTGGGTATAAAATAAGGTTTAAAATCGCTGGTACTCGATCACGAGGAAAATCTCTTCTCAAGGCTTTAAGGAGAGCTTCTTTCTGTTCTATACCCACACCAAACTTTCCTTTTCCATGAAGTAAATGGGTGAGTAGAAAATGGAGGGTTTCAACAGCAGTGTCCTGTAATCCCCCTTCTTGTCTACTAGACGAGTCAGCGTCTACATACGAGTGTAATAAATCAGGAACTTTCTGTTTAACAAACTGAGCAGCCTGGGTACTAATGCCTGGATTGGTCGAATTTAATAAGGCTAACCCAAAAGCTACTTCTTGTACTCGGCTTAACTTCAAAACTTTACTTATATTAGAAAAAAGCTGGCTGTTGGGTTTCAAACTTTTCTGATGTTGAAAGGGATTGTCTATTGCGTTACACAATATAGATACAAAATCTGGTTTACTAAGCAGATTAACACACTCCTGAATTAAAAATTGAGTCTGATGGAAGTCTTTACTGCCTTTTCCGTCTCCACCGAATTCGATGTGGGAAAAAAGGCAGCGAAATAAATGTCTATCGGCGTCCGCTCCGTGTTGACTTACAAGATGGTTGATTTCAGTCACTACCGCCTTGAAATTTTTCTTTGTTAGATTGGCCACAGAGTAACTGATTTCGGCTAAAGCACATGATAAGGAATCTAGATTCATATTACTCCATTAACGAGGAAACGAAAGCCCCAAAATATTATTTGGAGCCTTCTAACAGTCATTTACTTTCTTTCCCAAACACGCAAAAATGGCGTCTTGGCGGCCATTGTTATGGAAAGATAACTCGTCGTGGAGAAGTTAAGTGGAAATGTGTATTACCTCCCTTTAATTGTAAAAGATGAAATTCCAGCTTAAAGCGACAACACAGGGCTTAAAGAAAATGGAATATTCTTTCAATACTTGGCTTCAAATTTTTAGAAAGATAGGGTTAAAAAAACCTTATACTAAAAATCTGTCCTTGGCATTGCGAAAAAAAATGTCCAGTAAGGATTGTAGCTGGTAGAAAGGATCCCTGTCACATCGGAACTGAGAACCTAAGTTATTATCCTTGTAAAATATAGTTGTTAAATGGAGAAGGATATTCCGACCATTCTGAATTAAAATCTGTATGAACTAATCTTCGTGTACAGGAGCCATATTGTCTTCTAATGGTCAATCAACAGTTAATCCACTCAGACAGACCGTAAATAGATTAAATTTCCTAAGGCACCGTTTTGAGATACGTTTTATCTGATTACCCAGGTACTGTTTAACATAATCTTCATTAAGCCGGAGACTATCTGATCACTCACGTGTCAAAAGTCATCTGATAAGTGTGATATGGCGTTGATCGCTGGTAAGTCAGCTTAAACCCTGCATTCACCAGTTCTTAAAGTTGAACGTCCAGATCGGATTCGATAAAACTTTTTAAATTTCGTTTTAATATATATAAAAGAGGTAGCACCCTTCTGTACTATAAGCCATCCTGGATAGGATTTGTACCCGAAACGTCGCTCGTCAGCGAATGAGATCGAGAACAAGGGTTTAAGGGACCATGAATCAGAAATGAAGACAAATTGGTAATTATTTCGACGTACAATGGAACTGTTATTATGCTGATTCCTGCAATTCTCACAGAATTCGGAATCACCCCCGTTCTTTGTTATACAAGAAAGTTCAACATTTGGTGTCGGGTTCTATTTGCATTTAAATGACACCCATCGACATCAAGAATGAATGTATATCTTTTGATTGGTTGATTATTTTTTTTAGCCAATCAAAGAACGGTTTGGTAATTCCCTAAGCATTCTAGTTATCGATCGACATTGACTTTATTAATCAATTTATCTCAGCTGGATTGTCTTCATTTGCATACGAATGTGTACAAATTAATTTATTAGTAATGGGTTCAGTCCACCCTGACCCAGAAATAAAAAGTCGGGGGATTAAGTTGCAATTGAGTTTTACGTCTTCTTCTGTGCCATTTCACGTGAACACCCCCCCCCCCCTCCCATAAGGTGTACAATCTAGTGTTTCTACTAAAAATGAATTGCCATACATACAAAGACATTAATATTATTGTTTCACTCTCGTGTTTTATATTGATCATAACTAACTTATATATTGGTATGTGGTAATAAAGCCTTGGGGGTTTTATGGTCTGTTTTGCCCACCTATTGCTTAATTACACACGGAATTTGGAATGTTGTTTTGATGGTCAGACGAAACACCGTGGTCCAGTTAGACTGATAGAAGAGTATTTGAACCTTTTTATCTCATAGGTAGCCGCGGTGGCTCAGTGAGTTAAAAGCTTTCTTGCTAACCTGAAGGTCCAGGGTTCAATCCGAGCAAAGATTGAGATAAACTTTTGGATTTTTGAGCCCGGTTTTTCCTTGTCAGGTATGCAGGTCTGAGGGACTGACGTGGAAAAATCGTCTAGTCCTTCAGATGGGACAATAAACCGAGACCCCGCTTGCTACAGGCTGTACACGTTAAAGATCCCTTGACAGTTGGAAATCGCTCAAAGAGCAATGCCGCGGTCCTGGCAAAATTTCCCTCATTTCACACTGCAGGCGTTGCCCGTCTTCATCCATTATGTGCAGAAAAGTAGGACGTAAAACTCCATTCATTCATTTTATTTTATTAATCTCAGAGGTCAGTGTCGCTTTAAATCTCCCAGCTTGGTGATAATGGGATTATCTAGCTGAGTGTACTACGTCATCAATAGGTGTGTAGTGTCCCGGATGTAAGGTACGCGCCCACCTGTACATGAAAGAAGCTTTTAATTCGCCGACTAACATTTGAAAAGAATTGTACTATTTGTAAGTTTTATTATTAGTTTATATTGAATACATTGAAAAACGCAATTCAGCTACATATTTCCCGTCTGCCGACATCTCAAAATGACGAAATAGCAACGTGTGATCATCTTCTACCTGTTTAATTTTGAAAAATGCGTTGGAGTTGATTTTGTGGTATGTCACACTGCTCAAAAACTTGTCATTTTAATGCTTTGTCAAATGCTTTCTTTCAAAATACCATTTATTTGCAAAGAAATGCGTTACATGCTAAACACGTTTGCCGACGAATGATTTTTACTAGAAGCCGTTTATATACATTAAATAAAGAGAAACCTTCACCGCCAAAGCCTATAAAAACTATTTGTGACCTAAATTTAAAGTGATTGTACCTTGACTATGAAAATTTATGAGTCATATTTACTACCTTAAGGTGTATCTTTAATTTCAAATACTGCTAAAATCAACCTTGATATTAAAGCTTCATGCCCTGTAGATGTGGTATATTAGATTTATTGCCCTCTGATATTAAAGATGTCCATGCCCTTTACCCAAACAACCCATCAACACAAATTTTTAAAGTAACAACACTTCATTTATTTTTTAGAAAAGGCTTTTGATTTTAAGTATTTTTCTTGTGATCCGTGGAGTCAAATTTTAGAAAGACAGTTGATGGTTTTAGAAAGATGATGTTAGGTTTTAGAAAGACGGTTGGTTTTTAGAAAGATAGTTGTTAGATTTTAGAAAAACAGTTTTTAGGTTTTAGAAAGACAGTTGATGGTTTTAGAAAAACAGTTGTTAGGTTTTAGAAAGACAGTTGGTTTTTAGAAAGATAGTTGTTAGATTTTAGAAAAACAGTTTTTAGGTTTTAGAAAGACAGTTGATGGTTTTAGAAAGATGATGTTAGGTTTTAGAAAGACGATGTTAGGTTTTAGAAAGACGGTTGGTTTTTAGAAAGATAGTTGTTAGATTTTAGAAAAACAGTTTTTAGGTTTTAGAAAGACAGTTGATGGTTTTAGAAAAACAGTTGTTAGGTTTTAGAAAGACAGTTGGTTTTTAGAAAAACAGTTGTTAGGTTTTAGAAAGACGGTTGGTTTTTAGAAAGACAGTTGGTTGGTTTTAGAAAGATGATGTTAGGTTTTTAGAAAGACAGTTGTTAGGTTTTTAGAAAGACAGTTGTTAGGTTTTTAGAAAGACAGTTGTCTGGTTTTAGAAAGACAGTTGTCAGTTGTTTCAGAAAGATGATGTTAGGTTTAAGAAAGACAGTTGTTGCGTTTTAGAAAAACAGTTTTTAGGTTTTAGAAAGACAGTTGTTGGGTTTTAGAAAGACAGTTTTTAGGTTTTAGAAAAACAGTTGTTCGGTTTTACAAATGAAGAAAGTATTAGCAAAGACAAATGAGAAATGGAGTTTTACATCCTACTCTTCTACACCTTATGGGGCTAATCAAGAAAGATGAAAAGTATGAATATGGGTTTTACAACCACCTTCGCAACACTGCAGTTTATGGGGGAATTTTGCCTGAACAGCAGCATTAGCCTAATCTATTTGCAATTTCCAGCTGTCAAGGAATCTCTAACATGAACAGCCTGTAGCACACTGTTTGTTGTCAGACATATTGGTAAAAGAGTTATAAGTAGGCCTACTGGGTAATGTGTAACTTGTCATATGTTACAGAAGTCACTATTATAAAGTTAACTAGTATTGACATACCATACTGCCCTGCAGTATTAATCTGTAGGCCTACTATGTTTATATTATTGACTCGATATGTTACACATTATGTAAAGAATCATATACAACAGCTCCACAATGCTATTACAAACTGTATCTTATACCTTGACTGTAGGTACCATAGCCACCTTTATTGTATCATGTACACAATGTCTAGCTATTACAAGCTGTATCTTATACCTTGACTGTAAGTACCATAGCCATCGTTCTTGTATCATGTCCACAATGTCTAGCTATTACAAACTGTATCTTATACCTTGACTGTAGGTACCATAGCCACCTTTCTTGTATCATGTCCACAATGTCTAGCTATTACAAACTGTATCTTATACCTTGACTGTAGGTACCATAGCCACCTTTCTTGTATCATGTCCACAATGTCTAGCTATTAAAAAGCTGTATCTTATACCTTGACTGAAAGGTCCCTATAGCCACCTTTCTTGTATCATGTCCACAATGTCTAGCTATTACAAGCTGTATCTTATACCTTGACTGTAGGTACCATAGCCACCTTTCTTGTATCATGTCCACAATGTCTAGCTATTACAAACTGTATCTTATACCTTGACTGTAGGTACCATAGCCACCTTTCTTGTATCATGTCCACAATGTCTAGCTATTACAAGCTGTATCTTATACCTTGACTGTAGGTACTATAGCCACCTTTCTTGTATCATGTTCACAATGTCTAGCTATTTCAAGCTGTATCTTATACCTTGACTGTAGGTACTATAGCCACCTTTCTTGTATCATGTACACAATGTCTAGCTATTTCAAGCTGTATCTTATACCTTGACTGTAGGTACTATAGCCACCTTTCTTGTATCATGTACACAATATCTAGCTATTACAAACTGTATCTTATACCTTGCATCATAGCCATAGACAGAATGCTGGCATATAATTAGAAATGTATGCTAGAGTTCTGTATGTGATAAGTGATAGATTAGAATTCCTCGTCTTATAAGAAGACATTTGGATAAATTGAACCTAACTACCATGATTCTGTAGACATTATGATTTGATTTGATTTGATGTTAATATTTGATTGTTATTGATTGCTATTGAATGTAATGAAACTGTGTCTGAACTGTCTGGGTATTTGATTGATTTTGATTGATTACTGCTATGTAATAAGTCAATTGGAATAATTAATTCATGAAGCTTATATTGAAACCTGAAACTTATAACTGTTTTTAACAGTTTAAATCAGCTGGCATCAATATACAATATAGGCCTATATACAGTTAACTAGTGCTGGCATCAATATACAATATAGGCCTATATACAGTTAACTAGTGCTGGCATCAATATACAATATAAGCCTATATACATTAAAATATATATCATTATTTGAATACTTGACAAATGTTGCATTCTAGTCCATTCTATACAATTTGATTTTATTCAAGAGATTGTAAAGAGGTTTTCTAAATTTTGTATGTGTATCAGAGACACTGATAGCATCAGTTTACACCATTCTAATTTTCAATCAGATGTCTGTGGTTCTTGTAATTCAACTATTTAAAGAGATTGTAAAGGGGTTTTTCTTAATTTTGTATGTGTATCAGAGACACTGATAGCATCAATTTACACCATTCTAATTTTCAATCAGATGTCTGTGGTTCTTGTAATTCAACTATTTAAAGAGATTGTAAAGAGGTTTTCTTAATTTTGTATGTGTATCAGAGACACTGATAGCATCAATTTACACCATTCTAATTTTCAATCAGACGTCTGTGGTTCTTGTAATTTAACTATTTAAAGAGATTGTAAAGAGGTTTTCTAAATTTTGTATGTGTATCAGAGACACTGATAGCATCAATTTACACCATTCTAATTTTCAATCAGACGTCTGTGGTTCTTGTAATTCAACTATTTAAAGAGATTGTAAAGAGGTTTTTTTTATATGTTTCAGGGACACTGATAGTCTCAATTTACAGTATTCTAATTTTCTGTGAGTCTTGCTAAAAATTGTGTTATTTGTACCTTATTTCTGGCAAGTACCACAGACATCTGATTGAAAATTAGAATGGTGTAAATTGATGCTATCAGAGTCTCTGATACACATACAAACAGTAAGTTTTAGTAGAATTACAGGAACCACAGACATCTGATTGAAAATTAGAATGGTGTAAATTGATGTTATCAGAGTCTCTGATACACATACAAAATTTAGTAAACCTCTTTACAATCTCTTTAAATAGTTGAATTACAAGAACCACAGACATCTGATTGAAAATTAGAATGGTGTAAATTGATGCTATCAGAGTCTCTGATACACATACAAACAGTAAGTTTTAGTAGAATTACAGGAACCACAGACATCTGATTGAAAATTAGAATGGTGTAAATTGATGCTATCAGAGTCTCTGATACACATACAAACAGTAAGTTTTAGTAGAATTACAGGAACCACAGACATCTGATTGAAAATTAGAATGGTGTAAATTGATGTTATCAGAGTCTCTGATACACATACAAACAGTAAGTTTTAGTAGAATTACAAGAACCACAGACGTCTGATTGAAAATTAGAATGGTGTAAATTGATGCTATCAGTGTCTCTGATACACATACAAACAGTAAGTTTTAGTAGAATTACAAGAACCACAGATAACAATTAGAATGGTGTAAATTGATGTTATCAGTGTCTCTGATACACATACAAACAGTAAGTTTTAGTAGAATTACAAGAACCATAGACGTCTGATTGAAAATTAGAATGGTGTAAATTGATGCTATCAGTGTCCCTGATACACATACAAAATTTACAAAACCTCTTTACAATCTCTTTAAATAGTTGAATTACAAGAACCACAGACATCTGATTGAAAATTAGAATGGTGTAAATTGATGCTATCAGTGTCTCTGATACACATACAAACAGTAAGTTTTAGTAGAATTACAAGAACCACAGACGTCTGATTGAAAATTAGAATGGTGTAAATTGATGCTATCAGTGTCTCTGATACACATACAAACAGTAAGTTTTAGTAGAATTACAAGAACCACAGATAAAAATTAGAATGTGTAAATTGATGCTATCAGTGTCTCTGATACACATACAAACAGTAAGTTTTAGTAGAATTACAAGAACCACAGATAAAAATTAGAATGGTGTAAATTGATGCTATCAGTGTCTCTGATACACATACAAACAGTAAGTTTTAGTAGAATTACAAGAACCACAGATAAAAATTAGAATGGTGTAAATTGATGTTATCAGTGTCTCTGATACACATACAAACAGTAAGTTTTAGTAGAATTACAAGAACCATAGATGTCTGATTGAAAATTGGAATGGTGTAAATTGATGCTATCAGAGTCTCTGATACACATACAAACAGTAAGTTTTAGTAGAATTACAGGAACCACAGACATCTGATTGAAAATTGTAATGGTGTAAATTGATTCTATCAGTGTCTCTGATACACATACAAACAGTAAGTTTTAGTAGAATTACAAGAACCACAGATAAAAATTAGAATGGTGTAAATTGATGATATCAGTGTCTCTGATACACATACAAACAGTAAGTTTTAGTAGAATTACAAGAACCACAGATAAAAATTAGAATGGTGTAAATTGATGCTATCAGTGTCTCTGATACACATACAAACAGTAAGTTTTAGTAGAATTACAGGAACCACAGACATCTGATTGAAAATTAGAATGGTGTAAATTGATGCTATCAGAGTCTCTGATACACATACAAACAGTAAGTTTTAGTAGAATTACAGGAACCACAGACATCTGATTGAAAATTAGAATGGTGTAAATTGATGTTATCAGAGTCTCTGATACACATACAAACAGTAAGTTTTAGTAGAATTACAAGAACCACAGACGTCTGATTGAAAATTAGAATGGTGTAAATTGATGTTATCAGAGTCTCTGATACACATACAAACAGTAAGTTTTAGTAGAATTACAAGAACCACAGACGTCTGATTGAAAATTAGAATGGTGTAAATTGATGCTATCAGTGTCTCTGATACACATACAAACAGTAAGTTTTAGTAGAATTACAAGAACCACAGATAAAAATTAGAATGGTGTAAATTGATGCTATCAGTGTCTCTGATACACATACAAACAGTAAGTTTTAGTAGAATTACAAGAACCACAGATAAAAATTAGAATGGTGTAAATTGATGCTATCAGTGTCTCTGATACACATACAAACAGTAAGTTTTAGTAGAATTACAAGAACCACAGATAAAAATTAGAATGGTGTAAATTGATGTTATCAGTGTCTCTGATACACATACAAACAGTAAGTTTTAGTAGAATTACAAGAACCACAGATAAAAATTAGAATGGTGTAAATTGATGATATCAGTGTCTCTGATACACATACAAACAGTAAGTTTTAGTAGAATTACAAGAACCACAGATAAAAATTAGAATGGTGTAAATTGATGCTATCAGTGTCCCTGATACACATACAAAATTTAGAAAACCTTTTTACAATCTCTTTAAATAGTTGAATTACAAGAACCACAGACATCTGATTGAAAATTAGAATGATGTAAATTGATGTTATCAGAGTCTCTGATACACATACAAACAGTAAGTTTTAGTAGAATTACAGGAACCACAGACATCTGATTGAAAATTAGAATGGTGTAAATTGATGCTATCAGAGTCTCTGATACACATACAAACAGTAAGTTTTAGTAGAATTACAAGAACCACAGATAAAAATTAGAATGGTGTAAATTGATGCTATCAGTGTCTCTGATACACATACAAACAGTAAGTTTTAGTAGAATTACAAGAACCACAGATAAAAATTAGAATGGTGTAAATTGATGTTATCAGTGTCTCTGATACACATACAAACAGTAAGTTTTAGTAGAATTACAAGAACCACAGATAAAAATTAGAATGGTGTAAATTGATGATATCAGTGTCTCTGATACACATACAAACAGTAAGTTTTAGTAGAATTACAAGAACCACAGATAAAAATTAGAATGGTGTAAATTGATGATATCAGTGTCTCTGATACACATACAAAATTTAGAAAACCTCTTTACAATCTCTTTAAATAGTTGAATTACAAGAACCACAGACATCTGATTGAAAATTAGAATGATGTAAATTGATGATATCAGTGTCTCTGATACACATACAAACAGTAAGTTTTAGTAGAATTACAGGAACCACAGACGTCTGATTGAAAATTAGAATGGTGTAAATTGATGCTATCAGAGTCTCTGATACACATACAAACAGTAAGTTTTAGTAGAATTACAAGAACCACAGACATCTGATTGAAAATTAGAATGGTGTAAATTGATGCTATCAGAGTCTCTGATACACTTACAAACAGTAAGTTTTAGTAGAATTACAGGAACCACAGACGTCTGATTGAAAATTAGAATGGTGTAAATTGATGCTATCAGTGTCCCTGATACACATACAAAATTTAGAAAACCTCTTTACAATCTCTTTAAATAGTTGAATTACAAGAACCACAGATATCTGATTGAAAATTAGAATGATGTAAATTGATGTTATCAGAGTCTCTGATACACATACAAAATTTAGTAAACCTCTTTACAATCTCTTTAAATAGTTGAATTACAAGAACCACAGACGTCTGATTGAAAATTAGAATGATGTAAATTGATGCTATCAGTGTCCCTGATACACATACAAAATTTAGTAAACCTCTTTATAATCTCTTTAAATAGTTGAATTACAAGAACCACAGACATCTGATTGAAAATTAGAATGATGTAAATTGATGTTATCAGAGTCTCTGATACACATACAAAATATAGAAAACCTCTTTACAATCTCTTTAAATAGTTGAATTACAAGAACCACAGACGTCTGATTGAAAATTAGAATGGTGTAAATTGATGCTATCAGAGTCTCTGATACACATACAAAATTTAAAAAATGCTCTGTATAAACCTTTTAAAGGGATAATAGCCTTTAGAATACACTCGTCCTACGTCTAATATTTATGTTCAATATTGACTATTGGTTAAATAAGTATGTATCCCACACTTGATAAATTTTCAAAAAGCGAGAATAAAACTATATTCTGATTTTTTCAAAAAAGTGAGCAAGCAACGATTCAATTCTGTTTGGGAATAAAAGCGTCTGGCAAATCAGCACTAAAACATCCTTGCTTGAAATCTATATGTTAGAGTTACTTCCCTTTATAAATACAATTTGAAAATCACTTAATGGATGTATTAAGCGTTTTATTATTAACTACTTGATTTTGCAAATTTATCGGATTTTAGAGGGATTTTGATGTATATATAAGTGATGACGCCAGGTAAGTCCACTGATGGATATATACTGTTAATTGTCAAGTTTGAGAGAAATTTAAATTTTATGTTTCTTCTAACGGCTATTATCCCTTTAACCTAAATTCAACTACTTATATCAATAGATATGAATTTTTTATTCAATTTTCTGCTTAAAGTGAAATTGTTGTACATTGAATTGTAAAAGGTGAAGCAGTTCATTTTATTCTTTACAAATCAATGTATAAAGTCACCGTGTGCCTCAGTCCCCAGTGTACATATGAATGTTAAAGTCACTGTGTGCCTCAGTCCCCAGTGTACATATGAATGTTAAAGTCACTGTGTGCCTCAGTCCCCAGTGTACATATGAATGTTAAAGTTACTGTGTATCTCAGTCCCCAGTGTACATATGAATGTTAAAGTTACTGTGTATCTCAGTCCCCAGTGTACATATGAATGTTAAAGTTACTGTGTGCCTCAGTCCCCAGTGTACATATGAATGTTAAAGTCACCGTGTGCCTCAGTCCCCAGTGTACATATGAATGTTAAAGTTACTGTGTGCCTCAGTCCCCAGTGTACATATGAATGTTAAAGTTACTGTGTGCCTCAGTCCCCAGTGTACATATGAATGTTAAAGTCACTGTGTGCCTCAGTCCCCAGTGTACATATGAATGTTAAAGTCACTGTGTGCCTCAGTCCCCAGTGTACCTATGAATGTTAAAGTCACTGTGTGCCTCAGTCCCCAGTGTACATATGAATGTTAAAGTCACCGTGTGCCTCAGTCCCCAGTGTACATATGAATGTTAAAGTCACTGTGTGCCTCAGTCCCCAGTGTACATATGAATGTTAAAGTCACTGTGTGCCTCAGTCCCCAGTGTACATATGAATGTTAAAGTCACTGTGTGCCTCAGTCCCCAGTGTACATATGAATGTATAAAGTCACCGTGTGCCTCAGTCCCCAGTGTACATATGAATGTTAAAGTCACTGTGTGCCTCAGTCCCCAGTGTACATATGAATGTTAAAGTCACTGTGTGCCTCAGTCCCTAGTGTACATATGAATGTTAAAATCACTGTGTGCCTCAGTCCCCAGTGTACATATGAATGTTAAAATCACTGTGTGCCTCAGTCCCCAGTGTACATATGAATGTTAAAGTCACCGTGTGCCTCAGTCCCCAGTGTACATATGAATGTTAAAGTCACTGTGTGCCTCAGTCCCCAGTGTACATATGAATGTTAAAGTCACTGTGTGCCTCAGTCCCCAGTGTACATATGAATGTTAAAGTCACTGTGTGCCTCAGTCCCCAGTGTACATATGAATGTTAAAGTCACCGTGTGCCTCAGTCCCCAGTGTACATATGAATGTTAAAGTCACTGTGTGCCTCAGTCCCCAGTGTACATATGAATGTTAAAGTCACCGTGTGCCTCAGTCCCCAGTGTACATATGAATGTTAAAGTCACTGTGTGCCTCAGTCCCCAGTGTACATATGAATGTTAAAGTCACCGTGTGCCTCAGTCCCCAGTGTACATATGAATGTTAAAGTCACCGTGTGCCTCAGTCCCCAGTGTACATATGAATGTTAAAGTCACTGTGTGCCTCAGTCCCCAGTGTACATATGAATGTTAAAGTTACTGTGTGCCTCAGTCCCCAGTGTACATATGAATGTTAAAGTCACTGTGTGCCTCAGTCCCCAGTGTACATATGAATGTTAAAGTCACTGTGTGCCTCAGTCCCCAGTGTACATATGAATGTTAAAGTCACTGTGTGCCTCAGTCCCCAGTGTACATATGAATGTTAAAGTCACTGTGTGCCTCAGTCCCTAGTGTACATATGAATGTTAAAGTCACTGTGTGCCTCAGTCCCCAGTGTACATATGAATGTTAAAGTCACTGTGTGCCTCAGTCCCCAGTGTACATATGAATGTTAAAGTCACTGTGTGCCTCAGTCCCCAGTGTACATATGAATGTTAAAGTCACTGTGTGCCTCAGTCCCCAGTGTACATATGAATGTTAAAGTCACTGTGTGCCTCAGTCCCCAGTGTACATATGAATGTTAAAGTCACTGTGTATCTCAGTCCCCAGTGTACATATGAATGTTAAAGTCACTGTGTATCTCAGTCCCCAGTGTACATATGAATGTTAAAGTCACTGTGTGCCTCAGTCCCCAGTGTACATATGAATGTTAAAGTCACTGTGTGCCTCAGTCCCCAGTGTACATATGAATGTTAAAGTCACTGTGTGCCTCAGTCCCCAGTGTACATATGAATGTTAAAGTCACTGTGTGCCTCAGTCCCCAGTGTACATATGAATGTTAAAGTCATCTGGCTTGATTTGGCCTAGTTTAGTTAGTGTCTTGTAAACTAGGAGACATAAAACTCCATTAATTTCATTTCATTTTTTGTAAACTAGGAGATGTATGCAGGTTTTTTTTTCGCTCCCATTTCTGTAATAACTGGTTTTTATTCTAAAAAACTAAACTTAGATAGAAATACAGTAATCTGATTGGTCGATAGTAGCCTACTATATTTAAAGGGATAATAGGCGTTAGAATACACTCATCCTACGTCTTATATTTGTGTTTCATATTGACTATTAGTTAAATAAGTATGCATCCCACACTTTACCAAATTTTTAAAAGCCACAATAAAAATATATTCGGAATTTTAAAAAAAATGTGTGCCTGCGACGATTCCATTCAGTTTGAGAATAAAAGCGTCTGGTAAATCAACGCTAAAACATCATTGTGCAATTCAGCAGTAGGGGTCAAGGACACGTGAAAACCTTCATGTTGGAGTTACTTCCCTTTATAATTACAATTTGAAAATCGCTTAATGAATGGCTTAAGCGTTTTATGATTAACTACTTGATTTTGGGGATTTCTCATTGTTCACTGCATGGCGAAACAGAACATAAGACTATGAGAGAGACAAAATGTAATTTTGATTTTGGATTTTAAACCAGAAATCCGCTAGCTGTGATAAACATCAGTAAACAAAGTACCGTATAATTCCGAATATAGTGCGCAGGCATGTATAATGCGCACCCCTTCCTTGCCTCCGCGAAATCGGGGAAAATTCATTTACCCATGTATAGTGCGCACCCCTTTTCGCGGCAAAAATACGACTTTAAGTTGGCATTTCATAGACACCAATATCGGGAAATAGTTGTCAATAAGTAAGTCACCATTCATAGATTTTTTTTTATAATAAACAATGTTCCACTGCAACTTACGTTTCTACTATTTGTAATTTGTAAACGACTTTATCGGGATACCGCGCTATTCGATTACGGTACCGCGGAGTCGAGTCGTGAATACGATTTTAAGTTGGTATTTCACAGATACCAATATCGGGAAATAGTTGTCAATACGTAAGTCACCATTCATAGTTTTTTTTATAATAAACAATGTTCCACTGCAACTTACGTTTCTACTATTTATTTTTATAATAAAATCCATTTTAATCCCGTATTTATTGCTTCTAATCTCTCGTAATGGTATTATTGAGTGTTATTTAGAAATCATGTATCATGCTATTAAATTACGGTACCGAGGATGATATTCTATTGGAATAAAAATGTGCAATTAACCGGTAAACTTAGACGTATTGAAGAAGATATTGACAGAAATTCAAAGGGCTAACGGTAACTGGCTTGGTGTAAGACTAATAGGCCCCATTATACCTGTAATCATAATGCGAATAATAATCATGATATTGCGTCAGTTCATTTTGTGTGAATATTTGATTATTATACTAATCGATAAATTGTACACGACTTTACTGAGATACCGCGCTATTCAATTACGGTACTCACCTGATTCGTTTTTTTTTAATGCTATGGACGGTACCGAGGATGATATTCATCTTGAAGAAAAAAGTGCAATTACCCGGTAAACTTAGACGTATTGAAGAAGATATCATTGAAAGGAATTCGAAGGGCTAACGGTAACTGGTTTGGTGCAAGACTAATAGGCCCCATTATACTTGTAATCATAATGCGAATAATCATCATGATATTGCGTCAGTTCCTTTTGTGTGAATACTTAATTGTGATTGTTTCGTTTGTTTAACGTAAATAAATATCATTGTCTTTCTTAATTAAGTCTTTAATCATCGCTGGAGTGACACGATTCGCTCAATAGTTTATTTTTATCGTCTGCTTTTACCCCCCGCATAGATTTATCGACTAGTATTGCCTCTCAACGGAAATGAAAAAAATGACGGCGTGAACCTTGTGTATCATATCTGATGAATAATTAGGAAAACAATGGATTATATTAAAACCCAGTATTTATATTCAGGCAAGACTCGATTACGTATTGAGGCATGTCATCAAGCATGACAATCAATTGTTCCTACTATAAAAGCCATCCAAAATGCTTGGCCCGTGAACATTATTTTTGGTACCTCTCGTCTTCACGTAAATTTTCCCATGTTAATAACAAAGTTATTAACTTGAATCATTTTAGTTTTGTTCAAATATTTAACAATACTTATTTAATTTATAAGATAATAATCATATTGTGCCGTTATTACAATCATAATTCAATCTTTTACACAAATCAATTTTACCGCGAATGTCGATGAGGGAAGACAAAATGGCGGATTCTTAACATCGACTTGCGGCATTCTCGTTGGGAAAAAATACTCCAAATTTATTTACCCGTATATAGTGCGCACCCCCTCTTTGTTGGGCCCATTTTATGGCATAAACCTGCGCATTATACACGGAAATATACGGTATAATTTTATCTTACATTCCTCTTTTAATTTTATTTTCTTTTTTTCCTTACAGTGACATTCATGTCATATCTCAGCTCAGAAAGTTAATAAATAGATAGAATTCAATATGTGTAGCAACAGGTGTCTTCACACGCAAGTTTGCAATAAAAACAAAACACTCTTTTAAAACTTCTTGGCATTCATCTATAATAGATTATCTGTACCCATTTACAGCTGGGTGGACTGGATTAATGATGATCCTTTTTACCAGCTGGTCCTTGACCAAACCACTTGACATTGATCTTTACTAGATTTTCTGTACCCATTTACAGCTGGGTTGACTGGAATAATGAGGATTCTTTCTACCAACTGGTCCTTGGCCAGACCTCTTGGTATTGATCTTTACTAGATTATCTGTACCCATTTACAGCTGAGTTGACTGTAATAATGAGGATTCTTTCTACCAGCTGGTTCTTAACCAGACCTCTTCGCATTGATATTTACTAGATTATCTGTACCCATTTACAGCTGGGTTGACTGGAATAATGAGGATCCTTTCTACCAGCAGGTCCTTGACAAAACCTCTTGGTATTGATTTTTCCTAGATTATCTGTACCCATTTACTGCTGGGTGGACTGGAATAATGAGGATCCTTTCTACCAGCAGGTCCTTGACAAAACCTCTTGGTATTGATCTTTCCTAGATTATCTGTACCCATTTACAGCTGTGTGCCTCAGTCCCCAGTGTGCCTGTTTTGTTAGTATGAATTGACAGCTGTGTGCCTCAGTCCCCAGTGTGCCTGTTTTGTTAGTATGAATTGACAGCTGTGTGCCTCAGTCCCCAATGTGCCTGTTTTGTAAGTATGAATTGACAGTTGTGTGCCTCAGTCCCCAGTGTGCCTGTTTTGTTAGTATGAATTGACAGCTGTGTGCCTCAGTCTCCAATGTGCCTGTTTTGTTAGTATGAATTGACAGCTGTGTGCCTCAGTCCCCAGTGTGCCTGTTTTGTTAGTATGAATTGACAGCTGTGTGCCTCAGTCCCCAGTGTGCCTGTTTTGTTAGTATGAATTGACAGCTGTGTGCCTCAGTCCCCAGTGTGCCTGTTTTGTTAGTATGAATTGACAGCTGTGTGCCTCAGTCTCCAGTGTGTCTGTTTTGTTAGTATGAATTGACAGCTGTGTGCCTCAGTCCCCAGTGTGCCTGTTTTGTTAGTATGAATTGACAGCTGTGTGCCTCAGTCCCCAGTGTGCCTGTTTTGTTAGTATGAATTGACAGCTGTGTGCCTCAGTCCCCAGTGTGCCTGTTTTGTTATTTTGAATTTACAAACATCATCTCTTTAACTCGATAAATATTCTAAGAGTGGACTGGAATGTAACCTTTATATTGCTACACTGGTGGTATTCTTTGATGTGTTTATGTTATAACACTTGGGAACATGACCTTTGACATGTGACATTTAACCTTTGACATTAAATTTGAGTTTAGTAAATTTGTGGTTTAAATTCCGCATGGGTTTCAAAGATAATATAAAGGCTTGGCCATTTTTAAAATTGTTTATTCTTGTATGACTGAAACAGATTTCAAAAGATTGCTTTGAGTTTTGTAAGTGTACACTTTCTGAATTCCCAGTTCCACTGTCTGTGATGGAGGTCAGAGGGGGTGACAAGGAATGGGTAGGAAATTAAATCGAAACACTGTGTGCCACAAACTGTACAAATTACCCCCCCCCCCTTAGTTACAGGCCTTGTTTATCATGATAATATTAGTTTTGTTAATGACCCAATGTTTCAATATCAGTAATGATAATATTTCTGTTTTTTCTGTCTGTTTGTTTAGTGGATTGCTAACTCAATTAGTAGCCATGTGGTTTTCAACACTTGGCGTTTATTAATATCACAGTCAGGGCAGGTGGATATTATATTCTTCACAAGTTACTTTCTCTGTATTTAACACTTTTTTTCTCTTGAAAGAAGTACAGTTATTTGATTTTATATGCCGGTCGAGTCCAGTTTCTACTTCAAAATGTCCGGTTGTTAAATTAATCACTAGGACTATTAATGCAGTTTTTCTACCCAAAGAATTAAACACTTTGGTCTTAAAAATTAACATGAATTTCTAAGTACACTTGATGCCACTCTGTTTCTGAGTTTCTCAACATGACATTAAAGAAATGAAACTTCGTGGACAGTATGACAGTCCTAGCTATAAATATTATAATGATTTGAACTATGGTAATCCTACAGGAGAAAATTGATTACAATCACTAATATGGCCCGAGGTGAAATTGGCTTCTTTACAATAACTCTAGATTTTATCTGAATTTTGACAAATATGGAGATTTTCTGGGCATTGTTTGATGAATTTGAAGATCACCTAAAGATTATAGGGTTTAGGATCTTGGAGTGTTGGTTTAGTGAAATTTGAATACCACTTCTTTAAATGTAATAAAAATGAAAGATTTTAGCTATAATATTTGGTCAGATTGAAAGTGATCATTGTACATTAAAACAAAAGAGTACCCTCGTGGAATTGCTGAGTGATATGAATTTAATGTTCTTCTCCTCCCTCAACTTGGCTTATACCGCTGTCCTGGGAAAATTTCCCTCATTGCACACTGCAATGCATGTTAAAGATCCATCGACTGTTGAAAATTAAAACAAAAGAGTAGTGCCGCTTTCCTGGCAAAATTTCTCTTATTGAACACTGGATGGTATTGCCTGTCTTCATTCACCAGAAAAGTAGGATGTAAAACTCCATTTTTTTCCTAGGCTACCATGGAGTTTATAATTACCTAGTACTGTGTGCCCTCTTTAAAGTGATACTGTGTCTTAGCATGAATATAAAATTTTAGTTCTCAAGAATGGTCAATATGAGTATATATTCATCAGTGAACTTACCTGGTGTCATAAAGTAACAGAATCTCTTAAAATCTGGAAGACTCACAAAACTAAGTCATTTTTGAAAATGCTTAATCAATTTATTAAGCGTTTTTCAATAATCAAATGCATCTTTATGGATAATTTCTAAGTTTTTTGGATATTTATTTATTTTTTATGTTATTTATGGAAGCAGGTATATTTACTGATGAATAGAGCTCTTATTGACCAAGTTTAAAATGTTCAAATTTTATGTTCATTCTAAAACCTATTATCCCTTTTGCCCCTTATTTCACCCCATCATCAAATAATACCATTTCTTCCCTTAAATTATGAATTCCAAAAACTTAAAGTATAACAACAGGTTGCAAATTATTCTTCAATCTTATCTGCTAATCCTGCTCTAAGCTATGGCTACTTTACTTGCATTTTATTGCCAATTTGTGCAGCTATTCATTAAAATAGCTGTCAATCAAAATTGATTAACCAATGACATTTGGGTAATAAATCAGATGATAAGCAGACGTTATAATGGATGAAGTAGCTATATTAGTTTCCTACAGTAATTGTAATTGTTGTATTTCACGCTAAATTATCGTTAATAGTCTTCAGAACTACCGGAACTTTATTAGACCTCGACTATTAAAATAGCCACCTATTGGGTAAAATATTGGAAAGCATCTGGTTGTTTGGAACATACAATCAACCTTGGCCTTGTATACAGCCAGGTCACCAGGACTGAAATGGTACTAGGGCCCTTATTTTTTGTCCTTTTACTCCCCCAAGAAATTAAAAGCCCAGAGAAGATATTTCTGACAATTCCGGGGCACCAAAATCAAAATCAAAATATTCTTCTTTTAGTTTTTTGTAAATTGACTGATCTCTGTAGAAGGTTTTCAGATAGGACAGATGGTGGGGCTAAATTTTCACTAGTTAGGGCCCAGCTCCCGTGGACCCCAACCTGATGAAAGGGTAGTCTGTATGTATATGGAAGTTTAGTTAGCCTGAAGGGGGTCAGTCCAGGTTTAGGTTGAGATAGTACTAAGAATTATTTCAGCCATGTTTCAGTGATAGGGTCAGAAGAAATGTTCATAAAGCCACATAGAGTGCAGAAAGGACCCTTGACCCTTGAGCTAATTAAAGAACCCTCAATCATTCAAAATGAAAAAATAGATTAATGCAAATTTAAGCCAAAATCTCCCTCACTTGCACACTTGCATTGTCTGGCTTTGTCATCTCAATTAGGTCCAGTGGGGTGTAAAACTTCAGTTGATATCATTTGCAACTGTGCAAATCTTGACCATTGCATACTTTATTGCATTGCTTGCCTTTGTTAGCTTAAACTATAGACTTAAAACAGGATGTAAAGCTCCACAGTTTAAACTGCCCCCTGTATGAAGGAGAGCCACCTACACTGTGAATATTTTTGTCTAGTCAGCTATAAATCTAGAAGAACATGAGACAGTAGCCTACAATAGATTGTTTGTGAGACCGGTTTATCAAGTTACTATAGAGATCATTTATATACAATATGTTTTATAGGTCTTTAGCTGATTATGTTTTTTTTCTTAATATATTAAGGGGCATCTTCACTAAATTATTACAAACTTCATACTTATACCTTGACTGCAATAGCCACCTTTCTTGTATCACATCTTCACAATGTCAAGCTATTACAAACTTTGTACTTATACCTTGACTGCAATAGCCACCTTTCTTGTATCACATCTTCACAATGTCAAACTATTTCAAACTTCATACTTATACCTTGACTACAATAGCCACCTTTCTTGTATCACATCTTCACAATGTCAAGCTATTACAAACTTCATACTTATACCTTGACTGCAATAGCCACCTTTCTTGTATCACATCTTCACAATATCAAGCTATTACAAACTTCATACTTATACCTTGACTACAATAGCCACCTTTCTTGTATCACATCTTCACAATGTCAAACTATTACAAACTCCATACTTATACCTTGACTGCAATAGCCACCTTTCTTGTATCACATCTTCACAATGTCAAACTATTACAAACTTCATACTTATACCTTGACTTCAATAGCCACCTTTCTTGTATCATATCTTCACAACGTCTAGCTATTACAAACTTCATACTTATACCTTGACTGCAATAGCCACCTTTCTTGTATCATGTCTTCACAATGTCTAGCTATTACAAACTTCATACTTATACCTTGACTACAATAGCCACCTTTCTTGTATCACATCTTCACAATGTCAAACTATTTCAAACTTCATACTTATACCTTGACTGCAATAGCCACCTTTCTTGTATCATATCTTCAAAATCTCTAGCTATTACAAACTTCATACTTATAATTTGACTGCAATAGCCACCGATTTTTCAAAGCGAATCTCCCGATTTTTCAAAGCAAATCTCCCGTTTTTTCAAGGCAAATCTCTCGATTTTTTTGCATAAAACGTATACAAGTGGGCAATTCACTTGAAATATTTCTGATGGGAAAATAACTTGACAAACATAATAAGTGTGATTTTTAATGGAAAGTGAAGGAGGCGTGTCTGTATACAACAAGTAGGACTTATAAAATGTTGAATTTATAATGTTGGTTTCACAAAAGGCATTAAAACTTGCTCTTGAAATATAATTTTTAAAATGTTATACACAAGAAAACAGCTTGAAATATTTTGTATATCTTAATTTTCTTTTTGAATTGAAAACGGATTAGCGTGCCCCTTGTTTGTTCAGTTTTTATTATAAGTAGAGATTATACAATGTTAGTCATATAGTTGTAAATATAAACCATGTTTCCACTTGGCCAAAAACCAGCTTTAAGCTAGCTTTTCTGAGTTTCCACTTGTTAAATTGCCATATTACGGTTTGGGAACAGAAAACCTCTCTTTTTGCTCTCGGCAATTTCCTTTTTGCGTTTGGCAATTTATCGGGGTGCCAAATGAAAGCTAGCTTTAAAGCTGGGTTTTTAAACAAGCGGAAATGCAAAAAGCTGGCTATTTTTCGTTCAGCAATAGAGAAGTACTTATTTTCCATCTCACACACAACATCGGTAGTCTTGTACATTGCGACCTGTCAATAATAAGCCACTTTTTTATCAAGACTAAAGTGGTTCTGGAACCAGATAAACTCAGTGGAACCACAGCGTGTTCGGTAATAAAGCTGGCTTTAAAGCTAGTTTTACTTCACAATTCTAAGTAGAAATATAGTTAATGTCTATATAACAACATATAGGGTACTAAATACATACACTGTTGTATTTACCTATCTACATTCTATATGTTTACCTAACAGATTGACTCCAGTATTTGACCACTATTTTAGGAGTGAACCAGTGGGTGTCTAGTTTGAATCCTTTGTTCTGTTTGAATATATTACCTGTATTAACTATATTGTGATAGAAATAGAGATATTTATGTGTCAGTGGAGGATTTGTGTTAAGTTTTACCTTATTTGGCTAAAGATTTATGAATATTCGGTGACTAATAAAATAGAAATATCATTAAGTTCATTTTTTTATTCAAATGAATCACATTAAGATTTGTTTTCGTGGACACAGTCTAGAAATGAAATTTGATGTGAATATTATCACCTATGTTCGCCCGTACAGTCAGATGCTACTTAAACAATATATATAAACTAATGTCCAAAGAAACGATACCACTTGTTTGCAAAAACAGTAAAGAAAAACTAAAAAATGCAGAACTTTAGGATTGGTGTAATACTTTTGAAAAAACTTTTATTAACATCTGTGCAGAAATTCATTTCGATAAAATGTGTACAATCAATATGACAAGCCTTTAAAGATGGGTGGGGTCTGTCAGCTGTTTTATACAGTTTATATGCACGTACAACTAGAGAGGGAATGTCACTTTCACGAAATTTGTGTTTTTCCCAGAAGTGATTGGTTCCTCCCAGTATTTTTGATCGACTATATTGTGTTTGGGATGTGCAAGACATTTGCAGGGGTTTACAAAAAAATTCACTTTGGTGAAAAAAGGAATTTAACAATCTTTCTTTTCACTGTTTATGGGATAATCTAAGTCAAGAGAGACATCAGGGTTTTATTTAAAAAACTAGGGATTTAATGATTTGTACGACAAAAATTAAAACTTTGGATTTTTAAATGCTCGTAATTTTCAACTCGAAAAAATTTATGAGGTCATAAAACCACACTGTTTGTTATAGAGTTAAACAAGGGACTGGACAAAAGAGAACAAAAATTTGCTTGATTTGACAAACAAAAAGCTAACAATTGATCGTGACCTTTTTAGAAAAAAAAAGAAAGTTGGTCATTTTCTTTTTAAAAACCGCAAATTTCAAATGTGAAAGGTATCTATGCAGGTTTAAACAACAGCTGTTTATTATAGAAACATTACATGCAATACTTTTGGGCAATAAAAACTAGGGTTAATAACTTGATCCAGGTTCAATAAATTGACCTTTAACAATTTTAAACCCGGTTAAAAACATAAACCAAGGGTTTTTAAGTTACTTTAAAATTCAACAATGTTAATTCTGGCTTAAGTGAAAGGTTCCATCTTAACCCGGGACAAAGGGTTTAACCGGTTCAAACTAGTTTAATAACCGATATTAACCGGTTCAAGCAATTTAACCGGTTCAAGCAATTTAATCCAGGTTCAAGCAATTTAATTCTGCTTCAAGTGATTTAATTCTGCTTCAAGCGATTTAATCCTGCTTCAAGCAATTTAATCCAGGTTCAAGCAATTTAATCCAGGTTCAAGCAATTTAATCAAGGTTCAAGCAATTTAATTCTGCTTCAAGTGATTTAATCCTGGTTCAAGCAATTTAATCCAGGTTCAAGCTGTTTAATCCAGGTTCAAGCAATTTAATCCTGGTTCAAGCTATTAAATCCTGGTTCATGAAGAAATTGTTTTGTGTATTTTGACTTGTAAATTTAGATTTATAGATAAAAGTCCCTTTTAAGAGATTATGATTGGATGAGAATTAGAATCTTGGTCCTGAATATGAAAGGGATAATTATATGATCCAGCTGAATCAAGTTACGAAAAGATACGAAACAAAAATTCTAGATCTGTGTTTGAATATGATCGCTATGGAGACATCTTCTGCGAGTTTGAAGTAGCCGTCTTGAAAGAAACTTCATGGTGGTTTTGATTTAAACAAATAAATTTTAAATACTGGAAAATCAATACACTCTGCTTTGGTAATAAACAGTGTCTAGTGCACTGGATAATCAAATATCTGGGGCAATTTAACTTTCTTTCATATCATTTAATATAAATACTGTTTAAAGAAGCTCTACCATGGAAAAATTACAACTTTTCAGTCTTTAAAGGTATATGTCCACCTTTGCTTCCTGGTTGATACAGTTTAACTTTTGACGATATTTATAGGACTGACTGTTCAAAATTTACATCTGACATCCAGTTCTTCTACAATCAAACAAAACTGAACAGAGTAAATTGAGGCTTGAATTCTTCTGGGCTATTGATACTAATTTTTTGACTAAAGTAAATTCCAATGTGGTTTCTTTTAAATATGTCTTAAAATGAACATTAAATTTTGAAATTTGATTCATCAGTAAATATACCTGTTGCCATAAATAGCATAAAAAAATAAATATAGATCCAAAAAAACTAAGTAATTATCCATAAAGATGCATTTGATTCGGTAAGCAGTCATTTAGGCACATTTTTTTTAACACACCTCATTAAGACACGGTCAGATGAGCACCGATATCTATAACTACTTTAGAAATAACTTGACCTCTGTTGAAGATGGGTTATAAATGTAAATATTTTAGTAATAACTTCACCTCTGTTGAAGATGGGTTATAAATGTAAATATTTTGGAAATAACTTCACCTCTGATGAAGATGGGTTATTAATGTAAATATATTAGTAATAACTTCAGCCCTGTTGAAGTTGGGTTATAAATGTAAATATTTTAGTAATAACTTCACCCCTGATGAAGATGGGTTATAAATGTAAATATTTTAGTAATAACTTCAGCCCTGTTGAAGATGGGTTATAAATGTAAATATTTTAGAAATAACTTCAGTCCTGTTGAAGATGGGTTAATAATGTAAATATTTTAGTAATAACTTCACCCCTGTTGAAGATGTGTTAGTACAGGAAATGTAAGGTGGTTGTAAAAAGGTAATTACACTCAATTGACTGAGGAGGAAATGACAAGATAACAACACATTTTTCAGTTTTATTTATCAAATTCAATACGAACGTGGACAGAAAGTGCATTTCAAGTTCATTTTAACTAATCACATTTGCCATAAATTTTGGGGAGCCGTGGTGGCTCAGTGAGTTAGATACTTGCTCGCTAACCTGAAGGTCCTGGGTTCAATACTGGCAAAGGTCCAGATTAACCTTCGGATTTTTCACCCCAGTCTCCCCTAGTCAGTGATACAGGTCTGAGGGACTGACATGGAAAAAGTGTCTAGTCATTCAGATGGGACAATAAACCAAGACCCCGCTTGCTACAGGCTGTGCACGTTAAAGATCCCTTGACAGTTGGAAATCGAAAAAGAGCAGGATAATACCGCTGTCGTGGCAAAATTTCCTTCATTTCCACACCGCATGGCGTTACCCATCTTCATTAGCCCAATAGGTGCAGAAAAGAAGGATGTAAAACTCCATTCATTTCATGTGCCATGAATTTTGAATTTTCAAATTATTAAATTAATTATATTGTGGCGTTATTTATTTTCAAATTAAGTGTTCATGAGCTGCGTTTTTTATTTATGTGTTATTTCCATGGTTGATGAAGCAGAAATAACAAAGTTATTCAAAATGATAAAATCTCCATTGCTGGTCTTTCCTTATTATATGTCAAACCTTTGTGTTCAGAATTTCAAATTTCTTGTCTATCTCTACTTTCTCGTGATCATCTTATTTTGGCTGAAAAAATATAAGTTATTTAATAGTAGGGGTAAACAAGGAAAAGTCTGTATAGAAGTACTACATATCATCATAGTTAGATAGAGCATTGGTTCTTTACATGATATTCACTTGCTTATATTGAACAAATGGTGATGGTGCGCTCTATTCTTTGTCGGCATGTTATAGTATGATAACATTCAACAATTCATCTTAGGTAGACCCAGGATGAGGTTCGGACAAGGACTATCTGGTAGAAAGGATCCTCATTATTCCAGTCAACCCAGCTGTAAATGGGTGCAGATAATCTAGTAAAGATCAATAACAAGAGGTTTGGACAAGGACCAGCTGGAAGAAAGGATCCTCATTATTCCAGTCCACCCAGCTGTAAATGGGTACAGATAATCTAGGAAAGATCAATACCAAGAGGTTTGGACAAGGACCAGCTGGAAGAAAGGATCCTCATTATTCCAGTCAACCCAGCTGTAAATGGGTACAGATAATCTAGTAAAGATCAATACCAAGAGGTTTGGACAAGGACCAGCTGGTAGAAAGGATCCTTGCTGTTTAACATGATGGTTCCAAATCAGAAAATGACAAAATTCACCTCATAGCACTTTGCTAGGTGTGGCATATGATGGAATTGTAGATAACTAAACTGTTGATATAGATTGCGTGTAACTGCCTCAAATTCTAATATTAAAGCAATCGATGCAGAACTAATTATTCATAATGTCAATGCCACCTGTTCTATCCTAGTAGATTCCAGTCAGGTTAGAACTTTCTAGACCTCTTACAGTATAGGCCTATATTATAATCAATGACAACTTCAACTCTATTCAATTACCTTATAACTTATAACTTTAAACACTTGAAATTTAAAGGGATACTGCATCTTAGAATGAACATGATATTTGAAAATTTTAAACTTGGTCAGTAAGAGCTCTATTCATCAGTAAATATACCTGCTGTCATAAATAACATAAAAAAATATAGATCCAAAAAACTTAGTATTTAACCATAGAGATGCATTTGATTATTGAAAAACGCTTAATAAATTGATCAAGCATTTTTCAATAATGTCTTAGTTTTGCGAGTTTTCAAGATTTTAAGGGATTCTGTTACTTTATGACACCAGGTAAGTTCACTGATGAATATATACTCATATTGACCATTCTTGAGAACTAAAATTTTATGTTCATGCTAAGACACAGTATCACTTTAAATTCAACCAACAAGCTGTTGAGTCTAGACATTTGGTGACACTTATTGTTTAAAATTTATAATAAAATTTCTTTATTTCATTTTAAAAAAATATATGAAGAATAGCAACGGAAGTTTTTTATTTTTCATATACAAAAAAATGTCACTTGTATTGAATTCTAATCCGGGAAGAAAATGGTTTTCTGCAGAAGAGTAAGATGTAAAACTCCATTCATTTCATTTCAGCAGTGATAAAAAAACATTTTGGCCAAAAGATGAGTGTTTCGGGTGTTTGTTTATATGGGTATAGCCCTTAAATATTGCCTTAAACGCCGCCTTTGATTAGCCAAGCATTCCTATCCTGTGATGAATTTGGTTTTTTTAACATAAAATTAACTTCTGACATGATTTTGAATGTCAAATAAACTGACATGTTTATCCTAAATGATGAGAAATGTGCACTTTTATAGTATAGATGTCAGTTTTTTTAGTTAAATTTGATAAATTACGTTGAATTGACATGGAGGTTAATAATAGAAGGCTGGGAACTAGGGGATTACACTTGTATTATTGTGAGACTTGGTGACATTTTATCTTGTAATTATGTCAATCTAACACAATCAGAACTGTTGTTATAATCAGTCAGGTATTTAATCACTATGGATTCTTATCTATCTAGAACTATGTTCATCTACAATTCAATTTGATAAAAGTAATTGATTCTATTGAGTAATTGTTGATTTCATTAAGTAATTGTAGACTTCATTGAGTAATTGTCGACCTCATTGAGTAATTGTCGACATCATTGAGTAATTGTTGACATCATTGAGTAATTGTAGATTTCATTGAGTAATTGTCGACATCATTGAGTAATTGTAGATTTCATTGAGTAATTGTCGACATCATTGAGTAATTGTTGACATCATTGAGTAATTGTAGATTTCATTGAGTAATTGTCGACATCATTGAGTATTGTAGATTTCATTGAGTAATTGTCGACCTCATTGAGTAATTGTCGACATCATTGATTAATTGTCGACATCATTGAGTAATTGTAGATTTCATTGAGTAATTGTCGACATTGAGTAATTGTCGACATCATTGAGTAATTGTCGACATCATTGAGTAATTGTAGACTTCATTGAGTAATTGTAGACTTCATTGAGTAATTGTTGACTTCGATGAGTAATTGTAGAATTGAGTAATTGCAGAATTGAGTAATTGTAGTCTACGAAAGATTATAATTTTGCCTATGTAAATTTCAATAATGTTTTGATGTGCAGATATTATGATTGCAATGAATCAATACGCTTATCAGTTTCCATTGATCTATAAATTTAGATGTTTGTCAACGACTATATCTAATAATTAAGTCTGGATTAAATAAGATGGTTCACTGATATGATCTGGAATAAAAAGCTAGGATTAAATATTAAAAAAAGAAATTGATTTTGGTTTAAGTAAGGATTTGGGTGTCAGCTGTAGCTTTACCAGCTTCTTTGTCACGACATGTTTGTTGCTATTATGACCTAGGAAGTGACTTTATTCAGCTTGTCCAATAGAAGATAGAAAAATCACCTCTTACATTTGGTAGAGTTGTTTTGTTTCAATTTTTAAGAAAACAACTTCTTTTATTTAATTCAAATTTTGAAAAAATGAATTTTATTGTTGAAAATTTTAATAGTTTATTTAGTGTGAGACCATTTCCTATTGTCAGTTTATTAGTGGTTGTGTCAGCTGAATCAGACTTCAAATAACTGAAGTTATATGATTAGAAATAAAACTTAAAAACGTTTTGATGTCACTCTGCAATTAGGCTTAGCTCTTTATCTCTTGTAGAGAGTCCACAAATTATAAACTCATGCCAACTGATGCAGAATGGTAATTAGTAAATTCCTAACGAGACTAATTAGCCTACACATTAATTACAATGTCAACAATGGAGTGCACATCTGGTTGATTTGTGGGAACTTTATTATTTGAGTTCTTAATATAATAATGGTCAGATAATTGTGGTGTTTGTCCCCAGTCCATCATTCAAACTAGGTTAGGTGGGGGGGGGGGTTGAGGTCTTATTTCACTAAAGATGGTTGAAATTTATCTTGAAAATTTCACAATAATTTACTTGCCAGTTTAGGACTCAAATTCAATGATAATGGAGTTTTTTATTATTGGCTTGGTCAGACATAAAACACCATGCATTGGGCTATGAGGGGAATTTTACAAGAAGCAGGAACTTCTTGTGTAGTAGATAAATGCTTTGAGAGTTCACTGAAAACCATAATTTTTCACTTTAGCTCCCAGCTTGAATTCCTAATACAAAGGTCTGTTTTACTTACAACTCATCAACTTGTTAGTTCACTCAACAGGAGTGGGAATCAACTGAGAATATTCCACAGTAAAAAAAACCATTTGGGTACAGTACTGAAGATATTTTTTCAATTATAGTAATAGAAATTGCTTGATAAACTCGATGTTGCCGTGGCATTTGAGTTTCCTTTGTTACAATGTAATGTGGAATCGCAGGAAATCCCATTGCTCGGAATGTTATCTTGAAATTGTGGCCTCCAGCTAAGAAATGGAACCAATATTCCTGGAACTAGTCACCCGATTCCTTTCTATCTAATAGAAATGCTTTTAATATAATAACATGTTCTTGTGTTCTTGGAATGATTCCTGCAAATGAAAGACAATTGACAAGGTTCCTGAGAGGCTGTTATGAGATTATTTTACAGTATGTAGTGGTACCAATGTTTCTCCCAGTGTTCATCACTAAATGATGTTATTATTGATTATTTTGCCAACATATGAAAATCACCAAAAATAACTAATTTTGAAATTAGAAACCATTAGGTCTGATATTAAGAGGTTTCTTTTTGTGCAATTTAAAAAGAGAATACCTAAATGATAATAACTTGTTTCAGAACCTCATCAAGTAGGAATATGGTTCCGTCCTATCGTATCAGGCAAGATAATGGCATTCTCTTGACGCCATCAAACTATTCCTGCAAATACAAAGGGCATCAGATAATTATTGGAACACTTTGAAGAGCTGTGGGATTTAGCAGATTGTCTTCACATGTCAATCATTTTCAAATCCACCGATCAAATTGTGATTTAGAAATATCACTTGGACTGTCTTTGTTCATGTATAGCAGTCGTGGAATTTAATTATCATCTGAGTATCTAAGTGAGACTCAACTGCCTCCTCTGGTTGAGAGAATTATGATATAGCTTAAGTTTCTAATAATTTGATTTCGGCTACATGTAGTTTTACTATCTGAGAAATTTACTGGTATGTTGGGGGTGGGTCTAGTAATATGAAAGATGAGGGTTGTCTAAAAATCTAGCCCCGTTGGAAACTTAGCAAAAATAGTTGAGTTGTAGGTTGTTTATATAGGCTAATAATAAAATTGATTTTGTATAAATTTGTCCTGTTTTATAACGTTTCGGCTAAATGCCTTCTTCAGAAACACTCAAAGTAGTCTATGATCACATTTTTCTCGTCCTTCTATTTCCAAATTTTAGTTGTTAAATTGATATTGCCCCGTTGGTACTAGTATCTATATATCAGTTAAATCTTGTCAAAATCTGCGTCAATTTTTTTTCTGGACTATAAGAATGGTTGTAAATTTGTGGAATAACATCATCACTATCTGTGTAGGAGGATCTTTAAATGACCTTATATGGAAGGAATTTCTCTGGTATTGACTGAAGCTATTTATAGAATCTTTGTGTTTACAGTT
This sequence comes from Nipponacmea schrenckii, assembly GCA_030562195.1. NCBI lineage: Eukaryota > Metazoa > Mollusca > Gastropoda > Lottiidae > Nipponacmea > Nipponacmea schrenckii. The sequence goes on along the minus strand of JAUJPP010000005.1, from coordinate 1,040,034 downwards.
ATAAAAGAATCTCTTTCTCCCTCGTCCACTGTCTCTCTCTAGAATGATTCATTGTGTTTTTGTTGAAATGGAATTCTCACGCTGATATAAAGGAATTGTTGCCCTGTGACGACCTCATTTCAATGTTTGTGAACAGAACTCGTTTGGCATCGCTTGGAATCAATTGGAATCGCAGGACTGTGACATTGTGTATTGGGAGTGTCTAGTTCTATTGACGGATTCTACTCCAGGTCTTTACACAGTCATATATTTTATATTGCCATGTTTACCATTTCAATATGTTGATTTGAATGTTACATTATTTGGATTTGAATGTTACATTATTTGGATTTGAATGTTACATTATTTAGATTTGAATGTTACATTATGTGGATTTGAATTTTACACTTTTTGGATTTGAATGTTACATTATTTGGATTTGAATGTTACATTATTTGGATTTGAATGTTACATTATTTGGATTTTGATGTTACATTATTTGGATTTAAATGTTACATTATTTGGATTTGAATGTTATATTATTTGAATTTGGATGTAACATTATTTGGATTTGAATGTTATATTATTTGGATTTGAATGTTACATTATTTGGATTTGAACGTTACATTATTTGAATTTGGATGTAACATTATTTGGATTTGAATGTTACATTATTTGGATTTTGATGTTACATTATTTGGATTTAAATGTTACATTATTTGGATTTGAACGTTACATTATAGGGTTTGAATTGTACAAATCTGGATTTGAATTTTACATTATTTGGATTTGAATGTTACATTATTTAGAAGTCAAGTTTTTGTATATTTTGAGGGCTTGACAGAATTAGGTCGAGTCTTTAAATAGAGATACTCTGATATTTAAACGTAAGTATTTATGGATATTTAATATTTAAGCAACTTTGTGCATCATTTTATTCAGATTTTGGTTCAGCCGGGTTTCCCCTGGTCAGTGATGCAGGTCGGAGGGACTGACATGGAAAAAGCATCTAGTCGTTCAGATGGGACAATAAACTAAGGCCCTGTGTGCTACAGGCTGTGCCTGTAAAGATCCCTCGACAGTTGAAAATCGCAAAAAGAGTAGGCTAATTCACGGTCATTGCCTGTCTTCATTAGGCAAATGGGTGCAGAAGAGTAGGACATTAAACTCAATTCATTTTATTTTTGCAGACTTGAGGGCATTGTTCAATTTAAAGTTTGAGTATACACACTTTTGTTTACTATAAAACTTAAAGAAGTTTCGTAAAACTTGTACGTAAAGCACTAAGTATTCAGTTTGGAAGTAAAACTCTACATGTTTAATTTGAAATGTTTATTTTAGATTCTTAAAACAGAACTTGACTCATATTTTAGTCTTGTGAAATATAGATATTATAAACTTTAATTTCCAGTAGCACAAATAAATCTGTAGACAGTTGATATAAAGGAGGCTATAAGCTAATTTTCCCTTATTGTACAAGGCAATACTTAGTCAGTAAACTCCATTTCATAGTGGCATCCATATTCAATAGAACTGAGTAAAGTCCATAATGGTACACAAGTCTTTACAATGATTAAGGGTCATCACAGTTGACCAAACTTAATAAGCAAATAAATATCGGTATTAATGGCTGCCAATTCCATTGGTACTAAATGAACATGGTGCCAGAACAGACGCCATGGAACTTAATTGTGTTAGCGCCAAGGATGTTCCATTAGGACTACCAGTATTGCTAATAAAAGATTTTTGTTCCAATGATTTTCATCAATATAATGGCTACACTGATGTTTACGAAACTGTTTGTGAAAATGCGGCCTTCGTTTGACCAGATTGGTTTGAAAATGTTTCCTTTGTATCTGAAAACACCATTTGCAAATTATCATACCGTCATTTATCTCCATACAGAACATCCTGGAGATTGTTTCACAAAAACTTAACTTAGGATGATTTGAGTGGTTAGATTGGTCAATCACTGAAATAGATTATTTATTAACCAATCAGGTTAAAGGGGCCCAGGCTTTATTTGTTTCGGACAATCATCCAACAGCCTCAAACACATGAAATCTTTTGGTTACCTAATCAGAAATAGTCTACAGAGCTTACCTTTGAAATTTGAGCCTTCAAATCCATGTGTATCCATAATTATCCGTGTTTGAAAAATCATAATGACTTAAGAAATTACGATCGTCCTGCCATATTGGAAAACGGTTCGTCTTGATAATCAAAAAATTATCCTTCCCGTCGTGCAATAGCGGTCATCTATATAAACAGACTACAACGCATTTTTCAATTGTAGACTTTGTCAACAGGACACACAATTTTCAGACTGACTGGAGACCAGCCGCGTACAGCACGAAAAAAAAATGAAAAGTGAAATTTTTTGTTTGAGGTATATTTCAAGGTATTTTGCGATTTTCTCAGAGCTTGAATATTTCTGAGGACTGTTTAAATGTAACAAAGGACCAAAACGATCCCTAAAAATCAAGCCTTGGCCCCTTTAACGTATTTCTTGAAATCTTGATTGTTCCTTTGTTATAATTTTGTGAAACAGGTCCCTGATAATTCTACATTTCCTGAAATGTTTGATATTTTATCTATTTACAGAATTTCTATGGAATATTGTACCAGAAGATAGTATATTGAAGAACGTAACCAGGATTAGTATCAATCTGAAGGTGAGTAATTGAAATAATTTGCCAAAAAACTTTAACCTGTCTAAAACAATAGCTACATGCTTCTTACAGTTAATGGCTTCATTTGACCAACTTGAAATCAACATCCACATTGCGTAACAGTCTGTGCTGCATTTGTCATTGTTGACCAACTTGAAATCAACATCCACATTGCGTAACAGTCTGCGCTGCATTTGTCACTGTTGAGGGTTGATTGCGTAACAGTCTGTGCTGCATTTGTTACAGGTGATTGGGTAATTTTTCCAATAAATGATTATAAAGTAATGAGTCAATAGTTGAGTAGAATATGAGTGATAGTATATTAATAAGATAAATATAGAACCTGCTGTAGTATAGACACAAGTTACTTGTATGCAATTATAATATTGATCTCAACATAGCCTTAAACTGTTGTATTGTCTCATTTAGTTTCTATATGGTAGTTTTCTAGTCTCTAGTCAGATGAGGAGCCGCATAGCTCAGTAGCTTAGACGCTTGCTCGTTAACCTGAAGGTCCCAGGTTAAATCCTTGCAATGGTCAAGATTAACCTTCAGATTTTTCAGCCTGTTTCCCTCTTGTCAGTGATGCAGGTTGGAGGGACTGACTTGGAAAAAGGATCTAGTCTAGGCCCCAGATGGAAATCAACAGTAGGCCACTGCTGCAGTCCTGGCAAAATTTCCCTCATATCACACTGCATGGCGTTGCTTGTCTTCATTAGCTTACAAGGTGCAGAAAAGTAGGACATAAAACTCAATTCAATTCATTTGATTTCACCAGTCAGTTGATAGTCTATTTTCTTTCACTTGCATTGTCCTGATGATTGGTTTTGTATCTGACGCATATTACAACAGTACTAATGGTTCAAGCATAATCTGAACAATTCTCATACATGATTTATTTTCATAAAAGTGGGATCTTGGACCAGTTTGAATTTACAAATTTTTGTTTATTATCCTGCTACTTGCTGTTATATCCAACACGCAAATCGACAGCATTCATCGACTGGGAATCTTGGATGAGTTTGAATTTGACAATGTTTCGATGTTAGTGGACATCTGTAGGCCTACATAAAAAATGAGCTTATAGACAGTCTAAACTTTAATACCACAACTGTTTGAGATCAGGTGGCAGAACTCTGAAGAAAGAGTCTTAAAAAAATTTGTTGTCTGTTATTGACAGGTTCCATGCTGATTCCAAATTACCTCTGACATTTCTATAATTCTTAGAACAAAGGATTCTTGAAGTTTCAGTCAAGCTTGGACACAGTAACTACTAAAACATGTTTTAATCAGGAAGACTTGAACAATGACATTCTGTTTTTATACGCCCACATGGAAATGACGGATCTTTTTGATTTTTATTTTGTGGGTCAGTGTCATTATGAAGATGATCCCTATTGATTTTCCTGATGATCGGATAATTTTTCTCTGAAATATCGTGTCAGACCTAGCCTTTTTCACTCCATTACCTATAGGGTGCAACTCGTGCTAACACTACAAGCTCTAATTCTCTATCGATTCTTTTGATTTTTAATTTGTGGGTCAGTGTCATTATGAAGATGATCCCTATTGATGCTGTATGTTACCTTGCCTGGCATGCTATCTTTGTTTCTGTGTTTTGTGAAATACAATATGAAGTGAGAGTGAACATTATCTGGTTCAAATTGAATTCTGTAACAAGTTTTAGTGTCCACCCATCATAAATCTCACATAATCTATTTTATATATAGCTCTTGATATAGTGTTTATATATTATCTCTTCATTCATTCGTTCTTTTTCTTCAATTTTGTTATTCTTTCATTTATTCATTCTTTTAGTATTTGTGCTTCAAATATCTCTCATTCATCCTTTATCTATTAATTCATTCCTTAATTCTGTCATTTCCCTCTCGCTCTCTGTGATGAAGTCAACAAAAGAAATTCTTAAGAGATGACATAACGCCACAGTGTGTGGACATGTCTGAGAACAAAGCCTTCACTCGCACACTGAGGTCATTGTGGTGTTCACAGTGAACGCTTAATCAATAGATTACTCTACATTTAACAGTAAATCCAGCCAAAATATGGCAGTGAAGAATGTTCTTTAGAAGATATAGAACAGAATTTTGACAGATTTGGCTGTTTGATCTAGAGCATGGTTGTTTTGATTGAGTTGGTGAATGGCCGTGTTTTTTAAGACGTAGCTATATATTGCTTTCATTGTCAAGTGATATTTTTGTGAGGGAATCTTGAAGAAAGAATATACCAAGTGAATACTGTTAATTTGAGTGATATTTAAACTCATTGGTTTTCAAATTATTTTTAGATTTTTTATTTACATAATGAAGTGAAACACGACAAAATATAAACACAAATAGCAAGTTATTTATTAGCCAGTAGGATATTTTCCTAGGAATAGTTGGCAATCAATACGTCCATATGAACTGTTATTAATTTATTAAGTGTGAGAAACTAATGTATTTTGGTGTTGAATTAATCATATTTATGGGCTGCTACTGTAGTTAACTACTGGACACTACTGACCACTACTGACCATGTTGTGTGCAGGTTTCACCTCGGTTGAACTGTGGAATTGATGACCAGTTGTAGGATTACAAGACTGGACAATTTCTTGGACGTTATTGAATAAGGTAATTTCATTCATTCATTTCTTTGTTCTTTCCAATAGGCATTAATTTGTTCATATGTGCCTTCATTACCTATTCATTCCTTCTTTCATTCATTCATTATTCATTCATTTATTCATTATTCTTTCATTTATTCATTATTCTTTCTTTCATTCATTCATTCATCCATTATTCTTTCATTTATTCATTCATTTATTCATTATTCATTTATTCATTATTCTTTCATTTATTCATTATTCATTCATTCATTCATTCATCCATTATTCTTTCATTTATTCATTCATTCTTTCATTCATTCATTACCTTCTTCTATCCAATAGGCAGTATTTTGTTAATATATGCCTCCATCATCCATTCATTCACTTATTCATTTATTCATTCATTCATTCATTCTTCATTTATGATGGTCTTTACATGAGTTTGAATGAAGTCTATGTCGTAGATCAAACTTTGGTTATAAAAATTCATAAACATGTTTCAATACAAACTTTAATATCCCGAAGTTATTCAGGTCGGCCTTTTTAAAGACTGATAATGTGTTATATTATAAACTCATTGTCACTGAATAATTTGAGCTCATATAACAAAAGTAATCTGTTTTTTAGTAGCATTTCATAGCCTGGGGAGAGATCTGTTTACCTTATAAATTTTCAGATCTTTGGTATTTAGACCTTATGTAGCATTTATGAATTGTAGAACATGTGAACCATTTAATGCTTGTTGCATTAAAGGACTTAAATGGTTAAAGAATCTAAAATCATCTGTGTATCATTTAGGACTTGTGTAGCATTTAGGACTTGTGTAGCATTTAGGACTTGTGTAGCATTTAGGACTTGTGTAGCATTTTGGATTTGTGTAGCATTTAGGTCTTGTGTAGCATTTAGGATTTGTGTAGCATTTAGGACTTGTCTAGCATTTAGGACTTATGTAGCATTTTGACTGTGTATCATTTTAATTTGTGTAGCATTTTGACTTGTTTAGCTTATAGGACTTGTGTAGCATTTAGGACTTTTGCAGCATTTAGGACTTTTGCATCATTTAGGACTTATGCATCATTTAGGACTTTTGCATCTTTTAGGACTTTTGCATCAATTAGGACTTGTGTAGCATCTTGGACTAAAGGATTCAATTTGGCCTTCAAAGTCAAAAGGCTATATTTATTGAGGTTTTTTATTACTTTAAATTATTTCTAATGAATGACAGACATTGTTTAAATAATAATTAATGATTTAATTAAAAAGTGAATGATTGATGGAACCTTTAGGGTGGGTTTAAAACTACCCTATTTAAACACTTAATAAACCTTGAGGGTAACCAGTACATTGAAGATTCTATCACAAATTATAAAGGTGTTACTACCCCTTGGGGTACACTCTTTAACACCTTCAATAGGGTGTTGACACCCCAATAAAGAAGTGTTAAGAGTGTTATAAAGAATTGCGTCACAGTAATTATGAGATATCATTGCCTCATTAAAGTGTATGATAAAAATTGTGGTTGTTTCGCCATGCCATATCCCACGACCTTTTGCATCATTCGACAATGACCTCCGACCCCCCACACAGATTCAAATTTGACCTCATGACATTTAACCCCCAGATTTTGACCTTAAATTGTAGAATATGTAAATATCTATTGTCAGTTGGATTTATAGTGATTAACATTATGTAAATTAGTACATTTAGAATAAGTTTAATTATGAAACAGAATATATTTAGGAATTGGTGAATATAACACCTGATATCACTTTATGATGGGATATAAGTTTTTGAGAATCCACATAGATTATAATTCAATAGGTTGGAGCCTTGGTGGCTCAGTGACTTAGACCCTTGCTCCCTAAACTGAAGGTCACAGGTTCAATCCCGACAAAAGGTCGAGATAAACTTTCGGATTTTTCAGCCCGGTTTCCTCTTGTCAGTGATGCAGACTGAAGGGACTGACATGGAAAAAGTGTCGAGTCATTCAGAAGGGACAATAAACCGAGGCCCTGTGTGCTACAGGCTGTGCACGTTAAAGATCCCTTGACAGTTGGAAATCGAAAAAGAGCAGGCTAATGCTGCTGTCCTGGCAAAATTTCCCTCATAGCACACTACATGGCGTAAAACTCCATTCATTTCATTGATAATTAAATTGAGGCATTGGCAATATATATAGGAACCAAAAATGCCTTTTTTTTGACTTTTTACAAAATATAAATACATATATAAAGACTGGTTTCAGAAACAAGTCGAGACTTCTATCAATCTGTTACCAAAAATGCTTCTGAGAAACATGCTTATAGAGTTTAGTTTCAATAACTGTATCCCCTTTCACAATTGAAATCTGAGGTAAGGTAAGTTTAAATTCTATACCATATCTCTACAATAGTCATTGATATATTTAATATGATTTTAATTTGAAATGAATTATATAATAGATAACTCACGAGATTTGAACAGGTAGCTTTTTAATCTCCATTCACTAACTCTCTATTGAATTTCAGCACGACTTATATTAGGTTGAATAACTCTATTTATCTCTTCTTGACTTCTTGTTGACTTCTTGACTTCTTTTATTTCTTATTGAATTCTTCTTTTGTTAAATTTAAGCGACATTACCATTTTAACTATAAAAAGTTTTTTTATCATTCCCCATTAAATGTATTTGTGACCATATAATAAATGTCTAGTTAACCCAAATGATGTCATGATATTGCAACACTCAAATCAGATTTAGCTACAGTCTGTTTTTAAAAAAGAAACAAATCAGAGAGACTTGGTGTTAAGGTGATATAAAAAAAAATATTCTCACAAAAAGCACGTGCCAAGATCATAGAGCTAGAACTATATATTTCAAAGTGCTGTTAGTTCAGTTAGTAAACAGAAATATAAAAGATAATAATTTGATGGTACTGACTTATAGTGATGATCTGAATGAAATATCAACAAATATATATACAATACTCCTGCCTACCATTCCTAATTTAGTTACGTGACCTGAATATTATTTGAAATGTGAAAAATGTCAATTTGGCCAGCTATTGATTAGAGTCACATTCACATAGTTGAGTTGTAATATATTATTTACTTGGATTCAAATTGATATAACTATATACTTATCTTAACTATAATATACCTGTATATATCTACATCTACCTGTATATATTTACATGTATATAGAGAGTGTTATAGTAGGCTACTTGGGATGTCCCCAATAACTGGTCAATAAATATAGGTTGGTTCATGACATATACTGTCCAAGATTGTCCATATAGCTTTATTTGTCTGAAAAGTCTGATTTGAAACAGTCTAATGCTATTCATTTTTTTATTTGTTCCTTAACCCAGAACTCATGGCATAACCTTAAAAATTTTACTTGAAAATTAACAAGAAGTGGTCATGTTTGTGCTCATCTTTTCATCTCATTTCCTGTCACTTATCAAATGTCTTCTACCAGCTTGTATTTATTGGAAACACATGTGCTCTTATAGTATAATATCTATGATGTGTAAGACAGGTATTTCCTCTACCAGCCTTTAGGGCTAACCCATATAGATGAGATCACACAAGTTACACACCAGGCTTATTCACTACTGAGGGGACCGTCCATTGTAGTCTTGTCTGTCCAGTGAAATAGAGTGTGAGCATATATATGAGAAAATAGGACGTATATATATAATTGTTACCTGTGAATGTTGTGTTTTCAAGTGACCAGTTATTTCAGTCATTATGTAGAAACATCTTATAATATTGCTTTCTGGATATTTAGTGATTACTGGGGATTATTGTCAAAGTTTGGATTAATGTCTATACTGGATTAATTGTTAATTTTAAACGAATATATTTTAATAAAACAGGTATGTTGACTTATTTAATTGATATCTTAGTTTGACAAGTTTATCATCTGATTGTATTTTAACAGTACGGTTCTTTATCTGGGTTTATCTCCCTGTAATCTTTCAAAATTCACATTTTCCTCATCAAAAATATTGTTTATAATCAGATTCAAAGAAACAATCACTTGTATTGCCCGCGTGCTACAGGCTGTGCATGTTAAAGATCCCTTGACAGTTGGAAATCGCAAAAAGAGTAGGCTAATGCCGCTGTCCTGGCAAAATTTCCCTCATGGCACGCTGCATAGAGTTGCCAGGTGCAGAAGAGTAGGATGTAAAACTCCATTCTCTATATTTCTAATTGCCAGATCTGTTGTTTGATTCCAAGTTTTGACAATGATGATAGTCAATTAGAACCTGTAGAAGGTAGAACATGCAACAGGAGCCTTATTGTTAAAAACTTAACTTAAAAAAAATCCAGTTATCTCATTGGATAACAAAACCAAGTTTCAAATAAATTGTAGTGATTGTCCAATCAGAAACTAGAATACTGATGTTATTTAAAGTTAAGTTTTTGAGTATAAGTATATTTCACATGGGTCAGAATTAGGTCCAATACACAAGGATATGGTCCTGTCTAACATTCAGTCCATGGTGACAAATATAGACTCTATATTTTACATAGGTCAGAATAAGGGCCAATACACAAGGACATGGTCCTGTCTAACATTCAGCCCATGGTGACAAAAATAGACTCTTTATTTTACATTGTCAGAATTAGGTCCAATACACAAGGACATGGTCTCGTCTAACATTCAGTCCATAGAGACAAACATAGACTCTGTATTTTACATAGGTCAGAATAAGGGCCAATACACAAGGACATGGTCCTGTCTAACATTCAGCCCATGGTGACAAACATAGACTCTTTATTTTACATGGGTCAGAATTAGGTCTAATACACAAGGACATGATCCTGTCTAACATTCAGTCCATAGAGACAAACATAGACTCTTTATTTTACATGGTTAGAATTAGGTCCAATACACAAGGACATGGTCCTGTCTAACATTCAGCCCATAGAGACAAACATAGACTCTTTATTTTACATGGGTCAGAATTAGGTCCAATACACAAGGACATGGTCCTGTCTAACATTCAGTCCATGGGGCAATACAGTTTATGAAAAAATACACAGAAGATGTGAATGTGTTATAAAGATATATACTCCATTTCAGTTGAGTTTTGTTGCCAATAATTGTCAGTATATGGATTATTGATTTGAGTTAATAAAGGGTATTATGAGTCCAGGTAAGGTGAAGAGGTCAATAAATTAAAACTATTGTTATTAGCAAGTGTTAAATGAACCAATTTGGATTGTCAAGGCCCTTCTCATGTTATGACAGGTGGCATTGATAAATGGAAAGTGACAGTGGCTGTATGTAGTTCAAAGGACAGTACCACATGTGGTATTTTGTGGCATTTGGGTGTAAGCCATTGCCACATGTTTTTGTTCTGTGGCATGCAGGGAATGATGTCATTGCCATTGTTTTTTTTCTGTGGCATGCAGAGAATGATGTCATTGCCACATGATTTTGTTCTGTGGCATGCAGGGAATGATGTCATTGCCACATGTTTTTATTCTATGGCATGCAGGGAATGATGTCATTGCCATTGTTTTTTTTCTTTGCCATGCAGGGAATGTTCTCATTGCCACATTTTTTTTCTCTATGGCATGCAGAGAATGATGTCATTGCCACATGATTTTGGTCCGTGGCATCCAGAAATGATGTCATTGCCACATGTTTTTGTTCTGTGGAATGCAGGATATCCAGTGATTGTATTCTATATTGCCAAATTACAAACAGTACAGTGTCTGTTATTTTTAATTGTTAATATTTCCTAGCCTCAATCTTTTGTATCAAATTGAAAATTTTTCATGCATTCTGCATCTAATTTTATAGTACACATTCATGAAGTGCAATTCAAAATCATGTTCATAATCTATAGAGGCCAAACTTGTTTAAGTTTTTTTTTAAACATTATCAATAGGTGTTTATGTAGTATAACAGAGATTTTATCAGTTGACTGCACCCTTTTTGATAACCAGTTAAGCCCTTGAAATGACTCATTTTTACCCCCTGTCATGTATCCAGGCTTGGCCTAAAATATCCCATAACAGCTATTGATCGAGGGAACATAGATCTGTCCATTTGATGCACATGTACTTGTGTATTTTTAGTTTTTTACAGGAATTGTATATAGAGATATTATTTATTTTCGATTTTTTTTTTTTTTTTTTTCCAAATGTATTGCCCCATGGGCTGAATGTGAGACAGGACCATGTCCTTGTGTATTGGGCCTAATTCTGACCCATGTAAAATAAAGAGTCTATGTTTGTCTCTATGGACTGAATGTTAGACAGAACCATGTCCTTGTATATTGGACCTAATTCTAACCCATGTAAAATAAAGAATCTATGTTGGTCTCTATGGGTTGAATGTTAGACAGGACCATGTCCTTGTGTATCGGACCTAATTCTGACCAATGTAAAATATAGAGTCTATGTTTGTCTCTATGGACTGAATGTTAGACAGGACCATGTCCTTCTGTATTGGGCCTAATTCTGACCCATGTAAAATAAAGATCCTATTATTGTTATTATTATTTTGTGTGTAAAACATTCATTCATTCATTCATTTTTCTTGATCTCTTTATTTCCCTTTTTCAGTTACTCATATATAGCAATTGGAAATAAAACTCAGGTATTGCACTGTCATAGTATTAGGATAGTTGGATGATTCATTTATTCATTTTCCTGTGAAACTGTGAAGATGTTAACTTTTCAGTATTGCTTGGTAAAAGTTAGCTGCCGTTCATCCCTTCATTCATTCAATCATTCATTCCTTATCAATACCCTATAAAAGAAGATAAACTGTCAGTGATAATGAAACCTGTCATGGCTGACTTGTAGCTAGTAACATTCTATCATTAAATCTATTTCTCAAAATTATTAGAGCGTAGAAACTTGAGAGAAAAATATGACTATGTAAGTGTGATATTGAGCTGAATAGAAATTCTTAAGACTTACAGCCTAAAGGTCATACAGGGAAAATATAATTAGACTTCAAATTTTTGGTGATTTATTGAGCCGACTTAGCAGACTAATGTTCAGGAATCTTGTCAGTATCAAGCAAATTTCAAGCCTTTATCCTCATTACTATCTTAAGTTAGTCAACTTCATGCTGAATGTGAGACAGGACCATGTCCTTGTGTATTGGACCTAATTCTGACCCATGTAAAATAAAGAGTCTATGTTTGTCACCATGGGCTGAATGTGAGACAGGACCATGTCCTTGTGTATTGGACCTAATTCTGACCCATGTAAAATAAAGAGTCTATGTTTGTCACCATGGGCTGAATGTTAGACAGGACCATGTCCTTGTGTATTGGACCTAATTCTGACCCATGTAAAATAAAGAGTCTATGTTGTCTCTATGGGCTGAATGTTAGACAGGACCATGTCCTTGTGTATTGGACCTAATTCTGACCCATGTAAAATAAAGAGTCTATGTTTGTCTCTATGGGTTGAATGTTAGACAGGACCATGTCCTTGTGTATTGGGCCTAATTCTGACCATGTAAAATAAAGAGTTTATTATTATTATTATTATTATTATAGTTCTAGTCACCAAGAATGTTTCTATGAGGCATTTTCAGGGATTTTAGCAGAGTTCTTCAAAAATGTGTTTCTAAAACTTTCCCACGTCATACAGTGGGATGTTTATTTAATCTTTCTTCGAAAGGAAGTAATGTGAGTTTTGTCATCTTTTATATGTGGTTTAAAAATGACTTTGAAATCAAATAGTTCCTGTAAGCTTTCAGTCAAATATATGACAAAACATAATAGTAATAGTATCATCTACACAGATATTTATTAGTTTGACTTAATTTAGCATGATTTTGACTTAAATAAGCATTGTTTTGACTTAAATTGGAATTGTTTTGACTAAAATGAGCATTGTTTTGACTTAAATAAGCAGTGTTTTGACTTAATTTAGCATTGTTTTGACTTAAATTTCCATTGTTTTGACTTAAATTACCAGTGTTTTGACTTAAATTTACATTGTTTTGACTTAAATGAGCATTGTTTTGACTCAGTTTAGCATTGTTTTGACTCAGTTTAGCATTGTTTTGACTTAAATTAGCATTTTGATGACTTAAATTAACATTGTTTTGACTTAAATTACCAGTGTTTTGACTTAAATGAGCATTGTTTTGACTTAATTTAGCATTGTTTTGACTTAAATTAGCATTGTTTTGACTTAAACTAGCATTGTTTTGACTTAATTTAGCATTGTTTTGACTTAAATTACCAGTGTTTTGACTTAAATTTACATTGTTTTGACTTAAATGAGCATTGTTTTGACTTAATTTAGCATTGTTCTGATTTAAATGAGCATTGTTTTGACTTAAATGAGCATTGTTTTGACTTAATTTAGCATTGTTCTGATTTAAATGAGCATTGTTTTGACTTAAATGAGCATTGTTTTGACTTAAATTACCATTGTTTTGACTTAGATAAGCATTGTTTTGACTTAATTTAGCATTGTTTTTACTCAGGTTCACAGTGTTTTTACTGAATTTAGCATTGTTTTTACTTAAATTGAAATTGTTTTGACTTAAATGAGCATTGTTTTGACTCAGGTTCACAGTGTTTTGACTTAAATAAGCATTGTTTTGACTCAGTTTCAAATTTTTTGAACTCAGTTTAGCACTGTTTTGACGCAGGTTCATATTGTTTTGACTTAATTTAGCATTGTTTTGACTTAATTTAGCATTGTTTTGACTTAATTTAGCCATTGTTTTGACTTAATTTAGCATTGTTTTGACTTAATTTAGCATTGTTTTGACTTAATTTAGCATCATTTTGATTCAGGTTCACAGTGTTTTGAATCAGTTTAGCATTGTTTTGACTTAAATTAACATTGTTTTGACTTAAATTAGCATTGTTTTGACTTAAATTAGCATTGTTTTGACTTAAATTCACAGTGTTTTGACTTAAATTAACATTGTTTTGACTTAAATTAACATTGTTTTGACTTAAATTAACATTTTTTTACTTAAACTAGCATTGTTTTCACTCAGTTTAGCATTGTTTTGACTTAAATTAGCTTTGTTTTCACTCAGTTTAGCATTGTTTTGACTTAAATTAGCATTGTTTTGACTTAAATTAGCTTTGTTTTGACTAAGTTTAGCATTGTTTTGACTTAAATTAGCATTGTTTTGACTTAAATTAGCATTGTTTTGTCTTAAATGAGCATTGTTTTGACTAAGGTTCACAGTGTTATGACTTAAATTAACATTGTTTTGACGTAAATTAACATTTTTTTTACTTAAATTAGCTTTGTTTTCACTCAGTTTAGCATTGTTTTGACTTAAATTAGCTTTGTTTTGACTCAGTTTCACATTTGTTTTGACGTAATTTAGCATTGTTTTGTCCAAGAATCAGATTCATTAATTTGATTTATCATTACATGACTCAAACTCGTTTCTATGAATCTTTTAAAGGAAATTGAAAAATCCTTCCTCTCTTCTCATAATAGAGTAGAAAAAGATATGATTATTAGGTATTACACTGTACAGTCAGTAGTTTAACTTTGCTTTAAGAGGACACACTGTGAAATCTGGTAGGTTATATTATGTCAACTAATTGTGTATGAACTAAAAGTTAAAAGCTTATTATTAGAAGTGATATGATGAGCAATCCTTAAGTGTAGTTAACTTCTTAATAGCAAGAATTGATATAAAATGGGGTCAAAATCTTTTTATATTTTTTGTCCTTTAAACACAAATTCTCATTTAAAATTTTCATATGTGAACATCAAAGTAAAAACAATGAAAATTGGAGGGGCTGAACAAGCCATCGCTCTATAGGGTGATAGTTTAAAAGGTGTGGGGTGGGTAAATTACTGATTTTGATTGATGACTTATTTAAATGATTTAAATGGATGGAGTTGTACAAAAGAACTCAAAGATGAATTTCCAATTGTCCAAAAGTTTGGTCATTGCTTGCAAAAGAAATAAATATCCGAGCAAAGTTCTTGTCTATGACAGACAAGATCCCCATTTCAACAACTCTAGTTAATCTCTTCGAAAGTTAGAAATTGTAATCAAATCAGTAGTCTTCTATAGGAGTACTGTAAGCCTATAAATTAATGCGTCAACAAATTAATGTGACATGGGGTATAGAGATATAACTTGTCAGGTTGCCTATGCTAAAATCGAGGGTGATGTTGTAATCTGCAGTGCATATTCTCATGAATTACCTAGATATGGATTGAAAGTTGGTTTGACTAACTACGCTGCTGCTTATTGTAGCACAGTGTTTATTTTAACATCTAAGACTTGTAATCTAGGCCAGTGCTTCTATAGGAGAGTATCTCTTATAACACCTAATACTTGTGACCTAGGCCAGTGCTTCTATAGGAGAGTATCTCTTATAACATCTAAGACTTGTAATCTAGGCCAGTGCTTCTATAGGAGAGTATCTCTTATAACACCTAATACTTGTGACCTAGGCCAGTGCTTCTATAGGAGAGTATCTCTTATAACACTAATACTTGTAATCTAGGCCAGTGCTTCTATAGGAGAGTATCTCTTATAACACCTAATACTTGTGACCTAGGCCAGTGCTTCTATAGGAGAGTATCTCTTATAACATCTAAGACTTGTAATCTAGGCCAGTGCTTCTATAGGAGAGTATCTCTTATAACACCTAATACTTGTGACCTAGGCCAGTGCTTCTATAGGAGAGTATCTCTTATAACACTAATACTTGTAATCTAGGCCAGTGCTTCTATAGGAGAGTATCTCTTATAACACCTAATACTTGTGACCTAGGCCAGTGCTTCTATAGGAGAGTATCTCTTATAACATCTAAGACTTGTAATCTAGGCCAGTGCTTCTATAGGAGAGTATCTCTTATAACACCTAATACTTGTGACCTAGGCCAGTGCTTCTATAGGAGAGTAACGTGTAATATCAGTTTGTATAGGAGTGACTGTTCTCTAGGGATAGTCTGTTATAGAGAAATACTTGTTGATCCTAGGCCGTGCTTCGGAACTAACGAGTATAGTCTTATAAAACTTAAGACTTGTAATCTAGGCCAGTGCTTCTATAGGAGAGTATCTCTTGTAACACCTAATACTTGTGACCTAGGCCAGTGCTTCTATAGGAGAGTATGTCTTATAACATCTAATACTTGTAATCTAGGCCAGTGCTTTTATAGGAGAGTATCTCTTATAACATCTCTATAGTCTGTATAGAGAACTGACTGTTTATATAGTTTGTATAGAGAACTAACAGTTTCTATAGTCTGTATAGAGAACTAACAGTTTATATAGTTTGTATAGAGAACTAACAGTTTCTATAGTCTGTTATAGAGAACTAACAGTTTATATAGTTTGTATAGAGAACTAACAGTTTCTATAGTCTGTATAGAGAACTTACAGATTCTATAGTTTGTATAGAGAACTGACTGTTTCTATAGTCTGTATAGAGAACTGACTGTTTCTATAGTTTGTATAGAGAACTACTGTTTCTATAGTCTGTATAGGAGAACTCTGTTATCTATATTGTATACTACTGTTTTATAGTCTTATAACTGCGTTATAGTCTGTATAGAAACTACAGTTTCTATACCTATAGAGAACTTACAGATTCTATAGTTTGTATAGAGAACTGACTGTTTCTATAGTCTGTATAGAGAACTGACTGTTTCTATAGTTGTATAGAGAACTAACAGTTTCTATAGTCTGTATGGAGAACTGACTGTTTCTATAGTATGTATAGAGAACTGACTGTTTCTATAGTCTGTATAGAGAACTGACTGTTTCTATAGTCTGTATAGAGAACTGACTGTTTATATAGTATGTATAGAGAACTAACATTTTATATAGTCTGTATAGAGAACTGACTGTTTCTATAGTCTGTATAGAGAACTGACTGTTTCTATAGTCTGTATAGAGAACTCACTGTTTATATAGTCTGTATAGAGAACTAACAGTTTCTATAGTCTGTATAGAGAACTAACAGTTTCTATAGTCTGTATGGAGAACTGACAGTTTATATAGTCTGTATAGAGAACTGACAGTTTATATAGTCTGTATAGAGAACTGACAGTTTATATAGTCTGTATAGAGAACTAAATGTTTATATAGTCTGTATAGAGAACTGACAGTTTATATAGTCTGTATAGAGAACTGACTGTTTCTATAGTCTGTATAGAGAACTGACATATTGTATATTTATGTATTATAATGGATTATATTGGACTATATTTCAGACCAGAAGATATTACAGAGCCTGACAATGAGAGAGAAGATGAAGTACTTCCTGGTTGTTTTGACTCTAGCTTTTGTGTCTGTTCAAAGTAGTAAGTACTTCTTTAATATCAACACTGTTTTGTTAGCACATTATGTGCAGAAGAGTTGGGTGTAAAACTCCACTTAAATCATTTTAATCTTCAGAAATATCACATGGACAATTAGAAATCAATATGGTCATTTCTAAATATTTTGTGTTTAGGAAACAGTCCACCCAAAATAGATCTTACTGAATTCCTGAAGAATCCTAGTCCACAGTATTTTGAAAATGATGAAGAAGTTACTCTGGGCTGTTTTGCTGAAGGAGATCCAAAACCTGAGTAAGTTTGATTCCCCTGTCTGAAGATGACAGTTCTTTTATCTGTATTAGGACTGTATTCTTCACAAAAAAAACACATTAATAGAATCATGACAAGTTATAGAATCATGACCAGTTATAGAATCATGGCCAGATATAGAATCATGACCAGTTAAAGAACCACTTATAAATTCACGACTAGTTATAGAATCATGACTAGTTATAGAATCATGACCAGTTATCGAATCATGATCAGTTAAAGAATCATGACTAGTTATAGAACCATGACCAGATATAGAATCATGGCAAGTTATAGAACCATGACCAGTTATAGAATCATGATCAGTTATAGAATCATGAGTAGTTATAGAATCATGACCAGATATAGAATCATGACAAGTTATGGAATCATGACCAGTTATAGAACCATGACCAGTTATCGAATCATGATCAGTTATAGAATCATGACTAGTTATAGAACTATGACCAGATATAGAATCATGGCAAGTTATAAAACCATGACCAGTTATAGAATCGTGACTAGTTATAGAACCATGACCAGATATAGAATTATGACTAGTTAAAGAATCATGAAAAGTTATAGAACCATGACCAGTTATCGAATCATGATCATGACAAATTATAGAATCATGACTTGGTATAGAATCATGACTTGTTATAGATACATGACCAGATATAGAATCATGATCAGTTGTAGAATCATGACCAGTTATAGAATCATGATAAGTTATAGAACCATGACCAGATATAGAATCATGATCAGTTATAGAATCATGAGTAGTTATAGAACCTTGACCAGATATAGAATCATGACAAGTTATAGAATCATGACTAGTTAGAGAACCATGACCAGATATAGAATCATGACCAGTTATAGAACCAGTTATAGAATCATGACTTGTTATAGAACCATGACCAGATATAGAATCATGACTAGTTAAAGAATCATGAAAAGTTATAGAACCATGACCAGTTATCGAATCATGATCAGTTATAGAATCATGACTAGTTATAGAACCATGACCAGAGATAGAATCATGACCAGTTATAGAACCAGTTATCAAATCATGACCAGTTATAGAATCATGACAAATTATAGAATCATAACCAATTATAGAATCATGACTTGTTATAGAATCATGATTTATTATAGATACATGACCAGATATAGAATCATGATCAGTTGTAGAATCATGACTAGTTATAAAATCATAACCAGTTATAGAATCATGATCAGTTATATAATCATGACCAATTATAGAATCATAGCCAGTTATAGAATCATAGCCAGTTATAGAATCATGACTAGTTATAGGATCATGACCAGTTTTAGAATCATGACTAGATATAGAATCATGACCAGTTATAGCATCATGACTAATTATAGAATCATGACCAGTTTTAGAATCATGACCAGTTATAGAATCATGACCAGTTTTAGAATCATGACCAGTTATAGAATCATGACCAGTTATAGAATCATGACAAGTTATAGAATCATGACCAACATTGTGGCTGTTATTTGTCAGATTATTCTACAACCTCAAGTTAGGTGATAATGGTTGATTTATCTATTGACAGATATGAATGGTATAAAGATGGCCAAAAAATACCCATTAGCAAATTCATTCAACAAAACAATGTAGATGGAGATCTTAAAATTCCAAGTTTAAGCAGAAGAGAGACCGGAGCATATCGATGCCACGCCTCAAACATCATTGGAGGCAAAAAAATTGTATCTTTATCACCTATTATGGAGGTCAAACTAGCATGTAAGTCAATTTTACTCAAACAAGACTTTTGGACCTACAGGAAATTAAGAGAGTAAACTAACACCACTAACTTGCTCTTGTGTTTTTTATATGTTTACTCCACTTAAGGGGGTTGACAACCTTATCGTTCGAAGTGTATTTCAATCAAGAAACGTATTAAGTTTATATCCATTCTATTTGGCATTAAAAGAAACTCATCTAGTAAAAATTTTAGCTCAATCGCTTCAGTAGTTCGTCTGATATCCGTCCGTGAAGATAATCTATTTATAGAACAAAACGGGGTATTCCTTTATGAAGAAGTACACATTACGTTGTCAATTGACATTTGTGATTGTCATCGGCTAAATAAACATTCTCTACGTTTGCCGGTCAGTTATTGTTAATATCGGCACGCGAAGTAAGAGTTTGTGTATCGGGGGAATCCATAAATCTTTACGTCACATGTAAACAGAGAAATTTTATGATTGGTGGGTAGGGGTGTTTTGACATGTGCTAATCCATTGTTTTAGCATTCCAATTATGTGGATATCGGTGCATATCGGTGCCTAAAAGGTGCTTAAAGATTTCTACAGCATGAAAGACAATCTTTTAACAACATGGTCGTTAATTACGTAAGGTTTACATGTGTTTGTAAAATGTTGAAAAAAACTGCCAGTTTTCCAAAAGCATATCTCGCTTACAATTTATCCGATTTTTACAAACTTTGGCTTCAGCTAAAGCTTACAATGTCCTCTATAACTTTACGTTGGCTTTTTTTTATAAAATGAATAGTTTTTTAAAAATTCAATTTTTCGTAAATGCACTCGCAAAATTTTGATTTCTATCAATATCTTCAAAACAAAACAAAATTTTCCAAAAAGCCAACGTAATTTTGTAGAGATACATGTAGACTTGCGTTGTGCAAAATTTCAACCTTCTATATTAAATAGCCTAGTAGATATGCTAATTTTAAGGGAATAATTGACGTTTTTTTCGTTCATCTTTCATACCCCATTTCTTAAAGTTGAAATGCCATAAAGAAATAAATTTTATATTTTTGGATAGCTGAAAGTCCCCTCTTTCCATTGATATTTAAATATTTCAGATAGGTGGAAAAGAAGTGGTTGAAATTGTCTATTTTTTGTACATAGGTTTAGGGTTGTCAACCCCCTTAAATCTTCATCAAAGTTCATTGTACTTCTCTGTCAACTGATATACCTTTTAAGAATCTTCTTTGACCTCCAATATCAGCTAAAGGCTGTGCGCATTAAATATCGCTCGACAATTAGACAGTTGGCAACAATTCCCTCATTGCATCCTGCATGGCTGTGTCCGTCTTCATTCATTTTATTTTCACCTATATACTTATCTCAATTTGATTATTGTAGTTATTGAAAGTTTTGGTTCGTCTGGTTCAGTAGCACCCAGGGTAACAGCTGATGAAGGCCAGGCTGTAAGATTGACTTGTGATAACGCACCAAACAGCGCCCCTGATGGTCAGTTTAAGTGGTATAAACAAGATGAAAATGGTGGAGAAGTTGTTCAAGATGCCAGAATAGCTATTGACCAAAAGGGTGAGTTGCACATCCACTTGTTTTGGACGATCAATCCAGAAGAACTGATCTGGACGAACAATCCAGAAGAACTGATCTGGACAAACAATCCAGAAGAACTGATCTGGATGAACAATCCAGAAGGACAGGACTGGACGAACAATCCAGAAAGACTAGACTCGACGAACAATCCAGAAGAACTGGACTGGACGAACAATCAAGAAGAACTGGACTGGATGTACAATCAAGAAGAACTGGACTAGATGAACAATCAAGAAGAACTGAACTGGACGAACAATCAAGAAGAACTGGACTGGATGAACAATCAAGAAGAACTGGACTGGACGAACAATCAAGAAGAACTGGACTGGACAAACAATCGAGAAGAACTGGACTGGACTAACAATCCAGAAGAACTGGACTGGACTAACAATCCAGAAAGACTAGACTCGACGAACAATCCAGAAGAACTGGACTGGACTAACAATCAAGAAGAACTGGACTGGACTAACAATCAAGAAGAACTGGACTGAACGAACAATCAAGAAGAAAGAAAGAAACAACTATATATTACAAGGATAACAACTTAGGTTAACAAGTCCGCCGTGACAGGGATCCTTTCTACCAGCTGGTCCTTGGTCAAACCTCTTGGTATTGATCTTTCACGGATTATCTGTATCCATTTACAGTCAATCAAAGCTTCGACAGGAGAAGTTGTTTTTCCAGGATCCTCCCAGCAATCATTATCTTAACTTCATTATTTTTTCTTAACATCATTATTTTTAAATATTCTATTTTATTGTGCCATTCATAGATATAAACCTATAAAATATGTTTCAGGAACTCTACATTTTGCGCATGTATTAAAGATAGATGATTTAAATAATCAGGAATATAAATGTGCTATATCTAACCGTAGATTAGACACCATCAAACTGGGAAGCCCCAAAATTTTAGAGGTCCAGAGAAAGAACCGTAAGTACTGTACATTTTTATGAGTGTAAAGCTCAGTATTTTAAGGTCTTACTAAGCTCAATTAAAATGGGAATTAAGTGGTTCCTATTGGTTTTTATACTTGGCATGTGTATTCATCTTGATAATATCTCAGACAAGTTCGAAAATGGCATGATTCCAGATGTCGGTTTATGAGTTATGTCCCTTGATTAAATGAAAAAATGTTAAAATTTACTTGTGTATGCAATAAAAGCTGTAGTTTTCATCCGATTTGAATGAAACTTGGTATGTGTATTCATCTTGATAATATCTCGCACAAGTTTGAAAATGGCACGATTCCAGATGTCGGTTTATGAGTTATGGCCCTTGATTAAATGAAAAAACGTTAATTTTTACTTGTGTACACAATAGAAGCTATAGTTTGCATCCGATTTTAATGAAACTTGGCATGTGTATTCATCTTGATAATATCTCAGACAAATTCGAAAATGGCACGATTCCAGATGTCGGTTTATGAGTTATTGCCCTTGATTAAATGAAAAAACGTTAAAATGTACTTGTGTATGCAAAAAAGCTATAGAAGCTATAGTTTTCATCCGATATGAATGAAACTTGGTATGTGTATTCATCTTGATAATGTCTCGCCAGATGCCTGTTTATGAGTTATTGCCCTTGATTAAATGAGAAAATGTTAAAATTTACTTGTGTACGCAATAGAAGCTGTAGTTTTTATCCGATTTGAATGAAACTTGGTATGTGTATTCATCTTGATAATATCTCGGACAAGTTTAAAAATGGTGCAATTCTAGATGTCGGTTTTTAAGTTATTGCCCTGGATTAAATGAAAAAACATGGAATATTCTGTTTGCTGAAGTGGGCGTAGGTTACCTTGCCTGGCAAGCTATCTTTATCCGATTTGAATGAAACTTGGTATGTGTATTCATCTTGATAATATCTCGGACAAGTTTGAAAATGGCACGATTCCAGATGTCTTTTTATGAGTTATGGCCCTTGATTAAATGGAAAAACGTTAAAATTTACTTCCGACGCAATAGAAGCTGTAGTTTTCATCTGATTTTAATGAAACTTGGTATGTGTATTCATCTTAATAATATCTCAGACAAGTTTGAAAATGGTACGATTCCAGTTGTCGGTTTATGAGTTATGTCCCTTGATTAAATGAGAAAATGTTAAAATGTACTTGTGTATGCAATAGAAGCTATAGTTTTCATCCGATATGAATGAAACTTGGTATGTGTATTCATCTTGATAATGTCTCGCCCGATGCCTGTTTATGAGTTATTGCCCTTGATTAAATGAGAAAATGTTAAAATTTACTTGTGTATGCAATAGAAGCTGTAGTTTTTATCCGATTTGAATGAAACTTGTTATGTGTATTCATCTTGATAATATCTCGGACAAGTTCAAAAATGGTGCAATTGCAGATGTCAGTTTATGAGTTATTGCCCTGGATTAAATGAAAAAAACATGAAATATTCTGTTTGCTGAAGTGGGCGTATGTTACCTTGCCTGGCAAGCTATCTTTCATGTTCATATCTTATGTTTATTTGGTCCTTGTAGTCTTTAGTTGGGTATCTGACCTGTATAAAGGCCACTTGAAGAAAATATGACCAATTGCTAACTTTATATTCGTTGTCTATTTTGAGTCAGTATAAACATAAGAATTACTCAAAACACTTATAGAATTTCCTGAAAATATACATAACACCAACTAGTAATTCCTATGTCCATTTTAAGTAATACATATGTCTATTTCAAGTAATTCGTATGTCATTTTGAGTAATTTCTATGTCTATTACAAGTAATTTGTATGTCATTTTGAGTAATTCCTATGTCTATTGCAAGTAATTTGTATGTCATTTTGAGTAATTTCTATGTCTATTTCAAGTAATTCGTATGTCATTTAGAGTAATTCCTATGTTTATTTAGAGTAATTCCTATGTCTATTGCGAGTAATTCCTATGTCTATTTTGAGTAATTCCTTTGTCTATTTCAAGTAATTTGTATGTCATTTTGAGTAATTCCTATGTCCATTTTGAATAATTCCTATGTTTATTTTGAGTAATTCCTATGTCTATTTTGAGTAATTCCTTTGTCTATTTTGAGTAATTCCTATTTATTTTGAGTAATTTCTATGTCTATTCCAAGTAAGTCGTATGTCATTTTGAGTAATTCCTATGTCTATTTTGAGGAATTCCTATGTCTATTTCAAGTAATTTGTATGTCATTTTGAGTAATTCCTATGTCTATTTTGAGTAATTCCTATGTCTATTTCAAGTAATTTGTATGTCATTTTGAGTTATTCCTATGTCTATTTTGAGTAATTCCTATGTCATTTTGAGTAATTCCTATGTCCATTTTGAGTAATTTTTATGTCTATTTTGAGTAATTCGTATGTCCATTTTGAGTAATTCCTATGTCCAATTTGAGTAGGCCTACTTCCTATATCTATTTTGAGTGATTCCTATGTCTATTTTGAGTAATTCCTATGTCTATTTTGAGTAATTCCTATGTCTATTTTAAGTACTTCCTATGTCTATTTTGAGTAATTCCTATGTCTATTTTGAGTAATTCCTATGTCTATTTTGAGTAATTCCTTTGTCTATTTTGAGTAATTCCTATGTCTATTTTGAGTAATTCCTATGTCTATTTCAAGTAATTCCTATGTTTATTTTGAGTAATTCCTATGTTTATTTTGAGTAATTCCTATGTCCATTTTGAGTAATTCCTATGTCCAATTTGAGTAGGCCTACTTCCTATATCTATTTTGAGTGATTCCTATGTCTATTTTGAGTAATTCCTATGTCTATTTTGAGTAATTCCTATGTCTATTTTGAGTAATTCCTATGTTTATTTAGAGTAATTCCTATGTCTATTTTTAGTAATTCCTATGTCTATTTTTAGTAATTCCTTTGTATATTTAAAGTTTTTCCTATGTCTATTTTGGGTAATTCCTATGTTTATTTAGAGTAATTCCTATGTCTATTTTGAGTAATTCCTTTGTTTATTTTGAGTAATTCCTATGTCTATTTTGATAGAGGGGTGGAAACTACTATCTCGTAGTTCCGGGAAAGCACAGGCCTAGGAATCAGACCTAATTTTTATTTCCTCGCACCGATCGGGATTCGAACCCACGGCACCTAGTCGCCTAGCAGACGACAGTCCAACTCGCTAACCACTGAGCCATTCACCACCCTATTTCAAGTAATTCCTATGTCTATTTTGGGTAATTCCTATGTTTATTTAGAGTAATTCCTATGTCTATTTCAAGTAATTCCTATGTCTATTTTGAGTAATTCCTATGTATATTTCGAGTAATTCGTATGTATATTTCAAGTGATTCCCATGTTTTGAGTAATTCCTATATTTTGAGTAATTCCCATGTTTATATTTTTTAGCAATTCCTAAATCAGAACCAGTATCTGTCTTTGTTGGCACACCAGCAGTTGGAATTCTAGAAGGCAGTGTAGACTTGGAATGTATATTTAGTGGAAAGTAAGTAAATAAGCCTTTTTATCTTTGAACTATTTTTTTCTTCAAGAGGCCGATGTTTGGACAACAGCTGTGTATTTGATTAAGTTTGTAAAATGGACACACTAAAGCTGTTGTCCCTGCTGCTGAATTTTACCTTATTGTCCGCAGCTTCTTTGGAAATAAAAAGTTAAATCATGCTAAAGATTTGAATTGTTTTATAGCCTTAGTCCAGAAGTAACGGACTAATGCTGCAAAATTTCCCTTACATAGCATGTTGTTATCTCTATTCCATAACTGATTCACCAGGTGAATAATTGTTTTTTTTTAGTCCTGTCCCAGAAATAACGTGGAGGGACAATGAACAGAAAGAAGTGTTCAGTGGTGGTCGATTTGAATTTGTTAATAATAGGAAGATTTTACGAATAAATAAGTTACAAGAAAGTGACAAAGGAA